>JAJEKV010000112.1:1914281-2514281 GCA_021234155.1 Isoetes taiwanensis
GCAACTTACGCACGGTAGATTAAGGAATAAGGGGCTTAATATGCTAACCGAGTACCTCGATGCCCGAGTCACCCCCGTAGAATATGCACCCAAACCAAAGGGGTTTAAGGGGGATTTTAATTTAAATGTGTTGGATCCAATGGTTATATTTATTAATGTCAATGGTAGTTATGTGTCGGGTTATTATACTAAAAAATTTATTAAATCCATGAATAAATAGATAGAATTTTACGCTATGCCATCGGCAAATATTATGCCACATTGCCGCTTAATTTAATGACATTTTGAAAGCGCAAAAAATCATTCTCCAAATTAATTGACTTCAAAGAAGAAATCGCTGAGTGTCATTAGGTTTGGCCATATCCTCATCAAGCAATAGTATGGGTCTCAAACAAAGACACACAAAGTTTTAATTCAACCTGAGCTATCATTGTATTTTATCACAAAGTTGGTAAACAAACATTGGATATATAGTCCATTTCATTAACACTTAATATATTATGTAGCGCTTGATAATTCATAAAGCATATGCTACATGGCATTGCAAACTTATGAATCATGATTGTTTGAAGTTTACGAGTAGCGCTGATCAATGAATATCTCAAGGCAAAGAGCTTGGATGTTCACACAAATCGATGCTCAACGAAAGCACAATGGCATTTATAATACAAGTTCACAGTCATTCATAGGTCATTCTATTACTCACTTTTTATATTTTTTAATACATTCAACCTTCTTTAATAGAAGAACTAAGTTGAGCATAAATTTAACATAATTTTATTATCAAAGCTCATAATCTCATCTCATTGGAGCTTAAGATATCTTTTTCCTAGCAAGAAATTATATAAAGCTTCTCGCCAATTTATGTAACATCCTCGACTCCGATTCAGAATACAATGTTTGGCCGATATGAACTCGATTACAGTGGTGAATATTGGCAAATGTGCAAAGATCTCAGAGAAACAAGTGTCGCTTAGGACATCCATGTCACTAAGTTTACTCATACTAGTTGAAGATGTTTTACTTGTGCTTAACTTACCCGAGATGCCCATATGTTATTAGAATATCATCCTCATTTGTTGCAGGCAGAGGGACATGTTCCATATAGGCACTCTCGATGCACTAATTAGAGTTATTAATGTGATTTAGGATTCTAAGCTTCAACTTGAAAGCGTACTCAGAAGACCCATGCTTGTTCCCCGTCGAGTTGTACTAAAGATCTAAAATTCCATCACTTTCTATAAAATCGAGGCCAAAACACATGCACTACATGGAGGGGTGTCTGCTGTCGCCTTATGCTTTAGAACCGCTTCGAGTGCCCATGTCCATTCAACTGTGTTCCTGCACTCCACAACCGCAGTCAATTCAGAAACATAACTGGGTTGGGAAGAAAGGAAATTTTGCCCAGTGCTACGGTTAGAAGGCAACAAAACCTAGAAGGAGTCTTACCATCATAATAGGTTGCTCATAGCCTATCGTGGAAGTGCTTCAAAGCATCAAGGAACATGGCCACACCAGAGTCCCAACGTCCATCTTCCTCGATTCTCGCTTCTTCCGCCTCGCCTCTAGACGCCGCAGGACGACCTCAGGCGATGCCAGAAGCTGAGTTCAGATCCTACCTCTCCGGCTTACCCAATGAAATACACGTCATTTATCTGCCTTGTGTGTCCTCAAATCCCAAAATTCTACAATCAGAGATAAAGAATATGCTAATATTCTCAATTCAAGTGCCTATCTATGTCTGCCCCATACTCCCAAGGGGTTCGTAAGACAAACTGCACTTTAGAAATTTTGAAATTGAATAAAGCGAGGTAGTATTTACCCCTGGGGTCCTGGAGTAAAACCTATAAACGATTTTAGGTAATATTATGGGAGGCATGGTGGAATCCAGGTGGATATGAATTAGGTATAAAAAGGAGGACATGGCTATACATGCTGCATCAGGAACAGCGATGGCGCCAGTTTCCCGTGCGGATGTGGCACCACGGTCCATGCGTTAACGAATGCAAGCACCCCTGCCCTGCGGCGATCAGTGCCAGTATGCTCAATAATTTAACTTTTTTCTCTTTAGATTTACCTTTGGTGGTAATTTGTTTTGGGTGTTAGAAGTAGTAACGGTGGCCTCGGTGCTGCATTCGGCTACCAGCGGGCTGGTCTCCTTTATTATTCATCTTATTTTGTGTGCTGGAAGAAAATAATAATAATTTGTCGGGTTTTATTTTGGGCAGGATACTGCAGTTGTGGAGCGCAATTGCAGCTGCGATGTATGTAGATGTGCGAAGCGATGGAGGCAGGGCAACCTTTGTGCGTGTGGTGCCAACTGCCAATGCAATCCATGTGAATGTCCCAAGCCCTGTTCTGCTCCAGCTGCCGCTTAATCTTTGTACTGCTTAGTTGGGCGATATTCTGTTTGTGTTGTGGACGCCAAGTTTTCTTTGAATAATGTGAATATTTATTTGTTTGAGCTTTTATAGCACCTTTGTTGTTTTCATTTAAGTTGTGGTTGTTAATCCTTAGTACTCCATTTTAGTTAGCTTGGCCTTTAAGGTTTTTAGAAATAGGATGTGATTTAGAAAGTGCGAGAGTTAGGAGATACATCTGTAGTACAATAGATAGAGATACATATATGTAGGATTCTATTTCTCGAAACCATTATCTTGTATGTGATGGGTATTTTTCAACCATCATGGCATGGATGTATAGTGAGATAGGAGATATGTAGTTAATATTCTGTTGTGTTGTGGACATATCGATGTGGAACCTTTTATATAATCTTTCATTTCATTCTTCCTGTATTGTTGCAATTTAGGAATATCTTTATATTTGCCAATTAGGACTGCCTTTATGTTTTACTTTTACAGACCTGAGGCCAACCTTAGATCTTATAGCCAACTTATAGCTTGCACTTTGTTGATCCAAGTTTCAATTGAGTGTTTTAATATATGTAGATGTGTAGAAATGAGATCGTGAAGGAAATCCTCGTAGTTTAACTTTATAAGTTTTAACGTTAAATTATTTCACTTACTCGAACTAATAATTATGTTTCAGACAAGAATTTATTTCCTTGAACAACAATTATATTTCTTGTATCAAGAATTTGAATGCTAGTTGCACCTAAGGTTTGATGGAGGGTGGGTGGCAACGAGTGCTTTATTACACTATAGTATGATGTAACTGGGTAAGATGAAGAATGGGGAGGATATATTTAGTATAAAAGTTTCAGAGACACCATAAACCAAATGGTTGAAATCGAGGTCCAGTTAGTGTACGTAGAAATGTATTAGAAAATTGGTTTCAATTCAAGAATTAGAGCAAACATGGAGGGAAATCCATATTTGGCAAGTAAATCAATTTTCAAAGATAGTCTTTATATCATGCAAACTTGGTTCTATGTGTTATTCAGATGTTTTGTTGTCTCATAATTTGAATAACACCAAGCTATGCCTTCTTGTCATTACTTATTGCCTCGTATGAACGCCCTGAGCCATCGTAAATATTGCTCACCAGGATTGACCAGCTTCGTTGAGGCCACCATCGTGCCGAATTGGCAAGGTACTTTTCACGTTATTGTATAAATTGTTATTGCAAGCTTTAGCTTTGGGACAGAGTGTTGAGGCTTTACTATTTTCTTAATCTCAATTATTTTCATGTTTGGCTTCAGCACTATATTTGGAACAAGCATACCGCCACAAAAACATAACAAGTATGGTCATGCATCATACATTGCATATCAATGCCGCTTTATGTTGTTTATCAAAGGCTTGTCGTTTGCAATTCCATTTTGTTTGCATTACTTGTTATCAGAGATCACTCTATGAACTGCCATCATCAGGTAGGACGCAGTATATGACAACCGCTTTGTCCCGAAAACATGCCTCAGATTCACCTCTCGAAAATCAAATTTTAATTACGTAATCACATGTACCAAAATAGCAAATGTATCTATGCAAAACATCTAGTCGCATTGTGAGCTCGTTGTTACTTATTGCTTAGAGATGCAAGAAAGACTTTATGGGTGGCAACAAATTTATAATGGCACATAAATGAAATCTCAACAAAGGCAAGACTGCCCATTGGTTTTGTAGAGTGTCGATGATCAATATGATAAGCCATTCCAATAATTGAATAATGAAGCAAAATTTGTTAACATTACTTAATAATTACCTGTTTGTTTGGACCAAAAATCACGACCAGACACAACAACATTGCTTCTGTGGATAGCACAAAGATTAGAAAGTACAATTTCATTAAACAAAAATTTCTGATTTCACTTAGGGGACTTAAAATGTTCTCATTGCCCATTTTATGACCAATTTTGAACAATTGGCGCCATTAAGTGAAATAATGTATCTAAAGTGCCAGCCCTTACGCCATTAAAAATATTGATAAGCAGATAATGGAGATAAAGAAACATTAGACTACAAGATTACCTAATTTGTATATTCAGATTTAAAGACCATAATCTACACACCAAGCTAGACTTTTGGAAATGTCTATTACCTAAAAGTATTATTGTACACCTATCATTTCAGAGAATTCACCATCAAGAGATTAGGTTACCCAAATACCGCTATGGTCGATGAAGTTTCATAGGTCTCCGCAAAGGCCCGAACTCCTATGGCAATGAACTCTGGATCATTGAGAATGTCCATTGAACTCAAGATTCTTGATCACATCGTAGTCAACACATCTGACCCCACCTGTATTACATGACTTGATTGATCTATGCCTTCTTCCAACAGCTAATTTGTTTCTGCCACAGGACCGCAGCTGGCGATAGGATTCGTGGAGGCGCTGTCACCAAGGATGCTCCGCAGTACTACCGCTTAGTCGAGTCACTTTCGAACATAATACAAAATCTCTTACTGACCAATGCACTTTACCAAACTAACCATGTGAGGCATCAAACACTGCTCCTCGGGCTGCACAGCCTTTCCTCAGACGTAGATAAGAAACATGTGGCAGCCCCAATTGGTTTCTCATGATTACGCCCTCGCAAGCCTTTGCCACCATACCGAATCAATAAGAAGAGTTTTGTAGCTATGGCTCGCTTCTTCCCATCTCGCTTCTTCTTCATTAATGCGGCCGGAACTGTGGTACTCTTGAGGATGACCGGAAAACGAGGAATCGAGATCAATATCATCGAGTAGCATCACCAAAGTGGGCTGAATTTTGTGACATATAAGTGCCCGGGCTCCCGAACTCGCGGCAAAGTGATCTGTTTTCGCCCTCACATGCCAACATAAACTCGACTTTGAGTCCAAAGTTATTCAAATACGTAATATGCAAGAAATTATGTTCGCCTCAAAGGACACTATATAAAAGAACCGTGTGTAGTGTTCTTGATAAAATTGTATTAAAAAGTTAGATAGTGTGGTTTTGTCCCACATTGACTTATGCCTCTAGTGTCCAAACAATCAAGGATTACTACTATAAGAGTGCAAACAATTTGCCCTCTCGCTATCCACAGGTCACCAACTTCGCAATGGAAGTCTTCAAGATCCTCTCTCCTCGCAAGACAACATTACGAGAATCTTGCCAAGGCAGGAGGCACTACCGTAAACTCCTTCCTTGGTCACTCCGCTCATAACCCACTTACTATGAAGCGCTATGGAAATCAAGTCAACATCAAGTAAAGCCCTAAGACGATTCCAAATCTGTGATATGGCATTTCTTCAAAAAATTATCCTCATATTCAAAATCTCTCTTCAAAAACGCTAGATCTGTAGTGTCTTGCCTTGTCTCAAGATGTGCTCACCGTGACAATCACTAGAAAGTGATCTTCATGTAGGCCTCCCATCCAACACTTCCATAACAAACCCGCTATCTTCATAGTTGAGACAATCACACCCTGTAGGTCCGAATGATGAATACTGTCAAGCACAAAATGATAATTTGTCCTTGTTATCTTTAGCTTGCTAGCTTCCACAAGTTCCATAAGAGAAGGGAATAATGAATAATATCTTACCCACTGGCAAATTCGCTACCACGCATGGGTACCATCCAAAGGATAACCAGGTGATTGCCCCACCATATACGGCGCCCCGATCAGACAAACCGGAGATCATCCTCAACCAAAGATTCGCCGCCATCGTGAGGCCCACCCAACATCGGCCTCGATGGTGGCTAAGAACCTTACTTGGGAAGAATGGACGTGTCCATCCCGGCTCCTGGATCGACTTCCAAGAATCTAAGCGTAACAAAACACGAGCACATGACATCAATCTATAATAACATACCCACCTCAAGGGTGGTCCACCATATCATAGTAGCTGCATCACACATCAAGATATCAACATAACATAGGAAGATCCTACCTGTGCTCTGACTGGATGGGGGATAGACCTACTTCGGGCTTGGGGTCTCCGATAGCAAATGCGCAGGTAATTCATGGCAAGTGGATTTGCACGGGAGAAGATACGCTGGATGTCCACTCCATCCGCCCCTCCCGCATACTTTGCGATAGGGCCGAAAAGTATTGGAGCCTCGACCGTAGCCGCCGGTGAATAATTGTGCCATCAAGCATCGGGTTGCATCTCCTCAAATTTCAAGGAGGCAGTGAGGGGATCACTCTCCTCCGTAAGATGCATGCCAATCAATAAAGCAGCTGCAGAGCCACCGTCAGACAATGCACTTGAACTCCCCAGAAGATGACGCATCACCCAAGAGGTGTTTGTGAGCCCATACCGCTTCTTCACGCGCAGCGCTGTGGTATTAGGGCCCGGCTCACAACATCTCTACTGCCGCCACACTGCAGGGATCAACTCGCACGGGCGACTGTCACCCCAGAGCCCGCCGCACTCCACAAATTTCCTACGGCTCTTATGCACAGCCGCACACTGGGAAATTAATACAAAACTAGGATCATCCAACCACTTGGCTCGTCTCTACCCCCTTCCCAATACACAAGAATGGCTTATAGAATGTGTCACAATATCATAATGTAACTGAAATAATAGAATACATCTATTCTAATCTACCTAATCAAGCATGGTTAGGTCTTTGTTAAGATTCATCATTCTTAGGTCAGAGGGCCGCCTATAGCTGGTGAATGAATACTAATCCTGGGTGGAATGAGGGCTAAAACCCTGATCTAACTACTCTGATCAACCACTAACCCGCCTTCTGGTCGGCTCCCACTCCTCCTCAAGGCATCCATGTCAACAATCTCGAGATTGGCCGGGCTTGGATCGAGCCGCAATTAAGGAATTCCTGCCTCTGCCACCGCTCAGCGAAAGACGCCCAATGCCGCCTAACTGGATTTATAGGCCGGAAACCGAAGGGTTTCCTTTTAGGGTTTGCGCCTTTATCCTCACGAATTTAGGCTGGGTCCCTAATAATGGGGTTGCTACACGGCACAGCGTATTATATCTATACGTGCGTCTTAATATGCAATATAATGGTTCACAGGTCGCACTTAGCTTACACACACCCATCATACCCATCACACTTACTACCACCCCAAAGTATCACCCGTAATATTCTATTTTGCATTTGCAAGGTTTCAAGAAACTTTCTATTTTTAGACTGAGGTGCTTCAGAGACATAGGGTGGTTGCCCTATAGACCGGAACACCTATAACATTCCCATGTTGAGTTTTTTTAAAGTTTTAGCAAACCTTTCTATTCTTGTAGATCATCGTAGTTTCTATTTTAGACGGAGATGTTATTCTCAGAGCATTCGAACATTCTAGATTATTTCATTTGAGTTTACAAAAGTTTAAGAAATCCTTTCATTTTTAGACCCAAAATTTTATTTTTAAATCGACGCGGTTTACTTTTGATATCCCAAGAATATTTCTATTCTTTGTTTTTGAAAGATTAGAAATTAAAAATCTCTATTTTGGATTCAGTGTTTTACCCATGAGCACTGCAATATCTCATAACATTCTATTTTGAGCATTTGCAAAGTTTCAAAAACTTCTATTTTTAGACCGAACTATTTTTAGACCGAGAAGTTACTCTTAAGGAGCACCGGAATATCTTAACATTCTATTTTGAGCATTTGCAAAAGTTTCAAAACTTTCTATTTTTAGACTAAATCTTCTATTTTTAGACCGAGGTGCTTACCCATGAGCACTGAACATTCCACAACATTTCTCCTATTTTGAGCACTTGCAGCCTCAAAAACCCTACTTTTAGACTGGAAAGTTTCTAATTTTAGGTCGAGGTGCTTACTCATGAGCATCTCGAACATTCTAGGACATTCCGTACATTCTAGAGCATTGTGAACATCCTAGAGTATCTCTCAATTAATGTCTCAAATAAGTTAACTAAGCATGCACTTTCATTATTTAAAAGACCGGTTGGTCTAGTGGTAAGGGTGGGGGTTTGGGAGCAATGTCCAGGTCTGAGTCCCCGATAAACCAAAAATGGTCCACCCAAACTTGAAGCTTTTTGAGAGGCCATGTTCACGGGCGGGCCGAGATCGCCACGGGCGATTCTCGACCGCTTCTGATGGGGCGGACTATGACTCACTCTTCGATATTTTAATTCCGGACGTGGCCCAAAATAGAATGTTGTGGACGTCCTGTGCCTGCGGATAAGCACCCTCACCAAAAATAGAAAGCTCACTAAAATAGAAAGTTTTGGAAAACTTCGCAAATGCTCAAATAGAATGTTCTCGAATTCCAGATGCTCATGGGTAAATCACAATTCAAAATAAAAGTTTTGAAACTTTCAAATGCTCAAAATAGTATGTTTTGGAATGTTGCGTATGTTCAAAGGTAAGCACCTCAGCCTAAAAAATAGAAAAGTTTCAAATTTAAAAATGAAGTCGCTAAACTTTATAAAACTCAAACAGAATGTCCTAGGAAACTTTGTGGTAAATGCTCAAAATAGAATGTTGTGGAATGTTCCAAAGCTCATGGGTAAACATCTCAAATTAAAATAGAAAGTTTTTGAAATCAAATGCTCAAATAGAATGCTTTGGAATGTTATGTATGTTCAAAGGTAAGCACCTCACTAAAAAATAGAAAGTTTCACTAAAAATAGAAAGTTTGCTTAAACTTTATAAAACTCAAATAGAATGTCCTAGGAATGTTTCGTATGCTCCAGGCAAGCATCTCAGCCCATAAAAATAGAGCACAAATAATTTTTAAAAATAGAAAAGCCTGCTAAGACTTGCAAAATCTCAAATAGAATGTTCCCAGAAAGTGTTCCAGACCCCATAGGAAACCAATTTCCACGCCTAGAAGCACCCCGCCTAAAAGTAGAAAGTTTTGAAACTCACAAATGCTCAAAAATAGAATATTCTCGAGGTGATACTTTGAATTGGTAGTAAGTGTGATGGGTATGAGGGTGATGGGTGATACTTTAGAATTGGAGCATACTTTAGAATTGGTAGTAGAGGTAGATGGCCCTCATAGCATGTGTGAGTATATACCATGAATGATACTTTTGTTGAATGGAATGAGGTCGAAAGCAAAGATGCTATGAATAAGACTGGAAATACTATGGAGTGCAGACGGAGAAGATCCTTGTAGGTGATACTTTTGGAATTGGTAGTGTTCTCCTCACGAAAGTGATACTTTAGAATCGGGTAGAGGGGCATGCGTGTATAAGGACTTCTGTATGGTAGTAGCTGTAAATAGGCTCCTTATGGATACACTTTTAGAGAGAGAGAGGAGAGAGAAAGGGAGAAGAAGAAAGGGGAGTCAGGCTCCTTATGGAGAGAGGAGAGAGAAAGGGGAGAAAGGGGAGAGGGAGAGAGAGAAATAAGCAAAGATGTTCTAGGATCCCTATATAAGCACGCCTAATCTAAAAACCCTAGAATCTTCTAAATGTTTTTAGTCCTTTCTAAAAGTTTCCTATAGAAACTTTCACCTAAAAATAGAAGTTTTTGAAACTTGCAAATGCTCAAAGTAGAATGTTGAAATGGCTCTAAAGCTCATGGGTACACCTCGCCTAAAACTAGAAATTTTCAAATTAAAATAGAAAGTTTTTGAAACTTTGCAAACTGCTCCAAAATAGAATGTTCCGATCGTGCTCATGGGTAAGCACCCGCCTGTTAGTAAATAGAAAGTTTCAAATAAAAATAGAAATTTTTGAAACTTTGCAAATGCTCAAAATAGAATGTTATAGAATGTTGCGTATGCCTGCGGTAAACACCCTAATCCAAAAATAAGTTTTTGAAACTTTGCAAATACTCATGGTAAGCACCCTACCTAAAAATAGAAAGTTTCAGCCTAGAAATAGAAAGTTTGTCAAACTTTGTAAAAACTCAAATAGAATGTCCTAGAATGTTTCGTATGCCTAGGTAAGCATCCTACCTAAAAATAGAAAGCACGTAGGTATATCATAACAGAATGTTCAATGTCTGTGCTCCCGGCAAGCACCTCATTTAAAATAGAAAGTTTTAGAAACTTGCAAACACTCAAAATAGAATTTTCTTGAATGGGCTCAGAATGTTCCGCTCATGGGCACAATTTCAATCTAAAAAATAGTAAGTTTTTGGAAACCTTGCAAACACCCCAAAGTACAATGCCCTACAATGTTCTAGAAATGGGGAGAGAGAGAGAGAGAGAGAGAGAGAGAGAGAGAGAGAGAGAGAGAGAGAGGAGGAAGATATGGGAGAGAGAGGGGGAAGAGAGAGGGGAGAGAGGAGAGAGAGGACAACAAAAGGGAGAGAGGGGAAAAGAAGAGAGGAGAGAGAGGAGAGTGTAGAGAAAGGAGATAGGGAAGAGAGAGGGGAAAAGAGAGAGGAGGAGAGAAGAGAGGAAGAGGAAGAGAGAGAGAGAATGTAAAAGAGAGAGAAAGATAGAGAGAGAGAGGAAATAGAGAGAGAGAGAGATTGAGAGAGAGAGAGAGAGAAGCAAAGAGGGGAGAGAGGGAGGAGGAGAGAGGAGAGAGGAAGAGAGGGAAAGGGAGGGGAGAGAGAGAGAGAGAGAGAAGACAGAGATAAGAGAGGATGCAAAAGCTAGAGAGAGAAGAGGGATGGGAGAGAGAGAGAGAGAGACAGAGAGAGAGAGAGAGAGGAAGAGACATGGGAGAGAGAGAGAAAGAGAGAGAGAGGGGAGAGGAGAGGAAGAGAGAGGAAGAAGAGAGGAGAGAGAGAGGAAGAGAGGAGAGGAGGAGAGAGAAGAGGAGAAGAGAGAGAGAAAGAGAGAGAGAGATAGAGTGAGAAAGATAGTAAGGGGCACAGTCAAAAAGTGTTAACGGGTCCAAATCGAAGCAGGCCCTCACGGCTTCGAGGAATACTACATAAAAAGAAGGCATGGGTGGGTCCAGCTGAAGCAGGGCTTACCAAGGCCTACCGAGCTCTAGGAACGATGCAGTGCCAGGCACTGGCTGTGCCGCCCTTTCAGTAAGTGCACAGAAAGGTTTTCGCCTGACTACCGGCCCTTTCTTTGCAGACTATTCCCTCACGCCCTCCGGCCTCTGGCTTGACCCACCCACGCCGACCTTTCTCGGGTTGCATTTTTTTCACGGCCCGGCCCGCCCCAGCTTGACATCCCGGACTATTCTGGCCGTACCGGCCTTTCTACCGAGAGTCTTCGCTTCGCTTTGGGTCCACCTGTGTCACCTATAGGAGCGAATCAACCCCTTGCCCAACATTGCCCTCTCGTATACACACTTACTACCAATTCCAAAACCATCACATTGAGAGGAGCTCAAATAACATTACTACCACTCAAAGTATCATCCAATCGAGTTTACCACACTACTATAAAGTCCAAAGTCCCATCCATTAAAAAACCTAATTTCACACCTCTACTACAAATGATTACCACCCCAAATTATCACCCATTGGGAGCTTACCCACACTTACTATTACTTTAAAGATCAATTCATATTTGCTAAGACGTACTATGAATTCCAAAGCATGTCCTATATATCCAAGAATTAAGAAACTTTCCATGTAACTAAGCATCCATTACTCAACCACCATGAGGAGTATACTCATTGATACAAACTATGAGGATCTTATATACCACATCTACATCCATGAGGACCTTTTCATATGTCTTCTCCTTCTCTTCCTCTCTCTCTTTCTTTCTCTTCGCTTTCTCTGCCTCTCTCCCTTCTCTCTTTCCTCTCTCCCCTCTCTTCATCTCTTCCCTCTCTTCTCTCTCTTTCCTCATCCGCTCTTTTCCCTCTCCTCTCCTCATTCCCCTTCTTTATCTTTCTCTCTCTTTATTTCTACTCCATACATGCCTCAAGAGGCCACATCTACTACCTCTACTACCAATTTAAAGCTTACACACACCTATCATAACGCATCACACTTGCTACCAATTCCAAAGTATACTTTACCAAGTGAGGACCCACGTATATCTACACCTCATGAGGAATTTTCACATCTATTTCTTTTACTCATACTTACTACCTCAGACATACGTTTCTATTAAAGTATCACTTATGAGGATGTTACTTTCACAATGCCTACTACCAATTCTAAAGCTTACACACACATCATACCCATCACACTCATGCCAATTCAAAAGTATCACCTCCTAATATTATATATTTTGAGCATTTACAAGGTTTCAAGAAACTTTTTGTTTAGACCGAGCCGCTTTAGAGCATAGGTGGTTGCCCTATAGCATCTCAGAACACTTAAACATTCTATTTTGAGTTTTTGCAGTTTAGCAAACTTCTCGCTTTTAGACTACTGCATTTTATTTTTAGGTCGAGATGCTTTACTCCTAGAGCATCCGAAACATTCTAGGACATTCTATTTGAGTTTTTACAAGTTTAAGCAAACTTTTCTATTTTTAGACTCAAACTTTTCTATTTTAGACTCGAGGTGCTTACCTTTAAGCATTTGCAACATTCCAACATTCTATTTTTGAGCATTTGCAAAGTTTCAAAAACTCTATTTTTGGATTGAGGTGTTTACGCATTAGAGCATCTCAAGTAACATTCCATAAATATTTCTCCTATTTTGAGCTGGTAAAGTTTCAAAAACTTTCTATTTTAGACCAAACTTTCATTTTTAGACCGAGGTGCTTACTCCTTGAGCATCCGGAATTCCAACATTCTATTTTGAACATTTGCAAAGTTTCAAAAACTCTCTATTTTTAGATTGAAACTTTCTATTTTGATCGAGGTGCTTACCCATGAGCACTGAATATCTCCACACATTCTATTTGAGCATTTTGCAAAGTTTCAAAAAATCTCTATTTTTAGACTCGAAAGAAAACTTTCTATTTTTTAGACTCGAAACTTTCATTTTTAGAATTAGAGGTGCTTACTCTGAGCCATCTCGAATATCTCCGTAACATTCTATTTTGAACATTTGTGTTATGCATTTGCAAAGTTTCAAAAAAAAACTTCTATTTTTAGGATCAAACTTTCTATTTTTAGACTGAGGTGCTTACTCATGAGTATCCGAATATTCTAGGACATTTCAAGAATTCTAGAACAATCCTTTGAATTAATTAACCCTTAGCCTTAACTAAGCATGGACTTCTTATTCCTTTTTTAAGAAAAGACTGCTGGTCTAATGGTAAGGGTGGGGGGTTTGGGGGGCAATGTCTGTGGTTCAAGTCCGGTAAACCAAAAAAATTTTGTCCACCAAACTTGGGAGCTTTTGAGGGCCAAGGCACACTTGGACGGGCCGAGATCACACGTGGCGCCTCCACCGCCTTGAGCAGCGTCGGAACATCGGCACGGACGGGCCGAGATCAAGCCACGTGGCGCCCTCCCACCGCCGGTAGTCGCGGGAATACTACCACATGTATCACGGACGCTATTTTCTTATAATATAGGAGGATTCTTATAATAGAGGATAAGTAAAATGTTTATAGTCGTTTCGTGGTAAGGCTTTGTTCAGCCTTAATTCAACATTACTTAAAATATCAAGATTAAATATAACAAAAAATGTTCTTATGTTTCGCCCCCTAGCATTTATTCACTACATATGTTACAAGATCTTGTAGTGCAAACCTCCCGCCTGCTCTCGTCATTGCTCTCTATTGGGTCTTCGCAGGTTCAAGACTACATTAGTATCATTTAATTATTAATAAAATTTCACATGGTGACCACCCCACCCATCTACATGAATGCAGTATAATCCCTGCCGTAGGAAGAGGATGATTCTTCCATCGTGGGTCAGGAGACAAGACCATCAAGCGCCTATATGCCGCTCATGCCTACACCTTTAGTTGCCCATCGTGAGGATAGGGTCCTTCCCGTATACAAAGAAGGATGCATTCCTATCAAAGCACATGGGCCAGAGCTTTTCCCATCAATTCGCATTCCCTAATGACCTCTTTTCCCTCGTCGACTACCTGCGGGCATCGAAGCAGACTCCTATATTACCTCACTCACCCATCGGGTTCTAGCCTACTACCGCGACGAGTCGAATTTCGTACTGGGTTCTGGACAGAATTGTGGGCACCGCTCAAGATCCGAATGTAGTACCCAGCGTGGCGCCCCTCCACAGGCAAGGCCCATTACAAGGTAATCGGAGAAATTAAGATCTTCTTGTCTTCTTATAGGATCGGGTCGAAAGAACCTTAGGGACAATCTCAAGTCGATCGTCCAAGCTAATTCCAAAGAACCTTGTGGTTCCAATACTCCTCCGATTAGGAGTGTGTTTCTTTAGAGCTACGTGAAAGACTCTATGGATCTTGAGGTGTGCTGGTAAGTCCAATTTGTAGGCTTGGTTGCCCACTCTTTTGACAATTTTGAATGGACCAGCCCACCTTTGGAGCAAGCTTCTTGCAATTACGATGCGAGCTTTGCTTGTTTGACTTTTTATCTTCAGCCAAACATTGTCCCCTACTTGAACTCCCTTACTAAGCACCCATTTCATTAATTGGAGAAAATAAGCCCATTTTGAGAATTTTAAGTTAATACCTAATTTGCTCTAGCACTAATACTTTCACCTACTTCTCGAGCACAAGAAACATGAGGTAATTAACATACACATATACATACAAATACACATATACACACATACACATATACTGTAGAAGCTCAATAATGGCCCCACATTGTACACCAATAATTCACATCAATAATTTTACTTCACTATAAAAATGGCTTGACGAGGGGTAGAGGCCATTCATCTTCTATGGCTTCCTCAATGCCTCGCCCGCAGCACATCCGCTTCTTCAAGTGTTACTTGAGCTACAACGACCGGGCGCGACGCGCTAGAAATAGCGTTAAGCTTGATCCATGGCTCTTATCTAAAGTCGATGGACTCCGCTTAGTGCTTGCAGGAAGCTCACTCGTGTTAAAGTCCACATTTACCGGCCCCGATCGTGAGATCTATGAGCTGAATGGCATCACGAGCTTTGATGTTGATGACGAGTGAATCTCAGACCGCTAATAATGTAATAATGACATGGGTACCTAATAACTAAGTAAGGATGTAATAGCAGATCTCGATTAAGGATGTAATATCACGTGCATCTTAACTCAAGTATATTGTAACGATGTGCTATCCCACCTCCACTTTTCTCGCAAGTCATTGAATTCAATCATAGCTAAATTGGCTCAAGCAAACATGTTTTCAAACATACGATACTAGTATGAAATAAGTATTATTCTTGTACGATACAACACCGATACACGCTCAATAATGGTGAACTCTACCCCAATAATTCACCTCAATCATTCCACTTCACTATAAAAAGCTTCTCACTTGAGGCTACATTTCATTCCCATCCCCATGGATTTCTCGCCTTCTTGATTCACCACATTGAGGCGATCAAGTGCTCAATGAGCCACGCAGATCTTGTTGGTTGCCTTGACAGCATCTTCTTCTTGATCCCTACCGCGAAGAAAAGCTTTAGGCGCCGAGATTCATTGCCCCTGCACCAATTCGTGTTATGATCCATCTGATTTGGCTTCCCCGAGCGCATGAGCTATGAGATATCGTGGATCACTACTACGTATCCCGAAGATGAATGAATCACTGCTTGGCATTGTATAGTGTAAGAGCTCTTGTGTTGAGATGAAAACACAAAGCCTAATGAATAATAACTAGTCTATTGTAAGATGCATGTCATGTATGATATAGTAATTATGTAAAAGAGCATTGCATACCTCAAGAGTTCTCATCCTCGTCAAGTTAGCTTTTTAGCCACTAATTCTTGCAAATCGAGACCCCACACCACGGGGATCACTGGCCACGGCCTAGTCCCTACGGCCCAACCATAGTCTATCGCTTTCAAATGTTGGTAGCGTATGGTCATTAGAATTGGCTCCAATTCTTGCTCCAAGAATCCCTATACCGCATTGCATATGAGGTACCCTTTTCTGCAAATGTGCTCAAACCAAGAAACAAACACCTCTTCATAGTGAGGAAGATTAGGGTCCTCTCATCGGGTCCTCTTCCATAAAGGCCATCCACGCCGGGTGCTTATCATGTGGCCCACAGCAGAGCATTCCTTTCTTCACATCTTGGTAGGGTTCAATATTTCAACAGGTTCTTGGGTTTACGAGAAAAAGGCCCTACATAATGAGATGCACCAATGTGTTCATCCACCAATAAGTTGTCGGGTTCTTCTAATGCAGTTTGTCTCGTCTTTGGGCGTAGAACTCAATGATGCCAGTTCTACCTGGGCTGAACGCCCCCAAGCACTCGCAACAAGGTGGACCAAAGAGTCAATAACTTCATTCATATATGTGTTAGACCATGAGTTATCGCGTTTCTAGAAATAGCCGCCCATTGCATCATGTACTTGGCAATTGAAGCTCTCAAGGCACCTATATCCGCAAGCTCGACATGGTAGCACGACCTTAGGTGACCCTCTAGGAATCATAGGTAAGCCTTGGGCATCCTCCTTCCACATTTTAATTCCCTTTTCAGGTAGCCACTCCCTATGCCCCGGCCTCATCTTGTAGAACATTAGTGGCCATCCATCATTCATCACGAACTTGAAGAGTAGAGGTTCCAAATGACCACATAAACGGTCCTTCTTATCGTGGATAAAACCTTTCACTAATTCTTTTCCAAATGGGAACCTCGGACACAAGGTAGAAGCGGGAGACTTTGAACTACACCGCCAAGAGTTGCATAAGCTCGAATAGTCAATGCATCTGATCTTCTCAATAGAGTAGAGTAGTTTCCAAAGAGGGCATCTATGTCATCGTGGGTGTGTCCAACCATCATGAATCCCGCTTGCACCTGATCGAAGACACCTAACTGCACCAAGTATGACAAGTAAGAGAAAAGATACCGTTCTTGTTTTGTCCCGAGCAATTGTCTAGTCAGCAAGTAAAGCCTCCTAGGCAACTTCTTCTTCAGATCGAGGGCCCTTGATAGGAGGCATAAAATCATTTCTAGTGCCATTCACCATTTTTGTCCTAAGGGCTTCCGTGTTCATGATTGCTCCACCCCAAAGCCAGCCTTCCTTGATGATCTCATTTCTCAAATGACCCCAGTTGTCCTCAGATTGATTCTCTAGTGTTTTCAAGGTATGATTTAAAGATCCCACATGAAAATTCGAATCATCGGCCGGAGGTCCAAATGAGAAGTGGCCCAAAGCACCTACACCATGCCCATGCATGAGAGCACCAAGAAGACTCACCTTCAACCGCTCACCCCTCCATACAGATTTTGCTAGCTTCTCCGCACGAGGAACCATCGTCTTATTCTCGATCCATCTTATCATGTATAATGGTTAAGGCATTTTCGGGGAGATCGATGAGACAAAGCTCTCCACGACCCGGTAGAGACTCCCCGCAGAAAGTTGAACCGTCATGTGAGATTTCCTTTCCACGGCGAGCTCTCTTCTTTCTCTCGATCCCTAGTCTTGGCAAGTTTCTCCTTTATCACAATACAGTATTACACTTAGAAAATGCTATCCTTTTGGCGATTGCTACCTCGAGTGGTTCTCCTTCCATGTTGACAAGAAGGACGATTGAGAAACATGTTTTCCTGTCATCTAGCGGAATGGTTATATCTACCTCTTGATGTATGTCCTTTTTAGTCAAGATGGAAGGTAATCTCTTCACATTTTCTAGTTCCCCACTCGTAACCTTTGGAGCGGTGTGGCATAGTTTCAGGCATTTTCATCTATGTACATAGATAGCACAAAGACCTCCAAACCGATTGTATGAGACCTTGGCTTCATGGACCCTAGAGTTTCCATGCTCGCAATCCCTGCGCCCTTCCATAAAAGCTTCCTCCATTTGTAAAATGTAGAAACCGATACCGATGCACTATGCCATGCCTTCACACGCAGACTTCCCCGTTGTTCAGGCGTTAGCTTTTCACACATCCATTCTCTGAACAAAGATCTAGCATGTTGTACGCAAAAGTCGACGCGTTGAGCTTTTCATGTTCCAAAGAGAAGGTCCTCATGGCGGATACCTCCTTAAGCTGTGGAATTAGCACAACATCTCTTCAAAGCAAAGACATCGAGGGACTGAATCCAAGATAGCTTCGGTGTGGTTTTCCTTTCACCTTTTTTTGGGGTCGAAGGTCCTCTCGCCTTCTGTTCACCATGTGATCTCTTGTTTTTTGTTACTCCAGCCTCCGCCCGATGATGGCGTAAGCTTCCTTCTCAACCTCGCCTCTCCTTCTACGGCCGAACTAGGCTAGAAATCGAATATCATCAACGAGAACCAATGCTATTGGCCATCTCACCAAGTCATGCATCCGTGGCATTTCGCACAAGCGTGAGCATAGAAATCTTCGGGCATTGGCAACAAATTCATAACGAAACCCCTATCCATGCTTCACCCAACTTCATGTCGATCACGGCATCGTTTGGATCTGCAAGGAAACGATGACACACAGCGTAGCATAAGCCGGTTTGCGGCAGACTCGTGCAAGAACTCACATGTCTTTTTCCACTAGTTTATCCTCGCAAATCCCACGCAATTCAATTGGTTCATTGTTTCCTTCCGCGAGGAGTTTACTTGGAACTTGCCAATTTATCCGTTTGATCCTCGACGGTGGTGTGCTAACATCGGGTGCCGGAGTGATTTCATCATGAACGCCGCTTTTGGACCAAAGAATGAAGCTACCAACGACCTCCTCTAGGTGGTTCAATTCCGCTCGAAACCAAGCGGTGGTATCGCCCATCAAAGACAACGACTAGAGAAACTACTATCAATTGTCTGCACGGGGACGTTGTGGTGATTTTTGAAGTTATGCACTCGCCTCACCACCTTCTTCCCCAATGTAGAAAGACCGTAGAGCTTCCATCCCGAATAAAGTCAACATCGCTCGTCAACGTCAGCGATGGCGATCTACCGACCTCATTAGAAGAAAAAATGCACAGTACTCAAAGACCCAAAGGGACGACATAATACCTCAGGAAGATCGCGAAGGCGATTCTCTTGAACACATGGGTATAAATGACAGAAGCACAAGACACTCGACAGGACGGGGAGATCGCGACGGCGATCCATCCGACCTCTATGGTGGACCTTCAATCCTTCAAATCTACCTAGAAACTTTGTCTAATCTAACTAACCATTTAAAAACCACCTATCTACTAGACTTACCTCGAAAAGATCGCAATCGCGACAATTAAGTAATCTCGCGTCGCTATGTAACCGCTATGTGCTCGGAACGAGCGGTGCCATTCTTTCATCTTGAATATCCAACAGCAATCGAAAGCAAAAAATAGATGCTTGAGTAAGTCTCGCAAATCAAATGTCTATGTGAATATTAATTGCAGCTGTTATTTCCACAACGAAATTTGCCTGTCAGTTAATTAAAATGGAGATCTGTCGTGAATTGAACAGCTGGGAGCAAAACCATTAGCACTACCATTAGCAGAACCATTATGTTACCGTGATATTCCCTCACTATCAATTAGTCCGAGAAATAAACAATTCAATTGGGCCTCGCTAACTGCATTATACGGATCCCCGAACGGATATACCAAGAAAGAGATGGTGCATATGTTGTTATGGTTGTGAGGGCACTATTATAACCTATACATAAACAACAAATCAAAAATCTCTCCGAATTAACAACTTCTAGCTGGATAGACAAGAAGGCATTAGGATTTTGTACCCACAGAGTTTAGAGTAGGCGAAGCCTTCAAGATGAGCACTATAGCCTCGATGAGCGATCGAGCCTCCAAAACCCAACGAAGCGCCGGGACGAGAAGAACGAGCCTTCGAACAACACCGCCGATTACAAATCGAAATCCCGCCTCTTCATCGAAAGAAATTCAGGTTTAAAATTTGAAATCGGTTGTCTCTTTCAGGGCCTTCAACCGCAAGCTCCGAGGCGCTTTAATTATGGTTCCGTTGGGCCTTTATTACGCATACACTTTTGAATTTGGAGGTGCACTTTTATTACGCATACACTTTTGAATTTGAATTTGTGTGTCCATTAATCACGGGGGCTGCATTAATGGTGGGTATTTATGAATGCCGGCCGTATTAATGGCTGCCATTTATGGCGTCGTCGTCCCGCGTGCGGATTAAATTAATCCGGCTTCCCGACCAATTATTTATTCTCGCGATCCCTTGGACTTTCATTCCGCCAGCCCGATTTCGGCCAGCGCCTTCAGCGATTCAGTATTAGCCTCCTCAGAAGCCTTCCACCCGCGGTCGAAATCAACCCGTTTTCAAAGCTTCCGGCGCCCGTCCATGGCACCAAAAGCCCACCTCGAGGAGAAGGTTAGTTCCAACCCCTCAATCAAAGAAGATCGTGGTAGCGATTTCTTTTCGATAGTGCATGTTCAATTAGACTCTTCACCTTTTAAGTAATGTAGTCATTAGAAGGTGCGGAACTCAACGAGGATCGCGGTCGCGATCTGCTTTCGATGTCGGACGGATCGCGTCCCGCGAACCTCGCGATTGCTCGGTAGCGGCGGCGATCGTGTTAGTGGTCAACAACATCGCTGATCGCGATCTTCTTGATACTCACCACACTGCATTGCCGATCTTCCGAATCACTCATGAGGATCGCGGTCGCGATCGTCCCTAAGTCTCTTGAAGATCGCGACCGCGATCCCGCTGATGTTACGGAAGAACTTGTGCATTAGGGAATCTTGACCCACTTCTTACTTGCAGCTCTGGATTTGTATCAGCGCCCCGGGCGTTGAACCCAATAAGATCATCACACCTTCAAATGAAAGAAAGTGGTGTATAGAAATTGCAATGCATAATTCCACGCATTTAAAGGCGACCGCCCAGAAAAGACCTCTCAGCTTGTTCCTCAGATCTGCAAGAAAGCCGATGATATACAACAGGTGGGAATTGCAATCGCTATGTGGAAGGAACAAAAACAATGTCCAAGACGCTTATTATATGCGTAGAGGACACAGAATTTGCGCTTCATTGAGTATGTCCTTAAATGGACAAACTATGATCCTCGCCATGGCGACTAGCAAATTAAACAAGCCGCCATTGGAAAGAATGTTCACCAAAGGCGAAAGGATACGGCCGGGTACTTGCAGATCCCTGAATCTCTCGCTCTCGGAATAACGGGCAATGAGGGATATATTGTCCGCTTCGACATGCGAGAAAAGGTTTGCAGCGGATAAGAAACCACCTAGCATTGCAATCGAAGCTAAACGAGATGAGAAGATGCCTTCTGTAATGGACACGAATTGGTTAAGGGCTCAGGCGAAGAAAAAACATGTGAAGCCCGTATCTATAGCAGAGGCCTCTTCCGAACCCAGAGCCCTCTCCGTTGAGCCTGTTTCCACTGCCCAACCATCTGCTGTTATAAATCCTGCTCAACCTCTGGCTATTTGTGCTCCCCCTACTGTCCCTAAAGATTCTACCATCCCAAAGTTCAGAATCAAACTCGGCAAACTCAATACTTCTGATAGCGCAGAACCTTCTTCTTCCAACACCCCCCCTTCCGTCTCAGGTGCTGCATCGTCCAAGAGGCTAGCATTTCCTATTGCTTCTGAACTGCCGACGGACCTCAAATTCAATCCTGAAGAAGAACGCAAATTGGCAGAACAAACTGCACAGAAGCTTGAACAATTCAAACGGTTCTACCCGCTTGGTGTGAACTGGTTTATGAAGGTTTCAATATTCGATTCATGAACCAGCTCCTGCTAACCTCACGATCGAATGCGTTCAAACGACCGTCTTGACTCTCGTGAAGAGTTTCAAGACGTATCCTCGGAGGTGCTCACACCGTAGATGTTGTCCCCTTCACCCCATTACGGTGATTGTTATTGTTCATGATTTCTGGTTTGTGGCTGTCTGACTTACAAGTGCACATTATTTCAGGAAGAAGATCACATGGAGTACATAGGATGACTTGAAGGGCAAGAAATTTTGGATAATATCTGGTAACCACAGTATATGTGCGCTCAAACTGCTATCTTTGTCTTGTTGGAGAACGGGAACGTGAGATGGACTTTGCTAAAGCCTCGCGAGGAGAAGAACAAGAGTGCTTAATGTAAACTTGCCGGATAGAGAATATATTGAGTTGAGCATTCGATTAATGGTTATGAAGTCATCGCTAACACTTGTATATAGAGAGCCATTGTTAGAGAAGCTTCAAATGCTACTACATCAACATAAAGCGTATGGTTGTCCTCCTCAAGGTCCCATTGGTACTGCCACCACCTCAAAGATGGAAGGTATTTTTATTATCTTTGCTCAAAGACATCAAGCGGCCCGCATTTTCCTAACCATTTGTTTTGTAGGACTTCCACGAGATAGCTACCACAACGTTAAAGGTGAAGGAGCTAAAGGACGAGAAGCAATTTATTTTTATGGAGGAGCCGGGTTTTCGAAGAAAGTTAATGGAAGTGGCCAACGATGGGTCAACAAGAAGCTTTGTGATGAGCATGGAGATTTTCCCCGATAAGCCCTCGAAGGACTTCTTCAACAAAACCTGGTTAAGATACCTTCGAGGCATGTCTAATCAGGGCTTCTCGGCTACTGGATGAGATTTTGGAAGGAAAGACATACGTTAAGGTTGCAAAGCGGATATCATGGCGGGGTTTAATTGCCAAAGATCGCCATTGATATTAGAAGCCTCAGCTTCATGCGGAAAGAGATTTTGTCATACGCTTCCACGCTGCTTCAGAAAGATTACACTTTTTGGGAGGAGTTGCTTTCTGACTTTCCTGCTTTCACGGAACAGCGGATTCTGGATATATCTGATTCGGATACAGAGTACGTGAAAGCCAATTACAATAAGGAACATGTTGTGGGTAATTTGCCCGTTGCATTTCTAGAACCCATTAGATCGATTTTGAAACCTGAAGAGGCTATCAAGATCAAGGAGAAGAAAAATGTTGTGCATGCTGTAACAAAGGAAGGGATTCCCACCTCCACTCCAGTGTCTGAGAATGCTACTATGGTGTTCATAGACTTTAGAGGATTCTCTGCATTATGGACGTGCAAGAAATATATGGAACTCTTCACAAGAATATCCAGCATGACAACTGCTAACATTTATCACCTTGTGATTCTGATGCGGTCTGATGAATTTGCCAGATTGCTTGTACAGTAAAAAACAGATTCAAGGCGGGTCCCATATTTACAGAGGTACATATGACGAAGCGGGATGGGTGAACAAGAAAAGGGTGAAGGAATATCAATATACATCACCCATATATGCATCAACGAAGCGACTCGTGGTGAACGCGATTATCTTGGAGCCGGAGCTTCGCCGCAATGTGAGCAATGCACCCGCGAAGACGCGCCCTTGCCACCAATGCCCGCCGGCTGGTGACGAAGATACTGATGAGAAAATGAAGAAGAAATGGCACATATTTCACGGGTAAACCCGTGTACAAGTTTGTCGAATGGAAGGTGACCACGTGATGAAGTGCCAGTTGAAGACATCATATGCCTACTACCTGGTTGACAAGCTTGTGCCGAAGGATGGTTGTGTTCTTGATTTCTTCTCGGCCAGTGCACGCTTCTCGCGTCGCCGCAGTGGAAAGAAGAGTATTGCTTTTCGAAGCCGGGGTAAAGTGTGCCGATTTCGAGGGCTTTCTGGATAAGCTCGAAAAAATGGTCGATGTATACCGGGAGACAGATGACGAGGATAAGGCAGAGCCTGAGAATGATCCTCATGCGATCAATTTAAACATTACCCAACGAACAGATATATCTAACATCGATTCAATCTTGGATCAAATGGATGAGAAAAGCTACGAGGAAAGAATGCAGGAAACGAAAAGACTTCTGGAGGCTACTGAGAAAGGTATTTCTGCGCTAGAGCCCGTGTTTCAAAAATTGGGGGCTTTAAATGAAAAATTTGATGCCTACATGCCTTTCTTGACAAAGGGTCGAGTTTTTCAATCACGTAGGCATGGTCGTGGACCCTGCGGATCAAGAGGGTGAGCCATCAGGCACACAAGAGCATCAGGTTCCAGCAATGAAAAAAACCAAACTCTTCCATGCACCCGATATCGCATGTCCTGAGCAGAGTGGCGCGTATGTCGAAGGGACCCCCATGGATACTGACACAGAAGGACCGGATCCACATGTCCAACTCCTTGCGCAGGCCATGTCTGTAGAAATCCCAGATAAAACAGGCTACACTGAGATGGACACAGAAGATCTTTTCCAAAGGGGGCAGGAACATGTAGCTAGGATAGCTGCTGAGCTAGGTGTTGTACCTGAGAAAGTATCGGAAACCCAGATGGACTAATTTCTGCCCATATGGCAAAGGAATGTACATTGAAATGTTTGAGGAATACAATTTACAATGCTTTGAGTTTACTATTTCAGTTTTTTTGGTCTAAGCATTCCTTGACACGACAACTCACAATGTTCGCCACCGCGATCCTCATTATCACTTTCAATTCTTTTTATCCGTGTGTAGAGCTTAACGGAATTGTAATATTACATCCATGGGCTGGCTAGGAAGCTTCAAATCTTCGCCGTGGCGATCCTGCTGAGTGTTTTCACTCTTTCTTGTGGACCGCTCTTACTCGCGAAGGAGCTTGGGCTAGCCTTATACATGTCAAAGTCGGATACATCGCTGGTTGTGCCCAAAAAGCATCGGAAAAAACGTCAACTTTTACTCCGCTGCAACCATTTGCGGTGTTTTATAGACACCCAAGAACCTATTTCATGCTAAACGAGAATTCCGAAATTCTCTAATTAATTAAATCGTGCATTACTGTTCGGTGCCGGTCAGCTATGCTCTTTTGCCGGCTTCTTGCTGCTAAGAGGTAGCCTCGCACCTGGGCAAAAGTATGCTAGTGGGTATCAAAAAAACGCGGCCCCAGCACTTAGATCAGCACCCTGGATGTACTATTCTATCATAGTATTCCACTTGTTATTAGTTGGAGTTGTTACATATTTCTATTGATTATCTAATTACCATGTGCTAGTACCAGTAACACCTTAAACAAGCTGCCATATGGGGTGCTATATGAGTGCTGTCAGCATGTGTCCGGACGCCTGCTTTTGATACCCACCAGCATACTTTTGCCCACCTCCTCAACCAATTGTTGCATCTCGGCTAACATCTGCTGGGATACTTCTACCTTGGACACAGGGTTGTGCCAAGTGTCTGGTGTCAAGCACTGATAGCCGTAGTTGATCATGAACGGCGACATTTGTGATGACTCCTGCTTGGTGCTATTGTACGCAAACTCAACCAAGTAGATGTAGTCATCCCACTTTGATTGCTTGTTCCAGACATAATTTCGCAACATATCCTCAAGTATCCGATTGGTGCGCTCTGTCTGCCCATCTGTCTGAGGGTGATAAGCCGTGCTCATCGACAATTTCGTTCCGATGGTGCTGAAGAGATCTTGCCAGAATGCACTCATGAACTTCGAATCCCTATCAGAGATTATTTCTCTTGGCATCCCGTGGAGTCTGAAAATCTCCTTTGTGAATAGCACAGCCGTGTCCAAAGCCGTGTCGGTGCTCCTACAAGGCACAAAGTGGGCCATTTTCGACAATTTGTCGACTACGACCATTAATGCGTCTTTGCCCCTTATGGTTCTAGGGAGCCCTGTAATGAAGTCCATGCTTATTATCTCCCACTTGGAGTTTGGTACTGGCAATGGCTCTAATGCTCCTGGGATTCGTAGTTGTTCCGCCTTGGTTTGCTGACATAGCTGACACTCGCGTATGTACCTTACTATCTGCTTCTTCATGCCTGCCAATAGTAACTACTTCTTATCTTGAAGTAGGTTTTCGTAAAACCTGTGTGGCCGGCTATTGGGCTGTTGTGGGTGTCATGGAGAATCAACCTTTTGATTCCGGATGATTCTGCACACACAACTTATTTTTATGGTACAAGGGATTTCCTTCCTTCTTAAAGTGTTTGAAGGTTTCTCTCTCTTTGTCCGTTCTTGCCTCTTTAGAAAGGCTTGTCCATACTTCCTGGAAGTCCTTGTCCGTTGGCAACGTTTCTTCTATTTTCTTGCCAAACTCACTGGTGAGTGTTGATATGGCATTGCAATGCACTCTTGTTGTTAAGGGGTGCCTTGACAGAGCATCTGCGACTACATTGAGTTTCCCTGGCTTGTCCACACTCTCGAAGTCGCACTCTTCCAGGAACTCCATCCATCTTCTTTGCCTCAAATTCAACAATGGTTGCGTGAAGATGTACTGCAGACTCTGGTGGTCGGTATCCAATTGGAACTTCCTTCCCAATAGATAGTGTCTCCAGATCTTTAAAGCTCTTACCACTGCCAATAGCTCCTGATCATGTGTTGGGTAGCGAGTCTCTGCGTCGTTCATCTTCCGTGAATCGTATGCTACGACTCTTTCTTCTTGCATTAAGACTGCTCCCATCGCAATCTTGCTCGCATCAGTTGCAACTAGCTTGTCCTTCTCTGGATCAGGCAATGTTAAGACGGGGGCGGTTGTTAGGGCTTCCTTCAACTTCTCGAATCCTGCTTGAGCCTTCTTTTGCCAATGTGCCACCCAGTCTTTTATCTTTTCTGCCTTGGTGAGGTCCGTCAAAGGTGCTGCTATCTTAGCAAAGTTCTTGACAAACTTTCTATAATATCCTGCTAAGCCCAAGAAGCTTCTCACCTCGTGTATGTTCTTTGGTGCTGGCCATTCAATCACTGCTTGGATCTTTGCGGGATCGGTGGAGATGCCGTCTGCTGACATGACATGCCCCAAGTATTCCACACTTTCGGTGGCGAAATGACATTTCGACAATTTCGCATAAAGCTGGTGTCTTCTCAGCTTCTCAAGTACCCTTCTCAATTATTGAATATGCTCCTCTAGGGACTTGCTATAGACCAAAATGTCATCGAAAAACACGATAACAAATGTGTCAAGGAATTCCCGAAAGATATCGTTCATGAGTCTCATGAACGTTGCTGGGGCATTAAATAGGCCAAATGGCATCACCGTGAATTCATAGTGGCCATATCTTGTTCGAACGCTGTTTTGTGAATATTTTCCTCCTTGATTCTGATTTGATGATATCCAGACCTTAAGTCTATTTTGGAGAAGACTCTGGCACCTTGTAACTGATCCATCAGGTCATCTGCTCTGGGTAAGGCATACTTGTTCTTGATTGTGTGTTTGTTTAATTGACGATAGTCAATACACATCCTCAAGCTTACATCTTTCTTTTTGACGAATAAGATGGGGGCTCCGAACGGAGAGACACTAGGCCTTATGAACCCTAGGTCTAACAGCTCTTGCAATTGCTTCTTCAACTCCGATAGTTCGTGAGCCGTCATTCTATATGGTGCCTTACTCGTGGGCTTAGTGCCTGGTTCGAGTGCAATTTCGCACTCCACTCCCCTATATGGCGGAAGTTCCTTGATTTCGTCGGGAAACAAGTCATGGAACTCCTCTATTAGCTTGGCTACCTGCTTGGGTAGTTTGCTTACTGATTTATCTTCTTTATCTTCTGGTGCCTCTTCCTCGGCAAGTTCTAATTTGAAGATGTATGCAACTTGCTCCCTTTTGATGCATCTAAGTAACTTCTTACTCGACATGCATTGCATTATAGGTGTCACTTGCTTACCTGTGATTTCTATGATTTTCCCGTTGGGCGTTGTGAGCTTCAGCTTCCGCTCTCCACAATCTATTTGTGCTTTTGCCGGGTGGAGGTATTCCATACCTATGATGAGGTCATATTTTCCGATGTTCATGATCTCTGCCCCCATTTCAATATTGATACCAGGTAAGTCTATATTGAAATTCACCCACTTGCCGGCGGTGTGCCTGATGGCTCCGCTAGCTAACACTACTGGCCTGGGCTTAGATTTCACGGTTTTCAATTTTAGCATTTCGGCCATCCTTGGTGATGCGAAATTGTGGGAACTGCCACAGTCTATGAGGACTATAAAGGATTTGGCGGCTATTTTACCAATCGTGGATATTACTTGGTACTGGCTCTCTGCGCTTTCTGTATCTATGGCGGCAAAGATGTGACACTCACCATGGATAAAGTCGCGTCCTTCGTCCTCCTCTTCTTCTGTCGGGGTCTCCCAACCTCCCATCTCCGCAAGTGCTGCATTCATCACGAACGGGCAGTTGTGTGTTCTATGCCCTGGCTGGAAGCACCGGAAGCACAACTGTTTTTCTATACATTCCTGCCGCTTTTCTTTCGGAATGGCGTTGAGGAACTGCTTGACTGTCTTTGAATAATTTGAGCCTCCCCCTTGTCCTTTATCTTTGAAGCTGACCTGCTTTTTCTCTGGCTGTTTCCATTGATTTCCGGTGTATGGTGTCTTGGCAGGTGACGGACTGGTTGCTCTCGGGCTCTGGCTTCCATATGCTTTTCCTTTGTCATACCACTGCTTGGGTTCACTTTTCTGGGGTGCTGTCCCTTGTAGGCTCACGGCCTTCGCTTCCGCCTCTGATACTGAGCGCGGGTTCAGGGCTCTGACTATCTTCCGTAGATCCTCATTCAGGCCCTCCACATAGCCTTCCACTGCTCTTCGCAAGATAGTTTTCCATTAAATACCATAGCACCAACAACATGCAGATGTATGAAATCTTCTTCAGCAGCATCCTTAGGCACATTGACAAAATGTGGTAGGGTGGTCTTCTTCTGGTCCATTCCATCAATAACAACTGATATGTAGTTGAGTGGTTGTTCCAGTGCTTTCTTCCTATGTTTTGTCAATTTTCTCCTTTCCAAAGATTGTTGTTCTCTGTGCTTGTTCAGTTTCTCCTTCAATGCATCTGAAATAAAAATATGTTTAGGAAAGAACCTACTTTTAAGTAGAACTAGGCAAGAACACGTCCTGGAAGCTTACTTTTAGTGTGAAGTGTCCTTGCATTTTGTCTCTGAGCTTTTAATTCAGAGCATGTAGCACAAACAGACATCCTATGCTTTCTAGGAATGGACACGCGAGAAAACTCTTTTTTCCAGAGCACAGTAAAGTAAGAGTAGCAGACAAAACGTTCTCCAGCCTCAACACACATCTCCTTATAATTATCGTAGACTTCTTGTTTCGTGAAATTGTCACTCAAGTGGTACATAGGGCTATTAGGGAGTTTCTCACAAGACTCCTTAAAGAAACCTTCCATCCAGGAAACACATTGAAGGGCATGAATTCTGGTTATGCCTCCTGAATGGCAGTAGTCATTGATGTCTGGATTCTTGTCAAGCCTTTTCTTCAGGCAGTCAAGTCGTCTACTGCCTAATTTGAAGGCCATTTGACAGACGGTGTGGCCACCAGCTGTGTAAGTAAACTTCTCACCATCATCTGGCCTAATATTGAAGGCTAAGTAGCCCCTTTGGTCTAACAGAGTCATTGAACTGTAACTATCACGAATCAACCTCAATTCCTTTAGTCCAATCTTAAGCAAACAACGTTGAGAACAACCTCATGAACTCTTCCGTATATTTCTGTACGGATTTGTTGCCCTGTTGCAACCTGTGGAATGCTTGCATCTGATGGCACTTGTGCTCTCTTGGAACATAATATCGTTTGAAGGCCTTTGCGAACTTTGTGAACCTGCACTTGTCTCTGCTCATTCCATGGGCTTTGGCATAGCCCCTCCACCAAATACGGGCTGCCCCTTTCAAGTTAGCGGTGGCTACCCTGCCCTTGTCTTTATCTTTCATGCCATGCTTCGGCTTCCATCCCTGATCTGTTTTCGCCAGAAAACTGTTCCAGCTTGCGGGCTTTCCAAACATTACTTAAGGCCGAGTCGACCTTTTTCTGGTAATCGGACTGGCCTGGCTGTTTTGCCGTTATTCTTTCTTCCCTTCGGGCGGTTCTTCCTGTTTCATCCTCAGACTCAGAGCTTGAGTCCGAGCTGTTTGAAGAGCTGGAGCTAGAAGATGTGCGCCGGCTCCTCTTTTTCTCTTTTTCCTTGTGCTGAGAACGGGCCTCTGGGGGTTGCACATTCTGGTCCTGCCTATTTCTTCCCCTGCCCGCCAACATGGCTTTTATTTCTTGCAGATTTGACCTCATCTGCGAAATTTCTTCCTCCGGCGTCGGTGCATAATACTCCTCGAATAGATTCCGAGGCTGGAATTGTCCGACTGGTGTCTGATCGCCTTGGGCTTGGAATTCAAGGTCGACATTCCGGGCTGTTCTAACTGCACATATTACATTAGCACCATTTATCATGAGTTCTTTTGTTGGTTGCATTGAGTGTTTGAATGATATGATTGTTAAGACAAAGATATCAGAAAGACATTTAAAATGCAATTCAAAAGATCTTACATTTTTATTAATATATAGCCGATATATATTCACTTAATACAATAGTCGTGATTTTTTCATTACATTGATTTACTGATAGTCTGGGTGATCCTCAAGGAACTTCTTTACTTGGGTTGTACCTACTGTACTTCCCAAGTTCCTGAGTATATCCCTCGATGATCCCCCTCGGATGGCAAATGCTAGCTCTTCCACCCGTCTATCAGAGGTATGAGCTGCTGTTACTGCCAATCTACCTTGTCGAAGGTGGGGTACCGCAAAGTCGAAAATGCCCAAGGCTGTTTTCCGCTTCACCAAAATGACATGGTCGTTTTTTCTGATAGCCGTGCGTGCATGCCAAATCCCGAAAGTGCTACTAGCATCTGCACAGCTTCCTCTCCGCATGGGCTGAAGCGCTTGTGAAATATTATTATTCTACCGTCCGTTAGGAGCGGAAGATAATATTTGAGTGCTGCTCCCGGTACTCCTCCCCGTGCTCCTGAGGTACCCCTGTGCCTTGATGCATACTGATCGACCGATACTTGAACTAATTCCTTGTAATCCTGGAAGAGCGTTCGTACACTTGTCAAGTTTGTGGCTCTCCCTTGGAATTTTGATACTTGTTCTTGTGAAGAAGAAGACTCCCCTTGAAGTACTCTTGTTGTCTTCCCCCTTATTCCCATCCTCTCTTGGAGCGCTATAAATTCTTCCTCTGTAGGCAATTGTTCTTTCGTCATCATGCCCCTGATAGTGCTATAGGCTTCGATATCTGACATGGTGTGTCCTGTGTATGTAGCTGCCTCTCGTACTTGCACCAGAAAGTCTTCCGTTTCTTGATCGATGAAGTCTTCTAAATCCGGCTGTTGCCATAGAAGGTGAAGGAGTTCGTCGACGCGGTAGCCTCTGTCCCTGCATTCGAGGAGGTTTTTGATGTCGTTCAGCAACAAGTATTCTTGGCCTTCGACTATGGTCGGTGCTAGACTTGTTATTCCTAGCCCGATTGGTTGTGCAATCCTCGGGGTGGTCCTGTCGGCTTCGAAGCCGGTGATGTCTTGTTCTGCTTCACGGCGTTCCTCCTCTGGGTCCACATCCATGTCATCCTCACTTTCCTGCTCGGAGTCCTCACTTTCTTCGGATGCTTCTGCTATGGTCTGTTCATACTCAAGCAGTAGTCGTTCGTCTGCTTCTGCGTCCAAGGGTGTGATCTCAAGTGGCTGAATTGATGGTTCGCCTACTACGGTTTCGGCCCTATAGACTAGATATAGCGCTAAGGCTGTGTTGTAAGAGAAAAATCTTTTTCTATTGCTGGTTAGGGTCATGTAGCCAGGTAAGCGGTTGGTTCTGTTTTGCAATACTTTGGCAATGTTGGGTACATGACTAAGGGCTGTTTGCAATGCGGTCTTTGGTACAAAGTACCCTATGCATGGCGGTATTTCTTGCAAGCTAGGAACTACTTTCTCTTGGAATTCTTGCAGAACTTGTTGGTGGAAGGGATTGGAGTTCAGGGTTGCCGACAGGTCAAATTCTTTTTGAAAGACTTGGAATACTATGTTAACATCTACCTCAGCAATGTGGGGAGAGGCGTTGTACCAACTGATTGTTAGGATTTGAAGATAATGAACTCAATAAACCGACAACAAGATTTACAATCTGATGATCTTAGTGAAAAGCCAAAAGGTGGTCACTAATTTTCACTTGATCATATACAAGTCAATAATAATTATACAATCAGGCGCTCAAACAATCTCCTGCTTCATATCTCGACCTGCAAGCCCCCTTGTCTATCCATTACTCCAGTATTTATCTCCATATTTACCTTCCAATCTGGGTGCATCCACTTGTCAAATTGTGTATCCCCTTCATATAGAAAGTTCTCCAACTTGCCTAAAATCAGGAGTAGATAGACTTGCCTTCCTTAAATTTTGGCCCTAGTTGACTTTGACTTTGACTGGTCAACGCAAACCCTAAGTGGCGGGCAGGGGGTGTCTGTGTGTTTCTAGCGAGCCCAGCAACACCCGGGTAGGGTGTGCCCGCCACCTTTGACTTTGACTTTGACTTTGACCTATTGCCACTGCTTCTCATAGGTCTCCCCCATTCAACTGCATAGCTTTGAATAACATGACACCATTTAACACTTTCCCTTCATGTTATTTTTCCTTGCAACTGATCATTTGTCTCAATCTACTAAATTTTAACTCTGTCAAAGCCTTTGTCAAAATATCTGCCAACTGCATGTCAGTTTGAACATATTGCAGTTCAATGATTCTTTTCCTCACTATGTCCCTTATGAAATGCATCTCCAACTCGATATGTTTGGTCCTTTCATGTTGTATTGGATTTTTTGTCATTCCTATGCAACTGAGACTGTCAGAAAACAATTTCAAAGGTTTTCTTTGCTCTATACCTATTTCTTGTAGCAACCTTTCACTCCATACTATTTCCTTAGCAGCAAGGGTTGCAGCCGCATATTCTGCTTCTGCAGATGAAAGTGCTATTGCCTTTTGCTTCCTGCATTTCCATGAAATGGGCCCTCCTCCTAGCATGCAAATAATTCCTGAAGTTGATTTTCTTTCATCCGGGTCTCCACCCCAATCTGAATCACAATATGATAGCAACTCCATGTTATCAGAATTAAATTGTATCCCATAATCTACAGTTCCTTTTAAATATCTCAGAACCCTCTTAGCTGCCTGCCAGTGCTCTTTTCCAAAGTTATGACAGTACCTACTTAGAATATTGACTGCAAATGAAATATCGGGTCTCGTACAGCTAGATAAATATAGTAAGCAGCCAACTAACTCTTGATATGGAATGTTTTCCATTTCTGACCTGTCATCATTCAAATTCAAGGTTAGTTTGTTACCTGGAACCATGGGAGTGTTTACCACCTTACAATCTTCCATGTTGAATCTTTTGAGCATGCCTGCAATATTCTCACCTTGTGTCAAAGTAAGAACCTGTTTGTCTCTATCTCTGAAGACTTCAATTCCTAAAAACTTTTTAAGTTCGCCCAAGTCTGTCATTTTAAACCGATTCTTGAGAATGTCTTTGCATTTTTGTAGCACATCAAGATTGCTACTAACCATTGTCATCCACATATAGTGCAATATAGCATACTTCATTCCCATCCTTAAACAAATAAATATTTCCATCATCCTTTAGTTTTATAAAACCTTGTTCCCTTAAATATGAGTCCATGCAAATATACCATTGTCTTGGTGACTGTCTCAGCCCATATACAGCCTTTTTAAGTTTCCACACTTTGTCTTTCCCTTGCTCAAAGCCAGGAGGTTGCATCATAAAGATATCCTCCTCCAAGTCAGCATTCAAGAAAGCAGTAGAGACATCCATATGATGTATCTCAAAATTCTTTGCATTTGCTACTGCTAACAACATCCTGATACTTGTCATTTTTACTATAGGGGAAAAAGTTTCCTCATAGTCAATTCCCTTCTTCTGTGTGTATCCCTGTGCTACTAATCGAGCTTTATACTTAATTGAGTGAGGTTGTAATCCTTGCTTAATTTTAAATATCCATTTACAACCCACTGCTTGTCTACCTTCAGGTAAGTTTACAAGCTCATACGTCCCTGTTCTTTTAAATGCATCCAGCTCATCATTCATGGCAATTTTCCATTCTTTTGCATCACCAACACTTATAGCTTCTCTATAAGATTTTGGTACTTTAGTATCCAGCAAAGCAAGGATTTCAATAAGGTTTACACCTGCAACTTCACTTTGTATTCTCCTACTTCTACCTGTGTTATCTCTTCCAAATCTTTCATGGTCAACATTAGCCTCTTGTTGCAAGATCTGAGCTGCAGTTCTTCTACCAGCCTTTGGCTGTGTTACCTCCTTTTCTATAGTATCAACCACACTATCTGAAGCATCTTCAGTACTAACATGTTGAGAGGAGAGTTTGTTGGTATCCTGCTCATCATCATCATTAATAAAGTTCGTATTCAATTTCTGAACTTCCTTTTCTTTAGGGTTAACAGAGAAGAACTTTATGTTTTTATAAGATTGAGATTCGTCAAATGTCACATCTCTGCTAATCAAAATCTTTTTCTTTTGTGGATCAAATAATCTGTATGCCTTGGATTCTTGATCATATCCTACAAGAAAAGCATTCTTGCTCGATCATCCAACTTTAACCTTTGTTGCTTTGGTACATGAACAAAGCTTAGACAACAAAAAACTTTCAGTGTCTCATAGTTTGGTTTAACTCCTGACCATAGCTCATCTGGGGTCATTCCACTGATTGCTCTATTTGGTAACATATTTTGAACTTTCACTGCTGTTAAGACAGCTTCCTCCCACAAATAATTGGGTAGCCCTGTGTGTTTTATCATAGCTCTAACAGCATTTAAAATTGTCCTATTTTTCCTTTCAGCAATGCCATTAGTTTGTGGAGAAAAACTACATGTAAACTGTCTCTTTATCCCCCTTACCTTGCAAAACTTGATAAAGTCAGATGACATGAACTCTCCACCACAGTCAGATCGAATACATTTCACCTTTTTTCCTGTTTCTAATTCTACTTCTGCAGCAAACATTTTATAAGCCTCAAAGGCTTGATCTTTAGTTCTAAGACACATGCATGTTGTCTTTCTACTAAAGTCATCAATAAAGGTAATGAAATACCTTTTTCCTGATATTCCTCTAACATTAAGAGGGCCACAGAGATCTGTATGCACTAGTTCCAACACCCCTTTGGTTTTTCTTTTTGCCCTTTTAAAAGGCAATCTTGCATGTTTTCCTAGCATGCAACCTAGGCAGATTCTTGGCTCATCAACTCCAGTGTTGTTAAAAAACCCCGTTTTTAACCATAGAGTACTTCTTAAAAAACCCCTACGTTTTCTAAACGTTTGCAACCATCGGGGGTTATCAAAAAATGTAAAAAAAAAAAACCATTACTAATGCCTCGAATGACTTTCATTTAGATTTTCTAGTCTAGCAAACAAGATTTTGGAACTATGAGCGGCCACATGCATGTAGAAACATGCGGAATGCATGTAGAACCAGGGTTTTGGTTTTTTGCTCAATGAAAGAAAGGTTTTTACTGCACCATGCAAACCAGGAAACAGTTCTTGCGCCAATCCAAAACCAGTCGACCAAGGTAACTTTTCCATTCTTCTTCTTTTACAACTAATTTTATTTCGATTCTTTTTTTTCTATATTGCTTCTGAAGATCTAACTGCCATAAGTGATAAATAGAAGCAGGAAATGAACCAAAACCGTTCCAAAGGTATAGCTGCTTCAAATAATTCTTTTTTACTTATATTCATTTCTCTTCTATCTACCTCTAGTATGATAATAAGCTAAACCTTTATGTTAGTTGTTATATTATTAAGTTAACGTATTCTAAGATTTTAAAAATCAAAAATAAAAAACTTAAAAAAAACTTAAAAAACGTATGCTACCCGTATGGTATGCAAAGTATTTAACAACATTGATCAACTCCATTTCTTGCTTTTATTACTTTTTGTTTAATCATAGTATCTATGGTGCTATGATTAACATGACATAACCTCAGATGCCAAGTGTCCGTATCTGGAATCATAAGAGAATTAACACAGGGCAAATAACCACTATCCAATGCAAACAAATTACCAAATCTTCTGCCAAGAAATTTGATCTCATTATTCAAAAGCACTTTACATTGGTACTTGTCAAAAACAACAGTGTAGTCCATGTCTACTAAGCGTGCAAATGTAAATTAAATTTCTGACTAATGAAGGTACACACAAAACATCCTTCAAGTTTACTGCTTTCCCTTGAAGATCAAACAATTCTAACATTCCCGTGCATTGAACATCTTGCAACTTCCCATTTCCCAACTTGATATGCTTAATTCTTCCTTCTTTTTCCTCCTTGAATAATTTGGCTGAACTGGTCACGATTTTTTACTCGCTCCACTATCTAATATTAACATTTCATCATCATTATTAGATTTTTCTTTTGAAACAACCAAAATGTCATAATTACTTACCTCAAAGATCTTCATCCTCTTCACTTGATTCTTCTTCAATATCTTGCACCAAATTCTGGTGAGACCTTTGTGTATCCGGATTCCTTCCTCGACCTCTAGAATAATTTCTCCCCCCCCTACTTGGTCTACGCCTCTATTCATTTTCCTGCTTGAGCACTTGTTTGCAAAGTGACCTCTGCCTCCACCGATTAAAGCACTCAACCTCTTTCAATTTAGGACAATTTATCTTTAAATGCCCTTTTGCTTTGCGGTGAAAACAAGGACCTATTTCACTCTTATCTTTAGCACTTTTTCCCGAAAACTTTGCTTTGCCCTTTCCCCGCATACAACACTTCAATATTATCTTCAATGTCATCATCATACAATACCTTATTTTGTTCAAACTCTGTTCAATCATTTCTTCTGCTTTGCCTCTCGGTTTTGGCCACATTCCTAATAAGAGTTGACAACCGCTTGTTCCCCTCAACCTGCTCTTGCCACATGCAATAATTTTTTGCTTTGCTTTCGATCAACAACACCCAAAGACCTTCTAAGTGCATACAATGTTATCGAACTTAGAGAAAAACTTTGGTAAGTCATCACCTTCTTTTACTCTTAGCATCCTAAGTGCCTTATCAAGAACATCAATCTGAGATGATGTTTTTCCTCATAGTTCTTGAGCGAGGAACTTCCAAATATCACTAGGGACTTTCCCTTATCTTGACAAAATTGAAGCCCCAACTTTGCTGGTCAAAATACCATAAGCTTCACGAAGTTTAACAACTTCATCTTTACCACTTTTACTTGAGTCTACTTTACCAGACTCTCCAGAAGTTTCACCAGACTTTCCAGAGGTAGAACTTCTTCTTGCAGCCACAGAGACTGCATCCCCACTTGAACTAGTTCCTTGAACTAATTCCCAGAGCCCTTCATTCTCAAGAACGTTTTTGATTTGTTCCTTCCAAATCTGAAAACCTGGCCCCCCTTCATACACTGCAATAGAGTTCAACAACCCTGCTCCAAACCTGCTTGACATGGCTCTGATACCACTGTTAGGATTTGAAGATAATGAACTCAATAAACCGACAACAAGATTTACAATCTGATGATCTTAGTGAAAAGCCAAAAGGTGGTCACTAATTTTCACTTGATCATATACAAGTCAATAATAATTATACAATCAGGCGCTCAAACAATCTCCTGCTTCATATCTCGAGCTGCAAGCCCCCTTGTCTATCCATTACTCCAGTATTTATCTCCATATTTACCTTCCAATCTGGGTGCATCCACTTGTCAAATTGTGTATCCCCTTCATATAGAAAGTTCTCCAACTTGCCTAAAAATCAGGAGTAGATAGACTTTCCTTCCTTAAATTTCGGCCCTAGTTGACTTTGACTTTGACTGGTCAACGCAAACCCTAAGTGGCGGGCAGGGGGTGTCTGTGTGTTTCTAGCGAGCCCAGCAACACCCGGGTAGGGTGTGCCCGCCACCTTTGACTTTGACTTTGACCTACTGCCACTGCTTCTCATAGGTCTCCCCCATTCAACTGCATAGCTTTGAATAAGATGACACCATTTAACACTGATGAAGGACTCTGTAGCCATGGCGAGGAGCATGCTGCCGATATCAAACGGAACTGGGAGCGCTGGAGGAAGCTGGGAGATCGCCTTGAGTGCAGGAGCAATTCTGTAGTTGTGGTTTAGGGGTTATGAGGGTATATATAGGGAATTTGTACCCTAAAATTTTTAGGGTTTCTAAAACTCTTGATATTTGGGATGAAGGCTGATGTTTCTAGGTTAATTTGAAGCTAGAAATGGCTTGTCTACAGTTTTAGGGTTCTAATGCAACAAATTTTGGCCGATTTGGATATGTGTAGCTCAAGTTATGGACCTGGGAAGGTCGGACGCCTCTAAGAGTGCGCGAGGGGGGTGTTAGATTGGGACCTAAGTGGCCTCTGGCGCACTCTTGGAGGTGTTGGCCTATTTCTGCCTAATGGATGTCAAGAACCAGCTGGAAGGGGTGAATTCCTATTAATTTTCTTCCTAAATGCAAGTTTCTTTGTTTATTTACTACGTTTGGAGCAAGTAGGGCTGATCAAGGGCCCGGTTGGCTGGACCCCTCTAAGAGTGCGCGAGGAGGGGGTTAGGTTGGGACCTAACTATGCTCTGGCGCACTCTTGGAGGTGTTGGCCAAAATGTCGCATTTGCTCCAGATCTAATACTCTACCTAATGAAATACACATTTTTAAACGACTATATATCTTTATTCTTCAAAATTGGCCACACTTTACATATATAAGCCTGTTAGTTACAAAAAGAAAGATAGCTTGTCGTCTATTTATCTGTCCTCTTGATATATTTGGCTAATCTCATATCTTTTGGTTGAAGTGTGACCCTTTTTGCATGGAGTGTGCACGCCAGTGAATCCTCGAAGTGTTGCACGACTTCCATCTCTGCTGCTTCTTGTAAAGCGAGTAACATGTCGTTAGTTACTCGCTTGTTGGGGTCGAACTCCCACAAAATTTCTCGGACGAACCTCTGGAATGCAGCTCTGGGAATCAGAAATCCGTAGCTTCGTTGGAAATGGCGGATTTCTCGCAGGGCTCTCGCGAAAGGGGAGTCTTGGGATCTCTTCATAGGTTTCTTCGGGGGCTCCGGGAGCTCTGGTGGAGGTTTGAGCTGGAATATCTCTCGAGTTGGCCGCCCTCCTTCTACATATTTGACCCTGTGTGCTTCGTAGTAGGCCACCTACTCGTCGTGCATCTTCTTGTATATTGTGACGTCCCCTACTCGTATACGGTGCACTCACCGTATACTAACAGGAGTTCTTCTCCCATACCAGCTCCATGCCAATACATGGCCCTCCACATGACACTGCAACCGTGGCGGGTTCCAGTGGGAAGAGTGAAGGGGTCATTTTACCTCGTCTCCCTCAGGGCCTACCTAGCTGCGGAAGCGTAAACATACATGTCAGTATATAAGAGCAACACATATATCCACCCCTAAGGGTGGTACATCACATCTGCATAGACAATGATCAGCACAATGCAGAAGGGGGATCCTACCCAAGGCTCAGACTCAAGGGACGACTGACGGCTTGGGTCTCCAGAGTTCGTTGCAGACGGAATCATGACAATGGATTGGGCTGGCATAAGAACATGGCATTGGGTTGTCCACTCCATCCGCCCCTCCTGTGCACACTTTACAAAGTAGGTTGAAAAGTGTTGGGACCTGACTGTAGCCCGCCGGATGCATAGCCAAAGGGGCTATTCCTGGGTTGCATCTCCCTAGTTCCGATGGGGCAGGTAGGGATCACTCCCTCCAGAGGTCTACGTGCTGACTCGAGGTGACTAGAGGGCCACTGCCCTTATTCGACTGAACCCACTGGAAAGTGTACACCACTTCACGGGTGTCGAGCCCATGCCTTACCCACACTCAGTGGTAAGCCATCAGACCTAGTCACAATGATCCCCGGTAGGCCTTAAACACCAGAGGGATCGTTCAAGAGTCAGGACACGAACCTCCTTCTTAGCCAGTCTGGCCCCTTCACCCACAACCAGGTGTGGTTCTTGTACACAGGCCGAATCTATAGTGTGCTAGAGAGGCTAATCTAGGAGCATCTACTACCAAGCTTTAGGTCTCTACCCCCCTTCCCAATACAAGGAGTTCATAGAGATACTTCATCCATATACATCACAGAGAACTAAAGAACTATATCTAATCTATATCATAGAGTTAGGTTCTTTAGTTAGAGTCTGGTATCTAGAGATCTAGAAGGCTGCTATGGGCAATTTAATAGGCTAAACCTACTGGTTCCATGACTAAAAGAGGGTTTAAGCTATTAAATTGCCTAAATACCTGATCCTTGAGTTCCTCCTCCTGACCTGAGTTCGACCATCCTGCTGAAATGCTCGAATCAAGGAAAACTAATGGTGCAGTTCTCTCAGACAGGGTCTGGGAGGCGGTTTTGGCTCTTGAGGCAGCCAAAACAGAGCTCTAAAACCCTAGGAACGAAAATGGGCAAGTTAGGGCTTTCCCTCCTAAATAGACAAGGGGTTGGGCTAGGGTTTCCAATTATCCCCTTTAGGCATGTGGGATAATTGGGAATGGGCCCACTTGCTATTAATGGCTATGTGGCAAAAAGTGCCCACATGGAAAGGTGTGCCCACATTAATGTGCATATTGGTAAATGTGCACATTAATTGCACACTTGGGTATGGCCCACTTGGCATCAAGTGTCCACATGGGAAAATGTGCACCTAGATAAATGTGCACATGGTTAAATGTGCACATTAATAAATGCACACTCCTTGCAAGTTGCCCCCTTATGGGCTACCCACCTGGCTACACGTCGGCGTACACGTCAGTCGGGGTGGCGTGTACGCGTGACGAGGCAGTACAGTATACGTCCTGGGACCGTATACTGTGCTGGAACGTCACATTCTCCCCACCTTGAAATGATGCTGTCCGCAGCATCGTGGGTCTCCCCACCTTGGGATCTTCCTAACCTGCAATCAACCTGATACATACGATATACTACTATAATACTTACACATTTATTAACATTACCCTAAGGTACTATTTCTAGAACATTATTATGCCATTATATTATGAAATAACTTATCGATTCATAACATCATTAAAACGAGTTACCCAGTACTTTACTTAACATGACAATTTAGTTTATCAAAATTTATAACTTAATGTTCGAGGTACTCTTCATTCCTTGCAACACATTCCAACAAAATTTGTGTTACAAGTCTTCGTAGCTCGACCTCCTTGCCCTCCGGAGCGCTCTATTGGCCTGCAGGTCGACACTACGTTAGTACCATTTTAATTATTAATAAAAATTTTTGGTTATATGGTGACCACCCCACCTATCTACATGGATGCATGGCTAATCTCCCGGCGTAGGAAGAGGGTGAATCTTCCATTATGGCCGTGGAGACAGCGCCTATATGCCTATATGCCTCTCATGCCTACACCCTAGTTGCCCAGCGTGGAGGATAGGTCCTTCCCGTATATGGGCGTGAAGGCCAGATTCCTCCTATCAAAGCATATATGGGGCTAGAGGTGCTTTTCCTATCAATGCATTCCTCAATGACCTCCTTTCTCTCGAGGTCGTCTACTTCCGTGGAACAGAAGTAGACTTTCTAATCTACCTTCCACTCATCCAAGCGGAAACGCGGTCATGCCTACATCGACATTACACCACGCCCTAGAGATCACCGTAGTGGTCTCATCATCGGTAACAACGCATGCGACCCATACCTGGCATAGGTTGCATGCGTAGATTAATCTTAACTACATATAGAATTAATCTACACAAATCGACATGCCTGAGCCGATTTCTTCGGAGATGACCTTGCCGTCCCATTGCTCCATGAACTGTGGGTACTTCTTTACTAGATCCTTCTTAAGTACCCATGTCGCGTCTTCCACTGGCAAGTGTTTCCACTTGACCAAGTATTGGAGAAACTCTGATCTCCTTGTTTTCTTGAAGGCTTTGTCAAGAATCAATTTTGGAACTATTTCCAGCTGTTCTTCCGTCATTTCCAACGTCGTTGGAGTGTCCAAGACTTCGTCTGGATTTGGAGTGTGCTTCTTCAACAAACTCACGTGGAAGACCTTATGAATCTTTAGGTGTGCTGGCAAGTCTAACTTGTAGGATTGGTTACCTACTCTCTTGACTATTCTGAAAGGCCCAGCCCACCTTGGAGCAAGCTTCTTACAATTTCCGATGCGGAGCTTCGCCTGCTTCACTTTGATCTTGAGCCACACATTGTCGCCAATTTCGAACTCCCTGACTGTTTGGTGCTTGTCGGCGATGCTCTTCTGTCGACTCCTTGCTGCTAGGAGATATCCTCGAACTTCTTCCACGAGCTGCTGCATGTCGGCCAACATTTGCTGTGAAACTTCTACTTTTGACACGGGATTGTGCCAGGTGTCTGGAGTTGGGCATTGGTAGCCGTAATTGATCATAAACGGCGACATTTGGGATGATTCCTGCTTGGTGCTATTGTATGTAAACTCCACCAAGTGAATAAATTCTTCCCACATACCTTGCTTATTCCAGACATAGTTTCGCAGCATGTCCTCCAAAATCCTGTTGGTCCGCTCGGTCTGGCCATCCGTCTAAGGATGATATGCCGTGCTCATGGACAGCTTCGTCTGAATGGTCGCAAAGAGGTCTTGCCAAAAGGCACTCATAAACTTCGGATCCCTGTCGGAGATAATCTCCCTTGGCATACCATGAAGCCTGAAGATCTCTTTGGTGAAGAGCCCCGTATCCATAGCCGTGATCGTAGTTACGCAAGGCACAAAATGTGCCATCTTCGACAACTTGTCGACCACTACCATCAAAGCGTCCTTCCCTCTTCTGCGTCGCCCTTGGAAGTCCTGTGGATGAAATCCATGCTGATGACCTCCCACTTAGTGTTTGGCACCGCTAATGGTTCTAAAGCTCCACGGAATTAAGCTGCTCTGCGCCTTCGATGCGTTGACATAGCCGACATTCCTTGATGTAGCGGGCTACCCGCTTCTTCATTCCCGGCCAATAATAGGCTGCGCGCAAGACTTTGAAATATGTTTTCATGAATCCCGCATGGCCAGCTATTGGGCTGTTGTGCGTGTCGTGGAGGATCAATTTCCGTACACCTGATGATTCTGGCACACACAACTTGTTCTTATGGTATAACAGGTTGCCTTCCTTCTTATAATGTTTGAAGGCCTCCCGCTCTTTATCTGTTCTAGCCTCCCTAAAGAGGCTTGCCCAAACTTCCTTGAAATCCACGTCCGTTGGCAAGGATTCTTCAATCCTCTTACCAAAGTCGCTGGAGAGCGTCGAGATTGCATTGCAATGCACTCTAGTTGTCAGGGGATGCCTTGAAAGCGCATCCGCTACCACATTGAGCTTCCCTAGCTTGTAGACTATATCAAAGTCATACTCTTCAAGGAACTCCATCCACCTTCTCTGCCTCAGGTTGAGGTGTGGTTGCGTGAATACATACTGGAGGCTCTGGTGATCCGTATCCAATTGGAACTTCCTTCCCAAAAGATAGTGCCTCCAAATTCTTAATGCCCTGACAACCGCAAGTAATTCTTCATCATGGGTGGGGTATTGCGTTTTGGCGTCGTTCATCTTCCTGGAATCGTATGCTACCACACGCTCTTCTTGCATGAGCACTGCACCTGTAGCTATCTTGCTCGCATCTGTCGCCACAAGCTTATCTTTCTCTGGGTCTGGCAGGGTTAAGACGGGGGCGGTCGTTAAAGCTTCCTTCAACAATTCAAACCCCTTTTGGGCTTTCTTGTGTCAATGGTCTACCCAATCTTTCACTTTTTCCGCCCTTGTCAAGTCTGTTAGCGGGGCTGCTATCTTAGCAAACTAGGCCGAGAAAGCTCCTGACCTCATGCACATTCTTCGGTGCCGGCCACAGAATGACGGCTTCGATCTTGGAAGGGTCTGTCGAAATTCCTTCTGCTGAGATCACATGACCAAGATATTCCACCTTCTCCGTTGCGAAGTGGTACTTCGACAACTTGGCGTACAACTGGTGCCTCTTCAACTTCTCTAGCACACTCCTTAAGTGTTGTACGTGCTCTTCAAGGGATCTGCTATACACCAAAATGTCGTCAAAGAACACAATCACAAAGGTGTCTAAGAACTCCCTGAAGATGTCGTTCATGAGCCTCATGAATGTTGCTGGGGCGTTCGATAAGCCGAAAGGCATTACCGTAAACTCATAATGCCCGTACCGCGTCCTGAAAGCAGTTTTATGAATATCTTCTTCCTTTATCCGGATCTGATGATAGCCTGACCTTAAGTCGATTTTGGAGAAGACCTTTGCTCCTTGAAGCTGATCCATCAAGTCATCCGATCTGGGAAGCGCGTACTTGTTCTTGATGGTGTGCTTGTTCAACTGCCTATAGTCTATGCACATCCTCAAGCTGCCATCCTTCTTCTTGACAAAAAGAATGGGCGCTCCAAATGGCGAGACACTAGGTCTGATGAAGCCTAGGTCGAGCAACTCCTGCAATTGCTTCTTTAGCTCCGTCAACTCCTGCGTCGTCATTCTGTATGGAGCCTTACTTGTCGGCTTTGTTCCCGGTTCGAGTGCTATCTCACACTCGACTCCCCTGTAAGGAGGGAGGTGCTCGATCTCATCAGGAAAGAGATCATGGAATTCCGTGATCAACCGAGCTATTTGCTTCGGCAACTTGCTGAGCACCTTGTCTTCTTTGCTTTCTTCGGACTCCGGCTTTTCTATCTCAAGCTTGAAGATGTATGCTACTTGCTCGCTCTTGATGCACTTGAACAGCCGCTTATAAGACATACACTGCATGATGGGAACGACTTCTTTACCTGTGATCTCAATGATCTTGCCGTCGGCCGTTGGGAAGGTCACCTTCCGCTTTCCACAATCAATGATGGCCCCTGCTGGTCCAAGATACTCCATTCCTATGATCAAGTCGTACTTGCCAATGCCCATTACTTCTGCCCCCATCTGGATATTAATCCCTGGCAAGTCGATGTCGAAGTTGATCCTCTTGCCTGCTGTCTGCCTTACTGCTCCACTTGCTAAAACAACGGGCCTCGGCTTCGACTTCAGCGGTTTCAACTTCAACATTTCTACCATCCTTGGGGATGCAAAATTATGGCTACTTCCTGAATCTATCAGGACTATGAAAGACTTGGCCTTGGCCTTCCCTACTGTGGAAATTACCTTATACTGACTCTCTGCTTGCTCCGTATCTATTGCTGCAAAGATATGACACTCACCTTGGATGTAGTCGCGGGCTGCCTCGCCGTCGTCGTCAGACAGGGTGTCCCAATCTCCCAACTCCGCTAGCGCTGCACTCATGACGTAGGGGCAGTTCGCTGTCCTATGGCCTGGCTGGAAGCACCTGTGTCAGGACGAGGGTTAGTCTGCTTTTGTGAGGATTCACCGGTTCCGAGAAGTATTGCCTCCAAGAAGTCAGCTACATCACCAGTATCTTCTGACGAGGATGGAGGTTGGTCGCCTTCGGTTGGCTCGCTTATGACTATGCCGGCCGAGGTCCTCCTCTTCTTGGGCCGGGGTTCTTCTGTTATTACCCTCTTTCCTTTCCTGTCAGGTTCCTCCCTATTCTTGGTCCTCTGCTCTCGCCATTGGTCGTCTTTCCCCTCTGCAGCTTCTTCGTCCGCTTTCCTTCTCGACTTCTCCTCCTTTCTCTTGGCCATTTCTTCCCCTCTCCTTGCCTTTTCTTCTTTCTTCCTGGCTTTTTCTTCCTTTCTGCGCCTCTTTTCCAAGTTCCGATAATACCTAGGTCGCCTCTCCATGTCGGCCTTCATTTTCTCGTCAGCATCTTTGAGCTTCTGTTCGGCGGCGAGGACTTGGGCGTTGGGCTTATCATCTTTCTTGGGCTTACGGGCTGTCTGTTTTGTTCTAGCCATTGTATAACAACGTTTACTTCGGAGCAGGGCTCCAGAAGATCGGCTATCGGGAGGAGCTCGCAGAATCACTTGAGAAACCCTAAAAAAAATGAGCCTACGTCCCGTAATTTATAGGGTTTAATTTTTAGGGTTTGGTCGAATTGGTCATCCTGTTGGTTTGCTGGCGAAAGTCTCCCCACCTTGAATCAAAGTGGAGTCTTCTTCAGCTGTTTTCTCCCGAACCCCTCCAAGAGTGCGCGAAAGGGGGGTTAGGTTAACTGGGCCCTGGCGCACCCTTAGAGGTGTGGTGCTTTTCTGCTTTAAACATATCCAATTTACACTAATGGACATGCATTTCCCGCTAATGTATGCATTTTAAGCTCGATTCTACCAATTATTTCACACTTTGAGTTAGTTTTGAGTAGTTTGTGAAGTCACTTTTAGGGGACCCCTCCAAGAGTGCGCGAGAAGGGTGTTAGGTCGTGACCTAACTATGCTCTGGCGCACTCTTAGAGGTGTTGCTCTAAGTTGACTTTTATTTAGTGTTTTTCTGTGTTTTAACATACAAGTTTAGCTAATTCGAGCTGTTTAGATGGAATTTCATCTTTTATTTTACCATTTGGGGTACCTATGGCCGAGTTCTAGGGTTCACATGGGGTGACCCCTCTAAGAGTGCGCGAGAGACCCATTAGGTCTGGACCTAACATGCTCCTGGCGCACCCTTGGAGGTGTCGGCCGAAGGTGCCTGAAAAATTTATTAGGCTGTCTTAGGTGCTTATCCTCTATTTGCTCTATCTTACTTATGTTCTCTAATTATCCTAATTCCAGATAATTTCGAACTCTACTCCTGAAAAAAAAAAATTCCACTACTCGAGGTTTGTGCTTGGGCTTTTATCTCCAAGACTGAATGTCTAGATTAGTTAGTTCCTATAGGATTTCGGTCAGTGCTCGATCCTGGTCTGCCAAGATCAGAGCTCTGATACCATTGTGACGGCCCCAGCTCATATACGATGCCCCGATCGTATACAAACTGGAGATCATCCCCCAAACCAGCATCTGCTCGCTGATGTGAGGCCGTCCACCTAACATCGGGCTCTCGATGGTGGCCAAGAACCCGACGGGGAAGAATGGACGTGTCATTCATCCCGTCTCCCTCGGGATCGACCTAGCAACGGAAGCGTAACAAAACATGAGCACATGACATCCATCTATAATAACATACCCACCTCGAAGGGTGGTCCACCATATCACAGTAGCTGCATCACACATCAGTATATCAACATAACATAGGGAAGATCCTACCTAGGCTCGGACTGATGGGGATAGACTGACGGCTTGGGGTCTCCAGATAGCAATGCAGACAGAATTCATGGCAAGTGGATTTGGCTGGCATAGGAAGATGGTCGTTGGGTAGTCCACTCCATCCGCCCCTCCTGTGCATACTTTGCAGATAGGCTGAAAAGTATTGGAGCCTGACCGTAGCCTGCCGGGTGAATAGCCCACCAGAGGGGCTACTGCTACTGGGTTCCATCTCCCCAGCCCCAATGAGGCAGGAGGGGATCACTCTCCTCCAGAAGGTGCATGCCAATCACAGGCGAGCCAGAGAGCCACTGCTCGTATACGACTTGAACCCCTAGAAGATGACGCATCACCCAAGAGGTGTCGAGCCCATACCCTGCCCTCACGCAGTGCCAGGGTATTAGGCCTGGCTCACAACGTTCCCCGGCCGTCGCTACGCACCAGAGGGATCAACTGTGATTGGACAAGATCTCCCTTGTCAGCCGGTGTAGCTCCGCCACCCACAGCCCGGCGGGCTCTTATGCACAGGCCGCATTAATTGGGAATTAATGGGCTAAAACTAGGATCATCCAACTACTTGGGCTCTGGGTCTCTACCCCCCTTCCCAATACACAAGAATGGCGCATAGAATGTCACAATATCATAACAGAACTGAAATAATAGAATACATCTATTCTAATCTACCTAATCATGCATGGTTAGGTTCCTTTGTTAGTATCTATCATTCTTAGGCTGTAGGGGTCGCCTATAGCTAAGAATGAATACTAATCCTATGGAATGAGGGCTAAAAACTCGGATCTAACTATCGGATCAACCACTAACCCGCTTCTTGGCTGGCTCCCACTCCTCTGAAGGCGTCCATGCTGCTGAATCTCGAGATTGCTGGCTTGGATCGAGCTGCAATTAAGGAATTCCGGTTCCTCTGCTACTGTTCAGGCGAAAAGGCGTCCAATGCTGCTCCAATCCGACTTATAGGGGCTGGAAACCGAAAGGGTTTCCCTTTTAGGGTTTATGCCCCTTTATCCCCACGAATTTAGGGCTGGTCCCTTTTGGTCAATGGGCCGTTGCCACATGGCACAAAGGTATTATATTCATATGTGGCCTTAACATGTGCAATATAATGGTTCACAGGGTCGTACCCTAGGGTACTACCCCTTTATGGTCGCCGTGTACATGTCGTCTGAGTCGACATGTACTAGTGACGTGTCAGTATAATATACGTATTCATACCATATATTATCCTGGAACGTCACAGCTGGAAACAAGAAGAATTTAGCTTTGGTATGCAAATAAGAGGAAATGGCGCCGTGGCGCCATTTGGTGAGGAAATGGTGCCACGGCGTAACACACCTCATCAAATGGCGCCATGGCGCCATTTCATAATAAAAAAGCCAACAAATGAAACACTAAATACCTTATAGGGTTCTGAACGTGATTGACCTCGACCCGATGGACCAGGCTTCCCACAGCATACTGGTGCCGCATATGGGTTATTTTGTCAATGTAAGGCTCCTTAAAGTAGTCTTGGCAGTGATGTCATTGATTTCACAACTAAGCTGCAGGCATTCTTGGTCGTTGATTGTACCAAATAAGACTTGGCAATTCCAAAACTCATAAATCTTTGCCATCTGTTCTTGGGACTTTGCTGTACCGAGTCTTTTACATACAAGCTAAGCAGCCAAGACTGAGGGATTGCCATTCACTATATAATAGTGCATCCCCATGAGGTCATCCTCAGTTTTCCAAGGGACCAGTTTATTTTTTGATGGAGCTAAGGTGCAGTGTGTTGATAATTAGTAGAAATAATCATTACAGATCTTTCTCTCCTTTGATTAAATTTTATACCAACTGGGCATTTCAGTCCATCTTTGCAAAGAGCAAAGTGTGCTGTGGAATGTTCGAGCCAAGTGGCGCCATGGCGACATTCGGCCAGCACAATACATGGTAACCTTACATGAAAAAATGGCGCCATGGCGCCATTTGGTCTAGGCTTGGTAGAGAGGTATACATTTACACCAAAATGTACAGTTGGACCAAATGGCGCCATTTGGTCCAACTGTACATTTTGGTGTATATCTGGAACAAATGGCGCCATTTGTTCTAAATGTATACCAATTCGACCAAATGGCGCCATGGCGCCATTTCCATCCATATATTGCCCATATTTTTTTTTTCTGTACTAAATGGCGCCATTTTTGCTTGTTTTTTGCACGTTTTTCTTCTAATTCATATGTTCTAAATATTGTCATCTTGCTTGAAACAGCTTCAATTTTCCCTGTACGATCTATTCGTTGGAAGGAGAGTTGTTTCCCCAGGCCATATTTTGAATAGAACCACTCTTCATGGCAAGGACATAGATCCTTCGAATGTAGCAATTGAGGTTATGGAGGGAGCTTCTAGTCCCCTGCAGAGGGGCAGATAACATTGGTGAAGCAGTAGGCACATTCATTCAGTGGCCAAAGAGGGATGTAAAACATATTGAGTGCCCCTCAAGTGAAGATATGTCTTCGGCAACATCCCTCAATTTGCCCTCTTCTAGTCCACCGTCTGTCAGTAGCCCTCCGGACATCAGTTTCACTACTCACTATTTTGAATCAAGCAACATTGCAATAAATGAAGAAGACGAGATAGTAGAGAAGATTGGAGGTGATGAGAATCTAGGTGCGCATCTTGATCTCAGGTTGTTTAAGCCTGAAGATGAGACAGTCTACTACTCTAGAATAGATCTACTGGATTTGCCGTGCTACATTTTTCACTCCTACATTGGATCTAAATATTCGGAGGCGAATATAGTCTTTAGTGATCCTCAGGATCCTATAGACGATGAGTTCTTGGGTGTATCAAAGGTCGGGCTTTCAATGGATAAGATAATGGATCCGATTGGGAATCAAAATATGGGATCATATCATGCTTGTTCAGAGAGGCCTCCAGCAGTAAGTCTAATATCCTGGGAGAGCTGTGATGTTTTGCTTCGTGATGGTAGGACAGTTTCACAACATTTACAAGCTCGAGCTGTTCTCGAAGAGGATGACTTAGAAGTTGAGTGCCTGGAAGCTGATGTTGAGAAGAAATTCAAGAGGAAAACAAAATACACATATGTGAAGAGGGTCAGGAGGGAACCAAAGGGGGATAGCAAGGAGGAGAGGATGTGTGCTTCCAAGTCAATCAAAAGCGCTCTAAAATCAATATGCTGCAAGGATGAATGTATAAAAAAATTAAGCCGAGAACAAGTATGTGCCTTAAGAAAAGAATTTTATTCTCAATCAAGCAGTGCAAGGATTACACTTGTTTTTTATGTGTTGAGCGTAACTTTACACAGGCGGGCGGAGGCTTAAAGTAGTGGTGTCCAGGTGGAATGTCAGAAATTTGCATGGCCCGTGGCTTTAGGAGTTGCTCAGTCTACGTTTTATAGTTGGAAGAAGAGGTTCGAGTTAGGTGGAAAACAGGCAGAGCATGGTAATATAGGCTCTGAGAAACCTAGATCTGTGATACTAGCTACAGAAAGTGTGCTTGATACCTTCATTAGTGAGAATGCAGAGAGCATTCCACATAGAAGCAAAAAAGGAAAGGATGATATAAGGGAGAATGCTTACAAACTTCCTTCTATCCTTAATAAGAAGAGCATACATAAGAAAGTGGGTGCCGTGGTGGAAGGATTGACAGGAAAGAGTAACATTGCCCTCTTTTTACAATATTTGGAAGAATGTGACGCCCCTCGCTAAACGTCACGCCCGACACACTTTCGGCAGAAATCCCCCATCCCGCTCAACAACCGCGATGGGCCTTCATCTACCCCAGCACTCGAGGTGACTCTTAGTGCGGAAGGGAACACGAAGGTGTCTTGGCGCCTCTTCCCTATGGGCTCCTATAACAGCGGAAGCGATAACACGTCAGAACTAGCATCAACATATACAAATACTACCTCGAAGGGTAGTGCATCGCACATAAACCAAGGCAAAGATGATAATCACGAACCATAAAACATGAGAGCTCCTACCCCGCTCGGACTCGTGGGAGGATGACTGACCGGCTAGGCCCTCAAGATAGAGCGCAATCGAGTCATGGCAATGGCGGGGGCATAGAGCAATGGCTAGGGGTTGACCACTCCATCCACCCCTCCCCGCATACTTTGCGTGGGGGCTAAATCAGGCTCGCATGACTCTAGCCTTCCGGATACGCAATCCCATGGCATCACCCATCTGGGACTACTCCGTGTTGCATCTCCCCGTCCGATGAGGCAGAAGGGTTGCATCTCCCCTTCCCAGGATCTAGAGGTGCCGGTGGCGGCTAGAGAATCGCGGGCGACACACGCATTCGTACTGATGAACCCCCCAAAACGAGAGCCAAGCCAACACTTGCAGCTCTCGAGAGGCGGGGCAACACCATTGCCCCGTGAGGTGGTGTCGGACCCATGCTCGCCCACACCTAAGTGACCTGGACCATAAGCCTAGCCCACTATGGGATCCCCCCGGCCCCCCCACTCGGCGGGGATCCTCCCTCCACTTTCCCTCTAGCCCGTTATATGGTGCTGAGTCATATCATAGCCTCAATAGCCCGGTGGGCTCCTATGCACAAAAGCCGCAACTAATAGGAACTAAGGGATCTACTCTAGGAGCATACTACATATGGCTCTAGGTCTCTACCCCCCCTTCCCAATACAAGAGGAGCAAACATGATCAACCATCATCACATAATCATCACATCATGAGAATAATCATAAGAAAAACATCTTAACCTAATCATACAAATCTAACTAATAGTTAGGGTTCCTTGATTAGAGTTCAAGATGTTGAATATGGGTTCTAGGATGGCTCTACTCTAGATACAAGATACTAGCACATCTGGAATGCTAATTCCAGATGAGCTATCACAACTACTATCCTACATACCTGCTCCCAAGCTCTCCCTCTAGATCCGGTGTGCCTCCATGGTCTCCTACTCACGAGATGCTGCTCCTACTCCAAGAACGAGTCTACCTATTTTGGGGCTGCCGCACCAGCCTATGCCACAAGAACGATGTTCAAACGAGGTTTCAACGCAGTAGGTGAGTCTCCGGGTGCTAGGGCCGGAAAGAGGTCTAGGGTTAGGGGTTTATGCCTATATAAGTTAGGTCCACCTAGGATGCCACGCGGGCACTAATCGGGTGAGTCCCGTGTGGCGGTGCCCCAATAGGTTAAGGCCAATGGATAATGGCTTAACCTATGGTTGGCTAAGTTATGAGAATAACTTAGCCATGCCCCTAGTGCCACAATCTATGGTATACAAGGCTATGAAGATAGACTTGTATGGTGACGGATCCGTGAATATACGTATTTATGGTGTATATTCCCCCGGACCGTCACATTCTCCCCCTTAGGACAATGTTGTCCTCAAAGATTAAGCTAAGGTGACGAACCTACCTTATGCCTCGCACAAGCAACAACATGTCATAACCTTTAGTTTATTCTAGCAATCAAGTTTTATTAGTTCAAGTCAAAATTTTACGCTATATTTGTACTTATACAAAATTATATAGCCTTAACACTTATTTCTTCTTATAATTCAAAACATTATTGTAAGAGTTATTAGGGTTCATAATCTAAATTATGGCTCCCCTATCTTCTCGTAATGCGCCCTCGTTGAAGTCCACCTTCTACTTGCCCGCAAAAGGAGCACATTACGCTAGTTTAGTTAATAATTTGTGGTTTTAGGGGACCACCCCTTACCTCCTTTGAGCCGAACTACACTTGACTCAAGGTTATCCTACTACCTTGCCCAAGATCATGGCCCTTTCGGATTTGAGCTTAAGGATCATTTAAGATGCTCCCATCATCGCCCATGATCGAGTGCTACCTTGTACTCGGTTACCCGGTGCCGAGTACCCCTAGTGCATCATGCCCCACGGGTTTGAAGCTAGGGAACGTCTCACGATCCCATCATCGCAAGATGATCACTTTAACCTTCACCATGACCCTCCTACGGCCCGGTGTGCGTATTCCGCGCATCGTGGCATAGAGATCATCCGTCGATGTCCCATCATCGCCCACCATGCCTCATTCCTCACTCACATGACCCTAATGGTCATGCGCACCTCTTTGGTGCGCGTGCGGCCTAGAGAATGCCCTAAAGGCGTATCCCATCATCGCCCACGATCCAAGGTTACGGCACATGCACCCTATTAACTAGGAATGCATGCGCCCGGGCTTAAGGCTAACTAACAAAGATACTAGCTAACCACACGGGTAAGTCGGGTCGACCAAGCCTGAGACGACTTCGCCCATCAAACTCCTTCATAAACTCGGGTATTGCTTCTCCAAGTCTTGCTTCAATACCCATGTCAAGATCTTCCCGGGGTTAAGTGCTTCCACTTAACCAAATACCGGAGGAACCGAGACCTCCTAGTCTTCTTGAATGACTTATCAAGAAGCAATTCCGGCACTATTTCTACTTGCTCCTCCGGCCATTTCCAACAAGGTTGGAGTATCCAAAACCTCCTCGGGTTAGGATTGTGCCTTTTAATAAACTTACGTGGAAGACCTTGTGAACCTTGAGATGGGCTGGAAGATCCAACTTGTAGGCTTGAGAGCCCACTCTCTCAAAAATCTTGAACGGACCAGCCCACCTAGGGGCAAAAGCTTCTTGCAGCTCCCAATCCGCCAGGCTTGGCTTGCTTCACCTTTATCTTCAACCAGACGCTTCTCGCCTACCTTGAATTCTCTTCTCGGTCCTGTGCTTGTCGGCTACACTCTTTCGCCCGACTTCTTGCTTTGTAATAAATACCCCTTACTTCTTCCACTAGGCTGCTTGATATCCCCTAACATCTCGGCTGGATACTTCTACCTTGGACCGCGAGATTGTGCGCATCCGGGGTTAAGCACTGCACCCGTAATTTACCATGAAAGGAGACATCCGAGATGACTCTGGCTTGGCACCGCTTGTAGGCGAATTCCACCAAGTGGATGTACTCATCCCACTTGGGACTGCTTGTTCCACACATAGCTCAAAGCATGTCTTCAATGATCCGATTCGTCCCTTTCCGCCCGGCCATCTGCTTGGGGATGATATGCCGCGCTCATAGAGAGCTTCGTCTGAATGGTGCTGAAGAGATCTTGCCAAAAGGCACTCATAAACTTAGAATCTCTATCGGATATTATCTCCCGAGGCATGCCATGGAGTCTAAAAATCTCCCTTACAAATAACTTGGCAGTATCTAATGCGTGTCGAGTAGTCTTGCAAGGCACAAAATGTGCCATCTTAGATAACTTATCTACGACAACCATCAATGCATCCTTGCCTCGAAGAGTTCTAGGGAGACCTGTGATGAAATCCATGCTTATGACCTCCCACTTTGCATTTGGCACCCCCAATGGCTCTAAAGCACACGAATCCGGGTTGCTCCGCTTTGGTGGTGCTTACAACATAACCGGCAATCCCTAATATATGCAGCTATTCCGCCTCTTCATTCCCGGCGAAGTAGCTACTTGAATCTTGAAATAAGTTTTCATGAAGCCAGATGCCTGCTATTGGGCTGTTATGTGTGTCATGAAGAATTAGCTTCCTTACCCCCGATGATTCGGGCACACACAACTTATGCTTGTGATACAACAGTTGCCTTCCTTCTTATAATGCTTGAAGGCTTCCCGCTCCTTATCTGTTCTGGCTTCCTTGGAAAGACTTTCCCATACCTCCTTGAAGTCCACATCTGTTGGCAAGGACTCTTCAATCTTCTTGCCAAACTCACTCGAAAGAGTGGAAATCGCATTACAATGCGTCCTTATGTCGAAATGGTCTCTGGAGGGGCATCTCGCTACAACATTAAGCTTACCAGGGCTTATATATAATATCAAAATCATACTCCTCAAGGAATTCCATCCACCTCCTTTGCCTTAAGTTGAGGAGTGGCTGGGTGAAAAATATCTTGAAGGCTCACGGTGGTCGATCCAACCTGAAACTTCCTTCCCAATGAGATAATGCCTCCATATCCTCAATGCCCCGACAATGGCTAGCAGCTCCCGATCATGGGTTGGGTAGCGTTGCTTTCGGCGTCGTTCATCTTCTTCGAGTGTATGGCGACTACCCTTCCTTCTTGCATCAAGACCCCTGTTGCTATCTTGCTTGCATCTGTTTGCTACCAACTTATCTTTACTTTGGATCCGGGAGAACAAGCACCGGTGTCGTTAGGGGCCTCTTTAAGCTTCTCAAACGAAGCTTGGACTTTCTCTAACCAATGGCTAGTCCAATCCTTAATCTTCTTGGCCTTAGTGAGGGTCCGGCGGAGGGGACGCCCACTTAGCAAAAGTCCTTCACGAACTTTCTGTAATATCCCGCCAACCCGAAAAGCTTCTTACTTCGCCACATTCCTTGGAGCTGGCCAATCAACTATTGCCTCAATCTTAGATGGATCCGTGGAGATTCCCTCGGATGTTACTACATGCCCCAAATACTCCACTCGGCTGTTGCAAAGTGGCACTTAGAGAGCTTCCCATACAACCGATGGCGTCTCAACTTCTCCAACACTTTCCTAAGATCTTGACAATGCTCCTCAAGGGACTTGTCAGTAGATTAGGATGTCGTCGAAAGAAGACAATAACAAACTCATCCAAGAAGTCTCAAAGATGTCGTTCATGAGGTGCATAAACGTTCTTTGGAGCATTCGATAGTCCAAAGGGCATTCTTGTAAACTCAAAGTGACCATACCGCTGCGTTCTGGCGGTCTTATGGATATCCTCTTCTTTTATTCTTATCGATGGTATCCCCGACCTCAAATCAATTTTAGAATACCTTTGCTCCTTGTAACGGTCCATTAGATCATCGCCCTTGGCAATGCATACTTGTTCTTTATCGTGCGCTTATTAAAGGGGCGATAGTCTATGCACATTCTTAAGCTCCCATCTTTCTTCTTCACAAAGAGTATAGGTGCTCGAAAGGAGACACACTTGCTCTTATAAATCCAAGCTCGAGCAATTCACGGAAGCCGCTTCTTGAGCTCAATCAATTACAGGGTGCTCATTCTATATGGTGCCTTACCGGTAGGCTTAGCATGCGGAGCCAATGTGATCTCACATTCCACACCCCTATAAGGTGGCGCCGGATTTCATCCGGAAATACATCCTTGAACTCTGAAATAAGCCTTGCTATCTTTTTTTGGGCAACCCACCATTCCCCTTTGGGTCATTTCCCTCCCATCTTTCTTGCACGGCTCAACCGCTTCCATCCTTAAGATGTAGTCCACCTTATTCTTTTCTATACTCTTCCTTAGTTTGCTTCAAAGAAATACACTTTGCATGGGAGAATCTAGCTTCTTACCTTTCACTATCAATTTCTTTGCCATCGATGCCGTCATGGTGACTTCATTCCGGTCGCAATCAATCATGGCTTTGGCTGGCTTCAAAAATTCCATCCCCACTATCAGATCATATCTTCCGATGTCCATGACTTCTGCTCCCATCGGCCACTTAGCCCCACTAAGGTCTATGTCAAAGGTGATCCTCCTTCCCTTAGTGTGCGAATGGCGCCGTTTGCCATAGCCTCTTGGCCTTGGCTTAGACTTCAATACCTTGTTCTTCATTAGAGCAGCCAATCTAGGAGATGCAAAATTATGAGAGCTACCTGTATCTATGAGGACTACATATGGGTTACTATCTATGATCCCATCAGCCGCGATGACAGTCGACTGATTCTCTATATCACCTGCCTCAATGTTTGCACATATGTGGCACTCACCATCTATGAAGTCCTGGCCCTCCTGGTCGTTAGGTCCTCGTCCCGCTTACGTTGGGGAGTCCCAATCCAAGAGTTACGCCAAGGCCGACCGCATGACGAATGGACAATCATGTGTTAAACCCCGGGCCGGAAGCACAGAAGCATAACTTTTTCTCAATGCATTCTGTCTCTTTTCCTTGACAAAACTGTCTAGGAGGCGGCAAAACCACTTGCCCTGATGCGTTACGTGGCTTCTACGGTCCCCAAAAGCTTTGCTCGACCCTTACCTTGCTGCTGACTCCCTGATGGTGTAGCTGCTGATTGCTTCCCCTGATATTGCCCCTGATCTTGGCCTGAACTCTTACCCCTGAAGGTTGACTGTTTCTCTGGCGGAGTTCTTTGGTGCCTCTTCCAAACTTATAGCTTTATCTTGACTGCAAGCCCGACCTTGGGTTGATTGCTCTAACAAGCCTCTTGATATTGCTGTTCAACCCCTCAATATAAGTATCCATTTTGCCTCTCTGAGACTCGGGGAACATGCGGCTGAGCCTCATAAATTCTTACGTATACTTAGCCAGCGATAAGCTACCCTGATTCAACTTTGTAAAACTGGATGGATCTGTCTACTAGTATGAGACCTTGGCACATAGTGCTTACGGAAAGCCTTGCTGAAGGTCTTAAACCTGCAATTGTTCCTCTTCAGCTTGTTAGACTTAGCATATCCCTTCCACCAGATCCTTGCGGGTCCAATAAGGTTAGCTGTAGCAACTTTCCCTATGTCCTTGTCTTTCATACCATATGAGTTGCCAAATTCTTCCATTTCATCAAGCCATGCTTCAGCCTCCATGCGACTTTGTCTTTCCACGAAAACCCGCCCAGCTTCCTTGTCTTCCATACATTGCTCATAGCACTATCCACCTTTTTCTGATAGTCATCTGTCTTTCTTGCTCTTTTCCTTGCTTTAGGTGTGCCAGACTGACTGTCGGAGCTAGAGCTGTCCTCACTGGAAGAGCTGTCTGATGAGCTGGAGCTAGATGATGATGGACTCCTGGTTCTCCTCTTCCTTCTCCTATCTCGGCGTTCCCCGGTTTGCCCTCCCCTTCTGGCGGGGACTTCACCATCATCCGACAACAAGGTGGAGGTGGAGGACCATCTTCCTGTGCATTCATAAGAGGTGTCGCCCAGTTGATGAGGTGTTGCATCTGGTTCCTCATCTGCACCAACCTTGCGTTGACTGCCTCTGGTGACATATCCTGCTCAAAGTCTTCCTGTTCTCTGCCAAACAAGTTCCTTGGTACCCAATTGCGTGGTCGGTGCTGATCTTGAGATCCTGCACTTGAGTTCCTTGCTGCAAGGTTCGATCATCAATACATTTTATTTGGGTTAGATGTTGATCAATTTTACTTGTAATTGAATTATCTTTAGTTATAAGAAATCATACAAAGCCTTACATTTGCAAAACAGTTAATAGTCATTAATACATAAGGGTTACATGATAAGGTAGATATATCTTAGCACAATGGGTACAAGAAACATTTAGCACAAAACTTAAGAAAATTTTACAACTATTCAATGGCCTCCCCGAAGCCCCGAAGAAGTTCTTGACATCCCCGGAATCGGAGGCCTTTGCCGAGGTTGCAAAGATGTTCCTCGTCGATCTTCCTTCAAGTGCTCGGGCCATCTCCGGTTCAGGAAGTTCGGTCTTTATTCTTTGCTACCATTGAAAGTGTTGTGTCCCTAAGGTGCCCTCTCTACGCAAAGTCGAGGCAATGGAGCCTTGACCGCCCCGTTGAAAAGAATGATGTGATCGGCATGGGCGATATCTTCGAGTGCTGCCCGAAGCCGAAAGTGCTATGAGAAGTGCCGCAGTTCTTCCCCCTTGGGCTGAACTCCTTGTGGAAGACTATCATTTTCCCTTGGCTGAGGGCTGGAAGATAGTAGCGAGTGCGTGCCCTTCCCTAAGCCTCGCGATCCGGTGCCCTTCCTGCGAGTTTTGCTTCACCGTGAGGCATCCACGCCATCGGTCTTCATGATCCCTCCACATCTTTGGTTGCATTGTCCAAGTTGATCTTCTGGACCCTTCCCTCATGCTCCTGGCTCGGCCGGGTGCCTTGAGCTTGGGCCCTTCCCCGGTTTTGTAGAGTGTACTCGTATCTGCTGGAACTCCTCTTCGAGATGATAGGTTCTGGCGTGCCGATAGATCTCCCTTATCTGGCGATAGGCTGCTATGTCCGACATTGTCTCCCAAAGCATAAGAGTGTCTCTCCGCCCGGCTCCTTGGAATCTCCCGGTATGAGTAGTCGATGAGGTCTGCGCTCTTCCGTGTGCTATCATGCCCAAGAGCTCGTCGATTCGAAGACCACGTTCACGTTCGGACAGTGGGACAAGTTGAGGATGTCATTAGCAAAATGTACTCCTCCCCGTCGATGACTATCGGTGACAAAGGCTGTGATCTTGGGGTGGTGGGTGGGTGGTTCTCACGCGTCGTCGTCATGCCTCAACGCATACCTCCGCATTCTTGTTGCCTCCTGCTCTCCCATTAAGGTTCTGCTCCCCTAGCCGCCAGAGTCTTCATGGATCTGTAGAGATGGTGCCCCCCGACGCCGTGCCATAGTATTCGTAGGCGGAGGACTCTATATTCGAGATTTGATCCCGGGCCCTCACTACAAATCAAGTGGCTAAGTCTAAGGGCTGAACGAGAGGGTTCCCCTACTTTGTTGATTGACTTATAGTGCATGAAGAGGGCAAGGGTCGCCTGAGCTGAAAGGTACCTATGTCTATTATGTCTGCGGGTCATGTAATCGGGCATGGTCCTAGTCCTATCCCATAGCCGCTTCTTGCCTTTGGATCCCCGCCAACTCTCGACCTAAGGCCTGGGTAAGTGTCTCAAGGGAAACCCAATTCCCTCCCCTAGGAGGCGTCTAACTTCCCAAAGGCGGGACCTGCTGGTCATATTGGCACATAATATCCGTGTAGTAGGGTGTTCTAGTCAAAGTTGCATGAAGATCAAACAAGTGATCAAACACAGAGAAGGCTTGATCTACTGGAAGCTGATGGATATGGCTTGCAGCATTGTACCATCTCTCGAGGTTGCTGGGCGCCATTGAGCAGGAAAGGGTGTAGAAAATGGCTTGCAAAGATCGGTGGAGGATCGAGAAAAAAATGCGCCTAAGGGGTTTGGAGCAGTTCACGTAGAAGGAAAAATGGCAAATGGGACCTATTTTATAGACTATGGGTGACCTCGGTTTCGTGCAAAAAGGTACCTACCTAAGACGACCTTGGTTCTATGGCTCTGGGTGTCCAAATGAACTACCATGAAGTGCAAACTTAAGCAAAACAAAGCAAGAAACACTACATGGCAATTTGTTGGATCAAATTTGGCTAATTTGGGCCAAAGATGGGCTGACCCGGGTGAATCCGCGCGGATGGCCTCCCGGTCATGACGCCAGACGCTGCGTTTGGCTGTCTCACCCTGTTGGCTGCTTTTGGGCCAATTTTTGGTCAATTTAGGGAATTTGAAGATGCTAATATGGCTAATTGGGCCAATTCTAACCTAACTAGCAACTTATTTTGAGCAAAACTGACATCTAGAAGCTTGATTTTGGGCCCAGTCGGGTGAATCAGCGCTTGGCGCTAGCGTCGAAACCTTGCAGAGGCCCTAGGCGCGGTCTCACCCGGTTGGCCTGATTTTCAGCATTTTAGATGATTTTTTTGCCAAAATTTTGTTGTAGTCATGATTTCTAGGGTGTTTCTAGGCATGCTATGAAGAATTCTACCACAATTGGGTTCTATTTCCTACATTTCAAGCATACAACATTTTTCTAATTATAGAGGGAAAATAACTTTTATATTAATAAGAAACACAGTTACATGAAAATTTAGCTTTCCTACAAAATTTACAAAATTTGAGGCCTAGGGCCTCTCCCTGCGGATTCTCCGTGCTAAGTGGATGTCCTTCGGCATGAGGGTGACCCGCTTAGTATGGATAGCGCAGAGGTTTCCCTCCTCGAAGAGCTGCACCAGCTCTGCTTCGGCGGCCTCCTGCAGGGCCCGGGTCATTAGAGGGGTTACCCTGTAATCAGTCCGGAACTGCTGCATGACCTCTCTAAAGGAGGCGGCTCGAAGGAAGCCTTCCCTTATCGGAGATTAGGTGCACATGGAAGTGCGAATCTCCCTAAACACTAGTATGTGCTATTGACCCGTGGTGAACCCTCTTGGGTTTTTAGGTCACCGGTGGGGGTGGCTTGGGCTGGTTCTTCTTGACCTGCCGCCCCACTCCACCGGCTTATTTGCACCTCTGGCGGCAATACCACTCATTGTACCTCGTCCAGCGGCAGAGGTACTCCTTGTATGCCACCATCTTCCGCTTGAACTCGCGGTCCTGCTGGAGCGCGAATGCCGCTCCCCTACCTTTTGCTTCTTCACCACCTTAGGTGGTTCCGGCCACTTGGGGTAGGGTGGCCTAGCGTCGGGATCCCCCTCCTGCTCTTCCTCCTCCTTCGTCTCATGTCACCCTCTGGTGGTGCTCCTCCTCCCGTGGGGCCTCTTCTATATAACAGCCGGTCGGTGAGGGCCGTCGTTCCTCCTCTTCGTCCGCCTCTCCTGCTCCCTCAGCTCCCTCTCCCGCTCCCGCTTCTTCCTGGCGGCCCTCTCCTCTGGCCACTCCGCGACTTTTTCCTTTCCCTTCTTTTTTTGGCGGTGAAGGGCCCAACCGTCGGTCGGCAGTGGTGGTGCTGCTCTTCCACCTGTTCTTCGATCTGTTCCTCCACCTCGGTGTCCGAGGGCCCGAAGTGGCGAGACTCATCTGTTCTCTGTGTGCCTCCCGATGACGAGCTGCTGCTGGGGCTCTCCTCGGCATCATGATACGTATCGCCGCCGCTGCTGCTGCTGGGGGGAAGCTCCTCTTCCCCTTTCTTGGGTCGGAGGTGCTCCGGGATCTTCTTCACATGTCGCCCTGCTGCTTGCGCCATGGAGAGGGTGGGTCTTGGTCCAGGCTTCCTGTAGGTTTGCTTGGTGCGTGCCATATCTTGTGGTTCAGGAAATGGGTGACGTAAGGCTGAGCAAGAGAGAGTTGGAGGTGAAGGGTTGGAGAGAGAGAATGAGGTGTCAGATATTTAAAAAGGAGGGTCCCTGGGAATATTCTCCTACCATAATTACCCCTATTTATTAGCCCCCCCTTATTAATTACACCATATTTAGTAATTACTTAATTATTAATGTATATATTAACCTATATTAATTGATATTATCTTTAAATTTTCGAATTTCCTAATGGTTCGAAGTGCAATTTATGAATTTGCGCCATTTTTCACCTGGGTCTCCGATTGGCATGATTCTTCGACCCATTTTAGGTGAAATTTGATGCAGATGCACAATTTTCACTCCAAATTTACTAGAAGATGAATTTGACTCACTCAACTTTCGTCTAACACTTAACCTAAGTCCTGACCCACTACCTAGGAGAAAAAACATTTTCCCCCATTTTCGCGGTTCGATGGTGGAAATGCTTATTTCACACCCCTATAGGCCTGTTAGACTACTTCATGGTTATGGTCAGTGCTAGTTCTTGGTCAACCAAGAACATCGCTCTGATACCATTGTGACGCTCTCGCTAAACGTCACGGCCTTGCACCAAGACACTTCGGGTAGAAATCCCCATCCGGCTCAACAACCGCGATGGGCCCTTCATCTACCCCCGCACTCGAGGTGACTCTTAGTGCGGGAAGGGAACACTAAGGTGTCTTGGCCTTCTTCCCCTATGGGCTCCTATAACAAAATGAAGCGATAACACGTCGAAACTAGTATCAACATATACAAATACTACCTCGAAGGGTAGTGCATCGCACATAAACCAAGGCAAAGATGATAATCACGAACCATAAAACATGAGAGCTCCTACCCCCTTCCGGCTTCGTAAGGGAGGATGACCCGCCCGCTAGGCCTCAAGATAGAGCGGCCGAGTCATGGCAATGGCGAGGGGCTGGCATAGAGCAATGGCTAGGGTTGACCACTCCATCCACCCCTCCATGCATACTTTGCGGATGGGCTAAATCAGGCTCGCATGACTCTAGCCTTCCTGACACGCAATCCCATGGCATCACCCATCGGGACTACTCCTGTGTTGCATCTCCCACAGTCCGATGAGGCGGGGAAGGGTTGCATCTCCCCTTCCCGGGATCTAGAGGTGCGTGGGCGCCTAGGAGAATCGTGGCGGCCACACGATTAGGTGCCCGGTGAACCCCCAAAAACGAGAGCCAAGCCAACACTTGCGGCTCTCGAGGCAGGCAACACCATTGCCCCCAGGAGGTGTCGGACCCATGCTCGCCCCACAGTGACCGACCATAAGCCCTAGCCCACTATGGGATCCCCCGAAGCCCCCACTCGGCCCGGGGATCCTCCCTCCACTTTCCCCTCTAGCCCGTTATATGGTCTTTGAGTCATATCATAGCCTCAATAGCTGGTGGTGGGCTCCTATGCACGGCCGCAACTAATAGGAACTAAAGGGATCTACTCTAGGAGCATACTACATATGGCTCTAGGTCTCTACCCCCTTCCCAATACAAGAGGAGCAAACATGATCAACCATCATCACATAATCATCACATCATGGGAATAATCATAAGAAGAACATCTTAACCTAATCATACAAATCTAACTAATAGTTAGGGTTCCTTGATTAGGGTTCAAGATGTTGAATATGGGTTCTAGGATGGCTCTACTCTAGATACAAGATACTAGCACATCTGGAATGCTAATTCCCGGATGAGCTATCTAACTACTATCCTACATACCTGCTCCTGAAGCTCTCCCTCCCGCATCCGTGTGCCTCCATGGTCTCCTCGCTCACGAGATGCCGCTCCTACTCCAAGAACGAGTCTACCCTGCTGGGGCTGCTGCACCAGTCTATGCCACAACAAACGATGTTCGAAACGAGGTTTCGAACGAGTAGGTGAGTCTCTGGGTGCTAGGGCTGGAAAGAGGTCTAGGGTTAGGGTTTATGCCTATATAAGTTAGGTCCACCTAGGATGCCACGTGGCACTAATCGGGTGAGTCCTGTGTGGCGGTGCCCCAATAGGTTAAGGCCACGTGGATAATGGCTTAACCTATGGTTGGCTAAGTTATGAGAATAACTTAGCCATGCCCCCTAGTGCCACAATCTATGGTATACAAGGCTATGAAGATAGACTTGTATGGTGACGGATCCAGGAATATACGTATTTATGGCGTATATTCCCCTGGACCGTCACAAAGAAAGAGTTTCCAGACGTCAGCATAGCAAAAAATACAGCATTCTCCAAGTGTAACATATGTGTAGTCATCAAGCAGAAATTGGAAAGAACAAAAGATACAAGAAAGAGGCGCAACCTTTCAATTCAACGACGGGCACATATGTTGGAACAACGTTCCTGTAGGAGTCAATATTGGCATTGGCGTGCATTATCACATCGTTCACCAAAAGGTCACCTTTGCATAATATATGACAAGATGGATCAGGTCAAAAAACTCACGCCAAGAAGTCATCATCTCGCAAAGTCTGTTTGGAGAGGGGATCGCTTAAAGAGCAGCTTGATGGGAGCATTGTCACATGGTCATGTTGGACGGGCTTATAGTCATTTCGCTCTTGATCTTCGGAAAGATGACTCAAATTTTCATGTTGGATCACTTTCTAGGATCCTACACTATGTTGAGTTGCTGGATGAAGACAAGTGTGGTGATCTGTGTCGAAGCAGAACTACAAATTGCAAATTGATGCAAGTCGTAAAAGACACTCGACCACTGCAGCATAAGCTAGCGTAGACACAAGAGATGATGCCTTCATCTTCTAATGCCAACTTAGAAGGCTTCAATCCTCTTCCTCGAAATCTCTACTTGCAGTTGGATAATGCATCATGTCAAAATAAAAATAGATATATGTTCTTCTACCTCTCTTATTTGACATGGCTTAAGGTATTCGATGAGATTCAGGTTGGCTTCATGATGATTGGGCACACTCATGACAATATCGATGCATTGTTTGGAAACTTTTCGACGTTAATGAGTTCATCGAATGCTCTAACTTTGCCGGAGTTGCTTTACTTGTTTAGCGTGCAATGCAAAGTCTCCCCGTTCCATATTTTGTGGATGAAGTTCCGTTGGAAAGGCTTTGACAAGGGATATATCCTTGATAAAGGCCAACGTCTAACAGGCCATGCCGACCCATTGCTATTCCGATTTAAAATGCATGGAAAATGGCCCACTATGCAATATAAGATGCGGTCAACCCATAAAGAGTGGATTCCAGAAAAAGGAATAAGAATGTGGAAAGAGGATGAAAATGGTGAGCCAACGTTACCAATAGGGGTGCCTAAAAATATCCCTCCAAGGAAGACATTGAAAGATCTCCCTAGCTTGGCAGACAACATCAGCAAGTACATAGCATTATAGAACTTCTTCTGCAAAAATCAAGAAGAGAGTGTGTTTGCACGATAGTACAAAGCAACTATGGATTACTGGACCGAGATTTTTTTATGTTTGGAAGATGTATCTCTAGGACGACCTCAAAATGATAACTTTTGGTTGCGTACAAGGCAAGAACCTCTACAAACTACCTTTACTTCAGAGGTCGATGAAGCCGCCGTGCTTGTAAGACCTTTGCCTATGTATTGTGGGCCAACAGATGGGCGTTCAGTGTTACCTATGGATGAGTTCGATCCTCATGCACATGTTACGAAAGGTATGTTTGTTTTAGTCCGACCTGGAGACGATGAAATCCCAACGTGGTTGGGCTTTACAGAAGAAGATGCCATCCTGGATCCAGAGTCTACCAATTATGGTCACATTTATGTATCATGGTGGATGCCTTGGTCGTGACTATACAGGTTGCTTAACTAAACGGTGGCGATCCAATCCATCAGATCCATCAAGGTATGAGAAGTTAGATGCTGTGACGACCATACGGATATTCGTATCATACGAACATTATACTCGTATGTACAAAAGATGGTCGTCTCGCTACGTGTGCTATGACATCTGATTATCCACAACATTATAGCATCTGCCAAAATTATTGTAAGTATTAGATAAAAGAACTTAGTTGTTGTGATACTGCCCAGATTGATGCAGCCGCAACAAGAAGGGCCAAAATCCTTGGGCTTTATTGCATCCGCAGGCATTGTAGGGCATTCCTGCACAGACAAACATGCCGCCAGGCCTCGAAAATAGCAACATGTCTAACCAATAAAAGTGCCGCTGGGTATTTGAGGTTACCGGAAAAAATATATGTTAGTGCATTTTCTAGTGTATTATGCCAGAAATTTTTTATTTTCTTGCCAGAAAATTGCCGAAATTTTTTCAGGATGACCAAAATTTAACACCAGTGGGCGGATTTTTAGGGGAGAAACTCCCCTATTTTGGAACCATACATGCCGCTGCCATCTTCACGCAGCCGCATGTAAAGAATACAACAGACGCCATACTTTTCGAGCATCCGCATGGCAGGGGTAGTGCATCTGCAGACTTCGAAATTTTTGCATCCATGGCCTTAGCAGATTCTGGCTGCCGCAAATTAGACACGAGCACATTTAAGAGTCTCTATAACTTGTTGTTTTTCAATGATTTTTGCCAACTGTTTTCTTTATTTCACATAAAATGCATATTTTTGCAAAAAAAGAGGAAGGCTTCAAACATTTTATACTTTTGTCATATTTTATATAAGCATCCTTGATATAGACGGTATCATGACAACCCATAAAATGATTGATAACTCCTCACAGTATCACATCGGCCCCAAAACATGTGACTGATGGGGGCGGTATCACATTATTGTTTTCTTTTCTTCACACTTAAAGAATGGATCTTTCATTTGGCCCACTGTTAAATATAATAATTAAGAAATTTGTAGGACAATAATTTAATGAGTGCCGTTAGATAAGAAAAACCAAGATATGTAAAGAATTTTCGAATTTGGGAGGCAAAGCTCGACCAGTCATGTTCATAGTCATCATAGATCATTAACATCACAAGTCTTGAAAGTGTTTCAAACTCAAAGCATACACAACTAGCTTCAATTAATCATCCAAGCTCTAGCCTTATGTTATTCGAGTTGAGGCCATAACCCTGGGCTGAACAGAAGTACTTTAAGAGGATGAAGTTTGTCCTATTTATGCTAACACATCCCGGACCCAATCTAGGAAGAGGCCAAAGGAAGTCCTAATATTTTGCTTGTCATGCTGATCAAACCAGTCATGTGTAACCTTTAAATTAAACAAATTGTCATACACAACTATAGAAGGACATGCGAAGGCGAAAAAACTACATGCAAGAAATCAAGCTTACATTGATTTATTCCTAGGAGCCCCTTTTGAATGTCTAGTAACTTCAACATGTATTTGAGCACATACACACCACAATCAATAGAGTTATTTGGCAAGGGCAATTCATGTATGTCATAAAAGACATAATTTCAGATAGACTTCTTTTCATACTTCCCAATCCAAAAAACTTGCTAGAAACCTGATGCAAAGCCCACAATACTTCAGATCAAAATTGAAAAATATAAGAGCAACAGGGAACGGCTTAGTACTGGTACAAGTTTATCTAGCCAATCACATCTCGAAGTGAATGAGGGACATGAAACTCCTAACTGCATGCATGTCTCATGGTTTGAGGTTAAGACAAACATACTTCAATGCAACTTGGCAGCAAGGAGCCAACATCATGTATGCAAAATACATCGCAAATCCCACTCAGGAAAGACCTTGGCGAGTAGCTCTACATCATGGCCATATTGCCATTACCAAATAAACCAAAGCAGCATGGATGAAAAAATAGGTGGTGCTGCCTCATGCTTATTGATATCAGCTGTAGCAGGATCCTCCAATTAATTTGTCACATTTCTAGTAAATGAAAGCAACCATGCAAATAATATAAACCAGACAATCCTTAGCAACATATACTCACCTAACACCTTCTACTCGAGAGCCTGATTGGGGTCGAGCTAATGAGACCTGTTAGGGAATCATGTGATACCAACGTGTAATAAAAAATGGGGATCACACTAGAGTTAGAGTAGGATTATTTTCAACCTAGTTTTATTATTCGTTTTTATCCAACGGTTGAAAGGCGTAAAAGATTCGAGGGTTTGATTTATATCAAGGGGCAATCTTCATTAAGGGATCTTGTGTTCAAGTCTCTGGGGGTCCGTCATATGTCCTCATGGACGCTGTCAATGTGGCATGACATAAAAATACTATCTATCTATTATCCTTCATAATGTTCAGGCAAAGGCAAATTTCGCCAATTACAAACTTAAATTACCTCGCGTGATGTTCTTTCCTCCCTGAAACTATGAAATTCGTCAGGCCTCTCCTCCTTATAAGCTGATATCGGCCTGTTCTTGCATGAGATTTCCTCTGTCTGACGCATTACATAGGAAAATGTTCGTACCACAGGCCATTATGAGGGGTTCGATCATTGGCTCGCCCTGGCTCTTACGCTGTGTGGCCAAATAGTAAGTCCAGCCACATGATCACTTTTCCTCTGATTCTGATGTGGAGGCCTCTGTTTGAGGTCGGAGGCCAGTTTTGAATGTTCCATTCAGGCAGGGCTAAAAAATATGGTTTGATTTGTTGTTCTTCCTCTCTTCCATAGCTCTTCCCCCCCTTTTGTCGCCCTCTCGTATCCCCTTTCGTATGAAATTCATATACGGAGGTGGAGGTCAAAAAATTGCATGTGGCCACCCCTATTATCCATATCAAAAATTTTACTTCGAAAACTTATCCCTATCAAAATTTTTACTTCGAAAACTCTTTCCTACCGAGAAATCCCAAAGGCTGAAGTCACAAGGGAAATGGGGAAGCAAAGGGACAATGAAATGATATTGTTTGTTGAACATCCCCACACCTTGTCCACACCTTCCCAAATAAGAACGCGTACAGAATATTCCGTGAAGCATTCAATAAGAAGTCTACTGCAGTAGCCACTCAGTCAACACAGCAATGGCGAAGAAACCGCTTTCTTGATCTCACGCGGCACTCTACAATCGCTCGCTCTCTATAAAATCAGGTCATTACTGGGCTCCTCTAAAAATTTTGTGGGTCCTTGTAAAATTTCGTGGGTTATATCAATTCTTTTGCATTATCAACATTTGGGAATAGCAGAGAAACTTGACCAGGCAATTTTATGATTCTGGTGTTCCGACCCTGTTCTTCACTTGCAGAAAAAAATGTTTAGCAGATCTGACAGCTCCAGCTCCATGAAGGACTTCGAGATCCCAGCTAAGGAACCTCCTTTAGAGCTGCTCGAGAATTGGCGTAAGGCAACCCTAGTGCTCAATGCTACTCGAAGATTTCGCTACACTGCTAATGTGAAAAGAAGGCGCGATGCTGAAGCTCAGGTTATTTTAATTCTATATTTCTGTTTATCTGGCAGCGTCATGTTGACGTGAATGATCAGAAAAAAAGCTCGCCTTATCATGGTTTCGTTGTCTTGGACTAAGATTATAAAACTCGGGACGCTAATCAGGCTAAGTCACTCTATATGGCTGCGATTCAAGCTATCAAAGCTTGGAACACTGTAGTTAAACACCAATGAATTGAGCTTTGGAACACTGTAGTCAAACACCAATGGAACTGAGCTGTGAACACTAGATAGAATTTTTTTGGAAGTTCCAAAGTCTATTTACATCAATGATTTGGTACAAAATTTTATCTTCTGACAAACCTAATGAAAATGGTATAAGTAGCAAAGACTATCAAAGTTACATCCACTTTAGAGGCCAGAAAGTGGCTTCCTTAACATACAAGGAGATGCCATTTATCCAGTCAAGGAAAATTTTATTATGTTAGTAAATATTAGTCTATCCTCTATTTGTGTTCTGATGGGCTCTGTGTTAAACAGAAAAGGAGGTTGAGAACGACAGGCCAAGTGTTTAGAGCAGTGTTTCGATTTATTGATGGTAATCACAACGGTCAATAAATCTACAGTGTTAAACTGGCTCGTATCCATACTAGTTGATGAAGGTACTAATTCTACATGATGTTTATCTTCTAACAGCTGCTGAACTCGCACCTCCAAGTGCTGAAGAGGAGCTTAAAGCAAAACAATGTGGTTTTGATATTTGTGGACAGTCATTGAGGTCTGTGTCTGACAGTAATGGACCAAAGTTTCTAAAGGTGAATGGGGGAGTAGAAGGGATTGCTGACAAATTGAAAGTCTCTCTGGAGTCTGGCATTAAGGGTGACGAGCCTGACATTATAAACAGGAAGACGGTGTTTGGGTCCAATACTTACACAGAGAAACCTGCCAAGGGGTTTTTTGTTTTTGTTTGGGAGGCCATGCAGGACCTAACCTTAGCTATTTTAGGAGTTTGTGCTCTGGTGTCATTGGTTATAGGCATAGCCACTGAGGGCTTAAAAGAAGGATGGTTTGATGGAGCAGGAATAATCTTTAGCATTTTGCTCGTGGTCTTCGTGACTGCTGCCAGTGATTATCAGCAGTCCTTGCAGTTCCGTGCATTAGATAAAGAGAAAAAGAAGCTTTTCGTACAGGTGACAAGGAATGGCAAGAGACAAAAACTGTCCGTCTTCGATCTTGTTGTTGGTGACATTGTACATTTATCAATTGGAGACCAAGTTCCTGCTGATGGGCTGTACATTAATGGTTACTCACTGGTCATCGATGAATCCAGTATGTCTGGTGAAAGTGAACCTAAACGTGTCGATGAAAAATATCCTTTTCTTTTATCAGGGACAAAAGTTCAAGATGGGACAGCCATGATGCTAGTTACAGGTGTTGGTATGAACACTGAATGGGGCCAGTTGATGGCAGTACTAGGTGAGGGAGGCAACGATGAAACACCTTTGCAAGTAAAATTAAATGGCGTGGCAACACTCATTGGACAAATCGGTGTAGTATTTGCAGTTGTGACTTTTATTGTTCTCATGATCAGATTTGTTCTTGAAAAAGATGACCTCAAAGACTTCTCCGGCGAGGATGTCAAACGGATTGTTGACTTCTTTGCTATTGCAGTAACTATTGTTGTTGTAGCTGTCCCTGAGGGCCTTCCTCTAGCAGTAACTCTTACACTTGCATATGCAATGAACAAGATGATGGATGACAAAGCACTTGTTAGACATCTTGCTGCTTGTGAGACCATGGGATCTGCAACCTGTATCTGCAGTGATAAGACTGGTACTCTAACTACAAATCAAATGACTGTTGTGAAAGCATGGCTTGGTGGCAGTCTACAAGAAGATGTTGGCAAGAAATCAAGCCTTCCAGACTGCCTCCTAGATTTGCTTCTCGAAGGGATTTTCCAGAACACGAGTGGGGATGTGGCTGAAGGATCTGATGGAAAAGTTGATCTACTTGGGACCCCTACAGAGACAGCAGTGTTAGGATATGGATTAACATTAGGAGGAAACTTTAAGAACATACGCTCAAAATCTAAGATTATAAAATGTGAACCTTTTAACTCATCCAAAAAGAGAATGGCGGTTGTGGTTAAACACATTGATGGTACCGTGAGAGCTCATTGGAAAGGTGCTTCTGAGATAGTGCTAGGCATGTGCAGCAAATACATAGATTGTAATGGTCAAGCTGTTGAGATAGATTATGAAAAAAGGGAGGAACTTCATGAAGTAATCACATCTTTTGCTGATGAGGCTCTTAGGACATTGTGCTTAATCATAAAAGATTTGGAGAATGAACCTTCAAAGGAAGGCCCTATCCCCCAAGATGGATTCACTTGTTTGGCGGTTGTAGGAATCAAAGATCCAGTTCGCCCAGGTGTGAAGGAAGCTGTAAAGCTTTGCCAGTCGGCTGGCATCAAAGTTCGCATGGTGACTGGCGACAATGTGAACACAGCAAAGGCAATTGCACGAGAATGTGGCATTTTGACAGATGGTGCGGTCATTGAGGGTCCTGCATTTAGGCAGCTGAATGAAGAGGAGATGAGAGAACTCATTCCCAACTTACAGGTAAGATGCCCGTACTAAATTGAGAGCTTTTACAGAATTTTCTGTCTCATAGTTGACTCATACAATTTTCAGGTGATGGCTAGGTCTCATCCTACAGATAAGCATATACTGGTGAAACAGCTTCGTACAATGCAAGAAGTTGTTGCTGTGACAGGTGATGGGACAAATGATGCACCTGCCTTGCATGAATCAGATGTTGGCTTGGCAATGGGTATAGCTGGGACAGAGGTAATGAGCTCAAGTTTCTAAGTCCTTGTGTTCTGTATTTGTATAGACTGCCAATACTGGGGAAAATTGTCTATTTGTTTGCGTCCCTTATTAAAGTCTCGAATGTCTAGGTTACTTTGTCTTCTTAATGGAGCTCTACTTTTAACGTAATTTAGCATTTTCCTGAAGCTTTCTATTCATTTTATTCACAACAGGTAGCAAAGGAGAGTGCTGATATCATTATACTGGATGATAAGTTCCAGACCATTGTGACAGTTGCCAAGTGGGGTCGATCTGTGTATACAAACATTCAAAAGTTTGTGCAGTTCCAACTCACAGTTAATCTTGTTGCTCTAGTTCTGAACTTCACTTCTGCTTGCCTTACAGGTATACACAAAGCCTTTAACAAAGGCAATTTATATGTATGTTCATCCTAACAGCTGATTGTATATTGCAGGCAAGGCACCACTTACAGCTGTCCAACTTCTTTGGGTTAACCTTATAATGGATACCCTTGGGGCCTTGGCATTGGCAACTGAGCCACCATATGATGAGCTGATGCAAAAACCCCCTGTTGGCTGGAAGGGAAACCTTATTAGCAGCGTTATGTGGCGAAATATTATTGTTCAGGCTGTTTATCAGCTAATTGTGTTGTCAACCTTACAATACAAAGGAAAAGATGTGTTTTGTGGTGATGATGAAGACGATGATTTGGTCTTGAACACGTTGATATTCAACTCATTTGTCTTTTGCCAAGTGAGTTTTGTTTTTTCTCCATCTGTTTCTGCTTCATCTCGAAATTTACTAATTCTGACCTGTTCAATGCAGATCTTTAATGAGATAAATGCAAGGGAAATGGAAAAATTAAACGTTTTCCGACATACTCTTAACAATTGGGTATTCATTACGGTTCTTGTTGTTACAGTTACCTTCCAAATTTTCCTTGTTGAGTTTCTTGGAAAGCTGGCCAACACGACTCCTCTTAATCTGCAGCAATGGCTCATAAGCATCATAATCGGTGCTTTCAGTTTGCCGATTGCTGTTCTGGCAAAATTACTTCCCATTCCCTTTTCTAAGTCTTACCGCTCCAATTCCAGCCTCTCATTGGAGAGCAAGAAACAAATATAAACGCTGTGGCGAAAATCTGCTACTTTATTTGAGAGGTCTTCCCTGTTTCAAAAATTCCCGCCCCAGAAACTCAACAAGGTCATGCTACCATTGTGCCCCTTCGATTTTAACTCACTTGCACAACTCCCATGGCTATGGACGCACAAGGATGCCCCATTAGATTTTGGGGTAGCAACTGGGCCCAAAATCGGCCGTGTATGTAATTCCCCAAATATAACGCTATTTATATCCCATAATAATACATAACCAACTAGCATTATTCCCCTTGGAAAAAAATAGGTGCTTGTTCTCGTAACTATCAATTTGTTCGCAATTGAGTAGAATAAAATATGAACTATGAAAGGGATTACAATTTGTATGTCGTTTTCTTCAAGGCAGGATCATCTCCACATTTCAGCAAAGTGCCACCACATATCTAGTCACTATTCTTGAAAGTACATGTGGAACAACACTCATACCAACTCTACTAGGGCCCAAGACTTTGGAGCTTTGCTTCTTTAACAAGTTTGAAATAGGTTCATGAATAGGTTTACCTGTCATTTAGGTAAACCTATTCTTGAACTTGGACATGTAGACGGAAAAAGCCAGGGAGGAGGGATGAGCGCCCAGCTAGGGTTTGTGCCAAAGACATACAAAGAAGTTTACAAGTGTCAGATTGCAACCACGAATCAAAGCCCAAGGTCATGAAGCATACACCACAAGAAACACATAGTAACACAAATCCGAAAGCATAGCTTGAACTGTGCTGATTTGGAGCTCTTTCCAATGATGTGTGGCATTATAGGTTCCAATTCTCGGCTGATGGTCATTTTGGCCCTGATAGATTTCGGTTCTCTTGAAAGGAATGGCTTAGTCTCTTGTATCCATAGTGGCACATGGGGGAATTTTGCATTACGTGTTAAACGCTCTGGCTCTTAATGAGGTCATTTTCCAGGAAGGTGATTTTCCTGCATTGGCTTCTCATGCTAATGCGTCGAATTGTATAAGTGCTTTGAATAGTGCTAGTGCTTTGGTGGATGGTGTCTCGGTGCCAACTGTTGCCAATTCTAATAGAAATCAACCTCGTCCACTTCCTTGGAGGTCCTCATCTATTGGAGCAAATGCTAACAAGGAACACTTTAGCGATTAGATCGAGAAGAACTTGTCCTTAACTACTTTTGCTGCTTGTATATCTAGTGCTATTGATGTGATGATTCAAGACAGCAAAAAAGACCTCAGTAACCTTTTGGGTGAGTTGAGGGCAAAGGAGACTCTGTTGGAGTTTTAGTTACCCCATGTAGATGTTTTTTATCAGGCTGATATCAACAAGAATACACTTCAAGCGTCTGGTACAATATGGTTAAAATTGATCAGGACTTGCACAAGAAATGTATTGGAAAATTGATGTCATTTACTGTGGTGGCCATTGTATTGAGCATTTCTTGATGCCATGAAGCTTGATTACTGGTTAACTGACCATCTTCGGAGAATAGGCTTACCATCTTATCGTACTTTGAAGATGTTAGATAAAAAATTCTTTTTTTATTGTTTTTTAATGATGCTTTGCTGTTGAGCAACTGGTGGCACGTGGTGTGGGCCCAATGTGGAGTTCTTATATTTTATATCAGCTCTACTTGCCTGGATTTGCTCCTACATTAGAGGAAAAATGAGATCACATTTTGTCCCATTAAGGGATGTTTAAAATGCCATGTCAGCTTTTTAAACTGTCCAATAAGAGAAGAGCTCCAGTATATCTCATTCCAGTATTATATGTGGCAGCCTATAATTAATGCAGCTGCAACTAACTTCTGTAGTATCATTTTTTCATTATAACTTTTGATCCAAAACTCCGATTCAAAAACTTTTTGTAGCAATGGGTTCGTCTTCACAAGATCTATCTAGTGATAATCCATTCATACATCTTTTACGATATAAATATATAAGAAATAAGCAAAAAATCATATTTTTTTAAGGTTAACGCATATGACCATATTAAAACACATCATAACTATATATCATTGGAAAGATCTTTTCATTCCGCATCTAATGCAACAAACGCCGCAACATTTTGACAAGTGGATCAAAAGTTATGAGGGAAAAACAACAACAATGAAGTTGTTGGTGCTGCATTAATTGCAGTTAATAGAGGGTAGCCATTCCATTGGAGGATTCTTATGGGGATGAAATGAGATCTCAAATTTCCTCTAATGGTACATTTCATGCTCTTAAGATGCCATGTTGGTTCTTTATTCCTAATCTTCCACATAAATATTTGTTGTTAGAGTCTCTTATTAGTATTGCTAATGGTTTGGGTACTCATCTGGACCATTCTATTGTCGATGGAGTTCAATTTTTGTCTCTCTTCCTTCTGGTCGTGGTCTGCCTGATTATGTGGTTGTGAAAAATGGCCCTGTCTTTTTGAAGTTTGCCGTGCAGTTACACAATGGGCCTCAACTTGCTAAGTTTGCAAAGTTTTGAGCTAACAGAGATCGTCCTATAGTGGTCCCTTCTTCCTCTGTGCTTTCTTCCTTTGCTGCATCCCTTTTGCCATCTTCTTTCTGCAAATGTTACTACCTTTGTTGTTGCCAGTCCATCTCCCCAACCTCTGCCATCGTCTGTATCTGCTGCTAAAGCCCTTATCTCACATAAGATTATTCATACTTCTAATTTTTATGATGGTGGAAGGGCCCAAAGATACAGGAGATACAAGAGAAGCATGAACGTTTTCAAGAACATCATAAAAGTGCCCAAGTGAGATGGCAAAGTTAACCTGAAAAAGATGCTCTTAGTAAGCATGGTCAACCGCCCCTCATATCATGACTGCCTCTAAGAATTTGCATAAAAGGCTGGAGCAGAGAGGAGGCTCTCCATTGCCAGTTATCCATCATAATAATTTTGGAAGAGGGGGTTCCCTTACCCGATGCTAACCAAAACAATGGAAGGGTGTAATAGAGAGGAAGCTCCTCCATGCCAATTTCTAAGACAATATGGGATGATCTCCCTTTAGAATGCGTGATGGACATGGTTGAGGCTAGCGCTATTGGTATGAAGGTGGACTATAATATCTAGGCCACACAAACCTGTTGTCTTGGAATGTGAGGTGATCAGTGGCTTCTTCCCGAGTAAAAGATGCAGGTTATCTCTCTACCTGTCTAAATTTTTTACTACCTTTTACTGCCTAAAAAGAGTATAAATGTCACCGAGGTGATGTGCAATAAAGCAGCTAATGTGTTTGGATATGACTATAATGTCTTGGTTTTTGCTGCTGATGCATCTAAGGCTGATGTACTTACTGCATGGAAGTCCTCAATGAATGTCACTTTTACTCAAGCAGGTAAGTTTGGGCATTGGATAGTAATCAAATAGGAAACTAAGGGCCAAGAATGGGGTTTGATAAATGTGTGTGCTATAGACCTCGTCGGCGTGGTGTTTTGTAGACAAAATGAGGAGTAAAATTCTTCAGTTCGGGCATAATGTTGCATGCTTATTGATTGGGGATTTCACTATGGTAGAGTTGGAAAGAGACAGAAGTGCTCGAGGATCTGAAGTGGTGCAAGGGTTCAAGAGAGAACAATGGTTACGAATTTACATGATTCTCAGCTTTTAGAGATCGATGAAGATCAATCCTTCATGCGGTGCAATGGTTGGAAAGAAGATGGCAGAGCTCACACAAGGCATGATAAAATGTGGTATGGCTAATTGTCATAGAGCAATAAAAAATAGTTCTAAGCTTAATGTCAAATACTTGGAGGACACGATGAGTTTAAAGTTGGTTGTACTCGGATCTGCTCTCACTCTTTTTCATCTTATAGGAGCATATCTAGAATAGTTATACCATTGCCCATAGTAGAGTTATTTGCATGAGAGTGAGGGAGAGTTAGCGCTGCAAAAGGTAGAAGACTATTGTCATCAATGTATCAAGAATTGGAGGTCCATCATTATGCTTCTACAAATGGTGTTAGAGAAAAGGGGTTGCTAGCTCAGGTTAAGGCTAGAAAACTGTGAAAGTTACTAAAGCCAAGGTGAAGGTAGATTGCAGTGGTTCAAGGATGGAGATAGATATACACGCTCTTTTTTGCTGCTGCAAGGAGAAGGAAATTCGCTACATCTGTATGTTCTTTGGCATTGCCCGATGGTTCTCTTATCTCTGATCTTGTGCATCTTAAACAGTATCTTCATCAGCATTTTTCTTTATTCTTTGAGAGAAATCTATTGCTTTTCCACGAGGACATGCAATCTGCTATGTTGATTAAGGTGCGGCATATTATCTCTGAAGAGCAGAGTTGCTTCTTGAGTCTAATATTGTAAAAGAAGATTTGAAAGCAGATGTGGTTGTCTTGAAAAAGGACAGATGCCTTGGTCTAGATAGCTTTCCTATTGAAATCTTTCAAAAGTGTTGGGACTGGTTGGAGGATGATGTATATGATGCTCTCTGAGTTTTAGAGATTCAGGTACCTTGATAAGATATTGAGCACGGATTGCATCTCCCTAATTCTAAAGAGCAAGGAATCCAAGACTATTACTGATTGACGACCTATTACATTGCTTTCCTCTGTTTATAAGATCTTTGCTAAGACACTGACAAAAAGAGTGCGAGATATTTTGGCTGAATCCTTCTCTTCAACACAATCTAGCTTTTTTCATCGTCGATGTATTCTCACTAATGTGGCTGTTACATATGAGGAAATGTCTTGGGCCCGATTATAGAGTCATAGAGTAGTGTATCTTAAACTTGATTTTGCTAAGGCATATGATAGTGCTGACTGGCGATTCTTTGAGAAGTGTCTTCTTGCTCTTGGATTTGGAGAGTCATTTACAAGAAACATTATGAAGCTTCATATTTTAGCAAGATCTACTGTACTTTTTCAAGGAGAGCCATCTGATATTTTTGTAGTGGGTAGAGGAATTCGGCAAGGTTGTCCTTTAGCACCTTTTCTCTTTATAATTTTGGCAGAAGTATTATCCCAGCCTTTCTATGTGGCTACTTGGAATGGCATCAAGGTTTACCAATAGCTGATAGTTCACAAAAAGTATGTAATTAGTATGTTTACAATACCTTTTGTTCTTGATTGTTGAGGCGAAGAATCTTTATAATGATAAGCTATTATTGGACATATTCTCTTTAGCATCAGGCGTTCTTTAACAGGGAAAAAATTAAGGAACTTTTATAGTCAAAGTGGTGAAATAGACTTGGCTAAAGTATGCCAAAAATTGAGATGAAAGCTTCTAATGTTTAGCTAAACTTTCTAAATTTTGCCACCTGTACTTTCTTACGTTTGGCTAAACTTTTATTTAAAAAAAAAAAATTCTTCTATCTTTTGACTATTTTGCACTAATTCAAGACCTAAATATTAATTGACCATAATAAATATAAAGGCTATAGGATAATTTGGCTAAAGTACACTAAATTTTGACGTAAAAGCTTCTAAGCTTTGGCTAAACTTTCTAAATTTTGGCAGTTACACTTTCTTGCGATTAGCTAAAGTCGGACGAAATGGAGGTGAGGCGTGAAATAGACTTGGTTAAAATTTTATTTTTGTTAGGCCAAAAAGGGCTATAGTTTAGCCAATTTTTTTCCAAACAAGGCCAAAATTTCGCCATTTAGCTAAGTTTAGCCACTAATTTTTTCCATGTTCTTTAGGATGGCAAAAGTGTATTGATTTATGGGAATTAGACAGTCCTATTCATACCTGTATTTTGGTCTATCCATGGAAGCTATTTCTGCATGGCAAGATCATAAAGTTATTCGGTATTCCTGTTGGCAATCACGTTTCTGCTTCGGATGCTTGAAATGAAATTCTTAGAGGGTTGCAGAAGCACTTATTTTGGTGGAATACAACTAAACTATCCATGCCCGAAAGAATCATTGTAGCTAAACGTGTTCTTAGAAATACTCATGCTTATATTGCATTTGCTCCATGAGCCCTTCAGTGTAAGATGGAGGAGATTGTTTATATTGTCAGGTTGGGGTGGAAATGAGGAAGGAGTTGTGGTCAAGGTAGCTTGAACGAATTGCATTAAACATAAGGCAGCTGGTGGCCTTGGGATTGTAATGCTTTCTTCGTTTTAAAGGGTTTACTTGTTGCTTGGGACACTGTTAGGTATATTAATCCTGAGGCATGTCTTACGTTGTCTACTCCATATTGGTCGATACTTCCACAAGCACTCCAAATAATGTGCCTCTAAGTGTTGTTGTACATCTAAAGATACAATGACGATGAATAGCAGCTGGTATACGCACTATTGCAGCTTGGTCTGAGTTTGGCCATCTCCTGCCATGAGAAGCATTTAAAACAAAATTCATATTGTATAGATGCGATAGAGCAATCTGGACTCGTATTATTGCATTGATACCATACGATTTTGGTTCGCAAATTGAAGTAGAAGTACGGGGTTGCAAAAAAGATATCAGCTTTGTCTCTTCCATCTATAAATTGCTTCTGCATCATGAAACCTTGCCTCCATCTAATAGAGTAGAAAAGTGCTTGGACATGGGTGTGGGTAAGTTGCTTCATCCCAAGATGGTTGTTTTGTGGTGGCAAGTAATTCATAGATGACTTAGAGTTCACAGGCTAGTTCATAAAATTGATCATTGAATTTCAGATCTCTATCCTTTATATAAGCAAAGGGTTTAGAGTATCGAACATTGATTTTCTTGTGTGAGTGACTTCGACTGGTGTGATTTTGAATCCTCTTTGTGACTTCTTGTATTTCTCACAGAATCTATACGATGCTACCATCGTACAAATACGGAGAATTCCCCTCCCGTGGCGACTACATCACCATGGAAAGGCCCTCCGTCTAACTCAGACCACCTCGGGGTGACGGGACGCGGAGGTGTCATTTGTCCCAAGGCCTCTATGGGAATCCTACACATCGGAAGCATACATACATGTTAGAACCCAGCGATCATACACAAAATAATATACCACCACGAAGAGTGGCCCATTCATCATCATATAAATAGCAATACAAGTACAAGATAACATACGCAATATACCATGAATAAGGGTTGACTCTAGGGAGTTGACTGACAATCAAAGCCTCCAGATAACATCAGACAGAGATATAACATGGTGTTGGATGGCATAGACTAATGGCTAGGGTAGTCCATTCTAAACGCCCCTCCCGTGCACAATTTGCAGATAGGCTGAAACATGGTATGGCGTGGTTGTAGCCTTTGGGAGACGCAATCCCATGGAATCACCCTATGAGACTACTCCGGGTTGCATCCCCTTGGTCCGATGAGACAAGTTAGGGGGGTGTCCCCTCCCCGGGCACAATGAATCCTTGGGTGTGCTAGAGGATACGGGCCACGTCAGCAGTCCCCATATCCATACCCGACTTACTCCCCTAAATTTAACAGTTCATGATGCAAGTTCGAGCCCAGGATATCCCTATAGGCACGTATCCTGCGACCCAGGGAGTGTCAGGCCCATACCCAGCCCCTTCAGTGTGACTATAAGCCTAGCACACTATAGGAATCTTGTAGCCACGCTAGGCAAGGTCCCACTCCCGTTTCACCCCCGGGGGATTCACCTCTATTATAGATGTATATGCCATGTGCGTTCCATAGGTTGCCAAAAAACCCATAATATACGACAGTTCCATAAGAAAAACCCTTTGTATACGACTACATTATTAGTAAAAGAATGCAACCCATATCATATAATTACTTGTCCAAACACTTTTACTTGACAACCCCTTCCATACATATACGATGACTCTATTATTTTATATATGTACAAGTCCCTTGTTATTTAAGGTCTGTGCAAAATGAAATGTGTATTGTACGAATAAATTTTCCTTAGATTTATTTTTGGTGGGATTGTTCAAGGTTCCGGATCCGGTTATGTTAGTTAGAATGAATATCTACAAATTGCGTTAACATCATGTAGGAACAGATCATAATTTAGAGATCTTGGGCACCCTATAAGAACTTTTCTCTTAGAGATGTTCTCATTTTGCCATGAAGATTTATTTTTTCCGACTTGTTTAAATTTAGTGGACTGAGTTACTAAAGAGAAATATTTTTGGGCCAAATATTTGACTTTGCATGTAATAGTAATGGATGGCTGTGAATGTAAAGAAGATGTCTATAAGGAAGAGTAATTTGATATAATTATGTCGATACAAAAGGGGGCAAATGTTCAAATTACATATGGATGTCCATAAGATATTATTTAATACAGTATCTCATGAGATGCCTGCAATTAATACATTGGTACATGAGATGCCTACATGTTACACTTGAACTTTGAGAAGTATATTTGCAATTCTTGAAATTGTATAATAGTTTGTGATACTACGAAATAATATTCCAAAACTACACAAAGCTGACCCCTACAAACGTACACATAGAAAAAACTAGGTGTAGTTAAGAAATAGGAAGATTTATATCTATGACTTATAGTAGGCAGATTTCCAAAGACATTAAAACAATCCAGAAAGATTTGCATTTGAGACATGTGAAAGGCACTTAGTTGACTAGATGAAGCATTGTGTTCTGCTCGGGAATAAGATTTGGCTTGGTGAAGTATTATGGAGATTAGTCGAATACCCAATAAGATGTTTTATTACATCGTAGAGTTGGATAATAGAATCTTTGCTATCAAATATGTATCTTCAACAAAGATCACAACTACACATTCTCCATGTAACAATGGCCCTTGTAATATTCTTTTGTTTCCTACTTTACTATAAACTCAGGCCTTGCTAAATTTTGAATGCCTCATTAGGCATAATTGGATATTTTATTTACTCAAGTATCATAGTGCACTAATTGCATATTTTCTTTTTATACAACCATTAGTGTGTTTGTGTATTTTCATAGGATTATGTGTATATGTCAAAGAACGCTATCATTAAATAAGAATCATATAGTTTAAGAACCATATTTATAGTATATTATTTTTTTTTATATTGAAGCAAAATAAATATCCTCCAAACAGAACGAAGTTAATCTTGCATAGAGATGAACGGAGGTAGACTGATGGCGACGACAAGAAGTTTTCTAATACATGTCGATTATGAACATTTGCTTGTAAGCCCAAATGCGTTTTACTTGTAGGTTGCTCTAGTAGATTTTTTTTTTATCTCTCTCGCTATGTACTTCTCATTTTTCTTATTTCCGAGCTCCATCATGTTCCTTTGCGCCCAGATTGTTATGTGATAGTTGTAGGACCAAATGGGAAAGAACATCAAGTTTTTGTAGATCCGTGCTAGGGCCAAAATTGTTTTTGGCCAAGGATGAGAAGTTTTCTTGACTGATAATCTTTTCATAGATGGTGATGTTATTTTTTGTGTGATATCGGAGGATAACAACAGGATATTTGCAAAGAAGTGCGATGGCGAAGAATCGGACCAAAGCCCTTGGAATTTGGCGGTAGAGGATGGAAAAGCACGGCAGAAGTTGTTAATGCTCGACAAAGACGTAGTAAAAAGAACCGTAAGACTCGTTAATGTATCGATGATGAACCGGACATTAAGAAACCTTTTAAAGTTCCAATTGCTCAAACGTATTTATTCATCGATTGGTGAGTAAAAATTTCCCTTTGATTAGTTTTCCTTCCGTAAATTCTTAGCTCTCTATTTTCTCGTGTCGTCGAGATTGAAGGAGGAAGATCGCTGGCTTAATGCCTCCAAGGGGTTCTCCGCAATCCTTGTTCATGGACCGTATGGTATTGACACTAATTTGAAAGCAAAACCAAATGATATTGTTTGAGTCATAATTGGGACCTCGCTAGTCAAAGACTATTCTCTTAAAGTTGGTGATATATTGGAATTCCAAGTCGTAGGCGAGCTTGAATGGACAATGAACATCTATCGTGGTGGAGCACAGCATGACCAGAAGAAGTTCTGAATATGTAATTTTATATAACAGATATTTTGTTGCCTCTGTGAGTTTTCCACTTACAACTATTAGCATGACTATATACTAACTGTTCATACTTTGTAATCACAGGAAGTAATATATTTTACTACTTATCTTTTTGAAGAAGAGTCTAATTTTCTGTATACCTGCATAATTTTTGATGCAATTTATCTTGGAAATCAATAAAATTATTCAACTATTGGTGGTCAAAATTTACGGCACATAAAATAGCATAAGCAATCTAAGGTCGAATTTTACTACTGTGTAGGAAATGTAAAATAGTCTCAGGGAGTTTGTCTTCCATGAACTTTGCATGGTGTGCTTCAACAGTCTTCCCAATTTGGTTTTTGCCAAAGTGCAGTTTGTTATATAGGTATTCAAATATAGAAGAAGAAGAAAGGAACACAACCTTCACAAGCATATTGTATTTCATGTAAAGCAAGACAAACTCTACAGTATATTGTGGTTGCTTGGGTCATTTCTATCATGAGTTCCTATCTCTTACATCATTGTCGAAACACTTTTACCCCATCGCTTTTATTCTATTTTCTTGTGAGAAGTGCCATCCGCAGATCCTCTTTTCTTTTGTTTGAATGTGAGAAATCATATCACCCCATCCTTTTGCCTTGTGATTCATTCTTAGGAATGAAGTGTTCCCTGATTTTAACATTGGTTTTAGCAAAGATGTGATCGGTAGGATGGCATCTATTTTCCGGATGCCATATGTATTGTATGTGACTTTCTTTGGTCGCTTTTTTTTTTTTGAAGTAGTTAAGGAACAATTCATTGTTCATCTACCTTTGTGTAGTCCACAAGTGCAATGGTGTTGTTGTCGCCGACACTTGCATGCATTTGCTTCGCCTCAGATTTTTGCTTTAAGGTTGTAGATGTTAAAGTGTACAACTATAATTTTGGAATACTCTTTTTGTTGAAGGTAAAAATATGGCAAAGATATAGTTCTTGATGAGACTCAAGTAGTGAATAGTGCATCCGTGAAAGAAGGATGCCTATAATATTGTTGCAGGAGCTGCTAAGAAATGGTTGCCTGTTGCTTTCTTCTATGCTTAAACAAATATTCTTGATCGCAAAAAGATCAATCTATTTATAATATTTTTTCAAAATACAAAAGATGAACACTTCCCACAAAAGAGGAGCACATGTTTGTTGTTAAGAAACTAGCTAGAGACGATCCTATATAACCTTTAAATACTATAACTTATCATAAGCACACTTAGAATTCCCTGTGGTCTCATAACAGTAAGTTTTAGCTTTCATTGACAGAACCATCATTTAAGATGATCCATTGGTCTGCAGCCTACTACCTTAGATTCATTATTTCGTTGATACAAAAATTTGATATTGATGGTACAAATTTGTTTTTGTCCGGCATCCTTCCTTGTGCTAGGTAATCGCACAATCATCCAATATCAAGTTACATACAATTTGTAGGCGATAATGAGATTCTCGATGCTTACTTCAATTTGATTTCGTGGCTTGAACAATAGTACTTTAATTCTTCCATGTGTCCATCCCGCAATTGGGTTGAACAATGCAAATGGCCAAAAGGATCCATAGGGAAGATATCGGTGAAGCATTGAGTGAATTGTACTCCCAGTCGGTCAGTATTGCACGCCTTCTAGCAAACCGAACATAAAATCTGGGAAATATCGCTCAATTCCTAGTGCACGAAAAAATTACTCCCCGCCTTTCCTTCAATCCATCCACATTTTATGTGTTTTACTTCTTCATCGACGATCTCGTCTCGCAATGCATAAGAACTTGTTAGTATTAGTTGTTCCGCCACTACATCACCGAGAGGGAATGCCCATCCCCGATCCGACACTATTCAAAGTTATCCAAAAAGCATGGATTAGCTTGCGGATGTTAAAAGTGCATCTTTCCTAATTCTCTAATCCATAAACGAAGTTCACTTTCTATTGTTTAATTTGAGAATTTTCTTTGCAAATAACCTTGGAGCAATTGAGCAAGAACAAGAGGAGGAAAGGAAGAAGTCGAACACGATCGACGCGGCATGCATGAAATGATGCATCCCATTGGTATTTATAGCATCGAAAATTCTATAAGTCGCCTATCATAAATGCGAAAAGCTACTTTAGCTGGAATTTAAGCGATGATTTGAAGCGCAATGGATACCGTAATTGTATCCGATCTTCCTTTTAATTTGAGCACGCAATTTTAATTTCTGAATTTAATTGTATATGTCAAAGATCTAAAGGCATATTTAGTTTTTATATTAGTCTCAAAATATTAGTGGTGTACAATTTGTCAATGGTAACAAAGTGTTTGAAGAAGCAAAATATTGCCATTATTGGTTGTAACACTAGAAGCTTAATGTTGCATGCATATGGACTCTATATGCCAAGGTGCAACATCAATGATATTTTCTTATGCTCATCTCACTTAGCAAAGTCTTGTGTTTTTAATAAACAAATCGCTACCCCCCCTAGATGCCGCTCTCCCATCATACACGATAGGAGAGCAACCCCTTTCCAGAAGTTACGGGGCTATTTTGCCCTGCCCAATCAGTTCTCTAGTTCATTCCCTGTAACGTCTAGGATATCCTACTTAAGAATCTTCCCATATGTCAATGTAAGATTAATTGGGCAAGGTTGCACTCAATAGACACTTATATGCACCTTACGAACCTTGCATGCAATGTCTAGGATGTAATGTTATTTATCCTTATTCCATTAACATATTTGAGTTCAAATATTAAATCATAAAGAAACATAGAAGGAAAAGCAAGATAAGATTGAAAGAAATGGCTAGGGGGAACGATAATACTTCTTATGTCTAAATAGTGAAGTTATTTTATAGACCTAAGCATTGTTGTTTTGCAAACCTTATCTTAGAAGGTTATCATCATAAACAGAGACGTAATCATGTTTGTCTTGAAAACCTTACCCTAAAAGATTATGACCATAAATGTGGGGAAGATTATGGATTGAATGGGAAGGAACCACGGGTAGTTGCACACGTATGATTGACTATTTCTACCTAATTCTGATTGGCATACAAAGAAATGATAGCAAGATTGCTACTATGGGCATATCCTGCATTCACATATGCCTATGGGTCATTATTTAATTTACCACTACATTATTATGATAGTTTCATAATTGAATCTGAACATATATCACTATTAGAAAGCATAAGAAACACATGAAATACTCGCACGAACTTACGAGACAATGTTCTTCTACTATGGTTCCTCTCAAAATTTATTTTGTTTTAATAATTTGGCCTAGATATCTTCACTGTTTTTTTAAATTCCCAGAAATTTTCTCCGAGAGTGATAGAACACACTGTTTTGAGACCAAAAGGCAGCAATGGATATCTTGTGATAATCAAAGGTCGCCATATAGCTTCTCTTCCTGGGAGTCGCCGCATGAGTAAAACACTAAAAACGACATCCTACATTTTTCATATGAACCCAATGGACCGGGAAATCCATGTCGAGGAGCTTCTTGCCTTGCGATGCGTTCTCTCGTCCGACTCGACTTCGGTCAAATAGACATGTCAGTGAAGATGCGAATTCTCTAATGTAAATTCCCTAATATTCCCTTACGATTCTGTCAACGTAGACGCGAAAAGTTCCTTAGATGTTATATAAGGAATCTGATGAAACCTTTTCATAATTAGTTTTATTGCATCTTGGCTCTAAATGAAATATCCTCTGACCCTAATAACTAGGTTTGTTCTTAGGCCTCCGATGTGAAATGTAGGTTTAATAGATGAGAAATTGAAGCACATCTTAATTACATCCATTTGGGACATCTAAGAGGTAAAACGGAGACATAAATCCGTCTATATAGTTTGTGCCCTCAAGAAATATTCTGCTTTTGCATTGTGGATAGACAATCTCAAACGTGTCTTCTAAATCTTTTAAAGCAATCCTAAGGCATTATGGAATGTGAAAGTATACAATGCAAGATCTCGGGTTTTAATTCACCTTATACCATCTTAGCTCTTCAAATTCGCGTGTGATCTATTATTTGAAAGGATGCTATTTAATAGGAAAAGGAACTTGAAGTCCAATTCAAGAACTAACTACAAAGAAGTCTTGAAGAATTTAATAATTAAGAAATTAATTATGTTATTCAAATTTTTTCTTCCTCATCTTGCCTCTCTTTCTTGTCCATGACCTTTGTTACTCAGTCGATGATCCTTTTGTCCATCATAACCTATTCCTGCACCACTTGGACATTCTCATGCGAAGTGTCTACTTTCTCAACATATAAAACAACCTGAAGCACTCGAGGCAGTCGAATTCCCACTAATTGCATATTCCCGTGCAAATTGTCCACTTCCTCCAAATTTGAATCATCCTGTGTCACCTGATCATGTTCTAGATTTGCTTCCCCTTCCTTCAAATCCACAGTACTCCCTTCTAGAGCCCTCACTGTTTCCTCCACTATATGTGGATACCTATTTAGCATTTCCATTTGGTGTTATTCTCAAATCATGAATGCCAACCAATGTTCTATTGTTATGTATGTTGATCGATGTGTTATTGTCGTCAGAAGTAATCATGTTCTGCAACAATTGGGTTTCCTTGTGCTAAATGTATTGGCCGTTTAACGTATTGTTTTTGTCAGACGTTGAAGTTGTTAATTACTGTATAAGTCCTCGTTGTAATATAAATGTTTAGTACTTGGCGAATGTGGCTTTGGAAGTTTATGCCAAGGTAACTCATTTGATACCCCATAATTGAAGACTTACTTTCGAATTCCTACCCCTTTATGACTATATGTACTTCTCCCCCATTTTTTTTTTGTTCAATTTGAATAAATCTTATTGTATTGTGGAGCAGCTGCGCCATTTGAAGGAAGATCGGCCAACTGCGTCAGTCACCAGGCAAAGGAAAATGGGCTGTCTATAGGTAAATGCCGCGGCGAAGCTGCGCCATTTAAAGGCAAATGGCGCGACAAATATTTTTCAAGCAAAATGGAGCAACACGAAATTTACACTAGCGGATATGAGGAATATGAGTATACATGCATCTGTATGGAACAACTAGACCAACACATTACATTGTTCTAATGGATGAGATTGATCTCAGCGTTGATGAACTACAACATTTGATAAATTATCTCAACTACATGTATGTATGAGATTATCTCTCAAGTATCTGTCAAGGGGAAAAAAAGAAATAAAAGAAAAGAATAAGTTTTTTTTTTTTTTTTCTTCCAGGGAAAGATCTTCTTCGCTTTTGGCCAAGCTGTTTTCAGCGAAAAAGTCAAGGTTTCGTTCTGTGGAAACCAAAAAAAGAAAGAAAAAATTATTATTAAAAAAATTCGCGTAAGTTTAAACTGAAGGTTTAAAAAAAAATTTTACGCGAAAGTGAAAGAAAAGAAAAAAAAAAAAGAGATTTTCTTTTTTGAAATTTTCGCGTTTTTAAAGAAATCTTCATTCAATTATGTATGCGCACTTAGTTGTCAGAAACACAAGATCATTTCAGGATGACAACAGCCTGTTAGAATTTGCATCATCACTAGCGGGCCGATTAACATGATCTAGTTTCGTCGCCAAACTCTACACCTCCATTTGTTATTTGCAACACGTTTCTTAGGCTCCGTCATGGCATCACTACCATACACTACAACAGCTCTGGTGTTTGCCATAGGCACAATTTCACAATTACATTTTTTATTAGATTTCGATGAAGCAAGGGGAATATTTCCTCTCTGATTTCGACGAACACGAAACCTCAATCTGGGCAATCAATATTCAAAGCCTGAAACTCCCATTGATTTTCATAGGTACGATTCAAAGCCTTAATTCTTACATCTTCCTTGGACCTGCTTTCCCATAATGGATGGTCAGGATTCACCCTGCCCCCTTCTATCCAACGATGTAAAGATGTCGTTGCATTCCCTTTGGCTGGCTGTCCGATGACCTTTTTATAATACTCCATGACGTATCAAGTTCTGGAGCGTTCATTTTCTTTTAACCGGTCGGGATTTAAGGCAATCCATGGGGTATGTATGCATGGGGTATTGATGGGGGTTATAATATATCCCCGTCATCCTTTCACCATTGCATTCGCTTGTGTCATGTCCATAGTATTCCTGACTACCATTGTTTGGAGAGCTATTTATTCTTCAGATATTTTCATATATGTTGATATATTTGCATTGAACTTGCTATTTGGGACTCAATTATACTCGTTCATCGAACGCATATTTTATGCAAACACAATATTCTTTAAAAGATATGGAAGATCTATCATAAGTTATCTTTAGTGAGTGCAAATTAGAAGTCATGTAATAACAATTGAAATGCTAACTTCATAAACTGCAAACCTTAACATTACTTGGTATATGATATTGACCATTGTATTTGGAATTGAACTTGCAACAGTGAAATATAGGACAGAATAAAGCAAAGGAATTCAACACATTGAAGTCAAATTATTTTATTGATCGAAGCAGTAACAACTATAGAGCAAAAATTTTCAAAAAACATACATAGATATTATTTAACTTTCACCATAAAACATGTTTATAAAAGTGATACCCTCTCACACTTTAAGGTAGGGAAATTGAGCTTAGAATATTAACCATGTATTCTTTTAAAGGTAAAACTACCATGTTCATGCCCACACCTGGCCAGCCTCCGTGCATTTAGCACAATAATATGCTGGAAAATAAAACCACCTGAATATCTTAAAGATGGCTCTAGTTTGCAAGTAAGTCAGATTATTTGGCCTAGCTAGTACTTCCTCAAAGAACTTCCTTTTCCATTGGAGGCAAACTTCAGAATGCTCTTTCTTATCACGCTCGATAAATGCATGATCGAAATCGGAAATAGAGTAAGTAGAAAGAACTCTGATTACCTGTAGATAGAAAAATAATTAACCTAAACACGGTAACATTTAATTGGCCAAGAGATAAACTATAAACTTTTCTGGCTTAAAGCCCTTCAACCATAAATGGAAGCTTCATTTTATCAATTATTGAATGAATTATGACCAGCGTGGATTTATGAATAAGCATATCACAAACAACTTGACATTCAATGCTGCTTGGTATAGTCCATCTAACATTTTTAGGTTCTTATATTCAATCCAACTACAATATTACAAATCATGGAAAGGGCATTCAATATATATTTATCGGGAGTCTGATCATACATTGGAGAACATAAAACAGTCAGGGAACTAAGAATCGATCACATAAGGAAAACATTCAGCAAAACAAAATGTCAAGTTTCTCTCTAAACATAAAAAGCCCTCGAACACTAATTAACTTCGAGGCTTCACCTATGTAAAGTCAAGACCTTCGAAACTTTCATATTCCATTGAAGTTCATCTCCATGCAACTTAAATTCTAAGATATAACCAAGTCGTAAGCCAAACAATTTTTTGAAAGCATTCCAACCATGGCTGAGACAATGCTTGCTTTTTTTGTTTGCTAACCCTGCTTTCTGATCACCAGGTCCGATAATTACCACAGTGGATCCTTTGGGAGGATTTTGCCACCTATCTTCTTGTTCTAGTATCTAAGCAAAAAGAAAGGAGTAGTAATTCAAAACATTTATAATACTTGAAAGCAAAAGATAATACAACAGTACCAGGCCTCTGTTGAAGTTAGCTTTCAGGAGAGGAACGCGGAATGCTTTCTTTGATACTGGTTCTTCTTCATCAGATAAATCATCGTCAGTAACAAAAACCTCATTCTCCGCATCCACATGCACAGGAAAATCCTTGTTAATATCACGCCCAACGTTTTTATTTGTATTAGCAGGTCCATTGTCCCTAGGAGCGCCAAGTTCCCAATTACCAAGAGGTTTTACACGATAAGTCCCATCAAGAGCTCTTCTTTGTCAAGTTTGTGCCGTTATTTGATGTGAAACACGTAAGAGCGATTACCATCGGTTATGTTGTTTTCGCAAAAAAAACTCCCATCCTTCAAATAAGAAGATTCTTTTGCCCAATCGATACCGTGAAGATTTAATAATTTTTTCGATTCGAACCAACAGCAATGATTTCTTTATCCGGTGCTCTGCAACTCCCTCCAGCTCCTACAAAGATGCTTAAAATGTCGGTGATCACAAGGAGACAGAATAGCATAAAGAAATACAACCCTTTCTTACCAGCAACTCGCCAAATTTGACGTCGACCAGAAACACAGTCGCCATCAACAAACTTTTGTACTTTACAGTGTCGGATTGATTAGGCGGGAGAGCAATTCAGTTAAGAGAAAGCAGAGTAAACAAAGGAACAGAGGAATCGAAGCAGAGTAGAGATTTAATATCCTATTATAATTATTACATATGTAATCATGCCCTGTCATTTTTAATGACTGGCGATGCCTTCTTACATAAATATTCCATTTAACATTTGCCTATGAATATTATATATATTGTATATATATTGCATACATATACAAGAAAATTAATACGTCCTACGACGCATTGTTCCAGTTTTAGCATGTTCTTACGGTGTAAGGCCCTATAGTGCTCTAGATAACCAACGATTCTATTGAGATTCTCTTAGATTCTCCTAGATTCTCTTAGAATTTCTATTTTGATTGAGGTGCTTACCTATGAGCATTTAAAACCTTCTAAAATAATCTATTTTGGATCTGTGTAATATTTTTAAAACATTTTCTATTTTTAGACTAAGGCGCTTGCCCTGAGCATCTAGAATATTTTTTTTTTCAAGATTTATATTGTACACTTTTATTACGCTCACACTATCTCCACCCGATTTGGGTTGGAAAACCTAGGAACATGGAAACCCTTCCGAATTTTCGTAAAACCCGGAAGGGTTTCCACTTGAACACGGAAGGGTTTCCATAAAAAATAAAATATTTGGATGCGAGGTCCAGCAGTAATTAATTTACATAATTTAATTCATGCGCCTGTTTCGGAAGAGATTTTTTTTCGAGAATGAGGTTTTCTGTCCGTCCGGCCGCTTGGCGGTTATCTAAACACCGGAGTATAATTGCTTCATTCGTATAGCTATGGCGATGCATGATAGGAACTGCGACCATGAAGGCTGCTGCTGCTCATGACAGTGATCAACCACTATGGATTTGGATCCAGAAAAAGAACAAACTAATGCTGAAGATGCTTCTACTGAGGTAATTTTTAGCGAGTCTTGATTTTTCTCTAGCCTTGATTTTTCTCTTACGATCATAGGGCCCCAAATCCCGACCTATTCCGGCCTAGGTTGGAGTCGGGCACCCACAGACGATTGGGTCAAAACTCAAAATATTTGTTTCCCTTTTTCAATATATGGCAGGGCGCAGGCGCCAAAGGAATTGGAGCAAGGTATTTTCGAGCTCATCTTGGTCGCTGAATTCTTTCTTGAGCCCTGCTCCGAGCCCAAGCATAGCTCAGTCTCCCATCTAGGATGTTTCCAACTTAGGATGCGCCACCACATATTGCACAATCTGCAGTGGATGTTTTAACATGGTCGGTTCGCTTATTGAACTCTGTCATTTGAATGGTCGCCTGGTTGCAAGGTAGAGCCAGCTTTGTTGTTGAGGCAATGCAAAGGAAATGTTTTTGACCAGGGGTCTAGTTTCGTAGAGCCAGCTTCATTTTGGTTGCCTCTGTTTTGTTTCGTTGCCCTGCTTCCGGCATACATATTATCTGGCCGATCTTCTGTCCTATATCATTTTGGACAGGTTTTGTTCTGCATGATTCCGGGTTCTTTTGCATGATCCCGAGTCCTTTTGTAGTCTACATACAAGGAGAAAAAAACCAATTCCGTATCTATGTTCTTCAGCAAAGTTATTGGTGCCTTGCCTAGAGTGGGACTAATTGCTCAACTCTTAAGTGATGAAGGTGGTATTGGTGGGGACAGATTACAGTTTGCAGAGTTTTGTAGTAAGGTGGGTAAGTTTTGTTGTATTCTGTGTCGTCAAAAACTATTAGATATTTTGTATTAGATATTTGGGAACAGAGGTTGCATTAGATATTTTGGAACAGAGGCATAATGTAATATCTAGAAACAATGCGTACTGTCTCTTGATAGAATGCTGCAGAAGAACAAACTTTGAATATGGCAGGAGATTGCAGTCTCTAATGCTGCAGAGCAGTTTGGATTCAGTAGCTGTCCTAGGGGATCATCTCATTCGCCTTCTCGAATGCATGGTTGAAGCAAATCAAATATTTAGTAGGATTTTACAGCCAAGCGTGTATACATGGTATGCAATATTTTCATCTCATGTTAATCATGATCAACCTCAGACTGCCTTTGAATTATCCCGCATGATGGAACTTTCAGGTGTCAAGAGAAAGCTTCATGTATATGTTGCTATTTTCAAAGCATGTGCAATGGCTCCAAATTCGTGCCGGGGTAGGTTAATCCATTCAGAGCTCATGCGGAGCAATATTCAACCGGATGTTTTCATAGAAAGTGCAATGGTGGATATGTATGCTAAGTCAGGGAGCTTGGAGGAGGCACAGGATCTTTGCCACATCACAAATCCGGCACGTGGTATTATGGAATACAATGATGGCCGGGTATGTGCGGAATGGTGAGATCTTCTTTGCCCAAGAATGCTTTGATTACATGCGGTTTGAGGGAATAGGACCCGGACATGGTGTCATGGAATACTATGATCGCAGGATATGCTCAACATGGTCGAGAGTGTATGGCCTTGGAATGCCTTGAAAACATGATATAGAAATCTGTTAAACCGAATAGAGTTATGTATTTAGGAATTTTGAAAGCATGTGCTAATATTGGAGTCATGAATTTTGGAAGGCATATACATAACCAGATTGTAGAGAGTGGGGACTTGCACATTTCCTTGGGTAGTGCCCTTGTGGATATGTATGTTAAATGTGGGAGTTTAGATGAGGCGTGGAAAACTTTTACACAATTTCCGAATACAAATGTGGTAATGTGGGGTGCTATGCTTGCTGGATTTGCTGAACATGGTGAAGTTTTACTAGCGTTGGACTTATTTGCCAATATGCAAAATGCAGGTGTACAAGCAAATGCGCTTATATTCACTGGGATTCTTGATGCATGCAGTTCGGCGGGCCTAGTAGATGATGGTTGTTGGTATTTTCACTCTACGAGAGTGACACATGCAATAATACCAGATGTAATTCATTACAATTTCATGGTTGATCTTTTTATCCGTGCAGGCTTTGTTACAGAAATAGAATGTTTTCTGAAAGATTGTAATTCATTACAATTGCATGGTTGATCTTTTTATCCGTGCAGGCTTTGTTACAGAAATAGAACGTTTTCTGAAAGATTTTCTGAAAGATGCCATGTCACTGACTATTATTGGCTGGAAATCTCTTCTCAGAGCTTGTCAAGAAAATGCCCCATGTAGAGTTAGGGAGTCAATGCTTCAAAGAAATTGTCAATGTAGATTCTCACTGTGTTGCAGCCTATGTGATGTTGTCAAATGTTTATGCTGCTAATTACTCGCAAGAACATGATAATATACCATTCTTGAAAAAGTATGTCCTGTTTTCTCCTAAAATTTAAATTTACAGCTCATCCAACTAAAGACTCAAAAGTACCGGTTGCCAGTTATGTTTAGTAGTTACTCATACCAGGCATTCTTTGTTAGAGATAATGTTCGCCCGCAGGCCCTTACGCGGGGTAAGGACCTGGCGAGCCCGGTAGGGCGAGCCTAGTCCGCACCCTGCGTAAGGGCGAGCCTGGTCCGCACCCTGCGTACGGGCCTGCGGGCGAACATTTTCTAACGTAAAGTTAAGGGGGGAGAATATTTCCTGCCACGTGGCGCCATCGTAGCCACACAACTCTGATTAATCCGTTATCAGCCAGCATCGGAGGAGAGGAAGCCAGCATCGGAGGAGAGGGAGCAAGCTGCAGCAGATTATCTGTTTTAAGATTGCATGCAATATGGCGAAATATTCTCCCCCCTAACTTTACGTTTGCTTTCTTTTTTTTGCATGGCACAATCTTGGCCCGTGCTAAACCTAAAGGCTTTTAATTCGATGGTGCAGTCTAGGACGTTACTAAACCACATCTTAACCAGAGATCAGGATAAAAAACATTCTGGAGTGGAGCTAAGCCAAAGGAGTTCCATGTTATGTTGGGTGTTACATGCCAGAATTTTTGAGATCATGTTATATTGGGTGTTAAGTGCCAGAATTTTTGAGATTAAAGCTGGTCTCAGTTCTTAGTTAATCTACCCCATGGAGTTTCTAACTGCATGTGGAAACCTAACCTATTTTCCTCCTCATGTGGAAACCTAACCTGTTTTCCTCCTCTTGTGGGAACCCTTCCTATTTTCCTCCTCCTGTGGAAACCCTTCCCAATTTCCATTATGCAAGGAAATCGGGAAGGGTTTCCACTCAAAATTTGAATTTTGAGTGAGGTGCGCTCGATGGACGTGCGCCTTAATGTCGGGCGTCCGTGTGGAAAGGCGTGAGCCATAAAGGTTCACGTGTGTAAATATTTAAAAAAGAAATAATTTTGTGGAAACCCTTCCGGGTTTTAATGGAAACCCTTCCGGCTTTCCAATATGGAAACCCTTCCGGCTTTCCATGGAAACCCTTCCGGGTTTTAGTGGAAACCCTTCTGGGTTTTCAAATTCTGGAAAACCGGAAGGGTTTCCATGGAAACCCTTCCGGGTTTTATTGAAAGCCGGAAGGGTTTCCATTAAAACCCAGAAGGGGTTCCATTGAAAGCCGGAAGGGTTTCCATGGAAAGCCGGAAGGGTTTCCATTAAAACCCGGAAGGGTTTCCGTGGAGGCCAACCTAAATCGGGCGTACTTAGAACCATCGCTTTTATTATAAAACATTTTAGAACATTTTATTGTCGCTCTTTGCAAAATATTAAAAAAACTCTAAGATTTCATCAAGATTTTCTTAGATTCCCTTAGATATTATGAAGATTCCCTTAGATTCAATTAGATTTTAAGAGATTCCGTTAGACTTGTATATTTTCCTAGATTCTCTTACAATTTATGAGATTTCCTTATATTCCCTTTAATTCTCTTGGATTCCCTTCTTACATTCAGAAATTTCTAGAACATATTAGAACTTTCTGGAACATTTTGAAACTTTCAAAACATCCTAGAATATTATAGTCTATTTTATCTTAATTACAATATTACCCTTAAATATATTTGAAACATAAATTTTTCATAGAATTAATGCTTGGTTTAGTGGTTAGAGTGAGGGGTTTGGAGGGTTGAGGACCAGGGTTCAAATCCCCCCAATAATAAAAATTTTTAAAAGCCTTTCCTTAAGGAATGAGCATTCAATTGTAGGATCTTAGACTCGATCAACGATCAAGATCTCACCATATAAAAGCAATATGAGCCGTAGGATCTATTACATATAATTCCCAAAGCCACGTGGACCGTACGATGTGTCCCCAAGCCACGTGAGCCGTCGGATCTTGGACCGACGGTCAGGATCAGAGCAATTTGGACCGTAGGACCGCGGTACACATATTATATATGTAAACTCCCAGGCCATTTGGGCCGTAGGATACGTCCCAAACCCACGTGAGCCGTCGGATCTCGAACGGACGGTCGGATAAGCGCAAAACATAAGAACATATATAGATCAGATATAAATCAATCTAAGATTATATAGATGGCATGCATGTAATTGAACTGAATTCATTTAGAATTCTAACAATTGCTGGTTTACATCCAAGGGCCATGGCTTTCTAAGACTCATACAATATATGAATTCAGAGGAAAGGAGAACAACCTACTTATTTCTTAGAAAATGAACTACATAAACAAATAAGAATTGGATAGACAAAATATTCCTAGCAACAGTCTTCGAAACATACCATTGTCGTATGAGAAACGACGATTTAAACAACATATGTGTTTATTTGACTGAGTCAGACACCAACTATCTCCATAGAAGAAGCCAACTTGGGATATGGATTCAAACGTCTATTCTCTAAAATGAAGGCAATACACAAAAGAGACCAGAATTTTTAATCTATGCAAGATGAATTCGTAAATTTGAAGGTATTAGTTATCCCATCTGACGCCTGATATGTTTGTTGCAAGGTGTACTAATGTGGTGAATCATATGGTGACATGTCGTACATGTGGTGAATCATCTCGTGACATGTGGTGCATGTGGTGAATTATGTGGTGAATGATATCACCATTTAAACCCTAAAAATTTGGCATTTTTTCGCACTTTTGCAAATCTCCCAAGCTCTGCATCACTGTCCTCTGATTCAGCCTCCTTCCTTCATGAAAACTACCCAATGGATCCTATCTGCCATAAAGTTGCCATGTGGGACAACCTTTCTGCTGATCCGGAATTCACTGCTTATGGTGGTTCTTGTGGAACTATCACTTCCGCCTAACAAAAAGACAGCTCTCTAGATACAGATCGATGTACTACAATCATAGACAGATTGCAAATCTATATGGGTCACTTATTATTCTGTTGGCAGATGATGATTATTTCCGTTTACTCTACCTCGGTAACTGCCCTGCTAATGGCTATATCTTTGGGACTGCTGAGCCCTTCAATACCTACTTCAATTCCATCTTTTTCCATGATCCATAAGCTTATACTATGGCATTTTGAAGATAGTGATGCTATGCTATGTATTTCCTATAGTGATCTCTCACTATAATTTTCTCATCATGATACAGTCTTCTCAACCATGTGTGATGCTTTGTACTTGAATCTTTATAATTAATGATAAAACCAACTCTTACTCTGAAAAAGAATTTTTTTTTAATAGGAAGCTAAAGATGTTGTGATGTTCCACATATTTATACAGTGTATGTATAAATATACGGACACTTCAGGAGCTGAGGATATGCCATCATGGGGGTATGTAACCTACGGAATTAACCATAAACGATTAATTTAGCTATGCTAAATTAATAAGGGTTTAATTAAAGGTTAATTACCTAAGTAAGTTAATTAAGCTAATTAATTCATTAGTTAGGAGACACCTAGCCAAACTCGATTGCCCAGAATGAGGGTGCTAATTTGAAGCAGCAAATTAGATCCCTATCCCAATTTTCCCCAAATCGAACCAAGGAACAGGAGCAGTTGAGCGCCAAGTCTATTCAAGCATGGAGATTCCGTGCCACCAAAATCCTTTTTAAATTTAGAGTAAGATCAGTTAGTTATAGATCTAAAATGTTGTGTGCACTGAAGAAATTTTATCAAATATATCACCTCCTTATTGTGCACATTGGGCATTATTTCAAATCATCACAACAAAGCTAAAGGGCAGGTAACACTGTTTCTAACTAGTTTCATAGACTTGTTGGTATGGGAAACTCAAACATTTCTTAGAGAATGGACTGGATAAATACATAAGAATTGGACGAACATGTCTATTTGTTTACATTCATAGTACCAGCTGCAGGGAGAAGTGCAACAATAGCTTCTTCTATTAAATCATCTGAGATTTGCAGAGCATTTATTATTCACAAGTTAGATGAATCGGTTGGAAATGTTGCGGACCCAAAGTTAGTAACATTGGTGTCGTCCGTAGGTGAGATTTGACAGTCAGAACAACATGTATCGAAAAGGCTCGGGAATTCTTACATTCTTTGTAGACCAACCTTGCGTAAGAAGAAAGCATTCTTGATCATATGCGACGTCTTGAAACGAGATATTATTCTCAAGATTCCATAGCTGAAGACGACCAACTAATTCACACAAGCGGTCTTGGCGGAAATAACTTCATTCACAGCTATGATCACCCGACTTTGCCTTGCAACTCTATGTGAACTTTATGCCCTGCAAACATAAGGTAGAAAACATTCATAAAACAAAAAAATAAGACATTCCATACAAAAAGGCAACTATCATAATGTGTTTAAATGTTTAAAATGTTTAAATGATTTGTTAAACAACTAAATATCATTCAAACCCCCCTTTGTGCTGGCATCCTAATACTTGTGTATGCATATAGAATACCCAATAGACCCATTGCTCACTATGATACAATAACCAGATATCCATTATAAAAACTGAAAATATATGCCAAATAGTTAATGAAATGTAAAGAATATGTAGAGATTTGAAGCTGTGAAATCACATAGAGGCACGAGATCGCTATATTTTTCTATCCTATATTAGATCAAATCCCTGGCCAGAACTTGTATCCATACAATATCTTTATTGCAGCATATACTCAGTGTGAGTTCAATGTAAGGGAATACACCATCATAACTAGCATCTTTTTTAGAGTTTCCCACAGTTTAGAGTTTCCCACAGTTTTCCACAGAATACGCTTGAAATTGTATGCAACATATTTAACAGCTCTTACCACCAAACCACAGTATTGCAATGGCCACGAAAATGCAAAATAAAAACAAACTCTTCACAAGTAATTCAGATGGAATTTGTATTTAAAGAAATTGCGCCTTCACATATACAAAAACAAAGGTAAGACGTGCATGAAACATTGAGAACGTCGCATGTGTGAGAGCTTCAAATCTACTAACCCGGCATTCCCTTAGAAGTTCTGCATTGCTTCTAAATTCTCCATCTAATTGAATAGCCTTAGACAATGCTATCTTTGCTCTATCTTCTGAAGTTAGACATTGCTCTAATAACACTTCTTTTATTACCAGCAATTTCTCCCCTTTCACTTTGTTACTACAATCAAATGCTTCTGAATCTTGAATCACCTTGTCATCATACTCTGCATTTATTGCACCATGATCTTCCTCACTATTGTTTCCAGAGAACTTATTCATTCCTGAATGTCAATCAGCCAGTTTCTGTTCAAATTCCCTTGTTCTTTTCTGATAACAATGACATTGTAACTACTTTCTATTTTGTAACTTATTTAAGTGTTCCATGTCGTCATCTTTTCGATCGCAAAAGCTTCAAAAGTAGTCTTCGTGCCACCGTGAGAACTTCGAAAATTGTTTCCCGAGCTTGAGCATTTCCGTCTTCAATATGGTCCATGTACCAGGGGTTCATATTCAACGTGTAAACTCCAAAGCATCGCTATAATAGACGCCTTTGCCTTCAAAGAATATATTCTCCACCTCCAACTTATCACCCCCCCTATGTCATTCGTAATCCTCGCCTTCATATGGACCTTCTCTGTCCCTCTCTTCACTATTCAAGCATACCAAGAATCTTGCACGTCTAAAAACTAACCTATAACTTACCCGGTCTTTTTCTCAAACACGTTATCATACACATCACTTCGTTGACAAATACCACCACTAAATTTACCAGTTGTCATGCCATCAATAGATTTATCACTTGTTAAACATCATTTCAGTAACAAATATTAGCAATAAGTTTCACGCGTAAGTTTAATCATGGATACAGACTGGAATATTATCATTCAAATCACTTCATATAAGTACCTCTCGCTATTACTAATTAACCAAAATCTACTGTGTACCATGGAAGCAGCTTCATAAAGAAAACACATAGAGTTTGAGAACAAAATCCCAAACACAAAGACAATTTCACAACAAAAAGTCAAAGTTTCTAATAGATGACATAATATCAATTTCAAATTAACTACTTACTTAGATCGACCACAGCAGAGCTGCAGCTCCTTTATGCAAACGATAACTATACGTTGTCCACTGGAGATTCCAAGCTGAACTGATTAAACTCTCCTCCCAATCTCATTTTAGACCTCTTTATTCCGTCTATGACAACCTCAGATTCAAATTTCTTCCCAATCTATAGTCTGACTTCACGAACCACAACTCTGTGACTCTTGAATCCATTGTATTCTGTCTGAACTACGCTTAGTCGGAATATTTTACTAATCCAAAGGTGCTCCATAAAGAGAGAATAATATTCTTGTTGATTATTCTCCTGCAATCGATAACCTGTTAATTTCTATCACAAAATCATCAGCAGAATCTCACCCCAATCTTATCTTACATTATCCCTGATTTTTGACATCTCATTTGCACTCTGCCCTAAGATTTGTTCTCCTTCATTATTGAAGATAGTAACTACAATTTCTCCTGTTGCATCTCCCAACGTTGCATGGAATATATACCTGATCATAACAATGACATCACACATCCATTCAAACCAATTGGTAAATCAGAGCTCTCTCACCTCTTTAATGGTTCGATAGCAGCCCCCACATTTCGCACCAAAATTCGATTCTCGCTTACTTACCTTCTTCTTGATCTTAGACATGCCTCATACCACATTGGCTGGTTTGGATCAATAAACGTTATGCACGCGCGAACATTGAAGTACTCAATCTTCACAAGAAGTAGCTTAGAATAAGCGACTGCAAAAAGCAAGGAATCAACATACCTCATACTAACAACCTACCTGCCCATCCCCAACAGAAGGTTGTAATATGTCTGATACAAATGCACGATCATGCAATGTACCTGCTGGCGTCGTTGTACACTTCTGTCCCTCTTGCTCATACCTTTAGTGTGATTGAATTAGCATGTTACAATATTTAAAGGGAAGTCACGTAACCCATACCATGTAATGAAGGCAAGAATCGCTTAAACAAAGTGTTTGGATTTAATTCCATCATTGTTTTATTTGTTGTTGACAAAGAGACACCTGCGAAGACACTATCTAATCGCCAGCTTCAATCAAGAATTTAATTCAATCAATAGTATTAGTAGAACCTCGAAATTTGCTAGCTCGAACACGAGTCAAGATACTATTGGGATGTCACACAACATTTATGCGGCAACTTCTCTCCTTCATTCACAAAGAAGATCTCCCCATAGGCTCACATTTACACTTTTTCCACTTTGAATATGTTTCCTTTGTTAGAAAATATCCACACGCTGTGTTGTATTCATAAAATACCTTTCATCAAGGAGGCTGATGGTACGTTTTAAAACATCTTGCTTATCATATTTCCTACGAACAGTTTTCACCGTAGACCGAGCAAAACAATTCCAATGACATCTGCAAACATGAGAAATTATACAATGTATTCTATCTCAATACCATAACAAACAAATCGGAAAGTATTTCATGTACCAAAGACCACTTTCCCATCAAGGTACTTGTGCAATTCATCTACTTTTGCAAACTTCGCCCATTGAGTTTCCCACCTCCGCAGTCCCATCACCGCAACTTCAATTATTGATTGTGCATCAAGCGTTATCTGATAGTCATGGTTTTTGGTTGTATATCGTTTGTTCGCAGGCCGAACAACTCCTTTAGAGATGTAATACACCTACATGTCCACAAAGAACTTCAACGACTACCTCTATTCATGACATAATCCCCAATTTATGCATCAACCTATCACCTACCTTCATCAACTCAAGTCTGTTGTAGAATTTGTCAGTTGCCTCGTCAAACATTGTTGCTTGAATTTCCGTTCCCTGTATATATTAAGACGACTCCCTAAATATTCATAAAACAAGGGAAGTAAGAATCCAATCAATTCAAATTTGCATACATCCTTGTCTCTTAGCTCCACATTAAACAATTTCCCCTTGCCTGGTCTTCGCATGTTCTCAAACTCTCGTAAAGGTCCTTTCCACATTACTTTTACTTTAATTGTCCAATTTGCTTGTAAGGAGTTAATTGAACCAATGGACAAATTGTTCTCCCACTTCCTATGTTTTCAGCATCATTTGTACTGCAACATTTCCTCAAAATAAAAATCTTTACATACACAGTAGAAGAGATCACATCAAGGGATACCTCATCATCATGCACACACGAAACAGTCAGCCACGAGAATTACCTAGTCTGCCATGAACACAAAGAACACACTTTTTCAGAACACATTTAAAGTTATCAAAACTCCATCACAAATAATGGCGGAAAAAAATTACCAACTATTCAAGCAATTCTCTAAAAACAACATTTCTACTCGTTACAGATGCCAATGCCTCATTCTGTAGGATCAGCACATCTTCTCTAGTTCGTATTCTTGTCAATGCCGTGTACAATTGCCCATGAGCAAACACATTCGTTCGCAAATCCAGGACTATTTTATCTAATGTTAGGCCAAGACAACCGTGGAATGTCGCTGAGTATCATGAGCTTGAGCTTGAGCGGTACCGACGCCTATGTATCAGAAAAGGGCATAATACCGGGTCTGGTGGAAGAAATCTGCCCGACAAATCGCATGTATATTTTCTGAGCTCATGTCCTCATGTCCAAGAAGCTTCTGACAAATCCACAAATGTTGTGCATTTCGTATAACAACTCTAGCATTCTTCACAAGCCCTTTACTCGCATCCAACAATCTCATAATTTGACACACAGCTCCTACTTTAAGACAAAGCGTGTGTTTGGGCAAAGTCGGGTGATCATAACTATGAAGAAACTCATTTTCAGCAACAGCGCTTGTGTGAATTACCCGGTCACTTTCACTTATGGAATCCTCGAATAATATCTCTTTTCCGCACTGCATACGATCAAGAATAGACCGTTAAACTCATCCACATGCACATTTAATGGAGATAAAAATGCTCTTCTTTCACACAAAGTTGGTCTACAAACAATATCTGCCCGGTATAAGAATTCCCGCGGCTCTTCCATAGATGTTGTTGTTTAAAACAAATCAAATGTGTCACAACATCCGATTGCCAATTCTCACCTATGGATTACACTAATGTTATTAACTCGGGTCCGCAAAGATTTCTAACCGATACATCTAACTTGTGAATAATAAATGCTCTCCAAATCTCGATGATTTAATAGAAGCAGCCATCAAGCACTTCTCCCCGCACTGGTACTATGGACGCTATCTCCCTAAAAGTCGCCTGCAGCCACAAAACACTTTCCTCCAAATGGAACATCATTTCTACACAATTCTCAGAGAATCACACTTGCCGATTCAATCAGCAGCTCTATTTGCCATCGCAAATTCATCCCAAATGATTAAATGGCATTCAATCAGCAAGCTCGCTTTGACGTGGCGGGGGCCTCAATAGTCGAGTGCACAAAGAACACTATTCTCGCCATGAATTTGAAACAATGAGTGCGCAGCTTTTCCCCTCCGGGTATAACAGCCAGCCAATGCAGCTTGTTGCACGGGGCAAAACAATCAACCGACCCTCGATTAACAAACATATAGCATTGAGTAGGAAAGTCTTACCACACTATCCAGCTTTCCCATCAATAAACACATGTCTTTTTATCCCCGCCCATGCACCGCCTTTCCCGAACATAATCATATATTCGCCCTGATTCACGCTCATCTTATCACGCATCTTTTTTACTCTTCTATGTAAGATCTATGGTGAGGAAACTTTGACAACTCCTGCAACACTAGCCGTGGACCGAATGTGGATTTCAGCAGCCCAAAGCCAAAGAACACTAGAGCCATGTTGCACAAGCACATTTTCAATGCACAAAAGAGCTTGCCGCTCTCCGCAAGCAAAGTGCCCGCCTCTCAAATATCATGGAAGTCCTTTATCAGCTCATCATGAAAATTCCACAACAACTCACTTGCCGAGCGCCATCAAGGATAAGCAATGAAAAAGGAAACGCAATCGCTGCGGCGCTTGCAACGCCAACACCGCCTTTGCATTGTCACAACCGGCTCGATCTATCATGCAATAAACCCATAACAGATACCACTTCTTGATAGGTATCATAGGTAGTCCCATTATACTTCTTTAAGTCTTCCCAACACCTCACTGAGTATGCAAAGAAGAATCGCCGCAAAATAGAATAGCTCCCCTCACGCGGCATCACCAACCTTATTCTACAAATAAGGGTTTGCTTACTTCTCCTCCCGAACTATGTTCCTAGGAAGTTCGCGCCTAGCTAGTTCAAGGTGATCACCATCGTATAATGCTCTATCTCTACAGATATAAAGCCGTCGCTCATAGTAATCAAGATAGGTTAGCTCGAGAATTCTATAGCAGAGAGACCTCAAGAAATAACGATCAAGCAAAACGGGGTGTTGGGCCTCCTATATGATCTACTCGTTCTTTATTGACGATGAAGTGGAAGACACTTAACACTAGGATACTTTTCTCGTGACATGAAACTTTAGTATTCGCCATCCCGCCTCCGATTGACGATAGATACCTTGCACTTTGGTAATCACATATCTCATCATCAAATTGTCGCTCACGATGAATTCGATACTCCACCTTGTCAAAACCTTTATAAATATAGTCAGTATATATACATGAAGATATGAACAAATAAGCAACATCAACATTGATATGACAATCAAACCGCTTTTAACAGAAAGGTGAGTATGACACAACATATCTATCTTCAACTTTCCTTCTTCGACATCGCATATAACCCTTCGAGTCCAAATGTGTTCTTGTAGTCAAGTCTCGAGGATAATGCCAACAAAGATGCCCCATCCTTAGAGCATCGCTCGAGTGATTGTGCACCATATATTTTCGCACCATTTGAGCAAACACCTCATCATTTTCTCGAATCTCAAATGATATTAGCAAGTCAATGACCTCAAATGGAATCTCATGTTCTCGCTTTTAAGTACAATATGGCCATGAGGCAGCCCACGCTTCTGGAATTCTATAACATGGATCATATACGCAAGCGGACCAACATAAGAACGCAAGAAATTCTTCAAAAAGATTGGAAACGAGCATGGAATGACCTGACAACAATAATTGGCACATCTGCAGCAGTTTGCCCAACGTGCAATGTTGCCTTGATCTCTGGCCAATCCGGATTCGTAGTCATTGTAATAAACAGGCTAGGAGGCCCCTTCACTCTTGCAAGAGCTAACGCATCCGCAATCTGGACCGAGCACCACTGCCTAGAACCAATAAAAGACGAAGGGAGCGGCCGCGGACACATACCGCCCACCCCCGGTTCTCAATAAAATCATCCTCCTCCTCAACATTTGAATCGCCAACCATAGACCTCGACCTCTCATGTCCATTAGTTGCCAAGAAATTCAGCCTTTCTTCTTCGACCCTAGAATACATATCCACAAGGTATTCACAAGTCAGACGCCCTAACTGAAGAAACCGCACCTCATGAAGCAAACGTGACCTATACCAATCCACCTGCGACATCTGCTGGTCATTATCAGGGAACCATCCCACCGTCCCAGCTAGAAATATAAGCGGGTATTGCAAGGGTTCATACTGCCGATCCAAAGATATTCATAAAAACCGGGTCGTTGATCTTGGTGAAGCCAAAACCGCTATTCTTGGATTAATTGTGGATCGAAGTTATTTGCATGCACTATGGCAAAGAACTTCATCACTTCGAATCGCCCATTCAATGTCAAGAACACTTGACTCCAACCGCATTTGCTTCACTCGCCTTTATCATATGACAAGAAGGGATTAATGCCTCTAGAGTCGCCGCTATTCGCATCACCCATGCAACGGGCAATAACTTCCTTTCCGCAACCCGCTCTCTCTCACTATTGTCATGAATATACCAATGCAATGACTGGCCAGGTTTTGACGTAGGATGTATTTTATGGTATGTCCTACCCATCAAAGCAACTGAGGATGGCATCCCTAACTGCACAAACTCTCCACCGGCAACACCAAGCCCAGTGAAGGCAAACAGATGGTTTAATGCACGACTCTTCGCACTAAATCCTGCTTCCTCATAGACATCCGTCAACGAACTAGGCAATTCAGGTAGCTTTGGTAAGATACGCCGTCCGCGATTGCAACAGAAGGTTTCACTCTCACCAGGCAATAATGCAATGCGACAATGCACACAAAATCTGTTCCACATGAATTCACTAGCAGATGGAATAGTGACAAGGTTGCATCTTTAGTATACATCATTGCCAATGTATAACCGCCATGCTCGCCACAGTCACCACTTCTGGAACACTCTCGACATCTCTTGGCATCTGCTGCCCACTCACACCCTCCTCCTCAGTATGCCTCCCACCCAATCCCCCCACCCGATAACCACCCGAACCCCTTCTCCGCTGCCTCAACTCATCTCTCCTCTCCTGAGACAACTCCGCACGCCATCTCCGCCTCAATCTTCTAAGCTCATCAGCAGAGTATGTCTGACTTGGATCAATCTCTACTCTAGGCCTTGGCATTGCAACCTCACACTCCAGTCCTTTGGAACACGCATACACACAAAAATATTCAACCTACTACCTGCTACCCAAATCCTAGAATACTTAATACACCAGCAGACTCACCAACACAACCTTACTTATCACAATCCAAAAATACCATAACCTTACCAGACAACGTAGATGACAGCCACCCAGCCACCCTCCCATGCACGGCACGCTCCCAAATCCACTCACGAAACCCTCCAAGCCGTCCCCTGCACATACAAAGTAACATCAACAGCAAACAAACTACTCAACATATAAATAGTCCCCGTAAATTTAAGGCGTCACAAATTTAAGTAAATTTCAACGCTTCCAGTACCACTCACGAAACCTTATTCTCGAATCCGTACCCTACACATACAAAGCAATACCAACATCAAACAAACTGCTCAATATATAAATAATCCCCTTAAATTTAAGCCCTCACAATTTTATAATTAAGTTTCAAACTTTCACTACTTCCAAATATACAAAGATGTTAAACAGGAGAACTTGAAGATCATTACTCCTTTGTAATCTGCATAAACTCTCATATAATCCTTCGAATCTGATAAGTACATCAATTCTATAATTAAGTTTCAAACTTTCACTACTTCCAAATATACGAAAATATTAAACAGGACAACTTGACAACCATATGAAAGAAATCCGTAACCAATATGGGAAGTTTCACGATTACTCAATCAGACTCCTTAAGGAAGTACTTACAAACACACCAGATTCACTTCTGCACAATTCCCTCTTTTTTTTCCCCTTTCTTATGAAAATGTGATATAACATCACCAATATATTTTTTTGGCATCATAGTATATGCCACCCATATATCCAACACATCTGCCTACACTAATTCTTCCCAGGAAACACTATGCACTCGAATTAGCATGTGCCTGAAGATCATTACTCCTTTATAATCTGCATGAACTCTCATATAATCCTTCGAATCTAGTAAGTAGATCATCTCAATACTCCTTAATTGAATTTTGTTGATTATCAGCTGCATGTCCACAATTTCAATCCAATCTTACGAACAACTTTCTTTCTCTTTACCATTCACAAATTTAACTAACTTTCAAGCTTCCTACAATGTCATCTACCCCACTAGTCTATATTTCTATGCCAATTATCACAAAAGAGCCCAACAAAACCCTGGAACACTAAAACACACACCCATTTAAGAAGCGACAACCTACTACCTACTACAAATATCCAACCTACTACCTGCTACCCAAATCCTAGAATGTTTAACACACCAGCAAACTCACCAGGACAACCTTCCTCATGACAATCCAAAAATACCATGACCTTACCAACCAATGTAAATAACAACCACCTTCCACTGCACGTCACGCTTCCAATACCACTCACGAAACCTTATTCTCGAATCCGCACTCCCATTACATACAAAGCAACACCAACATCAAACAAACTGCTCAATATATAAATAATCCCCTTAAATTTAAGCCCTCACAATTTTATAACTAAGTTTCAAACTTTCACTACTTCCAAGTATACAAAGATATTAAACAGGAGAACTTGAAGATCATTACTCCTTTGTAATCTCCATAAACTCTCATATAATCCTTCGAATCTGGTAACTAGATCAATTCTATAATTAAGTTTCAAACTTTCACTACTTCCAAATATACGAGAATATTAAACAGAACAACTTGACAACCATATGAAAGAAAACAGAACCAATATGGGAAGTTTCACGATTACTCAATCAGACTGTAGAAGGAAGTACTTACAAACACACCGATTCACTTCGCACACAATTCCCTCTTTTTTTCCCCTTTCTTATGAAAATGTGATACAACAGCACCAACATATTTTTTTGGCATCATAATATATGCCACCCATATCCAACACATCTGCCTACACTAATTCTTCCCAGGAAACACTATGCACTCGAATTTAGAAGATAGCATGTGCTTGAAGATCATTACTCCTTTGTAATCTGCATAAACTCTCATATAATCCTTCGAATCTAGTAAGTAGATCATCTCAATACTCCTTAATTGAATTTTGTTGATCATCAGCTGCATGTCCACAATTTCAATGCAATCTTACCAACATCTTTCTTTCTCTTTAGCATTCACAAATTTAACTAACTTTCAAGCTTCCTACAATGTCATCTACCCCACTACTCTATATTTCTATGCCATGCTACTGCTAAATTCATCCTGAACTCCAACAAACTTCAATTCAAGTCACAAACCTTCAATCGCCAAAATGCGAAGACCTTCAATCACCACAACAGAGTTATCACAAAAGAGCCCAACAAAACCCTGGAACACTAAAACACACACCCATTTAAGAAGCCACAACCTTGCTTACCTCATTCCTCTTCCACCCACGTGCACAGTACCACATTTAACACCGCCTCGCCCACCCACCATAACTAAAACCTGGAGATCACAATCTAGGAACACAGAGTGCTCAGAATACTGAGGAGGAACAATGCACAGCAAATACCACGAAACTTTCACTCCTCGTTCCTTGTCCCCTAACCTCGAACTTCATCTTCAACGATCGAGATGAAAAGCCCCAAATTGATATCCAATCTCAACGCCCAATATCGAAACCCCTCTTTGGGTCCCCTGCTCAAACACCCCATACATCCCCTGCTCAGAACTAACCGCCAAGATTTGTTTCAATATTTTCATCCAACGGTTCGCAACTATGGCCTATGCCCCCATACACCTGCAACACATGATGCATACATAAATCCCCCATGACCTGTCATCATCTGGACCATTGGCTCTTAACCAGACGACGGGGATTCAAGGGAGTCTATGGGGTATGCATGCACATGGGTTGTGCATGAGGGGGCATAACAAACCCCCCTCATGCGATATAACTATATTAATATTAGGATAATATATATTATCATAGTCATATCATATTATCACAGAATCCCCAACCGTAGAAGCTCACCAAAAATGACGGACCCTTACAATATGAATACGAATTGAACACTGGCGCCACCACACTCCCTCTGGTATCCGTACGACATTCAAACTATAAAAAACTTATATTTTTCTTACGTATACGGCACCAGAGAGGCAATAAAAAAATCCATTTGGTGCACTCACATGTTTCATACCCCATAATCTAGGTGAATCCCCTGGGGTTTCACCATGATACCCATTATCTGGTGTTGAATCACAACATAGCATCCACAGCCAGGTGGGTTCTTATGCACAGGCCGCATTTATTGGGTCTTAAGGGTTCTAGCTAGAAACATGTCTACTACTACTGAGCTTTTCAGGTCTCTACCCATCCTTAATCCCAAGCATTCAGGAGGAATAGAGAGAGAACATAACCATGAATACAACATCCATCATCATCATCTTAGTAGCACATAAAAGAGAATTTAACCATCCATCTAGTCATACAAGGGTTAGCTGAAGCACAAACTATCTAGAGACTAACTGGTCTCTAGGCTTGAACCATTATCTCGAAAGGCTTCCATTCTTTAGGTCTGGTGCAGTGGCAAGTGGCTCCTCCCTTATCCAAGCTTTCCCCAAATTGATTTGAGGCAAAATTGGAGGTAGGGGCCCAATTTTCCCCCTAATCTTAACAAGTTTCCCCTGGCTAATCGATTTGGGCCAGGCGGCGCTCCCTAATTAGCTAACATTTACTAATTAATACATTAATTAGCCTAATTAGCTTAATTACCGTATTAACAATTTAGCATAGCTAATAAAAGCCCTTTTAGGTTAGCCCAAGTTATCCTCTAATGACCCATAGGGGTCCACTTATACCCTGATGATGTGTCATAGTATGTATACGCGTACCATATAAATATGTGGAACGTCACATTCTCCCTCCTTGGAATAATGATGTCCTCAGCATTGGGGTTAGGTTAGTAAGAAACAATTAAGTTAAAGAAAATAAACTTACTTCATGAGGTAATACAGAATTACATAGCAGATCAGTGATCAAAGTTCTTTTAGGATCGGAGTCCATTGACAAAACACAATACAGATTTTTAACACAAAGTTATAGAGAAAAGACATATGTAAAACACAATAAAACAATAAGAGATGACCCAAACAGAGGCCTGGAATCTTCTACAGATACCACAGTACATAATACTGGCCTGCAGAATTACAATACATCAGTACTTATGAATAATTAAAATAGTGTGGCTGAAGGGACCACTCCCTTAAAGAAACAGAACTAGGAATAAAGGAAATCCTATCATGTCTAAGGCTTTCATTTCGCCTCGGCGTAAGGAATGGCAATGTTCACATTATAGCCGTAGACGAACGCCTAGGATACATCTAGCCCAACCCCTTATACGATCGCTTTTCAGATCGACCACTCACATGACCCCTGCCAGATCCATAATCCAGTGCTTACCATTAGAGTTGGAGTCAATCGCATCATGAATAGTTTGGTCCTGCCATTGCTGCATAAAGTCTGGGTATGCCTTGTCATTACAATGCGTTCGGGTGACCAATGGATGCCTGGAAAGAGCAGTTTGTCTGGTTTATACACTATTTCAAAATCATACTCTTCCAGAAATTCCATTCATCGTCGTTGTCTAAGATTGAGGTGGGGTTGCGTGAAAATGTATTGGAGACTTTGATGATCCATGTCCAACTGGAATTGTCTCCCAAGCAAGTAATGTCTTCATATACGCAAGGCACGCACAACTGCAAGTAATTCCTGGTCATGCATAGCGTATCGCTATTCCGTGTCATTCATCTTTCTAGAATCATACGCGATTACCCTACCTTCTTGCATTAATACTCCGCCTGTAGCGATCTTACTGGCGTCTGTAGCAACCCACTTATCCTTCTGAAGCTTTGGCAAGGTAAGAAATAGAGCGGTTGTCAAAGCATGCTTCAATGACTGAAATGCAGCCTGGACTTTCTCTTTCCAATGTGCCATCCAATCTCTAACCTTCTCATGTTTTGTAAGGTCTGTAAGAGGCGCTGCAAGCTTGTCGAAGTCTTTAACAAATTTGCGGTAATATCCCGCCAACCCTAAAAAACTGCAGACCGCCGATATATTCGTTGCAACCGGCAAATCTTTTACTACCTCGGATCCATTGCTATCCCTTCAGCAGACACAATGTGTCCCAAATAATCGACCTTGGTGGTTGCAAACCTACACTTGAAAAACTTGGCATAAAGTTGATGGCGTCTCAATTTCTGCAGAGCCAACTAAAGATGATGCTCATAGTTTTCCAAGGTTTTGCTGTAAATGAGGATACCATCGAAGAAAATGATGATAGTGTCATCGAGATATTCACGGAAGATATCATTCATCAATCTCATGAATGTAGCAGGGGCATTAGTTAGCCCAAAAGGTATAACAGTAAACTCATAGTGCCCATAGCATGTTCGTAGGGCAGACTTATGGATGTCATCCTCTTTAATTCTTATCTGGTAATATCCTGAGCGAAGATCAATCTTTGTGAAGTACTTGGCCCCTTGTAATTGATCCATGAGATCATCGGCGCACGGCAGAGCGTACCAATTCTTAATTGTGTGCTTATTCAATTGCCTGTAATCAATGCACATGCGCAAGGTACCATCCTTTGTCTTGACAAATAAAATAGGGGCACTAAAAGGTGATACACTTGGCTGAATGAATTCGAACTTAAGCAGCTCTTGCAGCTGCTTCTTAAGCTCTGCCAATTTCAGTGTACTCATTCGGTACGGAGCCTGCAGGCAAAGCTTCATCATCGACGTATTGGTCCATGAGAATGGCCAAAGCAAACTTTATGTCGAAGTATTGTTGGCCTTCACGTATCACAACAAGTGGGTTCTTGGCCCATCGGAGTTTGCCTTTGAGGATGTTGGCAGCATGGGAATCACCCCCCAACATATCACACACAATCGCCCTCTCTAAGTAGAGGCGAGGTGGATCTCCAAGGGTGATGCAAAGGGGTACCATCTCCTGAGTGTAAAAGTCGAGGAAGGCAGCATAGTCTGGGTGGGCTTGTGTATTGGTGATCAAGTCGACCTCTTGGAGCAAGTAAGGATGGAGCAGGACAAATGGAACCTGTGGATCCCAATGCTCACCGTCCTGGTACCATTGGAGGAGATTATGAGCATCCATTTGCGCAAGAGGGACGTGGAGGAGGAAAGAGAGAGCAAGGATAGCAAAAAAGAAATCTAAAATTTGTTTAGTGTCGTTTTATTTTAACAATATGCTGACGCCAGCGTCAGTTGTTATATTAATAACTAAATAAATAATAATAAAAATAATTTGGAAATCGAGATCTTTGTATTCCCTTCGAAAAATATATGCAACAAAATATTGACAAAACAAGTTAATTACGGTCTCCTCGAATCCGTCGTGCCAAGGCCAGGTCCTTTGGCACGATGGTAACCCTCTTAGTATGGATAGCACAGAGGTTAGCATCCCCAAAGGGCTACCAGGTAATCTTCAGCGGCCTCCTGGAGGGCGAGCATAACAAAGGTCAGTCCGATAATCCTGTGCTATCTCTCGGACTAGGCGCTGGAAAGGGAAGCTTCCATAACAGAAGGTCTTCTGATACTTCCGGATCTCTCTCAACGCCACGGTACTACCTATATCTATGCGGCTTCTTTTGCTACGTCGGCTTCTTGGGAAAGGTCTTGTCACCTGAGATGGGGTGAGGTCGAGCGGCATCCACGCAGTCCTGCTGGCGGGCAGAACTCGTGGCCTTGCCAATACTCCCCACCGCTTTGAGCTTCTCCTTGTAGGTGCTCCCCCAACTTGTGTGCGGTGCACTTCTGCCTTCGTTTAGCAACCAGGGTTTCCGTCTGGTTGAGAGCTTGATGTGTGTTCTGCTCCGTCTTGCTGAGTCTCATGCTGGGTCTCTCACTCAGCATTTTCCTTAGCGAGTTGCTCATCTTGTTATTGCGGCTCTGCTCGTTCAACTTCTTGTTGCACGGTGTATGCAGTTGCCATGCGCTCTTCCATCTCGGCGAGGCGACGGGCACTGACCCATAATTAGGGCTAGCTCCATAATTCTTTCGGCTTCTGCCCTGATTGCTTGATCTTCACCAACTTCAACGTATGAAGGAAGGCAGAACTTGACCAGCATCAAAACTTGGGATGTTCCACCAAGGTGTAAGGCTCCCCTAAGATGTTCAGCTTCAGGAGGAAGCGCTCCATCAGATGGAAAAGAGGATAGGGCACCCTATTTCTGGCTCCGAACCGCTGAACAAGCTCAGTTAAGAGGAGCTCAACCTTTCCCGAGTCATCGGCGAGCTGCTCGCCAAGCTCGGCAAAGATTTGGTGGACGCTGAGGTTGCTGTAACTAACATAACCTCGAGTATGAGCCATTGTTGATTTGCGGGACGAGAAGATACGGAAGTGAGGTGCTGTACAGCGGCGGTGGCGACGCCCAAGGTCTTCTCCAGTGGCTATGGCGGACGGGCAAGGCGGCGGGCGAAACTAAACAATACAACAACAAAAAAACCGTCACCTTTTTTTTATTTTAATTTTTTTTCAAATTAAAAAAAAAAAATTATACGGCAAAAATATGCATTTTTATACGCGAATTTATACAGGGGCGTGATAGGGAAAAAGTGTGTCTAGTTTTGAATTCTAAGAGGCGATTTTGCCGATCACGCCCCTTTTGCTCCAGAGCCCATTTGATGTCGTTTTGGCGTCGGCTACTTATGTCTCTTAGTCAATTGGATTGTCCTCGACGCGCTAGAATCGCCTCCATTCGAGTTACCTAGAAAATGTTATGGCCCGTGGAAACCAGAGACCTCATTCTCTCCAAAAATTTAACATACTTAATTTTGATAACTCACAACTTGATCTCTAACTAGCTTAATTCTCTCATAACTAGGCCAACGCACATGCTAGCTATGGAATTGGGATAGTTTAACTTAAGTTAAAGTCCCTTACAACTAACCAATCTAACGGGTTAGACTATGGTCAGTGCAATGATTTGGTCTACAATATAAGCACGAATTAATTACTTAGAGAAAAAACAGGAATTTTGAGAATTTTGGGTACCGTCCTTGCGGCCCACCACAAGCAAAAAAGTGATGTGTTGTAATTTGAACTTGTCCCGCTCAACCTGGGTGGGATAATTTAAAATTTGAATAAACATTACCCACAGGTACTAGGTACTAGCTCCAAGCTCCAAGCTCCAAAGGGAGGAAGAACATGGAGGGGCGCTGCTGGATCGCCATAGTTGGAGCTCGGCATAGCCCGAATGTCTAGTTCGCCATAGCTGTTGCTCGCCATAGCCCGAGCTTCTGCATTAAGGTCTCCATACACAGGACTGCAGGGTTTTTCCATTTGTAGAGCCAGTTTCAAAGATCTTGCTGCCCGAATGCCATAGCCATCTATCCAGCTTACCAGAAGTCCATGCTATCCCTTTTCCTGCCCTTCGCCTTGCATCTTTTTGGAACTTTTGCTTATCTCCTTTCGGCTCTCATCTCCTTTTGTTGTTTCCTGGGTCACGAATTCGACAAGAAGGAGAAGAAGCCTGAGAGGTACAGATCCACTGTGAGGGATGCTTGAAGAAGGTAACGAAGGCTGTGGGAAATATAGAAGGTGAGGATCAAATTGATCTTCCGATCAGATTTTTTTATGTTTTTTAATTTTGAATCTTTGCAAAATAGTTAGGTGTGGAGTCAATTGCCATTGATTTGAAGCAGCAGAAGATCACTGTTATTGGAAAGGTGGATTCAAGCAAGATTTTGAAGAAGGTGCAGAAAATAGGCAAGTATGTAGAGTTTGTGCAGAGTCTATAACTGGCTATGGCGCATGAATCCAGAGGCGCAATCTGCAATAGCTAGGCATAGAATCCACTATAAGAATGAGGGCACAAGGTATATATGTCAAGGCTGCAGAGAAAAACTTGATGATGAGGAGTTTTTGCTTATAAATCTAGAGGCATAAACCTAATTTTATTAACATCAGCGGAAAGAAATAACAGGAAAGATATACCAACAGGAGCTTCTGCCTGAACTGGCTATGGCACACGAATCCAGAGTCTATAACTGGCTATGGCGCATGAATACAGAGCTTCCACTGGAACTGCCAAGAAGAGTGAGACGATAATTTCCTGCCCTATAATTTCTCGCCCAAGTTACCCTGCGCCTTATTCACAGTTTTTCTGCTTCTCTATTTCCTTCTGAATTGTATGGAATCTTGCTTGCTTCTCAATTGGTTGCTTTATAATCTCATCTCTGGTCCACCAAATCGCCATGGCATTTCTATTCAGCACAAACAAGGCAGAAATGAGGCAGACACAGCTCATGCAAATCGCTGCAGCGATGTGTTTGAGTTAAAAAAAAATTCCAATTAAAAAGTTGTAAGTTTATTGGTATTTTTTGTTAATGAAGCCCCTATTAATGAATGAAATAAACATGTACATTTGGCATGATGTGCCTAATATGCACCTATTTTGCACTCATTTTTTGTTTTACAAAATCGCAATGGCGATCTCTGCAAGCTCACTGTGTACAAATTTTATCATGATTGTTATATATTTTACTATATAAATATGCGTTAAAAAGTACATATAATGGTCTTTATGATGAAAATTATCGCAATCGCGATTTGTCCAATCACTTTTAGATGTTTTTGTATGATGAATGAGGTCCTCATAGTGAACTTTTAGCGATTTATATGGGCACCACAACCTATTTCAAGTTAAATGAGAATTCCAAATTTCTCAAATTAATTAATTCTTGTTTATATCAATGCTCTGCTACCACTGTGACGCCCCCAAAATCTTTACGATGCTACCATCGTACAAATACGGAGAATTCCCCTCCCGTGGTGACTATACCACCATGGGAAGGCCCTCCGTCTAGCTCGGACCACTTGGGATTGCCAAGTGTCTCGGTGAAGGACACAGAGGTGTCATTCATCCCATGTCCTCTATGGAAATCCTATACAGTGGAAGCATACATGCACGTTAGCACCTAGCAATCATACACAAAATAATATACCACCACGAAGGGTGGTCCATATCCATCATCATATAAATAGCAATACAAGTACAAGATAACATAAGCAATATACTATGAATAAGGGCTCCAAAAGGGCTCTACCCGAGCTCCGACTCTAAGGGGTCGACTGACGGTCAAGGCCTCCAGATAACATCAGATAGAGATATAACATGGCGTTGGCTGGCATAAAACAACGGCTAGAGTAGTCCACTCCACCCGTCCCTCCTGTGCACACTTTGTAGATAGGCTGAAGCATGCTACGGCGTAGTTGTAGCTTTTCGAAGATGCAATCCCATAGAATCACCCTATGAGAATACTCCGGGTTGCATCCCCCGGCCTGATGAGGCAGGTTAGGGAGGTGTCCCCTCCCTAGGCACAATGGATCCCTGGGTGTGCTAGAGGACACATGACACATCAGCAGTCCTCACATCCATACCCGACTTACTCTCCTAAATCTAAAGGTCGGCTCACCGTGCCCGTTCAAGCCCAGGACGTCCCTATAGGCATGTATCCTGCGACCCAGGGAGTGTCAGACCCATACCCGGCCCCTTCAATGATCGACTATAAGCCTAGAACACTATATTCCACCCCCGTTTCATAGTAATACCCATTATCTGTTGCTGAATTTCAATGTAGCATCCACAGGCAGGTGGGTTCTTGTGCACAGACTGCATTTACGGGTCTTAAGGGTTCTAGCTAGAAACATGTCTACTACTACTGAGCTTTTCAGGTCTCTACCCACCCTTAATCCCAAGCATTTAGGAGGAACAGAGAGGGAACATAACCATGAATACAATATCCATCATCATCATCTTAGTAGCACATAAAAGAGAATTTAACCATCCATCTAGTCATACAAGGGTAGCTGAAGCACAAACTATCTAAAGACTAACCGGTCTCTTGGCTTGAACCATTATCTCGAAAGGCTTCCATCCGTCAGGTCTGGTGCAGTGGCAAGTGGCTCCTCCCATATCCAAGCCTTCCCCAAATTGATTTGGGACAGAATTGGGAGTAGGGGCCCAATTTGCCCCCTAATCTTAGCAAGTTTCCCCTGGCCAATCGATTTGGGCCAGTTGGTGCTCCCTAATTAGCTAACATTTACTAATTAATACATTAATTAGCTTAATTACCTTATTAATAATTTAGCATAGCTAATAAAAGCCCTTTTAGGTTAGCCCAAGGTATCACCTAATGACCCATTATACCCTGATGACGTGTCATAGTATATATACGTATACTCTATAAATACATGGAACATCACACTCCAATAAATAAACACCAAAATTTGCTCGCGATTTACCTTGTGCATTGCCAAACTGCAAAAAAGAGCTTTTCATCTTGCATTTGGTGGTTTTTGTGGTCAATCTAGAAGAAAATGAGATTGCATATCTTTAAGGGCATGAACACTAATGAGAATCTTCTCTGGTGGACACGTGATAAAATTGTTATGGCTTATGGTTTTTCTTCTCTTAATCAAGAGAAGACGGTATTGATATGAGAAATTTATCTTCATTCATAAGGCGAATGGTCGTGCTAAGTTGGATCGTCTTGTCCACGAGGATTATAGTCATACCACTTCATTTTATTTTGTTATAATTTCTTGATAGATGAATAAAGTTTGTTGTCCTTCAAAAAAAAAATTAGGTGCAAAGAAAATTCAAATGGGCAAGGCGCGAGTGAACGGGCATTCCACATTGATGGGCTTGTGTTATATGGATGATCTAGAATGGACAAGGTAGATGGGCAAGGCGCGAATGAATGAGCATTCCACATTTATGGGGCTTTTGTTATATAAATAGAATAAAATAAATTTTTTAACGTCCACGAAGTCCAATAAGCCATGGCACGCATACAATTTATAGGGCTAGTGTTATGTGGATAACCTGAAACGGAGAAGACAAATAGAACAAGCAATAAATGGAACAAGCACCCATACAGTTTGTTTTGAATCGCTTGTATTAAAGGGGCAAACACCTATACAGTTTGTTTTGAATCGTTTGTATTAAAGAGGAAGAATAATGTGGGCCCTTGTGCACATTGCTTGCTCTCAACGACAGATTATAAATTAAATAAATCAAAATAAAAGATCACAACTTAGGGTTCCACCAACCCACTTAAGAACGAATAGACGGACTTCAAGGACAGTAAGTAGCATATTTAAAACACACTTCCTAATATAAGTGCAGTAGTTACAACAAAGCACTATGCTTGGATAGTTTATAGAATAACGCTCTAACGAGAGCTCAAAGACTTTGAAGAATTAGGCCATTTTTCCACAGTAGTCTTTGGAGAATTAGCCCCTTTTTCCACGGTGATCAGCTGCAGAGATGGCTCGCTGATAATGGAGGCACTGGGGCTCACCTCCTATACCAGATCGTCAGGCAGCTGATCTATGCTGACGATGTGGACCTCCTAGCACACACTCAGGCAGACATGCGACGCCATCTCGATGCTCTGGACACATTTTGCCAGGAGACTGACATGCCTGTCAACTTAGCCAAAACCAAGGTGGTTCTGGTATCGTGCGCACGCCAGTCACGGCCTCCAATCCTCACTTATCGTGGCCAACATGTCGAAGTGGTGCCTACTTACAAATATTTGGGGGTGGAATTCTCGTCGGCCATGAACTGGGACAATTCCATCCGGCTGCGAGCCGCAGCAGGTTGGAAGGCACTCTATGCAATGGAGAACAATAGTCACAAGGCAGAGCTGTATGAATGGACCCACCAATCACACCTATTCAATGTGCTAGTAGAACCTATGCTTTTGTATGGGGTTGAGGTCTGGGGCCCGGTGATTTCCCTCGCCACTTGGAATGACTTGGAGCGGGTGCAGAAAGCCCCAGGGATTTCACCATATTGAAGGCGTATGATGCAACACCGTGACTGGTTAGGGGTTATTTTTTAAATTAGGCGTCCGTATACGGTCGAAGAGAAATACGTCTCGACCACCATTTTGCCGTAGATGGTCAAGAAGGGGAAGATAGGCGGGAAGGAGGATGCCCCGTATCATACGTTAGGCATTCCTCCTAAAGATCTGAGGCACCCAAGCAGACAAAGAAATGTTATAAGAATGCAAATAAGAGATCGCCGCATATTTGAAACAGAGGTCGCCAAGTAGAGGGTTTTCAGGTAAAGTTGAAGCTGAGGGTTTGTGCCGGTTTGTGCTTTGTTCTAAGCTTCTATACTTATAAATCAAATTTTGTGATGCAGGCTTCCTGCGTGAGGCTTTCCCTTGAAGAGTGTTGTTTTGGTAAAGATCTCATTACCTTGGCATCTGAGTGTTTCATGTTCTTTGTGGCCATAAAGTTGAAGTGTTGAAAGGCATTTGAGCTCAAAAAATATGCCTCAGAAACCATAATACTGTCGTCCTACTTTGTCGAATGGGCTTTTGCTCTGCTGTCGAATGGCTTTGATGGACTGTGCCATTCACGAGCATTGATGACTCCTCTCATTTCATTTTTACAAGGCCAGAAAGAACCTTTTGGGACATTTCTTTTGTGTAGCATGCTTATTATTATCTTTGTTCCAACAAGTCATGGTATATCTTTGTGTTACGCGCTGCTGGTGAACATGCATGCGATATTTTTGCTAGGAATGAATAGCCTCCATAGCACTAAATCACCATGTATTTTCTTCTTTATGCCTGTTTTTATTTAAACTATAAACAAGCAGAGTTTTGATAATGAGATTTCTATTTATTGCCCTTAAAAGATTGATTTCTGGAACTGACATACATGGGTAATTTTCATTTTGACAATGGCATTAAACGGTTCAGATTGAGGTGAGTAAAATTGCTGTACATTTGCATATTTGTGTTGTACTTGTGAATGTTGACGGTGAACCTGTGATAACATTCTGAAATTCATGATTTCTTCAGATTTTGCCTTGCAGGGGGCAATTACTAAAAGAATGACAGCCATTGAGGAAATGGCAGGCATGGATGTTCTCTGTTGTGACAAAACAGGAACACTGACATTGAATAAACTTATGGTCGATAAGAACCTTGTGGAGGTATGTCTGGCAATCACCTTGGACATAATATTAATTGATGATGATAATGGTTTTTACTCACTATTGTCATCTGAATGCTTTTGCTCGCAGCAAGAGCATCAAGGACAGAGAACCAAGATGCCATAGATGTTGCTGTTGTTGGAATCATTGCTGATCTTATAGAAGTTTGTATGTTATAGGTTGGATAATTATTTTGATTTGCAAAACAATGCTGAACTTTCTTATTTCACATCTTGAAAATTATTCGCTAATCGTGTTTCCCCGTTTCCAAGATCCTGGAGCTTGCACATAACAAAGCTCAGATTGCACAAAAGGTTCACACTATAATTGATAAGTTTGCTGCGTGTGGACTCCACTCTCTAGCTGTTGCATTTCAGGCAGGAACCTTGATGTTTTCATTTGAAAGCCAAGTTTCCTTGATTCCTTTTTCTGTAAAACTTATTTTATCCTTTTATATCTCTGTTTCAGGATGTCTCAGAAGGTGTTAAAGAAAGCCCTGGCAGTCCATGGCAATTTGTAGGCTTAATGCCATTATTTGATCCCCCTCGCCATGATAGCGCTGAAACAATCCGTCGGGCTTTAAATCTTGGTGTACACGTGGAGATGATTACAGGTTTGTTTATGTTATTTTTTATAGCCATTGTAAGTTCAAGTCATGTTGAAGTAGTGGTTCTATTTGCAATTTTTGAACAGGTGAAAATGCAGATGGCTTTGCTGGGTGTTTCCAGGTGCACTTTCATAGTTGTTTAATTGACAGTATGCATATTGCAGACATATGAGGGATATATTATTTGCTTTGCAGACCACAAGTATGAAATTGTGGAAAGACTTCAACGAAAAAAAACACATTTGTGGGATGACTGGTGATGGTGTTAATGATGCTCCAGCATTGAAGGAAGCTGATATTGGTATTGCAGTAGCAGGTTCAACAGACGTACCTAGAGGTGCATCTGTGACAGGAGGCATAGTAGGTTGGACAAATCTGATTGCGGATTATATCCAACATGGTTTCTCGAAAGGAAGGAAGGAAGGAAGGAACCAATCGGTCTATGGGACCCAATACAAAAGCGCAGCAAGCGGATTACTACCCGAATTAAAAAACCCCCGCCCCGAAGGGTTTTCGAGGGAAAAAGCGCGGGCGACAATCAACTGGCCGACAAACCGCTCCAATATACAAAATGCAAAAACACACAAATATATACACTCATGCACCGCGACCCGTAGTGCCCGATCGGTGGGCGCCAAAGGGGGCAAAGGTGAGCTTCGCAGATCCAAAGATCTCCTCCTCAATGTAATGACCCCGCAGCACGCATCGACGGCGTGTTCATCGCCAAATGTAGGGGCAAGTCCCGCTATCCGCCCCGGACCGACCGAATCTTTGGGCAACTCGAAAGTGTGAGACTCATCCTCAATGGCACCCGCTTGACAAAGACCGACAGAGCACCATCCTAGCTGGGCTCCCTAATCCACATGCCCTGCCTCGATGCAAAGATGGTGGGCACCTGTGGCGAATGGAGGCAATGAGTCCAAGCGCTTTTCGGGGCAGGCGGGAACGCAGTAGAGGTCGGGGCCCCGGCTAACACGGGTTGATGTGCTCCTTTGTAATGGGCCGCTTTGACCTGCTTAGAGCCGGGGTCCCAGAGCTTGCCAAGGAAGCAAGCGTCCGTGCACTCCCCGCCAGCCGCCACGATCGGGCCCTTGTGTCCACCGCGACGCACATATGCTCCTCGCATCGCTCCATCCGGCGAACCACCGATCTCTTACCTCTCCAACAGTTCCCGAGCCGCCAAGGGCCCATTGCCACCACGTAAAGCTAGGTGCGGGGCCGAGCATCACCCATATTAACCACTTTAGAAAATAGACGATGTGTCTATCAAAGGGCTACCGGCCGGCAAGAATCCGGTTTCGCAGCGAGAATCGATAGGGAACCGGTTTCACCCTGTGCATCGTGCCAAAAATGCCTTACGCACTGCTCCAAGTCACTCCAGTGTCGCCAAAGAAACGACCGAGCCCCAAACCTCGACCCGTCAGACAGGGACAGCTCTCGACAAGGCTCAAACAGATGTGACCGATGGCCCCAATCATAGAGCTCGCCCGGTGGCTTGTTCTCAGATGGCATAAACGCTTTCCACCGGGCCGTCACTTTCCATAGCGGATGGACGCCTCCCCATTAGAGCGAGGAGGGGAACTCCACCCCTAGGAACTTGTAGGTGGGCGTGACCTCCACAAGGTCCCCTATATGTGAGTGCAGAGGCGAGGCGGGGTGGCGTGAAGAGGATATGAGAACCACCCCCGTCTTGGCCGATTCACGCAAGCATGTTCGTAACTCGACCGGTGTGTCTAGGGCATCCGTGATGAGACCTGCATAGCTTCGGGGTGTGGGCCGAAGGTCAACATCATCCGCATAGATGAGCCGGGCGGATGACCTGGTGCAAAAGTCGTATGCCATCCTCCCCATGCTCGATGAAGCGGGGCTCTAACCGATCAATGTAGAGGCCAAAAAGTGTTGGTGAGGGGGTAGCCCCACTTTACCGATACTACCGGTGAATGCTTGGCCCGGTCGGCCGCATCCCCGCCAAAACAACTCTCATACGACTGTATATGGCATTCTCCCGATGGCAGCGGCAGCCCCATTGACAAAGTCTAGCCCATAGCTTTTCCCCGGGACCGTGATCAAAAGCCTTCGAAGTCCACAAAGCAGCAATACAAGTCCCGCCGATGGTTCCTACTGCTTCAATCGGTGCCTCGGTGTAAAAGATATGGTCAATCGTTGAGTGGCGGGGTCTAAAGCCCGCTTGTGTGAGGGCTCGCGCATCCATCTGCCGCTTCCACCCGGGTCAAGTGTTTGCTCGAGAATGCCCGACCAACAGTTTGGCAAACACCGAACCCGACCATGATCGCCTCTGTAATTGGCGGACAAAGTGTGGGTCGCCCGCTTTGTGAATGGGGACAACCATGCTTGTGGTCCATTGTCGGGAAACTTTCTTGCAATGCTCTATTGAACAGTAGTGAGGATCGACACCCGGCTGCCCTCCCATTTGAGTAACTCCTACTCGCATACCATCGAGGTCACCGCCTCATGAGCCGGGCCGTTGGTGTGCCCACAACATCCTCCTCTGCGAACCAACCAATGGGGCCATCCTTGGGGGGTATGGACGACGCTGGCCCCCTCGGTGGGTCATAGAGTCGCCGTAGTATCGCTCCCACCGCCTCCATGTGATGTCCCCGTAGGGCTAAAGCCGGGCCTTCAAGCACACTCTGCGCCAAAAGGTTCGGGGAGGATGAGTGTACAAGCAGTCAACATCTCCCCCCTCGCACCGGCAAGGTACCGCTTTGTCTCCTTCAGATGGGCACCGGTGATCGTGGTGGCCTCAAGTAGTTTGCAATTGATCTAGGGATGTGACGGGAAGCCGGCGCTTTACATTCCGCGATCAAACCACCTGCACGCGGAAATGTTGCCCCCCCAGCTGAAAGTGACGCCGGGGAGGGGGCCGCAAAGCACCCGGCCCGCCGCATCCCGCAATAGCGAAGTCAAATCTGGGTCTGCTTTGCTCTAGTGTGGGGTCCACGTAATTGCCGGGCGGGGCGTCCATGAGCATCTCGGCGTAGTCCTCTGCACCGCTCATAAATCTAGTCGCGAACCGAGGATGGCGGGGGTTGGCATAGTGGGGGTTCCGGCGGCTTGCCAAACCATGTCCAAATAAAGTGGAAGGTGATGCGAGTCGACCTCCTCATTCCATTGTCGGTGCCCACCCGAAACGGCCCGATGAGATGTATATCTTGGCGCAAACTTCTGAGCGGATAGTCCACCACACTAGACCCTCCCCTCGATTGTCCCATCTGCGGGTGCACTTAGCGGTGCGGGCCACTATGACGGCCATTGCAAATTATCAAGTCAAAAATACCACATAGCGGAGAACAGCCCATGCACAAAGCGAGTGACTTGACGGCTGTCATCCCATCCTCGTGGCCGGGTTGCGTCTGCGGACGTAAAATGGCAGGACATCGCGTCGGGGGGGTCAAGTCCGATGGGCTGCTCTACTCCTGTCCGTCCCCAAGAAGGACGACTCTACCCAACTGCTTGTGCTGCTGTATGTCATGATATAGATCGACATAAGGGTCCATCCTATCGCACGGAGTGGCTGCAATAGAAGGTGCTCTAGCGTGAGGGAAATAACAGTGACCGTAAAAAGAGGGTTGTCACCGGTGTTATGCACATGAACCCACAAGTACCGGGTTGTGTCCGTATGTCTTCTGGAGGGTAACCGGAATGTGCCAAGGTTGTCCGGTAGTAGCAAGCAACCCCACCATGACCCTCCGTCTGTCACGGTATTGAAGACCGAGAAATGTTGGTAACCCTACAGATCGTAGCCTATGCCCAAAGATGCTCCCATGTCTCCATGAGAAAGATGAGATCCATATCGGCCGCCACTGCGAAGTTGAGATCGCCCCCCCTCGCCAAGGGAAGCCTCGACAATTCCATGAGACCACCCGAGGCACAATTCCTATTTGTCGCCACTGCGGGTGGTATGCAAAAATGTGAAAGCCGGGGAGGAGGGGAAGTGAGGTTGAGTGAGAAGTAGATGGAGCTGAGGCGATGTGGGTCAGAGGGGGCGGGTCGTGGGGGAAGGTGAGTAGGAGCAGGAGAAGGGGCCGTGGTAGGAGAAGGGGGCTGTGGCCACGCTCACCAGGCTAGTCGCGAGGTTCCAGCAGAGTGTGTCGGGATGAAAAATGCATCCTACCTCCCGAACCAATCCTGCGGCACCTGCTGGTGGTGGATGCCTCCCGACCCCCACAAGCCCCTCGCCTTCGCGCCTCCCCGCTGTGCGGGTGTGAGGTCCCTGGCCCACGACAGGACGCCCCTTCAAAGATCTTGCCCCGGGCGCAATATGGCATCACGCACCTGCATCCGCAACCGCCAATATAACAATGCGTTACGACCGCCGAGCCCCATGGCGGCCGCCGAAATGTGAACTGCCTGTGGAATGTCATCCGGATCGAGAATATGTGTTCTGGATGTTGTGGGCGGTGACTCTCCCCTCCTCTTCCCGCATGCCTCGGACTACCGTGATTGTGGCCTCCCTGTCAAGGGCCTTAGAGTTCTCTCAAGGCTCAAGGTCAAAGGTGGGCGAGGACCGGGCCCGTGGCCAAAGTGGTGGTGGTGGCCGGGATGGCGCGGGTGGCTTGAGTCGGGCGCCAGCAGCGGGTCCTCGGCCGTCGCCGTGGTGCATGCCGCATACCGGGGGTTGCGGGTAGCTGGGCCCGAGCCGCCCCTCGCCCCGGAAGTTGGGAGCACGCCTCTTGGCCTTCTTCCGCTTGGCCATCTCCTCACCACTTGCGGGCCGCGGTGACTATGAACCTCGGTAGGGAGACCACGCCTTGTCTATGGATGGTCGCCGCCCCCCGGAGCTCCGTGCTCGAAGTAGCGAGGGCATGCTCGAGCCCCCAAAGACACCGGGCCATAGCCGGGCTTGTTTGCCGGGATGGTACTCTAAAGAACCCGGCCGGGTTCGGCCGTCTAAGAGCGACCTGCGCTCCCCCTGCCATGGTGGTGGCTTCCTCAACCTCTGACTGAAGCCGAGACACCGTGACCATCGTCTCGTGCATTGCCTACTCCCTCTTCTGTGTTACGGTGTCCAGAGTGATGAACACGAGTCGAGCCGAGGGCCCGCATGTCGGCCGAAGCTCTGCACGGCCTGTTGTCGTTCGAAGTGTGCCAGGCCAAGGCCATCTTCTACGTGCTGTGTGCGGGTCTCCAGGCCTGTGATATGGTTCTTCTCGACCCCTAGTTGCCTTCTGAGCACATGGGGTGCCGAGGACTCCATCTCCACTGCCATGCCATCCAGGCGGGCACTGTTAGCCTCAATACGGGCACTGTTAGCGTCCACGGCCGCTTTGACCGAGGCAGGAGTTCCTGTGTGGTCTGAGCAATCAATCCCTTCCGGCCGGGCTGGCCGCGCTGAGGGGGCCTTAGCCTTAGCCCGAACCTCCTTCTTCATGGAGGATGACTCTCCCCTGTCCATGATGGCTGATCGGGACCGTTTGCGTGGCGGCCCCTCGCCTTGGTCTTCCCAGGCTGGCCCATATTCTGTGGCCATGACTTCCAAAGTTTGAGGGGTCTCTGGCTGTGAAAAGCGTGTGCATTTCACTTTTTTCAACGGATGCAACACGAAGAAATTAAGCCAGACCATGCTGCTTTTGTCACAATTCTGGGGGCATCTTGTAAGCATGTAAGGTTGTCAGGTGGGAGATTGGTTCACTCTCAAATTGTTGGTTATGGCCTTCAAGTGGACGTGGTTATGGGAAATGCACTCTTTAACATGTATGGAAAATGTGGAAGCTTCAAAGATGCAAGACGGATGTTTGAGATGATAGGTCATTTGCAATATAGTCTCCTGGAATTCTCTGCTTGCTGCATATTGTCGTCGTGGATTTTTTGACGAGGCTCTTGATTTGTTCTTACAGATGTCTCAAGAAGTAATTAAACCAAACAGAATCACTTTTATCGTTATTTCAAGCATTTGTTCTGGTCCAGAGGGTCTTGCAGATGGCAAAAAACTTCATGCTCACAGTATTACAAGTAAGTTTGAGAAAAATACTGTTGTAGGTAATGCATTCAATGATATGTATGGAAAGTGTGAGGCTGTGGATAATGCCTATAGATTGTTTAATACACTGCCCCAGAAGGACATTATTTCATGGAATGCCATATTGTTTCATGGAATGCCATAATTGCAGTATGTGCCCAGCATGAGCATTTTCTGAAGGCACTGGGTCTGTTCCATAAGATGCAAGAAGAATCTCTAAATCCCAACAACGTTTATTAATATTATTTCTGCACAATTGACTCCAATGGTTTTGTTTCATGCCAAACAAATCCATGCGTGTATTATAAGATCTGGATTGTATTCAGATGACGTCTTAGCTACTGCTCTTTTAACCATGTATGCAGAGTGTGGTTGTACTATAGAAGCTTATATTGTATTTGACCGCATGCAAAGAAGCTCTTAAGCTCTTTAATCAGATGCAACAATGTGCTTGTGGTCTCGACCAGGCTACATTTCTTATCATGCTCGATGCATGTTGTAGTCCAGAATTTCTCCAAGAAGGTCAGTTACTTCATAAGCATATCATTGACAATGGGTTTGAGTCAGATAATCATTCTTAGTAATACTATTATGAATATGTACGGAAAATGTGGAAGCATACAAAGTGCACGTGGTGTTTTTGACAAGCTTTACCAACGTGATTTGGTTTCCTGGAATACAATGTTTATAGCGTATGCTCAACATGGTTGTTGTGAAGAAGCAATCTTATTGTTTAGGGACATGCACGAGCAAGTTGTTAAACCAAACAGGATTACATTTACTAGCATTTTCAATGCATGCTCAAATGCTTCTGCATTAATGGATGGCAGGTTGTTCCATGCTAATTTTATAGGTAATGAAAATGAGTACCCCATATGTTTTGGTCTTGGTTTGCATACTTGTCAACATCACTGCGTTAAGAACTATTGTAAGTGCCACATAGGTTTGATGTAGCTGGATTATAGAAGAGCTTAATGCTCACTCTAAGGTTGTTTAATTTCCTCTATTTCCTCTAAATTGAAAAATAAAAATGTTTCAATTTGTGCAAGAAAAAATCTTGTGTTATAGTGTAGCTGTATCTCAATGCCAGGACGAGAAAAGGTGGCACATACATATGCCTGAGATTTATGAGCCATACTCTTCTGAGTTGCCCTGCTTTTGAGATAGTCCGGAATCATTTTTCGACCTTAGCATTCCATTCCACGCTTCCACAACTTCTCAGCGCACCATCTGTGCATGACTTGGCATTATACATACTTGAGGTTCTAGATAAACGTCTGCAATTACTGAGCCCTCAGTAGTCATTATCTAAGCTTGTCTAGTATCATCATTACTGCAAAGGTTTTTCCCTTGAAAACCTTTCGAGGCAGGGGTTTTTTAATCCTAGTAGTAATGATTGTACTAGCCCATTGTATGGGTCCCATGACCTATTGGTCTTCGTGGACGTTAAAAAAACTATTCTATTCTATTCTATTCTATAAAATAGGCAGATAAGATACTTCAGTATTTACTTCATCAAATTGGGTTTTTTTCCAACTTTAATTGGAAATTCGAGACCTTTAGACATTTAGAATGTCCCGCGTTCTAGTGCCTTTTTGTAAATATGCAGTGATGCCACCTTAAGAAGGCACAGGGAAATGCGAGATCAAAATCGAGATGCAAAAAATGTCTATTAAAAACATTTTGAAATTTTTTCCTTTTCTAAATGCCATTTTTTCTCTACATAAGGCTAGGTGCACAAACTCAAGTATAAGATCGGGTAGGGGTATATAAAAATTAAGACAGTCCATGATCTACGGAAGGGGGCAGAAAAACTGGCTTTTCCTATTTACGTATGTAGGGTTTTTCCACCTCCAAAAAGTCGTATACATGGGTTTTTTGGTGACCCCTTGCACGCAGATGAGGTATCCACATATGCCTAGGTGAAATCCCTGGGCAGAAAGCTTTCTTGGCACGGGCCCTGGGGGTGAAGTCCACAGTCCCATACCAGATACTGCTGCGGGAAACAGGTTACTTGCCTCTTCAAAAGGAGGCCCTTGACAGACATATCGTCTACTTCCAGAAGTTGGTCAGCATTGACAATGCTCATCTCCCTAACCTTGCTTACACTGTGGCAATGGGGTTTCAACGCCTAAAAGCCTGCTGGCGGGAAAAGAGAGCTCAGTGGCTGGCCAGATGGAACGTGCAGGAGCACAGGTGCATCCAAGTGCAAACGGAGGCAGATCGCCGCAGCCTCAGACAGTACCTTGACGCATGCTTCCTCAGTAAGCTATGGCATGCCAGCATCCTTGAACAGGTCAAAACCGACATTATCACCACCACATAAATCCCATGTTGGAGAAGGGCCCGCAATGCTATCTGCGCACTCATCTACCCATGAAAAAGCGCAGATCCATTGCCTCTATTTGCACAGGAGCACACCATCTCCGGATTGAGACATGGAGATGGGTTGGGGAGCTACGCCAGGAGAGGCTTTGTCAACACTGCCAGGTTGGAGCTGTGGAAGATGAATGCTACACCCTTTAGAGTTGTCCGGCATATGATGACATTCGGATACGCTATGCTGAGCTAGTCCGTCCCGACTAGCCCCTGCATGAGATGCTGAGCACGAGCTCCGTACGGAGGTTGGGCTCATACATTGAAGAGATCATGGATTGCCGAGATCAGCTCGGTCCTCGGGCACTTACTTGATACATGTACATATTTCTATCTATATTTGTATTTGTACAATTTGACAGCAAACCTATTCCTGTCACGGTTTTTCCCCCAAACAACCCTTTAGGGCGGGAGGGGGTTTTTTAATCCAGACATTAATATGCTTGCTGCGCCTCCTGTTTGAGTCCCATAGGCCAAGTGGTCTCCATGGACGATAAAAATCCAATTCTATTCTATTCTATTCTATTCTATCTCTAAAAGTCACATATTTTATCCAATGATGTTTGGCCACCTATTGCCTTAAAAGTAAATCACTTTTCCACCATAAAAATAAGACATGTCTTATTTAGGTTCGGAATAGGTTTGGATACCAAATGGAGTCTTATTTTATTCCGGGGGATTTCCCCCGCCGTAAAAAAAGACACCTAGTCTTATTTGAATGTATAACTAAAAATAAGACGTGTCTTATTTCTTCATGCTTTTCCACTAGTATTTTAGTGGTGTCATATTTTATGACTACTATGCAGTGGAAAAGTAAGTTTAAATTTGCCTGTCTCATTTTCAGCGCTGGAGTCACAAATGGTGTCGTATATTGTATATGACAGCCATATTTTGCGACGAGTGTGGAAAAACGGCCTTACATACATTTACCTTTCATTGAGTGCAAAGAAAATTCAAAGAGGGAGGCACAAGTAGACGTGCTTCCATATTAATGAGGCTTGTATTATATGGATGGTCTAGAATGGAAGGAGTAACGCTTGTGTAATAATATACGATGGGAGTCTCTCATTTTCCATAGTATTTTTTTTGTCTCACCCGCAATCTAAATCTCCATTCATGCAACACGTGTTCTTTGCCATTATCAGTCGTTGGATGAAAGAGGGGATATGCGACATGTGTTCTTTGCCAATTATGGTCGTTTGATTAAAGAAAAGAAATCCCAACCTTCGAAAATTTGGCATAATGAAAGGCAATTAATGGCACCACTTTTATGATACGCATCATTGAATATTAATGGAACTACTACAATTGATGTTTGAATGACACGTTCATATATATATCTATTGTTTAAATTTGGATTTTCCGGCATGGAGGAAAATCTTTTTGGATTTTTCTTTAGCTGATTTCCCTAAGGTTTTGGGGGTATTAGCAGCCGGGAAAAATCTATTGTTTAAATTTTCCGGCCTGGAGGAAAGTCTTTTTGGATTTTTTTCTTTAGCTGATTTCCTTAAGGTTTTGAGGGTATTAGCAGCCGGGAAAAATTCTCGACTATCCAAAAATCAGGCATTTTTTTCCCTTCTTAGAAGATTTGGGATTTGGGCTAACGGGCTGGAGAGATTTGTGGCTTGAGGACACCATGTCGGCATGCATGCCACGCTGCAAGACGCCACGATTTAGGGCACATAAGGAAGGCTTCTAGATTTTTCAATCGATCTGCCAAAGAGTTTTTGATCGATTATGAACCCAGCCTCTACTTTTATTGCAAATTTGTCTCTTCCAGAGGATCGACATACTGGAGCATGGCTTTAGATCATGAATCTGATCTGCTATTTGCCTTTATATGGATTTCGATTTGTCAATTACATGGCCTGTCAGTGGATTTTTAGCAGATGGTCTGGAAGGGCTTTTGTTTTTTCCAGGAAGGATTTGATTTATCGAGTTGGTCTCTACATCATTGAGTGTTTCTTGGATGTATGATGTGTGGTTCATCCACGTATGTATGTTATATTGAGTGTTCTTTGAATGTATGATGTATGGTTCCTAGGTGTGCAATGGCGCCGTGTTCCTGGGCAAAGATCTGTACTTGGTGCGGAGAGCTCTGTAGATTGGAGCTATAAATCTGCTCCTTATTCTGCAAGAAGGCCTTCAGTGAGACATAACACAGGCGTCATTATTCTGGTCCTGAGGCTTTGGCCATAAGGTATGGCAGATAAACAACGTCAGACAAATCTTTTTGACAAATCTATCATACAGCTGCAACAGAGATTGTGATCAGTTTATCTATGTCCACTAAGTCTACAAAGAATCGCAGACCAGGTATGTCCTCCACGCCTTTTCCACTATTTTAATTGACAATAGCTCTTCCATTGAAGCACCATTGTGACTGCACAAAGGTGCTAAAATACGTTTTGATGCAGTAATGGGCTTCAAGTCTAAACATCCTTTCATATTCATCCTCTAAGCTTTCTAATATGATCAGGTAGATGGAGAGGCATATCATGACGTTTTAAATTCAATCAGAACTTTTAAGCTGTAAGTATGTCCATTATTATTTTTCATGACCTGCCATTTAAAGTAGAAGCTTTAGCATCATAAATATGGAGTTAGACAAACGTGGAATGTTGTTTTATTTGCCTAGATATATCCCTCAGTCACAACAAGTGACATAGATATTGATTATTTTTGCACATACATGCTTTAGTGTTTCAAGCTAAATATAAATGCAAAATGCAACATGAAAGTTACAGAGGTCATATCTGTGTTTTGATTCATGTTGCATCTGTATTGCAGTTGTTGTTTGTTAGTACTATATAGATTTTTGGAATTGGGCATACGTTCACTTATTATATACAGAGAACCTGTATCAAGTTCTTAAGCCTCATATATTATTTGTACATCTCCATGTTCTCTGCTTTCCTTATGCATGTCAAACTTATGCACCGAAATAGAGATCCTGGACACGACTACAAGAATCAAACACTTATCTTGGCTTCTCTTATCGTGGCTTCTCTTATGCTTGCCCTTCTTCCATATTTGCGGACTTAATTGTTCTTCATGCTTTCTTTATGTTATAAAAAAATCTAGCCATTCTATTATACAGCTGCCACAGAGATTGTGATCAGTTTAGCTGTATGTGATTTATTTTGGCTAGATGTGTAAGAATAATGGGATCTTGACATTTGAAGGACTGTTGTAAGACGTGCATGGAAGATTTGAATGGTTTGCTTGACCATTTGGAAACTTGATGGATGCATGTCTTGCATCTTATTGGGCTATCTTATTAAATCTGAATCATGGTACGGTAGCTTAAACCATGCTCAAAAAGATATCAAAAATGAGGGAAAAACCATCGCTAATGGAATTTATTTCACTAACCAGTCCCGGATAGCAGAGTATGATACAACACATTGTTGTAGTTCCAGATAAACTCTAGCTCCAGATATTGGTGTTACGATGGCATAAGATGTGGTGTTGTCCCAGAGCTAGATTGTTATATAAAGGCACATCATAGCAGCTAGACGCTAATTTAGATAGATCCTAACTACATGCAGGTCTGCCACAACTTCAAAAGATGCAAAATATGCACTTGGAGTGCTTAAAGAAGTCTCTTTTTGGATTTTTCTTTAGCTGATTTCCCTAAGGTTTTGGGGGTATTAGCAGCCGGGAAAAATCTATTGTTTAAATTTTCCGGCCTGGAGGAAAGTCTTTTTGGATTTTTTTCTTTAGCTGATTTCCTTAAGGTTTTGAGGGTATTAGCAGCCGGGAAAAATTCTCGACTATCCAAAAATCAGGCATTTTTTTCCCTTCTTAGAAGATTTGGGATTTGGGCTAACGGGCTGGAGAGATTTGTGGCTTGAGGACACCATGTCGGCATGCATGCCACGCTGCAAGACGCCACGATTTAGGGCACATAAGGAAGGCTTCTAGATTTTTCAATCGATCTGCCAAAGAGTTTTTGATCGATTATGAACCCAGCCTCTACTTTTATTGCAAATTTGTCTCTTCCAGAGGATCGACATACTGGAGCATGGCTTTAGATCATGAATCTGATCTGCTATTTGCCTTTATATGGATTTCGATTTGTCAATTACATGGCCTGTCAGTGGATTTTTAGCAGATGGTCTGGAAGGGCTTTTGTTTTTTCCAGGAAGGATTTGATTTATCGAGTTGGTCTCTACATCATTGAGTGTTTCTTGGATGTATGATGTGTGGTTCATCCACGTATGTATGTTATATTGAGTGTTCTTTGAATGTATGATGTATGGTTCCTAGGTGTGCAATGGCGCCGTGTTCCTGGGCAAAGATCTGTACTTGGTGCGGAGAGCTCTGTAGATTGGAGCTATAAATCCGCTCCTTATTCTGCAAGAAGGCCTTCAGTGAGACATAACACAGGCGTCATTATTCTGGTCCTGAGGCTTTGGCCATAAGGTATGGCAGATAAACAACGTCAGACAAATCTTTTTGACAAATCTATCATACAGCTGCAACAGAGATTGTGATCAGTTTATCTATGTCCACTAAGTCTACAAAGAATCGCAGACCAGGTATGTCCTCCACGCCTTTTCCACTATTTTAATTGACAATAGCTCTTCCATTGAAGCACCATTGTGACTGCACAAAGGTGCTAAAATACGTTTTGATGCAGTAATGGGCTTCAAGTCTAAACATCCTTTCATATTCATCCTCTAAGCTTTCTAATATGATCAGGTAGATGGAGAGGCATATCATGACGTTTTAAATTCAATCAGAACTTTTAAGCTGTAAGTATGTCCATTATTATTTTTCATGACCTGCCATTTAAAGTAGAAGCTTTAGCATCATAAATATGGAGTTAGACAAACGTGGAATGTTGTTTTATTTGCCTAGATATATCCCTCAGTCACAACAAGTGACATAGATATTGATTATTTTTGCACATACATGCTTTAGTGTTTCAAGCTAAATATAAATGCAAAATGCAACATGAAAGTTACAGAGGTCATATCTGTGTTTTGATTCATGTTGCATCTGTATTGCAGTTGTTGTTTGTTAGTACTATATAGATTTTTGGAATTGGGCATACGTTCACTTATTATATACAGAGAACCTGTATCAAGTTCTTAAGCCTCATATATTATTTGTACATCTCCATGTTCTCTGCTTTCCTTATGCATGTCAAACTTATGCACCGAAATAGAGATCCTGGACACGACTACAAGAATCAAACACTTATCTTGGCTTCTCTTATCGTGGCTTCTCTTATGCTTGCCCTTCTTCGATATTTGCGGACTTAATTGTTCTTCATGCTTTCTTTATGTTATAAAAAAATCTAGCCATTCTATTATACAGCTGCCACAGAGATTGTGATCAGTTTAGCTGTATGTGATTTATTTTGGCTAGATGTGTAAGAATAATGGGATCTTGACATTTGAAGGACTGTTGTAAGACGTGCATGGAAGATTTGAATGGTTTGCTTGACCATTTGGAAACTTGATGGATGCATGTCTTGCATCTTATTGGGCTATCTTATTAAATCTGAATCATGGTACGGTAGCTTAAACCATGCTCAAAAAGATATCGAAAATGAGGGAAAAACCATCGCTAATGGAATTTATTTCACTAACCAGTCCCGGATAGCAGAGTATGATACAACACATTGTTGTAGTTCCAAATAAACTAGCTCCAGATATTGGTGTTACGATGGCATAAGATGTGGTGTTGTCCCAGAGCTAGATTGTTATATAAAGGCACATCATAGCAGCTAGACGCTAATTTAGATAGATCCTAACTACATGCAGGTCTGCGACAACTTCAAAAGATGCAAAATATGCACTTGGAGTGCTTAAAGAAGTCTCTGCAGAGGTTGCATTGAATTGCCATTCCCAACAAGGAAAGATGAAGCCTATCGTTATTCTAGAAGGTAAAACTTGGGATTATTTTTCCAAGAAACAGATGGAAACTAGCAGGTTCTGCAAATTCTTCCTGACTTACACAAGAGTAATTCCTCTTTTGCATTCCATGCAGGATCATGAAAACATCTACAGAAGTATGATGGAAGGATCCACAACTATTGAGGTTAAACAAACCTAAGTAAGGCTCCTTATCCTTTATCAATACATCATGCCAAATAGTGTATGATGAAAATTGTGTGGATATCTTAGCATGCTAATTTGTCAACATGGTTTATTTTGGAAGGTGATCTTTTTGTGTAAAGCTGCATCCACACATGCAAAGCCTGTCAGGAGTCATGTAAACTTACAAGTTGGTGCTTCAAGATGTAGTTCTAAGACATGGTTGCTCTATTCCTATAATGAGATAGGTCAATATCTGCTGAAAACACTTCTCGGATGGCATGTAAAAAAACGACATTGGTGGAATATCATGCAGTAACTGCTATGTTATCATTCACAGAAGAATCCAGCTCACAGGAGTAGCTGGTATGTTATCATTGACAGAAGAATCCAGCTCACAGGAATCCAGCTCGGAAGAATCCAGTCCGCAAAAGAGGCATCATCAATTATCAAAATTAGTAATTGGTAGTTAGACTGCTATATAAAATTTCCAATTTTGTGACAGCTGCAACCAGTGACAATGGGAAGTTTAGAAACACACATGCTTACAGAAAGATGATTTTTTAGAATGCCAATACTAGGCCATGCTCAACTCAGAAATACGCATGACTAGACAGATGAATTATAGAATGTCAATACTATGATTAGACAGAAGAATTATAGAATGTCAATATGCCATGCTCATCTCAGACATGTATACGTTAGATAGATACAAAAGGACATGATCGACACTAGCATAGAAATTACATAGGTGCAAGATATTACTCGGAACAAATACCAGATTTAGGACCATGTCGTTTTAACAGTTTCCTTTGTGCATAAGAGGCGTCAAACTTCAACGTAATGCCCCCAAGGCTTCAAAGATTACAATGTGTGATCCCAAGAGGCGTCAAACTTCAACGTAATGCCCCCAAGGCTTCAAAGATTACAATGTGTGATCCCTTTTTGTTTTGCCTGTGAAATAATTTGAGGCAATGTTTTGCAACTTCGTAGAAAAAAATTGTATTAAACAATTGCAAAAATATGAAGGATCGGGCTATATATCATGCTATAAATAAAGGGTATATTGGAAAGTTACATAAAGAACCACATAAAGACAATAATAGCTAGGGTCTTTAATGTTAGCTTATTCAACATGTCTACAACACTATCTCAAGGAAGTGAATTGTCTACTTTCATTTCACTATAACATTCATCAATGGTGTAACTACTTACAATGAGGATCTTTAATGTTAGCTTATTCAACATGTCTACAACACTATCTCACGGAAGTAAATTGTTTGTGCAAACTTTCATTTCACTATAACATTCATCAATGGTGTAACTACTTGCATAGACGTAAATGAGCAAAACATATTTTTCTCTTCTTTTTCTCCCCTTTTTTTTTGTTAATAATCAAAAGGTAAAAAGGGGCATCCTTAACCTTATCTGGGTTGGCAAGTCCAAGAACAAAGTCTGTTCATTTCGTCACTGCATGCCCCTGTTCCTAAGTACACTAACAATGTAGTATTATTTAGATTTCCAAGTTAATATTTCTTGCATGGTTGTCCTCAATTCAACTATATGCTTCCATAAAGGGAGGAGGAGAAGGAAATTTAAGATCAACAAACCAATATGTATTTTGAAGCAATAATATTTCATCTTCCTACTCCTAGCCCCGTTCAAATTTAGCAAGGCAATGTCCATGTGTCTACGCCTTCATGGTTGCCTATATCAAAATTGTACTGTCGGGCCTCCATTACTAGTATAGTACTTAAGATTGCATTACATGCTTATAAAGTACTTCAAATGCTTGTAACTTGCAACGAATGTGTCATTACTAAGTGGAACTGAACTGGCACCACTAGACTCAACTCATCGAGAGCTTCCAAAGAGTAGTTGTTTGGCATCACTTCCTCGTGGTGGAACATCGGACCATCGTGTTCAAGAGAACTTTAGGGAATTTGAAACGAATCTCACAGATTATGAATGAATCTTAGGGAATTTTTCAAGGAATCTGAAATATATAAGAAAAAATTCACAAAATATTGGAGAATCTTAAAGAATCTTGAGGAATCCAATCAATACTGAAGGGACTTTGAACACCAGGTAGAGCTAGATACCGGTTCTTTGTGTGTTTTTGAAAGACTGGTCCGTCTAGAAGGAAGTTAGAGAAGGTTGAGAGCACCTAAGGGCATTTCAAAGAATCTAAGAGATTATTGATAGAATCCAATGGGACCTTGGAGAATTGGAGATGACTTCAAGAACCTTATGAGAATCTAAAAGAATCTTAGAGGATCTTAAAGAATTTTGATGGAGTCTTGGGGCTTAAGGGCATTCTCCGAGAATGTTGAAGGAATCTTAAGGGATATAGAGAATCTTAAGAAATTCTTTAGTATAACTTGTGCCAAAATGTCAACAAAACATAGGAACAGGGTTTGCTTGGAAGGAGAAAGACCTAACATGATTTGGATCAAAGTTAATCTGCTTACTACCATTCAGCAGACTGCCTCAGCTCATAAAGCTCTTTGGGGGCTTAGATATGACAAAGATTGGGATCGGATTGGGAAGTTTAAAAATGCATATAACTTTTTCTTCCTAATACTAACTGATGCTGATGGTTTATTACACAGAGCAGCAGAGGAGGCTGAGGAACTTGGGAGCCCCTATCAGGTGGCTCAGTAACAATGAGAATGAGGACTTCTATATCCCAAAAATGGAGCTGGAACAACACTTCATCACACTTAAGCAAGTCAGAAGCTGCTGGACAGGTCAGATGTATGGAGGTACAATGGATTGAAGCCATACTTTCAAAACCTTTTCCATACTTGGCAGCAGTGTGACGCTCCCTGAACATATACGACACTCGGGCGTATACGTACGGGGACTTTCCCCTCCTATGGCAACCATCTCGCCATGAGCAGGGCCCTCCGTCTAACTCGGGCCATTTGTAGAGAGATGCCCGGGTGAAGGACACGGAGGTGTCATTCGGCCCACGCCTTCAATGGGACTCCTAAGTTGCGGAAGCGTGAATACATGTTAGCACACAGCATAAATCATATATAAATAACCACCCCGAAGGGTGGCACATCCATCCAAGTACTAACGGCAAAGAGTATGCATCTAATTCTAAGGAAAACACCCCAAACCCCAGGTTCTACCCCAGCTCAGACTCTAGTGAGGATCGACTGACGGCTAGGTCTCAAGAGATCAGCAGACCGAATCTTGGCATGGCGTTGGCTGGCATAGAACATCGGCTAGGGTTGTCCACTCCATCCGCCCCTCCTGTGCACACTTTGCAGATGAGTCCAATCATGCTATGGCGTCACTTTAGCCTTCCAGACACGCAGACTCAAGGTATCACCCTTTGAGCCTACTCCAGGGTTCATGAAGCCCGTCCCGATGAGGGCGGTGGGAAGTGTCCCCTTCCAGATCACAAAGGGTTCCATGGGTGAGCTAGAGAATACGTGCCGCATCAGCGACCCCCATCCGTGCAGACTTACTCACCCTAAATCTACTCAAAGTGCAAGATGCTCCATACCGGATCACACCTCTACACCCCGAGGGAGTGTCGGACCCATACCCGAGCCCTCGTGGCTCCGGCTATCGCCCTAGCCCAATGTAGGAGTCTCGGGAGCCTTTTATGTTCGTGCAAGACCCCACCCCACTTCACCACTTTGTGTCCCTTGTTTGGTGCTAAGCAATTCCATAGCATCCACGACTCGGTGGTCTCTTGTGCCAGCCGCATATAATGGGAAATACAGGGGATCCTACCTAGGAGCATACTAATAAACATGGCTCGGGGGTCTCTACCCCCTTAATTCCCCCATTTCAAGAGTAATACTATGCAAAGAACTATCAATCCATCATTTAAGAGCAAGTACGAATCGGAGATAAGGAGAACTCACCTTTGCAATCAAGGGTTAGTTCCTCCCTGTGTAAAAGCATAGAGAACACAGAAAAACAAGAAATACACACAACAAGTGCCCAACGGGCGCTACCCAAGCTTCTGAGACTAACCGGGTCCGATCGGGCTTGGGATGGCTCCATCTCGATTTGTTTGAAGGGTGCCCGTCACGCACTCCTCCTCCTCCATCTCCAATTGCTCCTAATTCGAATTGGGACACAAAAGCCCTAATTTGGGTGTCCAAAATGGAAACCCTGCCTTGCCCAATCGATTTGGGCCAGGTGGCATGTCACTAATTAGCTAATTTGGTATTTTAGCTTTTTTTAATATTAGGATAAGCCCTAAATTCGAATTAGGGTTATGGGTTAGGTTTCCACCTTTATAATTTAATTATTAACATAGCTAACCTTAGCTTATGAATAATTAATGTGCCATTAATTATTCATAGTGACGTGTCATGTATTTATACTTAAATATGCATATAAATATGTGGAACGTCACAAGCAGAAAAGGGAAGCTCGAGTTTTGATGCTGATGGACTATACCACCTTTACTGTTGAGGAACTGGATGAGTTCCTGAATATCTTTGGCAGATCGGCTGTTGCAGACCTCTCTATCCAAGATCTGCTGGAGGCAAACCACCTTAGTATTTGACTGGTCTTTGGTTACAGTCTACTCTTAACTCTAATTATATTTTCTGTATGCAGCCAAAATGGCTAGTATCCTTCCTTATGTTGTTTCATAAAGGAAGAATTTTGTGTCTTGCTTTTTTGATTAATCTTCCTGTTTTTTTGGGAAGATCCTGACATGATGTATTCCATGTAAAATGAATACAAAACCCACCTTGCCTTCAAAAAAAAAAAAAAAAAAAAAAAAACACAAGACAATTGGATTTTCGTGTGTCTAAAAATGGCTTTTGCATAGTTCTGGCAATAAAGCCGCTGCGATAAATTTCTTGTAAGGCCATTGTGCGCTGCCTACATATTATAAAATAAATAAATTAAAATAAATCCTCACAACTTGTGCCTACCTAAAAGATCCACCAACCCACTTAACAAGTAAGTGGACTTCAAAAAGCATATTTAACACACCGTGTGTCGTATACCTACTATCTATAAATGGAGTAGTTACAATAAAGCACTATGCCATATCCTAATGGCTTTGTGATCATTTGCCTTCCAAATGAGAGGATACGAGTCCACCCTCAAGTCAAATCACCATCCTCAAACCAATGGAAGGGCAATAAATTGCCCAAAAGCCCTTAGTATTTCAAAGTTCCTAAAAAGCCCAAAACTAATTTCCGAAGTAGAAATTTTCGTCAGCGCCACTCACGGCCTGCCAGGTCAGCTGGCGGCCGCCAGAATTTCTTCGCAAAATTTTCCTGCTGACGAAAATTCTACAACAAAAAAAAAAGGGGGCTTGAAATTTGCCCCCAATTTTCTCTTTCCGGTTGTTTTTCGGCAGACTCTGCTGGCGGCACCGCTGATCCTGGGACGGCTGCTCAAATGCTCCGCTTAACTTGAAACGGCAGATCAGGCGGTGCAATCAGGTGGAGATCAAGTGAATTTTTCGGCTTGAAAGAACAGGGTGTTTTGGGGCGAAATTTTAAGGCCCTTTTTTTTCGTATTTCTTAAATAGCCCCCTAACATTTGGTGGGCACAGCTAGCCGGTGAAATTCCAGCAATTAATTAGAGACCAAACTCAAAAGCAAATGTTATTCCTTCCAAAGAGGCCCCTTAAATTGGACCACCTTGATTGAATTTGTAGACACATGGTTTTCTGTAAATTTTGAATTCTCTTTTAAACAAATTTCATTCGCTCATTTTGAATGCATTTGCAGACTTGCTATGTTACCTTCAACCCAACCTAAATTACCCATAAACTTGAACCAATTGCTAGTTGACATACTTGGTCTACGTAAAAAACAACATTTCGTACCTCTGGAAGCAAACGCCTTATTTTTTGGCAATCACTTCTACTTCTCAAGGCCTAGAATGCAATTGGAAGTGTCCCAGCATAGTGTAGAAGGAAACTCCACTCCCAGATACTTGTAGGTGGGTGTCATCTCCACTTGTTGCCCTCGATAAGTGAATGAAGGGGGCCTTGAATGGCGCGAGGATGAGATTAGGACCACCTTAGTCTTGGCCAGATTGACGTTCATGTCTGTGGCCTGGCAGAATGCATCCAGAGCATCTAGGTGAGACTGCATATCCTCTGGAGTGTGAGCTAAGAGGTCAACATCATCTGCATAGATGAGTTGCCTGATGACCTGATGCAAAAGTTGGGTCCCGCCACCCCCATTGTCCATGAGCTAGTGTTCCAACTGGTCAATGTACAGACCAAACAATGTTGGGGAAAGAGGACATCCCTGGCGGACCCCAATACTGCTAGTGAATGGCTGTCCCGTCATCCGTATCTGACCGGCCATCGCCGCGCAAATTTAGTGCAGCGCTGAATGCAAATTCTTCCTGCAAGGTTCTTATGGAAAGGGGCATTTTGGAAATTTTGAAAACACTAGGGACTTTTCAAGTAAGGTTCTTATGGAAAGGGGCATTTTGGAAATTTTGAAAACACTAGGGACTTTTCAAGTACTGAAAATTTAAGGGTGTTTTGATAAATTTCCCAAAAGAAACATTAGAAAGCACAACTAATTGGTAGAAGGGACACAAAAGCTAAACTAATCCAGAACATTAAAATGAAAACCACAACAGCTCTGCACCAAGAACACCACATGTTTGCCATATTTTGAAAATCTCTAACTACACTACGTTTCAGATCATCAATAAAGAGGTTTTATCATATTAGAATGGCATGCCAATATGCAAGAATTAAAAAGCCTTCAATATAGGGAACAGGAAAATGAATAGCAAACTACAGGGGAAAGAATATAAACCCTAGTAATGAATTCTTAGCGAGTTGATCAATTCATTAAGCAGCCTCAATTTGCTTATGTCTTCCATTTTGGGCAATTATACACTTCCACTATGCTGTAGCCTCCAAAATTTGGTAATTGGATACTTTTAAAGCTAAAAGGGCCTTCCGTCTGAGCATTCTAACCAGGCATCAGTACAGCAAAAATAAGTTTCCAGTTGTCATTTAATTATTGAGCACATTTCATAGTTCCTGGCACTGCACAGTATTTATATGCAGCGATTCTGTCCACAGTATGGCTTATTAGCTGGTGGAATAAAAATATACTTTATTACATATGCGATAATTAATAAATAATTTGACCCCCTTGGTGATACAGATACCTAGAACTAAGGTTTACACAAGGACTGTGCTACCTGAGCAGCTTGCAATGTGAAACCATGCCGTTGGCAAGCTTCTTAAAGCTGCTTTACTTGTTCTGACCCCTGAGGACAGAATGCCACCACAGCTCCACCACTCCCAGTAAACTTGCAAGCTGCACCAACACTACGAGCTGTTTCCACCATTTTAATGTTCAACTCGCCTAATACCTCATCACCAAATATTTTCCTAAATAAAACCAGAAACAGAGTGAATGTGGCACAAAATAGAAGTAAAAGAGAGTACTCAACTACCAAAGATATTTCACACTTGACATGAAACATCTAGTACCTGAAAAACATAACAGATCCATATAGATAGAGCATGTCCCCAAAAGACTTATTTTTATGCATTGAGAGATTTAAGTGCAAGAAAAGATGAAATCACCTTCGCAGATCAAAATTCATGTTCATTAACTGAGCTAGCTTGGAATGATCACCCTTGATTAGGGCATCACAGCCTTGCATAGCAAGCTCTGCAACTTTTTCCATGTCAGATCTAACAGCTTCATCCCCCTCAAGCCATCTTTTTTTCACACTGCTATGAACCTGTCATCATACCTTCACTCTCAAATGTATGCGCCATAAATGTAACGAAAAATAAATATGACACAGGCCTTGCCAGAATCACTGGGGTTCTGCGAAAAAATGATATATAGTGGAGGAAGAAGCTGGGGGTCCATTGGTGTATAGATTCCATTACCAGTCTTGACCATATGGTCTTTGTTAAAGTCCTGTTTCACAGAAGAGGAATAGGTGAATAATTCTATTGCAAATGACCTAGTGTATTCTATTCTCACCATGTAAACAAGACCTCCATAAACTTGCGCCACACGGTCCTGCAAACCAGCTGTAATGCCAAGCTCATTTTCCGCACTAAGAATTATTCTGGGCCTGTCTTCCATTTTAATGCATTGCTCCACGCTATAGTACTTCATTAAGCAGTTCAACGAGGCACATACTATGGCACTAGATCCAGATAATCCAGCCTACAAACAAGGTAAATTGTGATCTACACTTTAGAAACACTGTTTCTATATGCATTACGCAAAAAAAAAGGTTTTGCAACATAGAAAACACCTGGCGTGGAATATTTGTGTCATATGAAAGAGTAAAATTCTTGTCATGCAACACAATGCCATGCGAAGAACAGAACTTCCAGAATACTTTGCAAGAGGCCATAAGCAATCTGATGCCTCCATAATACCCCTCTCCTTCTATCCTGTTTACCTGTATAGTTCAATACGGCACACTTATTATCATCTCACACTATATCAAATTTTCACCAGCAAATCTCACATTTAACCAGAAGAATGATTACCAGTTCTTTGAGCGAACCAAATTGACAATGATCATGGTAGGGGTGAGGCTCAAACACAAGGTCCTGAGAAGGGCGCAATGTAACCGAGGCCCAGAAATTAGAGATGGAAAAGGCAATGGTTTTTCCAAAAAAACCATCACTGGGGTTACCAAGCAAGCCTACTCTCGCGTACGCCCTGCGTTCGACTGTTCCATCATCGCCCATATCTCAGATCTGGTTGGAGTTTTCCATCATTAAAAAAGTAGATTTATTTCTATTTCGAGCAGGAGAAAAAGAATGAGTATCCCGTTTTGGCCAGCCCTAATTTTTGTGCCGGATTCTTTTAAATCCTTGTAATTGAATCCCTTCAAGATCCAAGTTTGTATTCTTGTGCCATGATTTCGTCTCGACAGTGCCAAAGAAAAAAAATGACGACAAAGGAAAAGCAAATTAGCAGCAACAAGTTTTTATATAAATTGCCCCTTGCACAGCGTAGAAGCCCAGGTACCTTACAGCGTAAAAGCCCACAAGGGCATTTTATAAAACCTAAAATAGACTTTGGAAGTTACATGTATGAGTAGTGGTATGGATTTCACGTGATTTAAAAATAGATAGATACATACTATAGATACAATTTTAACGTCCATGGATGAGCATGGGCTTAAGCCCACAATCAAAGTAAGGGACAAAGTCCTATTCATGTCATTGTATATTGAATCACACTAGGGGACAAAGTCTCATTCATGTCATTGCATGATGTAAACAAAACAAAAATAAGTAAAACCGGGAAAAGACAAGGTTACATATAACCCGTCCAAGGATCAGAAGCCAATGATCTTGAATCATAACCTTGCCTCCCTGGTAACATTTTTTTTGTTGTCGTGCTTCTCTCACCTTACCTAGCTCTTCCCTTCTTTTGCAGACTTGAAGTGCAGTGACGAAAAAAATAGTGCGCTTTAGATGACCACGAGTAGAACATGTCGCCGAGAAAGCGTGTCTCTAAAGTGAACCAGAGATATCGAGGGCGATTTGGTCAGGGTGCTCCTATTCGAGAAGCAAATATAATGCCCTCTGTATGTATGCGCATGACCTTTGTGAAAAATTGTATCACCTCGTCCATATTTGAGCTTTCCTCCCTCTCCTCAACTCCTACAATCTGCAATTCATGACGAGTCGCATATGTTTGTTTTTTCTTGCGAAGTGCCATGTTGTAAGAGGTGTTCATTGGAGGTTTGCATAGACATATCTATCATCTCCACTGTTTCTATGCTGCAACCATTGGCTCTGGTGTAAGGGGTTGCTTCACCCCTAGTCCAATGTTAGGGTCATTTTTTATAGGTTTTGAATTGACCCTAGAAAAAAACTCAACAGCCTCAACACCATTCGGCTCAATAATCATCCCCTCTCTCTAACATATTATTTTTCAATATTTCTATCAATTTTAGGTGTATAAGTCTAAACTTACTGCATTTCTCTTTGAATCTTCTTTGCTGGTTGGTGTTCAAGCCTTGTGGCAGTTCACCAATACCTTCTAATCTCTTATTGCCTAGTTCTTCCACATGAGAAATTACTAAGTTAATATCAATGTTAAAATCAAATTCATTGAAAACTTCTTGATCTTAATGCTCAAAAAAGCATGTATGGAAGATTGGAACTCGGATCCTTAACAAGTTTGACTACTTTCACACTGATATCATAGGATTGCACTTTACATGTCCATCTACATATTTTAGCTTTAGGTTGATTCTTGGCAAAGAGTTAAGACATGGGATTTTGTCCCATCAAAACTTAGACTTGGCTTTTTTGGAAGATATATCCTTGTCTCTCAATTAGGAACATAAGAGCTGCTGCACTTTTCTCAAGTCTGGCATACCTAACTTCTATATCAGACCAGACTTTGCTTGCAAATGTAATGATCATGTCTTCTTGAAGCAATGCCACACCTATGGCTTTCTTGGTGATACTTATGTATGCTTAAAAAGGTTTTTGCGGATCCGGTGTTTTGAGCAAAGTAGACTCACAAATGGCCTCTATGATTCTCTCAAAAGCTTCTTGGTAGGTTTCAACCCAGTTCACCAGAATGTGTTTGCTCTCTTGCTTTGTGAACTTGCCTATCTTGGTGAGGCTTGAGATGGGACTAATGATGTGTGAAAAATGGGGCAAATATATCCTTAGAAAGCTGGTCATACCTAGAAAACTCTTCACTTGCTTGACAGTTTTTGGTGGAGTGATGCCTCTACCTTGCTCTCATCCACTTAAATGCATTTTGTTGAAATCTTATGATCTAGCAAGTCTCCTTTTGAGCATTATAAAATGCACTTTTTAGGGTTCAAGCTCACACCTCATTACACATGGCACAAAGTTTAATAAGATAGTGAAATGATCATTAATTGAGGTACCTAAACACAAATCATCCAAAAATACTCTAAACAAAGAAGAGGGCATATCTCTGAAAATGGTATCCATTGCTCTTTGAAATGTGTCTGGAGCATTCATGAGACCAAATGGCATTCTTCTCATTGCAAAGATTCCCCAAGATGTGATGAAGGCTATTTTTGCTTGATCTTTCTTCTTGATGCTTATTTGATTGAAACTTGAAAAAACATCTAAGAAGGAGTATATCTCTTTAACTGCAACAGCATGCACGACTTACTCCAAAAGGGCAAAGGGTGGCAATCCTTGATAGTAGACTTTTTTAGGTCCCTGTAATCAATGCAAATCCAGATTGTCTTGTTCTTTTTCAAGATAGCCATTCAGGATTTACTATTTCAGATATGACACCAACGTCTTTCATTTTGTATAACTCATCCTTGATCAGATCAAGCAATGCAACATTTATTCTTCTTAGTTTTTGCATGACAGGCTTCACATCTTCATTGATCTTAATCTCAAAGTCACATATTTTTTCGTCAACACCAATTAGTTCTTTATAGTCCCAAGCAAACACATCTTTCCATTCATCAAAGAACTTTATGACCATGCCCTCATCCTCTTACATTAACATATCAACAACATAAAGAATCCTACCTTGACCATTCTTCTCAATCTTTACCTCCTTTACCTGTTTTTCATCACTTGCATTGATTACGAGGACGGGTGCAGTTGTTTCAAGTCTTCTTCTTCCAATTCCCTCTTTGATTGCTCCTTCAGCTAAGTGTTCAAGAAGGACACTCCTACACAAGGCATTAGCCTCACTGTTGAGCTCCCTTGGCACATGTTTTACCATGTTTGATGTGGAAGGTCTGCAGTTCAAAAATCAGATCTTGAGGGTCAAGAACCTTACCAAATCTCTCTAGGAACTATTTCGCAATGTCATCCCAAGAATTTATTGTCCAACCATGCCATTATCTCATCACTTTTGAAGCATTTTCTTAATTCAGAGAACTTGCAACCTTTCTGGAAGGCATAATCTTGATAGTACTCGTCAAAAGTCTTTAAAAAGTTGTTAGCGTTGATGCTCAGAGCAAAAGTAGGAGGAGAAGTAGGTACATTGAGCTCAAAATCATTGCAAGGCATACCTGCATTACCTTGTAAGTGACTCCATGTGGTACAGCAAGTACCTCAATGTTCCCTTGTGGTTCAGCATGGTCAGCACTTTCATTGTTTCTTCTTGGAGACATGAGTTCCTAAGATCCAGGAGAGGATCTCAGTAGGACCTCCAAAATGTTGAAGGTTTTCTTGGCACACCTTCAATCTCACTGGTACATGACCTCCAGGTTGCTCGACGCAATCACTCTATACCAAAAGATTGCAAGGAAAAAACTCAAATATCGAGTGAGCAATGCTTTCCCAAAACAAGAAAAAAGTGACCTAGGCAAAAGTTATGTCAAATGCTATTAGAAACTTTGATATGATTTCCATTCTTAAAGATGCTCTAATATGCAAGGAATCAATGTGCAAAAGTCAGATGCCAACAAACAAGTAGATCTATCCCAAAAATGCATTATTGACCAGATCCAAAAAAATCAATAGAATTGGCACCAAGCATATTTTTGCAAGTGAAATTGTAGAAATCTTTTATGAGTTTACTCACCAACTCTGACAAGCCTGTTGATGACGTGCAACTAGTTTTTTTTGCTAGGAAGATTTGCACTAATGCCTTAGAAATCAATTTGGGATCTGATAGAAGGAAGGAAGGAAGTATATTTTAATGTCGGCAGAGGCCAAACGCTTTTTGCCAGATGCAAATCATGATATCCTTTTGTAGTTTTTGACAAGTTGCACTATCTCTGATACATCTGTATGAAATGTGCATCTAAAATTTTCAGGTTAAATACTCTAGATAAGCCTTGAGGATGAATTTCTTTGTTGAGAAAAAGTGAGTAGACTTTGAAATTTTTAAAAGCGAGACTTTTTTATTGTTTTGAGGATAAATTTTAAATACTTAGAGCTTCAGAGATGTCACACACATGCTAAATTTAGTACATTACTTATTTTTTATATTTTTTACTTTGAGAATGCAGATTAGCTTAGTTAGATGCTTGCAAATGCTAATGGACACAATTTTTTTTTTACCAAGCTTGGATTTTCCTTATTTTGAACATCATATAAGGGTTTTTACAATACTTTCCAAGCTCTGAGTGGGTGGCAACCACTAGTATGTGAAAACCACGAGTAGATGGTTGACACAAAAACACAAGTAGGTGGTAACAAAGGGCGAACATTAAAACCATGAGAAGATGGTAAACATGTAGCTCTACAAAACCATAAATTGAAGCAAGGTGGAAGCCACGAAGAGGTGGTAACCACAAGTTGATAATATTTTATGTTAGGGTAGCCTTGACGAGAATTATAAAATTGTCACATAAAAATTTTGAAGGCTAATAATCTTAATATTAAAGTTTGATGTTCATGAGTTCCTGAAAGTTGCGTTCAAAGCAAATGCGGCCAGTTCAAAGCAAATGCGGCCAAATGACACTTCTGAGAAGGAAAGGAATCGATATGGTCTAACATTAACACCTAAGAAATGAGCTCAGGTGTGATGCTCCCATAATCTATACGATGCTCCTATCATATAAATACGGGGAATTCCCCTCCCATGGCAACTACATTACCATGGAAGGGCCCTCTGTCTAACTCGGACCACTTGGGATGGCCAAGTGTCCAGGCGAGAAATACGGAGGTGCCGTTCATCCCACGTCCTCTATGGGCATCCTATACAGCGGAAGCATACATACATGAATATACCACCACGAAGGGGGATCCATTCATCATCATCCTCCACGCGGTAAAAACAAGTACAAGATAATATAAACAAAATCCCATAAAGAAGGGCTTTACCCTGGGCTCAGACTCCATGGGGTCGACTGATGGTCAGGAGGTATAACATGGCATTGGCTAGCATAGAACAATGGCTAGGCTAGTCCACTCCATCCGCCCCTCCTATGCACACTTTGCAGATAGGCTGAAACGTGCTATGGCGTGATTGTAGCCTTCCGAAGACGCAATCCCATGGAGTCACGCTATGAGACTACTCCGGGTTACATCTCCCCGGTCCGATGAGGCAGGTCAGGGAGGCATCCCCTCCCCGGGCATGACGGATCCTTGGGTGTGCTAGAGAACACGTGCCACCTCAGTGACCCCCGCATCCGTACCCGACTTACTCCCCTAAATCTAAAGTCCCGCTCATCGTGCCCGTTCGAGTCCAGGACATCCATATAGGCACGTCGCCTGTGACCTAGGGAGTGTCAGACCCATACTCGGCCCACACTCAGTGACTGACTATAAGCCTAGCACACTATAGGAGTCCTGTAGCCAAGCTAGGCAAGACCCCACCCCCTGTCTCACCCTCATATCCGTTGTCCGGTGCTGAATCACAATATAGAATCCATAGCCAGGCGGGCTCTTGTGACAGGCCGCATTTACTGGGTCTTCAGCGTTCTAGCTAGAGACATCTCTACTTCTAGGAAGCTTTTAGATCTCTACCCTCCCTTAACCCCAGACACACGGGAGAAACAGAAGGGAGAACACAATGATAATCAAAGTATCCATCATCATCATCTTAGTAACACATAAAAGTGAAACTAACCATTCCATCTAATCAGAGAAGGGTTAACTAAAGCATAAACTATCTACGGACTAACCAGTCTCTTGGCTAGAGCCATTGTCACGAAAGATTTCCATTCTTCAAGTCTGGTGGCAGTAGCTGGTAGCTCCTCCTTCCTCCAACTCTTCCCAAATCGATTTGAGGCAGAATTAGGGGTAGGGCCCCAATTCGCCTTCCAAACTTAGCAAGTTTCCCCTGGCCAATTGATCAAATTGGGCCAGGTGGCACTGCCTAGTTGATTGACTTTTACTAAATAATAACCTATTTAGCTAATTAGGTTATTTATTCACTACTATTTTAGCATAGATAATAAAAACCCTTTTAGGTTAGCCCAAGTTATCCCCTATTGACCCATAGAGCTCTAATTATACCCTAGTGACGTGTCATAGTATGTATACGTATACCGTAAAAATACATGGAACGTCACATCGGGGGAGTGGCGAATATGATTATGCATTAGGCAAAATCATATAAAGCTAGTATATATATCATGGCTGAGAACAAAAGACAAAGGCAAAGTGCGCCAAAGAAGGCTAAAGTCGTGGAGACATCGCTAAACTTCGAGTAGCAATATCTTCGTAACCAAAAATTCTATTTGGGCGAAGTTTACTTTTTTCTGAAGATGTCTCAGAGTCTAGTTTCAGAGATGGAGCGATATGTTCTGTGGTTCATCCGTATGAGGAAGAAACGACCGAGAGTGGACAAGGAATCAAAGAAGATTTCTTTACTTCCTCATTATCGAATCTGATTCTAAAGAAAGCCATCATTTTTTCTAGGGATTCTGTTGATCTTATTTAGTATTCTACTGCTATCCCAAGGCCTAACTCTTGGAGTTTTATATTGTGGACTGCTAGCTCGATGACGGAGCTACAAGTTGGTATATAAATGCTGATTGCTAGATATGCCTTATCATCTTTATGTTTCAGCTTGATATTGCTATCTTTTATAGATAGACCCATTTCTTGTAGAGCTTTCATGGGCTATATGTACCATTATAAGAAAAGTATATGCAATACCTCAAATCAAGAGCTTTTAAGCCATGCATTTTTATTGACATGCATGAGAAGCAATCATAGAGGACTTGCAAGAGTTAAATGTGCTTGAGGTGGCTTTGCACTGGCCATTACGTTATATTAAATACTTAATATAACAAACTGTCGTTTATGTTAAGGTATAGCTTCAAAATTTCTCTTCACACTTCCCATTAAATTAAAAAATTGTATAACAGAAACCATTAAAGATAGCTTCACATTGCATGATGACATTAGGTTAGAACATAATATAACAGTTGCCGTCAAAGGGCAGCATTTAACAGAGGTTCACTTGGATCCAATTAGTAATTCAGTTACGTTAAGATTTAAGGGCAACTAGACAGCTAAATTTTTCCGTTGGAATTTAGGGGGTGTTTGACCCCATCCCTTAAACACCATTAGCAGCCATCGAAGGGGCAAGCCGCATTTTTTTAGCTCGGGTTTAAGATATAGATCAATTTTATGCCTGATCGAGATGCTTGAATGCTGCGTCACAGTGTTTTGGAGAGCTTTTTGTTGGAATCTTCAGATTCTTTACATGAATTTGCTTTATTTTTGAGATATCTTTTTTGTCTATCAGAAACACCGATTTTGTTACTTTGATGGGAGCATTCCTTGTATTTCATAAATCCATGCCCTACCTGATATTAAAAGGCCTCAGAATGGTACAAGACAGAAGGATCCTATAAATTCGCTTGTTTTCTTCAAACCTGTTCAGGCTTATTTAACCTTACGATGTACAGTGTGAAGCAATTTGTAATGGAAACTGTTATACTAATTTTAAATCTCATTTAATCATGTCAGAGGGGCTTTTCACATGACTATTGGTCCATGTCAACATTTAAGAAGAACTGGTTTTCACATGGAACCATATAAGACATGTCTCATTTAGGTTCGGGTAGGTTTGGATAGGTTCGGTAAGGGCAATGGAGCCTTATTTTATACGGGGGGACTTCCCCCGCCATAAAATAAGACACCACTTATTATATTCTATTTTATTCTATTGACCAATCATATTCAAAATAAAAGGTGGTCTTATTTTGTGATGGTTTTTACACTAGTATTTGTTAGTATCTCATTTACATAAGACACCCTGTAGTGTGAAAGCAACTTATATTTGTGTGTCTTATTTTTTGCTTTGGAGTCACAAATGATGTCTTATATGAAATGGGACAGCCATATTATAAGACATCGTGTGAAAAGGCCCTCTCATTGTGAAGCAGCATCTTTAAATTTTAACCCTTGCCGGTTTAATGGAAATACTTAACGGCAACCAATGTGAACGGGCAGTTAACAAAGTTTGTCTAACATAACGGCATTTAACCCCCCAAAGCCCTTGTTAGATAATCTCTATCTAATATAGCCCATAGAACTAGGCAAGCTTCCAATAAAGTTCAAAGTTCATGGTATATAATAGAACAAGCAAGGCTACATCCAACTAGTTCAGCCACTTGTCCAACAAATCTTCTAACAAAATTGCGCTCTACCAATGATATCAAGCTCCTTCTAGAACAAAATATTAAAATAGATTAAGGATGCCCTCCACCCAATTGAGTCCACTTGAATGTCACTCCAAAACCCAACTAAGAACCTACTTCTTAAAGTTTGGTATGTAGAGTGAAGTACTTCAAAAAAATTCTCAGCCATATAGCCTAGCTTCAAGCTTAGATAGCTACTCTAAGCTCCACAAAGTACTTTATGTTCTCTCCGTTGCTCCACTTTGCTAGGGCTTTGCCGCTTAACCTTTATCCCCTAACTACTTCGATTTATTTATCAAGGTTAATGCATGTAAGTACACACCTTCATTATTCTACAAAATACATATCTAGTACAGATATGAATACCATATAAGATTAGACAAAAGGTTATCCTCCCTAATTCTGATTAGCAAACTGGAAAGAGCGTCAAAGTTTGTTCTAAAGATGTTTCCTTGTTCTAGTGAAAGTGCCAAGACTTTAAGAATTTTTATATTGGGAGCTCGTTATGCATGCTCTCGTGTGTTTAATCTTGCATGATGATCTGTTATGGATGCCCTTCTCCTGTCTGGTCATTCTTGTTGTTGTTATAGATTCTTGAAGAAGTGTATCTGGTTTTGAATTTGATTGTCAGTTCCAATCTTAATGTCAAGTTTGGTTTCTATTTCTTTTGTTAAAGGAAGGTACTCCAGATTGGTTTCTATTTGTTTTGTTAAAGAAAGGTGCAAGAACTCTAGATGCCATGGTGTTGTGTTTTAAGCAAAAGGTCGAGAGATTTCTCGTGTTGCAAAAGTGCTTGCTAGTGTTTTGGTTTTGTGGAGTTGTTCCTCTAGTGTTATAAGTTTTCTAACATTCTTAATTTTTTCGCCGGGTTCATCATTTTTCCTTGCCTCTGTTTGACATTTGCTTTTCTTTTGCAGAGTAGAGCATGTCTGTTACATTGCTTTTCTTTTTGCAGAGTAGAGCGTGTTTGTTACAAAGGTCTATAAGTTGTGAATACTGACTTTGATGTTGAGATCCTGATCTTGAAGCTAACCTTGCGCAATAACATAACTGCTTCCAGATTTCTATAATCTATATATTAGAAAGGATGTTTGGCATCAATTTTTGACAAGTTACCCTTCTATGTTCAATGCATTTCCCCTTTAGAGGTTTTTAAGCCTGTTTATGTTGGCAGTAGGAACCCAACTTAAGAGCCCTCATCCTCTTCATTATGATTCTTTGCTCTTCCATCCTTAGGTTTTTGGAATATTAAGCATGTTACATAGACTGCGGGCATACCTTGTTCAATGCTTGGATTGTAACTTCCTGCTCCAACAGAGTCATTCATATTTTTCTTTTTAGGCTTGCATTTTTCTTCCATTAAGACAGTTTCTTGGTGCCAAGAAACCTTAAGAACACAAGTCAGTTTGATGAAAAGTGCACTGACACCGAATCTTAGAACAAGAGTTTCACTTTGCTGTTGGTCTCAACCTTTAACATGAACCAGCTTGACATAATCTTTCTTTGCAAACTACATGTTCCAATTACCAATTGCCAGAACTTACATTGTCATTTTTAAAATACTGCAATGCTAAAGCATTTTTAATTCCTTCCTGCATTTTAGCCGGCATATGAACAAAGCATGGGAATGACAGTAATCCATAGCAGCTTCTAGCCAACAACTCCATGGCATTACTATCTTGCCCATGTTGGGCATAGGCTGTAACCATGGTATTCCAGGCAATTAGATATTTCTCTTGCATCCTTTCCAAGACCTTATGACCAGCCTTGAAATACTCACATTTGCTGTACATAAGTAGAACACTATCCAATCCATTGCCCAGTCTAGAGCATCCAATATACTAAGAATTATTCTAGACTGTAACATTTTGCCATCTGCAAGAACTTCATGAATAGTGCAACACTGACCAGAGTCATAAAGGGCCACCACAAGCTAAGAGGCCACAAACTTTAATTGCATATTCTAAGTAATATAAAACCTGCTTAGACTGTATGTCTACCAAATTTTCAAAACCATGCTGGGCTGGATAGTCACCAACTGCATCAGTACCCATATCAAAATGTGGCAACATATTATGCTCAAACACTAGTATTTTTCGCCAGCCAAATACAACTTATTTCTTGAGGTTGATTCCATCCAAATACACTCGATAAGAATATGTTTTCCATCCATAACTTGCCTATACACTGTGGCTTCTAGATATAGTAATGAAAGTAAAATGGCATATTCCTTGTGGCTTAGCCTCCCCGTCAGAAAATGCAAATAGAGAATGCAATGATATATCTTCTATAAACCTTGAAATATAAGGGAATCCACAAATAATCTTCAACCATCTAGGTGTCCTAACAGCATGGGATATCGAACAACACTGGGTGCAATACCTATTATTGTCATGCAGTTTGGATGCAATGTCCAAAAGTATGCTTCCCACAGGCAATAGTAAAACCAGATCCACAGTATGCCCTAGTTATCAGGGCCTTATTGAAGCTAATAGGCACAGCTTGCGGATATGCTTCATTGTCAGTTGTACCTAGGCCCAGTTGTCCATGTTCCCCCCAACCCCAAGTCACAACTAATCCATTATCTGCTATAAATAGGCCCATTTAACATCAAGGTAAAATAAAATCACAGATAAATGCACATTGCCTATCAACTTACCCAGTACAACAGCATTGTGTTCTGCTCCAGCTGCTACCCAGATTGCCTTCTTGTTTTGTAAATACGTTACCTCCACTATTCCAAAATCAAAATCGCCATTCTTCGACAAGGCTTCCCTTGTGAATTCGGAATTATCACTTTGAGCTCTACCAAGCTGTTTATGCCGGTTACTGCCCCATGAAAAAACTTGACCGTCCTCTGACATAGAACAGTTAGCACGTCAATTACAATATAAAACAATAATAAGCAAGTCTAAAGGAAGTTAGTAAAATGGAACTTGAGAAATAGAAAATCTCCTAGAAGTGAAGGCAAATACTAGCTTCGGAGATAGCAGGAAGGAAACAATCAGACAGTTCCTGAAAAACTATTGAAGTCAGGATGCCTGGTGCTCATGCATGAAGTCGAACAGCTAGGAAGCAATAAACATTGTTACCAACTAAAGAGACTTTCGAAATACCACTGTAACAATCACCTTGTGGTTTCAATAAACTGATCCTGATTAAAATCTCGGAACTCTGACAGCTATGTGACTGTTGAATTCATTTTATTTGAACTCTCACTGCACAGATGAGTAATCCAGTTTATGTCTGGGACCTTGAATGATTGATGTCAAATATATGATAAGAAAGTGGAATCAACTCAGGCCCAGTTTCTAAAGTTCAACAAAGTTACGGCTTTGTTTTAATCCATTCAAACATGGGCTGGCCTTATGCGTTTATGCTTTCTGCTAGTAACATAGCATCAAGCATCCTATGTACTTATATAAAGCTCAATTGCGCTGTGGCAAATTATAAATACCATAAAGTCATTTAATTTCATTCTGAATGAATGGCCAAAAATATTTTGCATTAATCAAATTTGCGTGTAAGTGAACTTTAAGTGTAGTAATGTTGTAAGAATTTACCTGTAAGGCCGAGGCCATGATTCCAGCCAAGAGATACTTGGCAAAAATGACAACTGCCAACTTTAACTTTGACAGGGAGTAATAAATCTTTACCACCACCGAACCCTCTACCCCAAAGATAAAATGCTCCATTGCCTGAACATGAGTAACTTGATTGAGGAAAATCACTATTAACTGTTTTAACTTTAAATTATGCACTTCAAAAAGGATAAAAATAATTCATCCACCAAATATTCAGGATAATGTTTCTTGAAGTTGAAATGAGCCCAGCGCATTCATTCACCAAATATTCAGAAAAATGTTTCTTAAAGTTGAAATGGACGCTCTTTTTCCATCAAACTAGCACACGCAAATACCAGAAATCCTACATAGCTAGATGCTTGTGCAACTAAAATGCAACTGTGCGGTTGTTCTTTTGTTCGGAAAAACTGTGTTCCAACTCAAATTGATGATCTGCAATTTGGCTATCTAGAACACTTTTCTTTGTTCATATATAAACTTGACTATGTTCCCAAGAAGTAACAACTTGCTCTGAAACTTCAACCCTTGATAAAAGACATGAATGCGGAAAATAAGATCCATATTCATTACCCAAACAGGAAGTTAGGTTCAGTTCTTACTAGAGACAGCTGCACTATGGTCCCCATTTGCGACAACTGTACAGATTTTGAGGCCATCCAGAGTGGTAACATAACTTGGCATGCATATGCCCTTTGCCCGCTTTGCGTGATTACCTTGAACATCATTGAAAGATGAAACAAGACCCAGCTGACCATGAGAAAATGAACCGAACGCCATTACTGCTGTGTCTTCCAAGCCTCCTGTTTGTCAGTGATTTGACAGCCACCACCTTCATGCATGGCCATGGACATTGCAGCACTAAGAAAATGAAAAGCAGAAACACAGATGGCTACCAAACAAAATTTGAGAAATTTCACTCAATCTAGATGTGCTTCTATTTACGACCTTGATGTTCTAAATTTAAAAGAGTTAGCCAGTTTGTGCTCTTCAAGATGTATTCCTGCATTTGTAATGCTGCTACCATCTACAAGTATATAAATTGGTGAGATATTAATTACCCAATTTTGACATAGTACGTATACATAGGATGCCATTCATCAACATTTGCTTTTATGAAGTTGAGGGCCCGACAAAATCTTCTTAAAAAGATAAGGGTACAACACCAAAGAGATATACAAGAAAAAGGGATAATTTTTTAAACCAAGGCATTGAAGAGAAGGTCTACTCATACTCAACCTTAATGCCCTTGACTACAATGGGGGTATTATTTTCAAGAGCAGAGCCCCTAGGAACTAAAGTAACAATAACATCATCAAGATCCTTGATCCAAGCTGTTCAAGCTTGTCTCCAATTCCAATTCTGATGTCAGTTTCATGACTTCCATCCTCATGGTGCCCTCCTCCAAAATGAGGGAGGCTAGCAGATGCAGCAAGGGGGCCTGATGAAGCAATGAAGGTATGGGGATTTTGAATTTGAATCTGAAGCATCTGAAGTGAGCTTCTGCTTGAGCTTTGAAAATGCAGAGATCTTGTTGACCCAAGGGGTGTCAACCTGCTGGTAGCTAAACCTAAGCTCCTCAGGGCTGAGGCAGTCCTCGATGCTGACTTTGACCAGATCTGCATTCTCATCATAGAACAAAAACTGAGCATTGAGCCAATCAGGATCTGTGAAGTCAGCTCTTCTGCCTTCAAGGGTCTTCCAGATAGTCCACATTCTATACATTAGCATGGTGTGCAAAGAAAATGGGATCCCTAGTAGCAGAATAAAGGGTACCCATATCTTCACGGTTTCTACTTGTAGTGCTTCCAGTCCAGACATGGACTGGACCATGGGGAGCATTTTCTAGGGTTCCAGTTACAGGGGTGCCAGTATCTCCAGCTCTATAAGCTCCACCAAAGAAAAGACTTGTGGAGTTTTAGCACCACTGACTATCTGCTGATACATGAGCGCATTATTCTCCTTCCTCTCCTTAGAATCACTGTTATCATCATCACTGCGACTATAGTTAAGATCAACAAGGGCCTTGAGAGGTGATTTTTATTTCTGAAAGAATCCTGAAGGGAAGGATATGCAGAACTGACATAAACTGGAGGCAAGACATTAGGAGTAGGGCTTGAAGCAGTTTGGTTATCCCAGTTCCAGAATGGAAGAGCAAAGGAATCATCTTTAATCATAAAAGCAAGGATTCTTTCATGGAAATAAAGGTACCATCTGTGCCAGGGTAAGAAAAACCAAAATGGTACCAATCCATCTTTAATTTTCTAGCTTGGCCAACAAATTTACTTCTTATCATAATGCTTATTGTCCAATATGGCATGATTTTTATAAATCTATAAATTTTATTACTTTATCACCTGACTTTCCATCTATCATTTTGTATCCTACATTTCCTGTTATTGGGGATTGAAGAGCACAAAAAAGAGACTTTTAAGACCTTTAAGCCCCCAAAAAAAATATCTTAGAAGACCAACCATGAGTCTGATTTTGAATGAACATTATGTTGGTAGCCTTTTTTTTAGAATCACTTTCAAATTCTCAATTCTAAACTGCAAATGAACAACACACTTTATTTTTCACCCTGTTACCATAAGCAATTAATGAACCAATATACGCCTATGTCCATTACCATTGACAAGTGCAATTGTGTGCCTCATTCCACAAGAAACCGATACAACAGTTTTTGCCGCCAAGCTTGTAATTTTGCAAAAAGTAAGCCGGGATGCAAAATCTCCGTGACCAAGTTGTCCAAATTGGCCATTTCCACATGTAAAAAGCTCCCCTACATCTGTTAAAGAGGCCAATGAAAGAAATAAAATGTGTGAAATTCGACTTATAGATTGGGAACACCTTCCTGGCATGAACATTTATGAGACCATCTGTATCTAAATGCATGCAACTGCCAAGTAAAATTACCAGCTGGCACATATTCCATCTTTATATGACGATTTTTTGCCATTGATCAATGGCTATCTCTTAGATTTCAATGCAAGATTAATGCAAATAATAAGCAAAATTGCCAAGGAAGGCATGTCTCCGCAGCCCTTTTAGAACTTACATAAGTAACTTTTGAAGTGCTCTTCAAAGATTGAATGATTGATCATTATCTCCCTTGATGGAAACTTACCTGTAACAATTGCTGTGTGATCCCAACCAGCAGCAACAAGGCATACTTTCACACCCTCCAGAGACTTCACTGGTTTTGGAATGTCTGTGCTTGCATCATCACCGTGGCCAAGCGATCCAGACAATCCTCGCCCCCAAGAAACAACGCCTCCACCCTCTGTTGTTTAGATCAAACCGAACTATAAAATTGTAATTTTCTGTTTGTTTTTCGCATCTAAAGGCTAAGAACAACACAAATCAAACTAGCCGGTTTCCAAATTACGATATTGGCTAAGATAGCTTAAAGCGATTGTTATAAAGGCCTTGATAAAGTTTTTACATACTGCATTCTGAACAGAAAAAACATACCCGACAGGGCGACGACATGAGCACCTCCACAGGCCAGAGTTTGAATAGCAGCTGTTTCGCTTGGAAAAAGAATGGGGACGGGAACAAGCGCATCTTCCTTGGAGCCATTTCCCAGCTGTCCACCGCTGTTAGCACCCCAGCTCCACCATCTCGTCTCCTCCATTTCCGGCAAAAGCCTGTCTAGATTTTGTGTGCAAGTTTTGCTCAATTCAAGTTTTTGATATGTGGTAGTATATTCTTACCATATTTAAAAATTGTGGTCTTGTCTTTTGGTATGTTTATTGGGAGCGACGTTGAGGCGCGACCGGATTCTGCAGGTCAGGGGGCTGGCAAGAATGCCTGACCCCTTCCTGTTCCACGACGTCAAGGCAAAATTTAACCGGATTCTACACTTTTTTCATAGTGATTTGCCATTCATGTAGAATGGATGAAGAAACTGTCGGAAGGCAGACCCACTTGCCTTGAGGTTTCCTAAATGTCACAGTTAGGCGCTGTGCTGCCCTCGCGTTCAATCCTATGCCGCTATTGGCAATTTTGGCATGCTTTCTTTTCTGAGTACAGTTACCTAACATTCAATTTTTTTTAGGGAAAAACTCCAGATTACCCTTATGTTTTGACATATTTTTCGAGATACCCCTAACTTTTCAAATATTAATGGATTGCCCCTGGTCAATGTACAATGTATAATGTAGTTTTGATAATTGTTGAAATACCCTTATGTTTTGACATAATTTCTCAAATGCCCTTATGTTTCCTTCAAATTCACAAAATACCCTTGATGCCTCTAACGTGTGTTTTATTTCAAATTTCAAAAGTTTCCAGATTCACAAAATACCCTTAAGTTTTGCAAAAATGTTTGGAATGCCCTTATGTTTTGACATAATTTCTCAAATGCCCTTATGTTTCCTTCAAATTCACAAAATACCCTTGATGCCTCTAACGTGTATTTTATTCCAAATTTCAAAAGTTTCAAATTTTATACCCTTGAGCCCAAACGTTTGTTTTTGAATGCTCCATACATCATTAAAATTCAACAAGATAATTTCAAATGCCAAAGTAGGCCAAGATTAACTTACATCTCATAAGCATTGTTTTGAAGCACAATAAACACAATGGACGCATTGCTAACTAGATGGGTGCCCTGCATGTCCTTGAGTTGTGGTCCCGACCCTTGCATCTACTACAATGCCCGGGGACTTCACCATTAAGAACCCGTATAGACCAACATCGTGACTGGTAGGGGGTTTTTTAATTGGCAAAGGGGTCCGTAGACGTATGGGTTGGTTGTACGAAAAACCAAGTTCTAGCAGTACTCAAAACGGTAGGGGTTGTGGGCGGAAAATGGCGCCCCGCATGGATCCGGGGTAGGGGGTATAGGGCTTTTTATTTGGATCTGACGTGATATATCAATAGCGTATTAGGCATCGTTTTGCTCTTGCTTCAGTAGACGGGAAGATTAAGTCTTATTTTCTTTGTTAAATCGGAGGGAGCTTGGAGCCGGAGCAATCGCTAAACTAAGAGGCTGGAGCATCGCTAAACTAAGGTCTTGAGGGTTAATCCGGCATTTACAAAGTCGTAGAATCGGTCAGAATCTCTTTACTTTCTCGCTTCAATGTTTATGCAATCTTTGTGTGTTTCTTGCTTTGTTTTTGATGTTTACTTTGCTTGACATCTTCTCTCTCCCTTGGAATTTAGTGGATTGCTCCAGAAATCTCGTATTTAAAGCTTTTAAGTTTGATTCGCGTTGGCTCTAGCTCCAACAGAGGCTCTCCTTAAGCACACTAGAAGTCCGAGTTCTATTCTATTATGTTTTGTATCCTCGCACAAAGAGTGCGGATAATGTGTTTGGCGGTTTGGCGGTGCTAGAGGAGGTTTTGCCAATGTTTGGGTGGCGGATAAATGAAACATGGCTATGGCAACTATATCCGGCTTCCTTCACATGCAAAAGTCTTCTTTTTTAAAGCTACATGTTTTGCTAAAGCGGATCTTAATATTTCGTTCTTGCTTTTTGTCATTCGCGGATACTCAAATGTTTGCCTTCTCAAACATTCCATGTGTCTCTGCTCCGGCCAAGATGGTCGCCTCCGAAATTTATAGAAGTGTAATAGGCTGTAAGCATCGTTGTTTGTCTTCTTTAGAATATACTCCTTTGGTCATCTTGATATTTCTTTGAAGGGATTATGCGGGTGTTATTCAAGGATAACAGAGCACACATAAAAGCACATAATTGTAATCTGAGAAAAGGATTTGTTTTTCGTTATAGAATGTCATGTTATACCTCAATAAAGCTCATGTTTCACTTCTTTCCACCTAAACTTGGACTTTTGGATGTAGTTGATGAAGAATGAATTGAAACATCGAGAAGCTAAATTTGGGAAAAGTTGCATTGGGAAATGGTTGGACCAATTAAGGAAATGGTGACGGTGAAAGCACGTCCGGTATGAATGAGTGTGTCTACATTATACATATGAGCAAACATTATACATTATACATTATACATTATACATTATCCATGCGTGCGGTTGGACTCGAGGAAAAGAATCGGATAATGCCTTCGTGCAAGTCCACGGTTCATTATAATCGATGTCGGTATTTGTTGCCTTCGGGACGAGCTTGCCTTGTTAATAGCGTCAATTAACCGGATTGTGAATTTTCTTATTGACTTATAGATATTTGCAGCTTATGACAAACATGGGAAGCAAGTTGCGGTGACAAAGATAAAGAAGTGAGCTCATAGATTTACGGTTTTTAGTTCGTGCATATGCATCTTGATCAAGTCAAGAGTTGCCACTATGTTTGTGTATGCATAAGGCCATCTTTTCAATGGTATTACATTTATAATCGTTGCATTCATTTTTACACGGAATTGTCCATGCTTGAGTTACATGGTGGGTTTCTCATGTGGTGTTTCTCATGTGGTGAACTTTATTCGGATCTTGGTAGAAGATTTACGGGTTTTGAGAGGCATCCTACGGATTTCGATTCATATAACAATGCCATAGATGTCTTTGCGGTAGCGCATAAGATGTTGTGACAAGCTCACCGCCACATTGTCGAAACATAAGAGATTCTTTGGAGGATTCTGATTTGGAGCCCAATTGTTTTAAATGGCGAGGGGCTTAAATCTGGTTGTTGGACATCTTCCAAGTCATATTTGGGATTTGATATCCCCGGGCAATTGAACATTTCCATTCAAGAACGGTGTAAAATTTGAATTTGAATTTGAAACCAACGTTCTTTGAGGCATTACAAAGAGGAGAAACTCAAGTAGAGGAAAAGAAACGAGAAGGAAATAAAAGGGAAGTACTTCATGATAATTGTGGTTCCAAATAATAGTGAAACATGTCATAAAAAGATATTATCGCATACAAATGTCGATACACAAATATTGTCTTTCTGAGTGAGCATATTGTGCCATTTCGTTCTCTGGTAATAATGTAATAAAAGTTATTCCAGCACTACAAGCTGTTGTTCGATGGCAACGGATTGAAGAATACAAGCTACTAGGGAAAATATCTCTTTGTAGTTACTCCATAATGTTTTACATAAATGAAGTGCAAATAGCTTGCTGATTTCTTTCTTCAAAGCACCCATTTTGGTGTGGTGTGTACTCCTAGTCTAATGAGGTTAAAAATGCTTCTTTTCTTCAAAGCACATTTTGCTATTTTGTCGTATTAATATCTTACATACCCTTAGCCAGTTCATCCCTCATCACTTCTTAGAGTTAATATAAAATAAAGTAGTTGTTTCACAAGTTGGTAAACCAAATCTAGGAGTTGTCACTGAATTCCACTAAACTCGCAAATTCACATTGCAAGGGGTGGATATAAGTCTCTTACGAGCATATTATCGTTTGCCATCTGTGCCATCTCAATTCGTGGAAACCTCTATTTGCACTTGCAAGAGTTTAGGGCCAATGTTGTTCCCTTGGATTTCACAACATTGTGAAGAGTTAATGTGCTTATCTTCATCATATATATTAAAGTCATCTCTATTGATTAAGGCACACCCTAATGAACATGCGTCCTTTTACTTATGCACAATAGTGTTGGGGCACTGTCATAAAAAATGCACATTTGTGGTGAACAATTAACTAGATATTTGAAAAGATTATTAGAAATCGAAAGTGACTGGAGTACATGTACGGATAAGGGTATATGGATTGCTAGTTGGGATTTGAGTACATGTACGGATAAAGGGGCCAAAAATTAAAATTCATATATCATTATGGTTGGGGGTTTAAGCCATAAAAAAGCCATTATCTGAGGGGGTTTCAGTCGACCCCTTGCACGCACATGCCATATGCTCTATATAAAGGGGTGAAGCCCCCGGGCTACAATGATGAACTTCCTTCACTTCTTCTTCACCCTTACGAATCCTCTTTTGTTAGGTTGGCCACGGAGGTCTTCTTGTCATTTGGAGGCAACATTGTACCTAGAACATTAGGAACAATAGCAGGGGTGCATGATCTCCTGTAGGGTTTCAGTAGGAAGTGAGAAAAAATGCTTGATGAGCATAGCTCAAACACGCATTTCTATATAGTATTGCACATCTTTGCATGTGCACAAAGGAATACCCTCCTGCGCCATTCCTTTGCAAGAGCATGTTCTCATTTCCAAATTCACAATCATAGATTTTGAAGACAAAATCTCATACTCAACTTCTGATGCTGCAATAATCCGGTAAGAGCGCCCACGATCACATGCTCTCTTCACATCCTGCTCAGCACGTGGAGTCAATGCCAACTGTGCATATTGGCAATTCCCAGCACCACAAGTCACTGTGTATCTACAAGAAAATGAAATAAACAATGTATCTACAATGGATAAACAATGTATAGACAAACAAACAATGTATAGACAATGGATAAACAAGAAAATCAAATAAACAATGGATAAACAATGTATCTACAATAAATAAACAAGAAAATGAATTTTGCTGCTCATAAATCTTGTATAGCATATGAGAAGGAAAATCACAAAATACCTTGTCTTATCGGACTTTAACACTTTCAGTTCCACATGGTTGGATATGGCATGTTCTTTCACTGCTAGTTTCAATTCTTTCAATGAAGGCCAAGTAGAGCCTTGTTGCAGCTCCATAGAATAGTCTGTGGCAAAAGTCTTGTGGCAAAATCCTCTAGCTGTGTAAAGTGTTTGGCAAAATCCAAATCTGTGGCAAGATCAGGAATCTATGTGTAAAATTTGTGGGAAAATGGAAATCAGGAATCGGAATCTTCCTCCAGTCTGCTGCAGTCTGTGGGAAAATGAAAATCAGAATCGGAATTTGTTGCTACAATCTGCTGCTCTGATCGATACCCAAATCGGTCTGCTACAATCTGAATACCAATCGGAGCACAAGGAATTTGATGCTTGGGATTTGAGCACGTAGATTTTAGCACAAGGAATACCAAGGCATGTGCACAAGGAATTCCAATATGGAGCAGCAACAATCGGCTGCTACAGTCGGCTGCTCTGATCTGCTACAATCGGCTGCTCCAATCTGCTACAATCGACACCCAAATCGGCAATTTGCTGAAGAAAACAGGGAATCAGGAAATCTGCATCAGAAAATGAGAAAATCTGCTGAAGAAATCGGATTTGATGCTGCTCCAATCTTGCATGTCATTAGATCGTTGCTGCTTTATGCTGAGGATTTTGGATTTGCTCCAATCGAACCTAAAACCCAATGAAAATACTAAGCGCAATAGCACCGAAATAGCATAAAGCACCGAAAAAGCATGCTCACCGAAAATTTCTTGCTGTGCACCGAAAAGCATAAGCTTTTTCTAGAAATTGGCGGGAGCGGAAACGTACCGTTTGCAAAAAGGGTATTTGAAGAAATACGAAAAAACTGGAGGGTATGTTGTGACAAACGAAAAAATACAATGCCAAATACGTTGACCAGGGGCAATCCATTAATATTTGAAAAGTTAGGGGTATCTCGGAAAATATGTCAAAACATAAGGGTAATCTGGAGTTTTTCCCTTTTTTTTATGTGTGTCCTCTGCTTCGGTCGTCGGATTACTAACACGTGGCGCAGAACAACACCTAACTGTCCTCCACGTTACAGGGAAGGTCACGTAAGCGACCTTTCTTATATACGTAATAGTCGTGCAGATGCAAATTCCGTGCATCACTTACCCATTTTACCTCGCATAATGTCCCTCAGTTGAAAATGCAGATGTATCAAGATAAATACCTGCTTTTTGTATTTTTCAATCCGGATACCTTTTTGCAAAGTGAATGTCATGCAGATTTGATGGTAATATGTTTTTTATCATAACTTTTGAATTTGGACTCCGTTTTGAGTGTTTTTTATTCCATTGGAGAGTTCCCACTAGGATCTTTCTGATGTTTGATATGCTCATATTTAATTAAGTTTTCTGAGTGGCAAATTTTCGAGCGGATTTGGTAGGATTTCACACCTCACTTAGTTGATTCTCTGCCCAGCTTGTCCTTCGTCCTGCATCATTGTAGTGCAATGAGCTTTTATGAAGATATTGAAGAGATGATGTTATCGTGCCTGCATTTCATGGCTGATGTCTAGGAGCTCTATTACTATAGCTAGAGAAGTCAAAATCATGTTCTTATCTTAGGACTTAAATTTAGGCTTAATGAACTCCTTATGTGTGAGAATCCAAGAATAGGCAGGTTACAGGGAACATCCGGTATGACTCGAGTGGATTTTCAAGTTTAGGATTTGTCAATCATGTTTTTGTGAGAATGGCGCGATACGGTTCCTGTATTTCCATGGTCCCGTATTTTGAGTCTTAAAAAATTTCGAGCATGGTTTTAACAGTTTTGAAATAAATAGTTTGAAAGTTTTAATGCTTATAAAGAACCATGGCCATGGCAGGGCAATTTAGGCGCTAAATTTGAGCTAGGTGAAAATTGAAAAGGCCTTTGGATGTGAATTTATAGGGCCAACCTCTTAATGAAGCAAGCGAATAGGTGGGTATTTGGGATTCATGGTAAAATATGGCAAGGGTGTGGAAATAAAAGGGTATGTGATAACAATGGTGATGGGAATTGGCACATGAGAACAAACACACGTAGTCAAAGGTTTGAGTGCAACAATTGGTAGTGTGGTACTGGGGTAAAAAGCAAGAGTATAGAAAAGTATAAAACGTAGATTTAAGGTGGCTAAGGTGAATAATTCAAGGAGCATTATGGAAAAATAGGTTGATGAGCTAGGCAAAAAAGTCCCAACGGTGTATTTATGGCAAAACAAGTTTGGTGAGGCAAATATAAGATATGGATGTAGAAGTGAGAAAAATGGTTAATGACTTGAAAAAAAATACCATGGGGGTCTTCCAAACTTCAAGCAAATGTCTTCCAAACTCTAACACCCAAAGTCTTCTAGAACATGCTTTGACCACTTCTAATTTGATCCCTCTTGTCAAGCTCGACTTCAAGTGCATTATTTTGACTTTTGAAAATAGACATTTCTTGACCTTAATACCAAGGCTACCTACCAAGATCTTTCAAACTCTTTGACCTAGGATTGAGGCAAAATAGTTAGTACGTTGCCCTCTTGGGGGCAACATCTCAACAAAACAAGGAGGTGGCTGGTCCCTTCAGCCATAAGAATAGCCCCTTGGAGAAATCTTCAACTTGAGTGGATACTTCCATGAAATATGCCATGATATAAGTGTATAGGAGTAGGAATGGAGTATGTGGATGATGATATGAATGGACATGTGATAAATGTAGTGAAAATGAAGATGTGCAAATATGAGACGAATGTGTGTGTGATGAGTATGTAATATGAATGGAGTGGAGACATGCAAGTATGAAATGAGCATGGCGTGATGAGTGTATGGTGGGAATAAAGTGGAGATGTGTGCGTATGAAATGTGAGGATGGTAGTGAGCTGATGGATAATGAAGTAGAGTGAGTGTGCTCATGGTATAACCTGGCCAAAATAAGAAAAGTTGCCTTCTATTTTATCACCTCGAAATACTACTCTGTCATAATGGTAAAGATGAAGGGTAGAGAGATTTGAAGTGAAGTGGTTGTCATGGCAAGCAAGACTACATATGGCGGATGAATGAAAATGGTATCAAAGATGCACCTGTCATGACAATATAAAATCCATTAGTAAGAAAGGATCCCCTTGTGGAATATAAGGGTTGACCAGGTCCTGCATGTAAGCAAATGAGAAAGCAAAGGTTTAGTGGTTATGGCCAAATTCTCATGGCGGATGAATGCATCAGCTGATGGACCTGCACATGACACTTGATAGGAGAATTAGCAATCATCTCTTGTCTGGAATGTTTACCATAGTTATCATATCAATCTTGCCCTTCTACAAATATAAATCTAAACTTATCAAAGCAACATGTTTCTGAGCATAACTAAAACATGAAATTGAACTAAGTAACCTACTCTAGCATGGAATATTGCACCATTTCCTACATAAAGAAGGACAGGCATACATGTTGATCCCAATATCTTTTCAGCTGTGAGGTATTTATAGCATTTGTCAATGCCACACTTGTGGTGACTTCTTCAGCCAATATGAGTTTGATCCTACTGATGCTAAGACTTCATAAAGTTCTTCCCAAAGTTTTTCAAACTTACCAGCCATGTCTTCACTTGATTTGTTCCATTTGAGCACAAGTTCTCCTTTCTTGAAAGTTCCTTGGATCTTGTGAGCTACTTTGAATGCAGCTAAGTCTTGGGCTTTCTTCAATAAATTGGCATTTTTAGCTTCTGCTCTATATTATCTAAAGTCGGTAGGGCATCTAACCTTTCCTGCAAAGCATGTTCAAATGGTAAGTATAATTTATGAGCTAACCTTAGAGATGGCAGCTAAAATTCAATTGGCAGCACATCATCAATTCCATAAACTAAATTGAATGGTGTATGATTTGTAGTTGTCTTGACAGTGACTTTATAAGCCCAAAGTGCATTTACTATCTTGAGATGCCAATCCCCCTTGTTTGCTTCTATTGCCTTCTACAAAATACTTTTCAAAATTTTATTAGTAGATTCAGCCCCCGGGGGATGCACCTATTGTATAGGGGGTCTACCACATGCGTGCAAGGGGTCGGCAAAAACCCCCTTGTATACGTGTTTGAATTTTTTGAAAAACCCCCCTTCCAGTCACATACAGTGCCAAAATTGCCCTAAAAACCTCAAAAAGCTACCCCTACATACGAGTATATGTACGGTTTAAGGGAAAAACAAACCCTTTCGGGTCACTCACATGGTTTGTATGGCCAAAACTATGTGAACCCCCCTTGATTCAGCCTAATCATGATGTTGTGGATAGTAAGAAGAGTTTATAGTGTGATTGACCTTGAGAACGCTCAATTAGCAATTACTTCATTAACAAATGGTGTACCTCTATCTGAACGCAACTTAAAAGGAATACTAAAGCTGGCACACACATATTCGTGCATGAATCTAGTTGTTGTGAAGGCATTGGCCTACCTCAAGGGAATTGCTTCTGCCCACTTGGTGAAGTAATATGTAGCCACAATAATATGTGATGTTGACCTATAGAAGAAGGATTAAAATGACCAATGTAATCGAGTCTCCATTTATGAAATAGTCCTAGAGAGAGAATAAGATTTAGGGCAGCTGGGAGAGAAACATTTTTACCAAAAAATTGACATTGATGGCATGTCTTAATGATGTCATAGCGGTCTCTAAAAATTGTAGGCCAACTGCTGGACGCCCTACATCAATATCAGCAAAAACAGCTTTGGGGGGGGAGGGGGGAGGGGTAATTAAATGGCTCAATTTCTTGATATGTGGGATGTCATGTTCAATGGTGTAGTATGTAATATTAATACTACTTTTATATATAATGAGCTATGCATGGGTAAAAAAACTTTTAACCTTCGAGCCTAGGGATTATTTTGTAAAGAATGAATTCCATTGTAAGTAAAATGATCTAGTGGAATGAAGTTGAAATAATCACTATGTTAGTAGATCATAACGCTTTGGAACAATGCTCAACTAGTTAAACTTTTAACTAAATTTACTACTAGCATTAGCATTATCTTATCTTATTCTTGGTAGCCTTTTAATATTTGGTTATTGTGTTTGGTGATGGGGCCTAGTCCCCAGGTTTTAGATGGGCTATTTCCCTTGCATGTGCCGTCCCATAACCCGTTGGGTTCCCGTGGACGTAAAAAACTATCTTATCTTATCTTATCTTATAAACCATCGTCCAATATCATTAACACTATTATGAAAGCACTGTAGCAATGGGATTGACCCAGCTACTGTTCATCATTTGACTATAATGCCTTCGACACTATCTCCTACATACTTGTTTATTTTGATCGGATCCAGCACAGGTGATGCCGGACCACACTCTAATTACTGTATAAAAAACACAGAGATCCGTCGGTCTAGCAGGACCGATCGGATTCATAGTTATGCTGGCTCAAATATTCGAAGCCAGCTTACAAGATAAACTTAGAAATAATTTCGCTAGACCATATGTCGATTTGGTCTTTTAACAGGTTAACCTTTGGTTAAATATTGAACCATAGAAATAGGTTCGATCATTGAACCTCATTGAACCTTATGATGTCGCTTAGGTTTTAATCAAGTCTTCACCATTGAACCTTGCTTGCTTAACATCATGACATGATTTATAACACTCCTCCTTCATGTCATGATTCTGAACAGCTCCTCCTTCATGTCATAATTATGAACAGATTTAACATAATTTGCCTGATAGAACAACTCAATTTTTTTTTCCTGTATTCCCAGCATAGATCTGAACCTGTCAAACTTAACTTGAGACAAAGCTTTGGTTAAAATATCTGCAGTCTGATCTTGTGTTCTCACATATTCAACTGAGATAATCTTTTTAGCAACCTGCTCCCTGATAAAGTGCATATGTATTTCAATATGCTTGGTCCTCTGATGCATTACAGGATTTTTAGTGATAGCTATGCAACTTAGACTATCACTTAGCAATGTAGTAGGACAACTTTGAATCAATCCTAACTCATTGAGAAGTCTCCTTGCCCAAACTATTTCTTTGGCAGCTAGTGATGTGGCAGCATACTCTGCTTCAGCAGAGGACATTGCCACGCTATTTTGTTTTTTTTTTATTTCCATGCAACTGAACCTCCAGCTAGCAGTAAAGTGAACCTTGATGTTGATTTCCTGTCCAGATCTGAAGCCCAGTCTGCATCACAGTAAGCTTGCAATTTCAAATCATTGTTTGAGAAACAAATGCCTTCATTTTGTGTTCCCTTAAGAAATCTTAATACTCTCTTTGCAGCTACCCAGTGACTTTTGCCTGGATTGTTACAATATCTGCTCAGTAAGCTTACAGAGAATGCAATATCAGGGCGTGTACAGTTAGCCACATACAATAGGCAGCCCTATTAGCTCCCTGTATGGAATATCTAACATTTCAATAACTTCATCCTCTGTTTTTTGACACATGTTGGCAGATAATTTATGTCCTGTTATAAGTGGAGTGGCAGCACTATTGCAACTTCCCATTCCAAATCTCTCAAGAATATTCTAAATGTTCATGGTTTGAGTAAGAACTAGTCTTTTCTCACCTTTGTTTCTCGTTACTTCGATTCCCAAGAATCTTTTAAGCTCTCCCAGATCAGTCATCTTGAATTTAGCTTTAAGAATATGCTTGCAGTCATTCAAACATGTAATATCATTAGCAACCATAATACAATCATCTACATATAATGCTATGATGCAAAAATTCTGTTTGACCTTAAATAAATATATATTTCCATCACTTTCAAGTTTCTTGAATCCACTTGTTCTCAAAAAATTATCCATGCACTTATACCATTCTCTGGGAGATTGCTTGAGTCCATAGACTGCACGTTTTAATCTCCATACCATTCATGTTCCTTCTTCAAACCCTTCTGCTTGTTCCATGAAAATATCTTCCTCAAGTTTAGCATTTAGAAACGCTGTGCTGACATCCATATGGTGAATTTCCAAATCATTTGCATTTGCATATGCCAAGAGTATCCTAATGCTTGCAAGTTTAACTATGGGAGAGAATGTTTCATCATAGTCTAGCCCCTTTTTCTGAGAATATCCTTTTGCAACAAGTCTGGCCTTGTGCACTGTTGATTTCCCGTCAGATCCAAGCTTATTTTTAAATATCCATTTGTTGGCAACAATATTTTTCCCCTCTGGTTTCTTAACTAATTCATATGTATCCGTTCTTTTGAAAGCTTTCAACTCTTCTTCCATAGCTTGTCTCCACTTTAAGGCATCTACTCCTTTAATAGCTTCATCATAGCTTTGTGGCACATTTGGCTCTATAATTGCCATTATAATAGCTTCTGGATCCTCTATAGCATTTAACCTTCTACTTTTCCCTTCCTTGGACCTGCCATATAGTGATCCATGTCAACCATAGTGTCCCCCATTAACTTCTCTATTTCTGTTTTCCTTGATTTTCTCTGAGCTTTTTCTATATTTGTTTCAAGTGCATTTTGTTCCTCAAAGCCTTCAACTTCTGAATTTTCAGCTCTATTTTCTTTATCTCCAATTACTGGTGGTTCAGCCTTGGAGTCATCATTGTCTAGATCAGCAAATGTAACTTTCCCTTCCTTATGATAATCTTCATTTGTTTGTCTACTTAGACTGTCTAGTTTCCTGTCTTTATAGAGTTTGTTTTCAATGAAGTACACATCCCTGCTGACAATAATTCTTTTTCTTGAGGGATCATAGAGCTGATAACCCTTTGATTTTTCATCATAACCAATTAAATAGCATTCAATAGCTCTGTCATCCAATTTTTTTCTTTCCTCTTCTGGGACTAGTACATAAGCAAGACAACCATATGCTTTAAATTTATCATATGAGGGTTTGATGCCATACCATAATTCATCTGGGGTCTTTCCATTAATGCTTCTAGATGGTAACTTGTTTAGAATGTCCACTGCAGCCTTGACTGCTTCCTCCCATAAGAAATTGGGCAATCCTGCATGTTTGATCATGGCTCTAACTGCGTTTAGAATAGACCTGTTTTTCCTTTCTGAGACTCCATTTTGCTGGGGTGTGTGTGAGCATGTGACTTGTCTCCTAATTCCATTTTGGAAACAATAGCTATTGAACCTGCCAGAAACAAATTCTCCTCCTCTGTCAGTTCTTAGACATTTTAGTTTCATACCTGTTTGTCTTTCTACTTCAGCTTGGTATAATTTGAATGCATCAAAAGCCTGATCCTTGGTCCTTAATGTATAGCATTTACTTTTCCTGGAAAAATCGTCAGTAAAAGTAATGAAATATCTTTTTCCATGGATGCTTCTTACATTCGAAGGGCCACAGACGTCACTATGCACCAATTCAATCACTTTCTTAGCTCTTTTGCCTTGCTTGGGAAATGGAAGTCTGCTGGATTTCCCTTTGAAACAGCCAGCACAATTCAGATTTTCCTTTCCTTTGTTTTCTGTCATGATTTGCCCATGTTTGGCCATGAAATTTAGATTGTTTGCATGGGTATGTCCTAGCCTTTCATGCCACAATTGAATTGATGGTGTCATGATAGCATTACTAGTCTCATGCATTTTATTCTGAAATGCAAAAAGTCTGCCAACTCTTTTTGCTAAAAATCTAACTTCATTATTCAAAAGTACTTTGCATTGATGAGTTTCAAAATGAACATGATAACCCAGATCTACTAACTGTGTTATAGAAATCAGATTTCTAACTAGATTGGGTACACACAGTACATTCTCTAGAATGACTGGATTCCCTTTGAGATCGAATATTTCTAGTAATCCTGCTTGATCCACTTTTTGCAAATTGCCATCACCCATCTGCACAAAGCTTGATGACTTATGGATCTTTTCTCTGAGCATAGAAGGTGACTTGATCACGCTTCTCTCAGCTCCACTATCTAACACATAAAAATTGTCTTTTAGTTTGAAATCTGAAACTACTGTTAACAATTGAGCAACTTACCTCAGCATTTTCATCAAGTTCTTCTGCTGGTTCAGTAACTTTTTCAGTGGCCACATTGAGCTCATCAGATCTGCCTCTTCCTCTTCCTCGAGCTGCTCTCCCTCTGGTGTTATAGCCTCTGCCCCTGCCAGTCTTAGATGTGTTTTCTTCTTGCCTTTTTGAAAAGTCCCTTGGACTTGAGCAATTAGAGGCCACATGACCAAATCCCTCACAATTATAACATTTATTTCCTTTTTTTTTAGGACAATTGACTTTAAGATGTCCATAAGCATTACATATGAAGCAGGGACCTAATTTACCTTGTCCTCCTCGTATCTTTCCTCCAGAGGCGTACAGAATTTCACTTTGCTCCTCTTCATTTTCGCCAGACAGATTGTGCTGCTCTAACTCCGTTTTTATCATGGTTTCAGCTTCTTCCCTGTTTTTTGCTACATTCCTGACCAAGGTGGACAAGTTCCTATATTTTGAAAAAGCTCTTGCCAATGACAGAATCTGATACTCATTTGTTATTGGCACTCCTGCAGCAGTAAGGTCAGCAATGATATTATCAAATTTTTCGAAGAAATCTTTAATATCTTCTCCTTCTTTATACTTCAACTCTCTCAATTCCTTGTCCAAGACATCCAATTGAGAGGAAGTTTTAACCTGATAGGTCTTCAACAAGTAAGACCACATTTCCTTTGGAGATAAACCCCTCATTCTTAACAGAATACTTGAGCTTAGTTTGCTCTTTATGACTGCCTTTGCTTCCAGAATTTTTGCCTTGTGAGAGGCATCTGGAGAGGCACTTGTCACTTCTGTGGAGCTAGATCCTCCACCTGCATCTTTAGCTGGACTTCCAGCAGTTCCTGATGCTGCTGCACTAGCATAAGTTTTGCCTCTGCTATTAGTTGAACTGATAACAAGGCCATGCTCTTCTTCTTCTATAATTTCCCACAATCCTTCCACTCTCAACACTTCTTCAATCTTCTCTTTCCAAACTTGGAATCCAGAGTTTACAAAAAAAAAAAAGCGTCAGTAAAAGTAATGAAATGTCTTTTTCCATGGATGCTTCTTACATTCAAAGGGTCACAGAGGTCACTATGCACCAATTCAATCACTTTCTTAGCTCTTTTGCCTTGCTTGGGAAATGGAAGCACTACTACAAAAATAGATAGAAATGGCACAAAAGTGACATTTATGCTCTGCCTTTTTACGGAGCATAAACGTCACTTTTGTGCCATTTATGACGTTTATGCTTCCCAAATGGCACAAAAGTGACGTTTATGCTCTGTAAAAAGGCGGAGCATAAATGTCACTTTTGTGCCATTTCTACCTATTTTTGTAGTAGTGAAGTCTGCTGGATTTCCCTTTGAAACAGCCAGCACAATTCAGATTTTCCTTTCCTTTGTTTTCTGTCATGATTTGCCCATGTTTGGCCATGAAATTTAGATTGTTTGCATGGGTATGTCCTAGCCTTTCATGCCACAATTGAATTGATGGTGTCATGATAGCATTAATAGTCTCATGCATTTTATTCTGAAATGCAAAAAGTCTGCCAACTCTTTTTGCTAAAAATCTAACTTCATTATTCAAAAGTACTTTGCATTGATGAGTTTCAAAATGAACATGATAACCCAGATCTACTAACTGTGTTATAGAAATCAGATTTCTAACTAGATTGGGTACACACAGTACATTCTCTAGAATGACTGGATTCCCTTTGAGATCGAATATTTCTAGTAATCCTGCTTGATCCACTTTTTGCAAATTGCCATCACCCATCTGCACAAAGCTTGATGACTTATGGATCTTTTCTCTGAGCATAGAAGGTGACTTGATCACGCTTCTCTCAGCTCCACTATCTAACACATAAAAATTGTCAACATCTTTTAGTTTGAAATCTGAAACTACTGTTAACAATTTAGAGCAACTTACCTCAGCATTTTCATCAAGTTCTTCTGCTAGTTCAGTAACTTTTTCAGTGGCCACATTGAGCTCAGCAGATCTGCCTCTTCCTCGAGCTGCTCTCCCTCTGGTGTTATAGCCTCTGCCCCTGCCAGTCTTAGATGTGTTTTCTTCTTGCCTTTTTGAAAAGTCCCTTGGACTTGAGAAATTAGAGGCCACATGACCAAATCCCTCACAATTATAACATTTATTTCCTTTATTTTTAGGACAATTGGCTTTAAGATGTCCATAAGCATTACATAGGAAGCAGAGACCTAATTTACCTTGTCCTCCTCGTATCTTTCCACCAGAGGCGTACAGAATTTCACTTTGCTCCTCTTCATTTTCGCCAGACAGATTGTGCTGCTCTAACTCCGTTTTTATCATGGTTTCAGCTTCTTCCCTGTTTTTTGCTACATTCCTGACCAAGGTGGATAAGTTCCTATATTTTGAAAAAGCTCTCGCCAATGACATAATCTGATACTCATTTGTTATTGGCACTCCTGCAGCAGTAAGGTCAGCAATGACATTATCAAATTTTTCGAAGAAATCTTTAATATCTTCTCCTTCTTTATACTTCAACTCTCTCAATTCCTTGTCCAAGACATCCAATTGAGAGGAAGTTTTAACCTGATAGGTCTTCAACAAGTAAGACCACATTTCCTTTGGAGATAAACCCCTCATTCTTAACAGAATACTTGAGCTTAGTTTGCTCTTTATGACTGGCATCTGGAGAGGCACTTGTCACTTCTGTGGAGCTAGATCCTCCACCTGCATCTTTAGCTGGACTTCCAGCAGTTCCTGATGCTGCTGCACTAGCATAAGTTTTGCCTCTGCTATTAGTTGAACTGATAACAGGGCCATGCTTTTCTTCTTCTATAATTTCCCACAATCCTTCCACTCTCAACACTTCTTCAATCTTCTCTTTCCAAACTTGGAATCCAGAGCCTCCTTTGTATACATCAATTCCACTTAGCAATGTTGCCCCCAGTCTGCTAGCCATTATGAATCTGCTCTGATACCAGATGAAGTTGAAATAATCACTATGTTAGTAGATCATAATGCTTTGGAACAATGCTCAACTAGTTAAACTTTTAACTAGATTTAACACTAAAGCAAACTTCAACCATTGCATAAACCATCGTCAAATATCATTAACACTATTATGAAAGCACTGTAGCAATGGGATCGACCCACTACTGTTCATCATTTGACTATAATGCCTTCGACACTATCTCCTACATGTTTATTTTGATCGGATCCAGCACAGGTGATGCCGGACCACACTCTAATTACTGTATAAAAAACACAGAGATCCGTCGGTCTAGCAGGACCGATCGGATTCATAGTTATGCTGGCTCAAATATTCGAAGCCAGCTTACAGGATAAACTTAGAAATAATTTCGCTAGACCATATGTCGATTTGGTCTTTTAACAGGTCAACCTTTGGTTAAATATTGAACCATAGAAATAGGTTCGATCATTGAACCTCATTGAACCTTATGATGTCGCTTAGGTTTTAATCAAGTCTTCACCATTGAACCTTGCTTTCTTAACATCATGACATGATTTACAACAGTGGAACTACGTAGAAAATGAATCATGGAATATGAAACAACAATATCTTTCATTGAAGAACATGGAATGCAATCATTCATACTATCAATCAATCATACTATCAATCAATCATATTAAGAATAATAATAGATATATAGAATCATATTAAGAATAATAATGAATGTATAGAGCCATCGATATATGATTATGTGTTTGAAAAACACCAATGCTACAAAACAAATCACATCACTAGTCCTGGCCTCCTATTCCCCTGTTAAAACAATAGAAATGTTTAAGAGCTTTAGTATGCAAATCAATTGTGATGAAATCATAAGAAAGAGGGACATCAATAAATTCAAAGAATGGAAGTTGAACCCGCTATAATAGCATGAAATAGTTATAGAGCTAACAAGGCTACACCTATAATTGATGTTTATCAAACAGCCATGGAGACACTTTTTTTTTTTTTTTTTTTTTGAAGGACGTGTTTTACTTCATATTATACACTCAAAATATTACAAAGTACTTCCAGAAGTAAGAAATGTCCCTGAAGCATCAATCACTTTTAGATGATCACTCCATACTGAAATTTTAATATGATCAGGCCAATTGGAGATCTGAAAGCAATTATACAACTTCTTACGAATTTCTTGAAGCACCACCTGAGAAGAAATACGCTTATCATAAAAGACCTTTCTTCGCCTTCACTTCCATACACTCCATATTAGCCAAGACTTTGCCATGTGAAATGCAATCCTTTTAGAAGCAGTCCACTGATTTGGATAAATACCCAAAAGAAAATGCTGACTATCCAAAGATACTCCAAAAAGAGAATGCAGCCAGAACCTAAGACTACTCAGCTCTGCACACAAATATAAACAGTGCTCCAATGTTTCAATGCACCGCTCACACATTGGACAAAGTGGCCATGGAGACACATTTTGTCCCATAACACCACAACAAAACAAAGATATGACAACATTCTCATGGGACTGAACCATGATTACAAAAGAAAATAAGCATGTGTCTTGCACGGTGTTTAAGTAAAAGAGGGGTTCAAGATGCATGCATTGTATCTATGCATAGTATGCATGTAATGCATGCAGATATGCATGCCAAAACCATAGGTTGGAAGTGCAAACAAACTAGAAATAGACCAAGCGCGCTAAAACTATCACTGGCATACCCTTACACGAATACAACACAATTATATGCAAACCATAGCAAAATGGCCATATATTTATACATTTTATACGGCACCAAAACATTTGTGATGGAATTATAAGGACGAGGGACATTAATAATCTCAAAGAATGGGAGTTGAACCCACTCTAATAGCGTCAAATATTTATGGAGCCAACACAATATAGCTACATCTGCAATCAATGTTTAGGATTGAACCATGATTATAAAACCATTGATCACCTGCCACTGCAAATTCATGAGCAGGCAAATATATGAAGAACATCAAAACAAAGAGAAGTTGATTACCTTGGAGAGAAGGGAACATGAAATATTGCACATGGTTGTGCAGACCACAGGTGCTTTAAGATGCTAGAAAAAAGGTAGGCTCTCATGTGAAAAGACCTATGTGGCCGCAAAAGAAAGTAAGCATGTACCTTATACCGTGTTAAGTAATAGAGCGGCTAAACATACATGCATGCATGCATGTATGCATGGTATATTGCACTGTGTGCATGCAGTCTGCATGCACACAACGCATGCATTGTGTGCATGCAATGCATGAAAATGTGCATGCCAAAACCATAGGGTGGAAATGCAAACTAACTAGAAATACACCACATGCTTTAGAAATACTACTGGCATAGCCATCACACAAATATAACAACACAATCATATGGAAACCATAGCAAAATGGCCGTATATATTTATAAGTTTTTCGCAACGAACAATTTTTTGTGATATAATCGCCAGACCTGGGGATCTTTTTTGTTGTAGTATCTCCAGAAAAGTGACATCTCTTATATGATCATAGCAGATTCCTCCTAATCTATATGCCTTAGTATGATTCCATTCCTTTTGACTTTGTGCAAAACATTATCAATCAACCTTCTTTGTTGACTCGAAGTTAGGCCCGATGGCATCTCTTTGTGCTGCAATAAGTTTCTAATAGTTTGTTGCCAATCCTTAGAGCCTGCTCTTCACCAGTTGAATCCAAATATGCTAATGCATCTATAAACTGAAATATCAAAAGTCTGTAACTTACAAGCCTTCCTTTAAATCTTTGGCTTGCTAGTTGTCGTTCCAAAAAGTAATTCCATTGGATTCATGTAGACTTGTACTTGGCTTTTCAACATCATGTGTCCTTGCCTATTAATCAAGAACATTAAAGCAGTAGCAATCTTCTCAATTCAAATATATCTCTCCTCAGTTGAAGACCATTGCCTAGTTGCAAACAGTACGGTATGCTTTTCCTGCAAAATAGCCAAACCTACAGCTTTCTTAGTAATAGTAATGACCATATGCTGGGGTGACAACGCCCCATGTCAAGAATAAGAAACAACTGCACTGCAAGTCCAAGCCACCGCAAATGGACTCCAGCCCCGGAGAATATGCACTCGTGTATCAGCCAAGAACTGCCCCACATGTCATAGTTTAAACTATGTTTGTCATCATATGATCCAAGAATCAAGAGTCACAATTCACATGCATTTCCTATGCATTTACCAGGAACAATATAGAACATAGAGAACAGATTACATTCATGTTCTACCACATTATGATGTCAAATATTCACCAAGTGCATGCTAATATAATGCAACCTTGACATATAACCATGGTATCCAAGCATTTAGCATGTCTAGATACATTATACAAGGACACATAGAAGATCCAAGCATTTTCCTCCTCATAGGAAAAGCTTATTCTAGATTCTAGGATGTCATAATATCCTATTCCCTACAATTTACATCCATATTATGTACAAGGATCACCTAGCAACTACAACATGCTTCCACCAGCATGCTTCTCCAAAGTCACTCCCTCCATAAGGAGTGAACATTTTACATAGTACTGATATGCAATTGAGTATGTTAGCTTGTTTTTCTTACTAATAAATTAATTACATAGCTTAGCATTTTATTTGGCCAACATCACTCCATGCCATTACCATATTCTGGAAGCCCCCATAAGCTTCTCTAGGCCATTGTGGCATACATCCCCTTACTATCCAACTAGGATATTAATCTATCTCATCTTAGCTCCACAGTTATTTCTTAGCAATGCAATTCCATATCATAGTTTAGTTATCTTAACTTTAATCTAATCACCAAAGATACATATATATCTTTGTCTATCTTCTAAACTATCACGGGGCCATTGGCGCCATTCGTGCCCTTGCTGGAACCTCCATGCAACCCTTGTAAGCTACATGATCTCCAAGGTTCCAATCGAGTTCTGGATTCTCCCAAGCAGAGCAGTCTCTATATTGTTGTGGCTAGGGTCCCATTTACTCCATACAAGGTCTTCCCTACTATCTACAATTCTAAAGACTACTTCGGGACTTCTTACAATAAGCTTAGCTTAGTTCTTACTTCCTCTTGTATTTCAATGTGGCGAAAGACATTCAATCCCATATTATCACATCCAGGATCGCTCAAATTCCTTTATATGCTTAATTCAAATCATTAAATCCTGATTCTCTTTCAACAACAAGAACAATCTAGGCAATCTAAGCATCCTTTGGTGTAAGCGGCAAATCATCCACCTGAAAACTACTTCAATGATGGTCCTTTGACTCCTAGTTGTTTTCTTCTCAAAATATCCCCTCCTTTTAGCTCTTAGCTCCAGGAAGCAAGCTGCACAAAGAGAGCAATGGTGCAGTCAATTCTGACATAGCTTCACTCTTTCTGTCTCCCTCATATGGATGAATTTTAACCGTATCAGATCCCATCCAGAAAGCTGATTTGAATACCTTTCCAGCAAAGTATAGATTACTTGAATTTGATCTCAGGTTGCCGAGATATGATGCTCTGAAGTTCGGCCAGCAAAACTACCCAGAAATTGCTCCTTCTGCCTGCTTTCAGAAACCCTCATAGAAACTGATGTTGTTTGCTTTTATCACGTGAATTTTGTATAAACTTCTCATACATAGTATGTATTCCTCATGTAGTGACCAATTGAAATATTCTCAATAATCATCAATAGGAAAATATAAATTACATGCTTGCTAATGGGCCAAGCTCGTTACATTCTCCCGTTCTAAAATTTGACCCATGTCTTCATAGGTCGTTCCAAAATAACGGAGTATCCAATCGATCATAGAATTAAACCTTCCTAACGAACTACATAATAATGCCAACTTATTACCATAATCATTCTTCCTTCCCTTTCTAGCTGTCATGAATATAAGTATTTTTTCTTACACAACGCGTTAACCGGGCTTGCTTATACTACCTCAAATGGCTTATCCAAATTTGGAGTTTTTAGGAGAGGATCTTCATGTATGGATGAAATAAAGTAGTCAAAAAACTTTTTGACATTCTAAAGCCTATGCAACAGAGATGAATTTGCTTTCAGACTTGGTGAAATTGCATACTCTTGTCAATTTAGAGATTGGAATAATGATATGAGCAAAATTAGGAATATTCTAAACGAGGTTCACCCTGGACTACCTTCTCATCGGATCCCTAGCCTAAGGTTTTGAGGGAATATCGAACCTTTATACGGCTTTGCTTAAGGTTTTAGAATATAAAATATGGGGGCTTGAATCTCTACCAAAAAAACTTAATGTCCCAATAATACTACTTTAACCAATATATCCAGTGAGCTAATGTAATTATTTTCTATCTTGAATGTATGTTTTTTTTATAACAACTCATTTCTATGTTTGTAAGCTTTGGCTCCTAGTTTCTTGTCTCCATCTATTGGAGCTAACAAGTGTAGTGTAAATTGATTTCTTATCTCCATTCATTGTATTATTCTCTTCATTCATTTCTTGTCTCCATTCGTTATAGCATTCGCTCAATTTATTTCTTATCTCCATTCATTTGGATCCCAGCCAATAATTGTAGGGTAAGCTAATTTCTCGTCTCATTTGTTGTAAGCTTTCTAACTTTGTAAGCTTTGGCTCCCGACTAACAATTATAGTCAAACTATACTAGAGTCATAGACTCAACAAAACTTTTCGAGCTCACATGTTTTCCATCCCAAAACATTCTCGTGGCAGCAGGAATTGAACCTCCCCCTCACAGGGTTGACCCCCTAAAGTCCCCCTGTGGCATCACTAAGAGCGGGCACCATTTATGCTTTGCTTTCATCCCTTTTAATTGTTAGGGACTCCAAGAGCTCATCAGCTCCTTCTCCCTTTGATCCTCTTTCACCCCTTTCCTCCCTATCTCCTTTTAGACCCCGCCTATAGTCATGGCAACTCCAGTTATGAGGGATTATGAGAACAAGGGAGGCAGCTCAACTGTGAAATCATCACTCCAGGTGGATTGGCAGACTGTTCATGTGCTCTAACCCCTTGCCTGCCTCAGCTGCGCCTGGATTATGACCACACAGAGACTTATGCCTAAAACAACCAAGCTAGAGGAAATTCTGTAGCTTCCCATGCTACAGCAACAGTCAATGTGCTTATGACTGCTGCAGAGAGATGCTTTGGGAAAAGTCAACTCTGGCGTCTCTGGGAAGCTACAATTTTTCCTCGTAAATAGTGGTTTGATGATGAATGTACGAAACTTAATCACTGGCTTCAACAGGTCAGTGACTCCATTTTTGCGCTAGCATGCGATCAAATAGTATTGCCCTTTTCTCTAGAGAAAGAAAGCCAGTTACATTGCAGAACATTAGAGGGAAATGTTCTATCTCCTGGATCATCGTTTCAGGACATTCTGGCGAAGAGTATTAAAGATTTATAGGTTATGAGAAATATCACTTCCGAGCAATGGGTACAATTGCAGCAACTATGATCCTTTTGGGATTCGAGTCGCAATATCCCCATAGATGGGCCCAGCGTTTATAATCACGGAGGCATGGGTCTCCTAGTGCTGCCACATTTTGGCAGCATAGAAGAGCTATATGCATACATCACACTAACATTTGACTTGATATGTGTGTGCATGAGCTAATATACCATGGATCTTGAAGACATCTAGCTTTGAAGACTTGTAGAAGATACTAGCTATGAAGAACCAAGTGAGAACTTTGATTGAACATCATGTAGGCATCATAACAAGAGCTTTGGATCAATTGAGCACTCATGAAGCTTGGAATTGGAACTTGAAGGCCCCTTATCAAGGTTTGGAAGATTTTTCAAGCTAGAATGGTACTTTGCTAAGTCCAAGTTTTTTTTGGCATGATTCACACTTCTCTAAACTCCATTGTTATGATTCCATCCCCCTCACATCTAATTTTCCTCCTCTCATATGACATTGTCATGTCCCCAAATCCAAAGTTGGCAAAAGTCTTTTTCCTAGTAAAAAATACCTCACACACTCATCATTTATCCATCATTCATAAAAAATGCAAAAAAAATCCCCATCAAAATTGACTATCCCTAAGGTCTAAGATCATGTTCTAGAGAGGTGCAAATTTATTATCACAAAGTTTGAAAGGCCCAAGTTGGCCCAAGCAACACCAAAATTTGAGTACTTTGAAGTGCACATGTCAATTCCAAGTCACATTGTCCACCTCACCATCAAATAATGCCACATCACCACCACATGACATCCATCTCACCCCCATTTCACAAAACTTTTTGACTAGGAAAAATATTGGTTGTCACTTCACCTGCCACATCATCATCCGACTTGTGCAATGTCATCACTTTTACGCCAAATCACTAACCATTTTTTGCCACTTCATCAAACTTTGGCCACCTATGCCCTAAAAAACAAAGATGCTTATTCTCCAAAAGTTAATTTTACATGTGAAAAATCACAAAAAAATAAATATTAGGGCTTTGAAATTTTGTAAAAAGACTTTGTCTTGACCTTCAAAACTCATTTCTTGGGAAATGTGCCCATTAAAAAAAAGGGACAAACAATTTGCCCATGTACACGCCTTTGTCTCTTCGTCTTTTTCCTCCAATATCCTCCTGCCATGTGGAACTCCATACATACACATTATTATTTATTAAGTAATACTAGAAACATGTGCCCGGCGATGCTGGGCATTAATTGTGGATGAGCAGAATGGATAGATGCAAGAAAATGCATAGGTGAAATGGAATGGACTGTTGGTAGAATGCAATAAGTAGTATACCAAGGAATGGAATGGAACAGATACGTGGAATGGAATAGGTCAACATGACGGAGTATGTGGATCGAATATACCATATACCGTAGGTTTGGGGTATTAGTCAATTATGGTAGTAGTAAGAATCTCCAGAATGCCAAAATGCCAAGTTGTGAATAATTTACCAATTTTGCATTTATTGTGTGTAGTTGGGAGATGAAGATGTAGAGTGTACGGCATGCAATGGTTCTAGCAATAAGGATGAGAAGGATACATTATTGTACAAACCTAGATGTTAACTGGCTATAGCTCCACAGGCGAGGGCTGCAAGCAAGTAGACATTGTCGCGGAAATCTTTAACGATGCAAACAAAGGCAGCATGTTAATCACTCACTTCTTTTATAGGAAAGTTATGTTGTTTACAAAGAGATACAGTAGTCTATGATGATGAAAGAGCTTTTACAACCACAAAAGAAAGCGTCGCGGGGTTTTTTTTCCGGGGAAGGGGGGCGCAAATGGCATTTTCATTTCAAGGTTTAAATAGTGCATAGGCTTGCTTGGCGAAATTAACCATACCCCTAGAGATTCTTCTAGGCTAGTAGTGGCATGTGACTTGCCTAAACCCTATGTCTAGTAGTGGGTTGTATTTGAGTAAGGTCAAAAGAGAAGTGCTACTATCAAAGACATGTTATCAAAAAGCAATGGGCATCATGGCATCATATTGCCTTCAACTCACATAGCAAAATTTGTATTAATATAGCATACTTTAAAAAAGCAATGCACATCATGGTATCATATACCTTCAAATCATATGACAAAGTTGTATTATAAGTAGCATATATAAGACGTCATATTGCTAAAAGTTGATGCAACAAAAACCATAAGGCAGACACATGCAAAGTTGTGTTTTGTTACACAATTACTGAAACTGAACATGGAGATTAACATTGAAGATCAAATAGTTCTATAGACATTGTAAATTCTAGTGGGCATATAGTACATTATAATTGCAAGGCTCTACCTTTTCAACATGTAGCATTTGAATCTTTCTTATGCTCAAATAGCAATGGTGTTGTAAAAATAAGCAAAATATCCCATGGTTTAACTGATATAAAAAATAGCTACTGCTAAAGTTATACTACATTGCAAATAAAACTTTAATGTTTTAAGTTACTAAATATAAATTGAGCCAATGTAGAATAATGTGTATGGTTGGTTCATAAAAATTGAAACAAAAACATGTTTTCTATTAAGGGGGGACAATGGCATTAAGTACACATCTGAAAGGACATCATTTTATTCACTCTTGAAAATGATGGTTTTCCAATCTCTTCGGATAGTCTTTATATTGTCCGACCATATCCAGTCTCTAACAGTGTATAGCAAAAAGGGAATTAGATTTTCCTTAGTGTATCTTTATCAATTTCAAAACATGGCAATAATCTGGAGCAGATGACTTTGACTAACCACTCCGAGATATCATCCTATTATTCTATTCATAAAAGCACTGTTCAAAATCATTATATCGACTGCATGTCTTGGCAATTCTGCACGAACGTTTATGCTGGTCTGGCCTTGAATTCTCCCAAAAAAAAACAACTTGTCTTCCAATTGGATGGTGTCAATGAATGGATATAACACAATATAGTTGCAAGTAGACGAATTTAGATTGTCTGAGACTTCTAACAATTGAGCTCAATGAAACCTATTTCAACTAAAACAAATTCGACTTGATCTTAGCTGTCTTCGTGCGATGCCAGCTTCACCTCATCCCAGCTGCAGCCTCCTAGCAGCTTGCCTTCCAGATTTGTTTGAGTCTACACATTCCTGCAAACCTACAAAGTTGTTGCTCTACTATATGATGCATATTGTAATGGTATCTATAACTCTGTCACTTACATGTAAATTGTCTTGTGTCAAAACTGGTTGATCCTCAGGCCTACAAAGTCATTACTTTGCTACAATAGGAATGTGCTTTTAACTGGCTTTCTTGACAGCATCTGCAAAAATTTTAACATGTAAAATGTAGCAGTTTGACTTTTGAAATTTGCTTCAGAGACCCAGGTGGATAAAGCTCTCTATTATAATGTATATGTACTCTTAGTTGTCTTTTTTTGATGGCATCTACTGTCTATGAAAAGTACATAGCTTGCAAGTGAGATGATCCCGATTTATAAACAGAGGTAGAGCAAATACGACAATGTAACACATTGAAAAGAAATGCAAATAACTACCAAATTAGACAATTAATTAAAATGATGTAAAATCTAAGATCCAACTTCATGCCCTTATCAGTGTGGTGCTGGAGGAAAGGGCGGATCACCTTTGGCACTACCAACATGTAATTCCGAAGTACTAATGGCATTATAGCAGTACCTGACAAAAAACATTAAGTTTAGGTTTGCTAGATCAATAAAGTTACAAAATGCATTAATTTAACCATAAGGCAAAAGAAAATTACACCAACAATTTGTTGTTGAAAGAAATGTTCCTATTCTTGCACTGCGACTCGCATGAAACCAACAAAGCGCCCGATAGATAGGCTTCTCATTCATCTCAGCAGATTTGCTACAATGGTGGACAGTGGATAGCCACACACATGCGAACTATCCACACAAAAAAGGGAAAAATCCAATTATATCATTTGGACCCCAAAACAAATACAATGCTAATAGATGAGTGGCTGATGTACCTGTTGAAAGCTTATCACCAGGATTAAAAAACCCCGCCCTTTTGGGTTTTCGAGGAAAAACCCTAGTGATAAGCCTTCGACAAGGGGCTTAGACAAACGTAAGGCATAAAATCGCTCCCAAACCCGCGCATGGAGAAGTCAAAACGGATGGCGCTCGCCAACCTGTACCTGCACATCACCAACAACAAACGAGAAATATACCAAAGAATAGCATCACCCAGTGGGTGGAAAAAAAGCATCACCCACCGGGTGGAAAAACATGATAAACAGAACTTGTACAAAATAGAATAAACAAAGAAGGGGGAGGGTGGGTTCCAAGAGAATAAGGTATTGCTGAGAGAAGAGGAAGCGCCGATGAAACGTCGATGAAGAATTCCGCAATAAGTAGCAAACGCCCAACCTGACAAACGGCCCAAAACGCATGCGATGCATGCAATGCATGCATGCTTTCGTCTTGAGCAAATGCCTTTCGCTACGCCGACGGCGACATTCTTGCATTGCACTTCGCATGAAACCAACAAAGCGCCGAATACCAAAGGACTTCCTTAACAAACTAGGATCGAGGACGAAGGTCACAGGATGAAGGCTAAAGGCCGGAAAAGACAGCAGGAAAGCAACGCCAAATTGGCCAAACCAGGCAGGAAGAAGCCCCTCCCCCGCCTGGAAACAATTCCAAGAGAATAAGGTACTACTGAGAGAAGAGGAAGCGCCGATGAAACGTCGATGAAGAATTCCGCAATAAGTAGCAAACGCCCAACCTGACAAACGGCCCAAAACGCATGCGATGCATGCATGCGATGCATGCAATGCATGCATGCTCGTCTTGAGCAAGAATGCCGATTCGCTACGCGAATCGACGACATTGATTGGCCTTAAGTAAAATGCTCAAATTTATCCATTATACACCATTATTTTACAGAACTTCATGACATGAGCTGGCTAGTAGATGCATGGTAGATGCATCAGATGATATAAAAGAACATTTAAGGTTAACATTAATGAAGACAATAAGTAAAATGAAATCTTACTCTAAATGTTGTTTCTCAAGCATGGAGTGGTTTTCCAGGGGATTGGTTCTCATAATAGTTGAAAGTTCATCTGGAACTGTGCAAAAGAATTAGGGAGAACTTTTAGTCCTAATAATGCATGTTAGGCAGAATCTTCCTGTACCATGCTTTGTATCAATCTTCACTACAGTCCTAATCTTGATATAAAAGATGTGAAGGAAAAATGCGTGTGTTGCTTGCATCAGAAAGCAAAGCCAAAGCTTGCAAAGAAGACTGTAACTCCTGGACATTACGTTAGAAAATTAGGAAGGCAGGATAATCATAATGTCTATGGAGAAACACAACAAAGATCTGTTGCAGGCAGCTAAGGATCACTACATATCTCCTGGGATAAGGCAGTAGAAGATAAAAAAGCAAACTAAAAATATTCCAATAGCAGAAGTAAGCTTGTCTAGATGGGCATCTTCAATTTATGAAAAAGGAACACATCAGCAAATAGCTTTTACTGATACACTTGCAACAAAGGAAAAAATGAAAGTCACACTTTTGGCAATATCAAACACTTAAATTGCTTCACATTTGGAGACATACATTAGGTATACCTTAATGCTGCATTCTTGTTGGCTGGAAAGCAATATTAGAAGCGAATGTTGATGAAGAGCTGCTCATAAAGAACATCTGCGCGCAAACACTGGCATACATATATGTAAACTTGAGAAACACATAATAGAAAAATGCATAAATTAAAATGTAAAACATATTGCACTTACTTTCCATGTCGATAAATGGAAATGATTGCAAAGGCATCTCGCACTCTAAAGATTTGAGATTTAAATGAGTTGCTCCTGAGACAACAAATTAAAAATAAAACAATGAATGACATTGAAAGCACATGCAAACTACTTTTCAGTCTGTCTTAATAGCATTGGGGAAACATGTCAACTTTTTCATTATGGAGAACTTTATGCATGTGCAGACATCACTGAATATTATGTGCAGACAAATCTCATTGTGCACGTCCTATTCACATGTTTCAGCTCCAAAATGCCAAATACTGAAATAGAGATTTGAAGACATAACAATACATGTGAATGATGTAACAAATTTCTACATGTAACAAATCCAATATATTCTGATGCAGATCTGAGTCAATGAGAAAGAATAAACTCATAAATCTGATATCATGTTGAAAGCAAAATAGTGAGAAGCATTTATGCAACAAACGTCTAGTTTGTGCAGTCTAAAGATTTCAGATTTAAATGTATTCCAATTGTAGACTTCCGCGATCCAGCCTATTTATTTATGGGCAGACATAAATCTATTCAATCAGTGAGCTGTCTAACCTGTTTGCCTATCCTGGTTCCCTTATTTTCAAGCTTAGCAGCCAAAAGAATTAGATAAGCCTTCGAAATGTTGCCCTGTGCCCATCCTTCTCTTTTTGTTAAACTAAAGGATGAAGCAATTAGGCTATAAGCTGAGAATAAACAACACAACCACGACATTTCTATACCTCCAAATATGCTTCCTGCCTCACGCTGGACAGTAGTAAAGTTCTCTTACAGTAGCGCATTTTTTGAACAATGGAACATTCTTAGACAGTAACACATTCTTAGACAATAGCAAAATTGTTCAATGGAGGCATATTCAAGAAGCATAAATGAGGAGGCTCATGCAAAGACATTCTGGCACCCATCTAAACCCACTGCGAAAAATCATAATACCTGGAAAAGAAAACAGTTCTTTGAGTCCAAGCTGAGGGAAGCCGTTTAAAAGCTTTAAATCTGGAAAACAAAAGCAGTTTAAATCCAGAAATTAGTTGTTCAGCATTAAATGGAAGCATGACCACATCTCAAAATAAAAAACGAATCAACTCACGGTGTTATGTCTTCTTGTCGTGGCTACTTTCTATTGTTGAAGCATGGAATCCTTTGTACCCATTGATAATCGCATTCCAAGATACTTCCAAATCTATTGCTTGCTACAGAAATAGTTTGAAAATAGAGGCTAAACGCCCTTGCTGCTGGGAAGATGATTCAGCCATCAGAGCAAAAGAAAATATAAATCTGAAAGAAAAAGAATGTGAAATGCTACCTAAGACAATGCCAGAGGCATGAACAACTGCTTATGAAAAGCTCTTAACCTAGATAAGGAAGTTTGTTTTTATAATAGACATTGTAAAGATGGGTCGCTAATGCTGAAACCTGGCAAGAGATGGACTTTTGAAAGACCTTGCAAGCATTGAAGCATATTGACACTTCCGATGCACCAAATCATATGTAGCTGACTTCACTACCTCTGTTACAATGTCATACAACATATTCCCTTTCCCGGTCTGTATACAACATATTCCGGTGTGCACAAATCATTTTCCAAACTGAGAAAAGTCGTGATGCATAGGCAAAATCAAAAGGCAAGAGCCTGAAAATCGTGCTTCTAGAAATGAAGAAGACAGAACACAAAATGATTGCAGCAAATTTGTCTCCAATTCAAAGAAAATGTCGCAGGCTCACATCCAACAATCAGCAGGTAACAAAAGTCTTGCATCATTAGGAATTAAGTAAGAGCGCTTCAAGAAAAAAACTTAAACACAGGGATAGAGAAGAAACAAAATGGCCAAATGCCATTCTTAGCTGGGAAAGAATCCGAATCAGAATCTGTGGGAGAAAGCTTCAAGTGTCACTCCAAGTCTCAGACCGTGGCGCGAGGAATGATGCCTTCCAAAGGTAGGAAAGGGAGGGCTGAGAGAATTTGAAATTCGTATGAACGCCATAGTCCCGTCCGGCAAGGGGGAAAGGGAACGCCGCATGTGGTGTAACATGCGACGTTCCAGGCACGAAAACCAACACATTGTCTTTTTAATAAAGAAGATATTTATATCTTAGGTTTCTTTTTTTCTTTCTGCATGTAGGATATTTCTCTCTATCCTAAAGAACCCTAAAAAACAGAAAATGCCAAGAAACAGATTTTTCTCAGATTTGAGAGGTTAATCGTAGCTTAAAGGTCTCATGTTTACAAGAATCATGCCAAGAAACCTTAAGATGTCACAAAACACAAACTTAAACCACGGATTTTGGCAGGATTGAACAAAAAGGGGGATTTTTGAAAAGGGGCCTTTGTTATCAGATACTTTGGGGAAGCTTGGAGCATGAAGAACAAGTCGATTTGGCTCTGGAGGGATTGAGGACTCCTACTTGAAGAATAGCTTCTATATTTCATTTTTTCGACATGCCTTGACCAAAAAAATTCAAATTTTTGATGTATTTTCATATTTCCTTTGAGATTCTGATATAATACTATCCTTGACATTGTTATGAAGCTCAAATAGATGCTATTTTATTTGTTACATGCAAATTTTCTGATTTTTTAGCAAAATCCCTGCCATAAACATTAAAATTTTACTGTCTCAAGTCTGCAAGTTTAGCCATGCCCTATATGCAAATTATAGCTCCAAATGTTCTGATTGTAATTTCTATGATTCTCTTGCTATTCATCTTTCATTCAAAATAAATTTCATGATTTTAGCATCCAGAAATCCATAGTTATGGCTTTGCAAAGTTGGCCATTCAAAAACTGTAAAAATTTTTGATACAGTCATTGAAATTTCCTCTTCCAAGTATGCCTTTTCAAAAATCCATGGATCTCAAACTGATAAGCCAAAAATCCTGAAATTTTGTCACTTGCATACTTTCCTATACATCTTTCCTTAGTCCAAGTTTCATGATTTTAGGACATCTCAAGTTACAGATTCCCAACGTTGGCTGTCTCAAAACAGTCAAAATTTCTGATACACTCATGGAAAATTGACTGTTTCAGGTCTGCTTGTTCAAAAATCCATAGTAAAAAAAGGAAGCATTTGAAAATCTTGAAATTAAATTCCAATCATCCTTGCCTACTCTTCTCTCACTATTCCAAAGTTAAAAAGATTTCACTGCACGGATTTCAAGATACGCCTATGCAAACTTGGTACTTCCAAATTGTCAAAATTTCAGGTATAGTTAAACTTTTTGCAGTTTGCTCCAGTCTAATTCATCTTTTGCTTTGAGGATTGATCACCCTCAGTGATCTAGAGGTCCTGACCGCCCCGGTGGTAGGCACTTTCATGAGGTTGGCTTGGTAGTCAGGATTCAAGTCAACATCTAGAGCTTTCCGCATCTCACTAATGGCAAGTCGACCCTGGAGATCTTGGGGAGCTAAATACTGGCTAGTTACATTGTGGAGCATTAGAGGGAAATATTCTATCTCCTAGACTGTCATTCCAAGACATTTTGGCGAAGAGTACTAAGGATTTGCAGCCTAAAAACCATCACTTCCGAGCAATGGGTACAATACTTGCATCAGCTATGATCCTCTTGAGGTTCGAGTAGCAATATCCCTATAGATAGGTCCAGCGCTAGTAATCACATAGGCAGGGGTCTTCTAGGGCTTGCAGCGTCTCACCAATGGCAAGGCAACAGGCTTGAGTGGCATGCAAACAGAACTGCTCAAACGGGCAAGGCCACTGGTAGTGCCCATCCTAACTGCATTGTTTAACAAGGCATTACAGGAAGGCTTCTCCCATAGTAGACCACTAAGAAGGTAGTTCCCATCTACAAGGCAGGCGACCCCCACAGCCAAGCTAATTATCAAACAATCATGCCCAGTTCGCTCTTTGCAAAATTGCTAGCGAGCATAAGCATGCTACCTATCACTTTTAGAACCTGCCAAAGTAACTATACTAAGTACTTTTAGAATGGATATTGTTTTCTTGTTCTTTTGATCAAAACGAACTCAAAAGTTCAAAATAAAAGTCAAAAGCATGTTAATATTCAATGTTAAGATAAAGACAATACAATTGGAGGTCAAAAGGAATGCATCCAATTTAACACTTAATAGTTATTGAGACATTATAAAAGTACCCAGTACCCAGTACCCAGCCTTGGGCACTCTTTAAGTTTTCTTGAATAATACTTATTGTGATAGAGTACATGCGACAAAGTCCTCGGTGCTTCATAGAGTTTTGGTTCAAAAAATGATTTTTTGATTCATTTAAAAAATAGTAGGATATATGGCTGGTAAAAAAAGAGGCATTTCAAGTCTTTATCCGATTCATTTTTATATAGGTAGAATTTTTTCTGGTACGAAATAGCTACATGATTTAATTTATACGATTAGTTAATTTTTTTTTTTTAATAAGCCTACTACACTACCTTTAATTATATTTATGCATGCAACGAATGCCCCAAGACTAGGCCAAAGTAAAAAAAGAAAAAATCAAAATTTCCTTTCAGGCCAAAGAAAAAAAATTCAAAATTATCTTTCCTTCCTAAGCCATAAACAGATTCTCTTTTTGCTCTTTCTTGCTGTTTTCTATGTCATATTTTGCGGTTGCAGACATGCGATCAAAACTAATGAAGATAAGTGGAAACAGACTTTTTCAAGAAGGAAAATGTACTGGCAATAGCTCCGCATTTGAAAAGAATTGAAGGCCAAAAAAAGCATTTCCATTAGCTACATCATTTGAAAGGTTTATGGGTTATATTTCCACAAGGTTTTCAGCTAATCCCGACTCTATACAATTGGGTATAATGCATATACTATGTCTTGTATGAGATCAAATGTGACCTAATGTGGTAGATATGCTTCTGCAAGAAACTGTTATCAGAGCATTGTTGCTAGGAATAAATGGCCAATGTACCTTCTCTTCTAAACCCAAACAGTAAAAATGGATTGCTGCCTACTTCAACAAGCCATCTTCAAAAATTGGGCAATATGGTACAATTGAAAATCATAATTTCGGGAGTGATACAGTAACCTAACATTTTCTTGTAGGCTACAAATTTGTTTTAATATCCTTTTGTTTTTTAGATTCAAAGGAAATTTTTCGAACCACTAGGATAAGTCCCGTCCAAATTAGCAAGTGCCTGTTCATCCTAAGGCTAGAAGCATTCTATTCATTTCCAAACTTTGCCATACACTGGCTATAGCATGCTTATGTCTTGACCAGCATTCTCGAGCATCACTTGACGGACAGAGGAAGCAGAGATATGAGCCCTCACACATGCAAGATTCAAGCCCCGACCTTGGTTGGAGATATCAAGAATCGCCGGTATGACGTACTTAGAAAACGATTGAGGTAGTTGGGGACCCTATGAATTTGCAAAATGCGGTATAAGTGACATGCTCATGACGACCAACACCGTCAGGACAACTTGTCAATAATAGTTTGGAGTCCATCGGAGATGCCCAGTCTCTCCAATGCTATTTCGTTTCTATATTGATCAGTTGGACGGATGGCTTGTTGAACACGAGGGTGATGGAGCTTAGCTTGTGCACTAGATCATTAGGCAACTCATATTAAGCCGATGATGTGGAACTACACTCCAGATGACATGCACTGCCATCTAGTTGCCCTGGATACTTTTTGCTGGGCTACTGGGATACGAGTTAATTTGGCCAAGACCAAGCTACTACTAATCTCATTCTCACAGCATCCAAGGCCTCCCACCGTCACTTATTAGGTCAAAATATGGAGGCACCCACCTACAAGTAGTTCAATCTTGATTATTTAAATCTACAATAGGGTATTTGAGTAATTCATACCAACTATAGATAGTACCATATTTCGTGGGCTATATGTACCTAATTATTTTGAAGAAAAGTACATGCAATATCTCATACCAAGAGCTTTTAAGCCATGCATTTTGTTTCTTTCTCTACATTCTTAAGTGGTCCACTATCGGTACACCCTCCCTACTAAGTTTTGAATGAACTTAATTAATCATCCTACCATTTTCAAAGCTTATGTTCCAGATGGTTTTCTCTAATTTAAATTTATTATCATATGTAAATCTAACTAACACGTGTCATGGTAAGATCCTAATCCAACCATGCGTTTCTTCCTATTGAGGATGAGTATTATCTTAATTGCCTGTCCATGAAATAGATCTTTTATTTCAACCCTCATAAGCTTTTATTATGTTTTGTATTGCCTGTATAACAGAATTTGCTGAGTTTTCTGATGAATTTTTTGGAGCAGTCCACTGTTGATAATGATGGAGGCTTCCAGTAAAGTCAGTGAAGAGACCATCTATTCCAATCTTGTTTATCCAATAATCATATTCTTGATATGCATCTTGGTGGAAGTCAAAGTGCAGGAAAGGTGCTTCGTTGCGATAAGTGTAAGGATGTACCTGAAAGTTGCACAAGTTAGAATCCCAAATTCAGTCATACAAATTCATCTGTCTGGTTACCTGAAGATTATGTGCATGCGCCTTTGCGACCAAATCAGTGGGGGTAGTTAAATAGTTTTGAAGATTTGAAGGCACTATTGTGTCCTTCCAAGGTCCAATCCCCACAACATATTTCCTAATGAAACTTAGATATGTATCAGACGTGATTTCTGCATATGACTGAAGAAAGAAATTGGTGAGAAGAACTACAATCCAAGCATATGGGAGTCTAGGACAGATTAAGAAGCCACTTTTACCTGATTAGTGTCCTGAGTGCGAACTGTAATGTCATCAATGAGAAAAATCTTAGGGGAATTTGTGAGATTTGAAGTGTAAATGAGAGAACTTGGAGCAAATGATTGTATAAAAACAGGCTGATTGAGCCATTCTTTTGAAAGGTATTCTCCATTATACCCATATTTTAATAATGTCTCAATAAATACATCTTCAAGTATTTTTCCTTTTGGCCACTTAACCTAAAAAGCACGGAGCAAATCAGTGAGCTCCAAGTCACTGATCAACAGAAAGAAATCAAGGTATAAAGCTCACTTACATGTTTGTTAATAAATACTGGGCTCTTGATCTCAGGATAAATGCCAACAATACGTGGAGCATCTAGTGCAATTGAAATAAACTCCTCAAATGTAATAATAGGGAACATTCCTGATGTCAATCATGGTGATGAATTAGTTTTAAAACACGCCAAAGAAGGTAGCAATTAATTGTCTAACCATTATAGGATGAATCTCGAAAATGGAAACGCTGAACAGTTCTGAGTTTGCTAATCTCCTCAAATGTAAAATCCACTGCAAGCAGCCATAATATGAATTATAAAAACTCTACAAAATATAATTACAAAAAATGTCATGAAATGCACCTGTAAAAAATCCTGTTACATTAACACCTTCACATTCATATGTTCTGCGACGATTAGCAAATTGCTTATGTTTTGCAATATCAGTAGTATCATCCAAAATAACGTCATGGAAACATATGAGAACACCATCCTTTGTGGCGGTTATATCAGACTCAATAAAATCAGCACCTTCTTCTATAGCTCTCTGTAATCACCAAACAAACTAAAGCTAATCCAAGGGCTGACATGATTCAAAGTAGAATAAAAAAGGTGAGGCCAAAATGAAAAATGCTTGCATAGCAGGTAAGCAGGTCCACCAGAAAAACTAAATCTAATCCAAGGGCTGACATGGCACAAAGTAAAAAAAAAAGGAGAGATGAGGCAACAAGGAAGAGGGCATTACATACCAGGTAGGCAGGTCCAGTTTCCTCAGGCAATTCGCCATTTGATCCTCGATGAGCAATGTTAAAGGGGCGCCATGTCTGCAAGGGCTGCATAATATGCCCATTAGGCTTGCTAGGAAGCGGATTAGGGTAATGCCGGGATGCCCATGCTGTTACTGCAAACTGCGCAAGAAAGAACAGCAACAGCAGCAATACTGCAAAAAAAAAACCATAGAAATTAAGCGAACTGACAGAGAAGTTTACAATGTGCAATCTGGAATAATGAAGTAACAGAAAAGCTTACAATGAGCTAGCATGGTGTAGATATCCTCACTAAATCGGGGAGTTTAATCCATAGCTAGAACAGGCACGCAGCTCCCCTTTGGCCAGTTACGTGCACCTTTTTTCAATCCTGTCATTTTCTGAATAGAATAGGACTTTTAAAATAGATTTTCCTAAGATATCCTAGAATACAGAATATGCGCACTTGGAATATGCTAGTACAGTACCTTGTTGCCAAAAACTCTCCTATCTTACCATGGGTGAAAATATCCTTACCCTGGTTTTGGTTGATTCCATCGCGGTGAAACTCTCCCGCGGAATCACTAACCCTCCTGCCCCGTTATCCGTACCCTCTTGCCCCGTTATCCGTACCTGCCCCGTTATCCGTACCTGACAGGCTCCATTTTATACCTTCCGGCGGAATCACGTCTGCGAAATACTGCCGGATGGAATCACCAACCTTTTATTCTACGCGACGGAATCACATGGAATTGATCCTGCGGGGTGGAATCACCGCATACTGTAATATTCTTCCCCGTGGAATCACCGCGTACGATAATATTCTCCCCTGTGGAATCACCACGTAAATATTCTCCCCCGTGGAATCACCGCGGTAATATTCTCCGCCGTGGAATCACCTCGTACTATTCCTCGAGAAGGAATCACCTGGAGACCTTTAAGTATGTAATAACTACAGGCAGGGAGGAAAAATTGGCAGATAGTCCAATCCCAGAAGAAGGTTATGCCCGATTCCATAAAAAATGGTTGAGGATGGTTTAAGGAAGCCTACGTTACTTGAAGATCCTGAATGAAATTAATACTAAACCAATGGTGAAAAAAAAACAAGCTGTGTGTGTGCATGTCCATTGTTATGTTCTGCACTGCCCATAACATTTCTGGTTGAGGATTTGAACCCCTTGCCAATATCGGCAATGCCATGGGCTGCTTCAAAACAAGAAGAGGAAACAAGAAACAAATCTGCTTCAAACCCTGTGCTTCTGATGTCGATGACCTAACCTTGCTCAAATTATGTAACAAAATGAAAGAACCTGCGGAATGGAGCTAAGAAACAGGAGTTAGTTCGTATGTCAAAAAGATGAGAGGCTCTTGTATTCGAATACAAGAGATTGAGATGATTTGGAATGAGGTAGCTGTCAGAAAGAATTGAATCCCTTCACTCGGCGCCAGAAACAGAAACCTCTGCAATCAAAAGCCTGCAACACTTCATTTTCTTCATATTTCCATGCATCTCGAAGGGAGGCCTCAAGATCTGTGGCATCAACAGCAGAAGGCAAAAAGCTAGAAAGATCATCCCTGGCCCCAAAACCCCCTGCACGAATTAGGTCTTCATCCGTTATGGGAGCTTCCATATTAAAATCAACTCCTGATTTTGGTTCTTCAGCTGGGCGAGGAGAATGAAGAGGCGATTTTGCATGATATGCAGGAGTCTTTGCATCTTTATCTAGGGCTTCAACAGGTCTGCTACCGTTATTCATGCTCATTCTAAAAAGTATAATAAGAAATGAATGCTTGAACCTTACTCGAAACAGGGAAATGTTAAAGCGGTTGGGTCTTACCGGACTGAAGCTTGAAATGGGGCCGGTGCAGATAAGGAACCCAAATGTAGAAGAGGATTTAGCGGCCCAAGCTCGCCGTTGAAGAGGTCTCCGTCCCAGTGGTTTGCTTCTCCTTCTGGGGATTCTTCGCTGGATTTGGGAGAGGGCATAACCCAGTGGGAAAACAGAGGAAAACAGAGGAAACAGAGAAACAGAAACCTCATTGCACCAGAAGAAACCTCCGCAATCAAAGCCTGCAACAGAAACTCTGCCTCCTGCATCACGCCTTCCCCTTCGTCGTCCGGAGTTATGAATCCAAAGCCTTTCCAGCTATTGAACCACCTCACCTTTCCGGTCTTCTTCGCCTCGCCGGATCCTGCTGAGCCTGAATCCGCCATTGCAAAGCTTGGCGCAACTAGGGTAGATTCGAGCAGCAGAAAAAAAGGGTTAGAATAAAAAGGAGCCAAATCTGACCTCATACTAAAAGATTTAATCTGGATTAAAGCTCCATTGATGGGCGATTTTTCTATCTAGACGCACGGATTAGGTGCCGAAATTAGTGTTTCCGATGATTTGGCTAATGGTTTGGCGAAAATGGGGGGTTCAGATTTTTTGTTTGCTTTTTCAGTGGTTCTAATTGGAGCAGTTTTTTTGGTTTTTCCTTTAACTCTTTCTAATAGTTCCAGTTTAGAATTCAGTGTGGGCTTCTTTTTTAGGCTAGGTCATCTACAAATCCGGCGGCTGTTGCTGTGTTTCTTGGGCTGGAGAAATTTGGAGGCAGAAACTTCGGCTTAAGTAGGAATCTGCCACTCCTCTAAAGGCTCTGTTTGATCATGATGGTGTTAAGACTCTTGCAAGAGGCCGTTGTATTTCTTTGTGCAAAAAGAATGTATAGGCTATTGGTTGTGGGCTTCTGTTTCTGAAGCAGGGCTCCGGCCTGACGGACTACAGATCCGGCCCTTGTTTTGTAGGGCGGATCCAGCCGTGCTGGACTTTGCGAGCTTTAGAAGCTCTGTTTCAGATTGTGCAGCACCAATTCGGCCTTGCTGCACCAGTTTCTTAGATTCTTAGACTGTGCCGCCGTAGAGGCTCCGAAGAGGTTCACAGGTTCCCGAGAGTTTCGAGGAGAGGTACTGCGAGCTTTTGTTCTAATTGTAAAAGCATTTTCTTCCCTTTCCAATGGTTTGTGGCACTGTATTTTTTATTCGCATCATAGTTACGAAACACGGCCACGGGAAACGCAACGGCTCCCCAAATTTTAGAAAACGAAAACGGCAACGGAACACGAATAACACGGGAATATTCTTCAAAATACTTAAACTTTTTAAAATATGTAAAAAAAATACAAAATTTAGCAAAATTCAAAAAGATATAGATGCATGTATATTTATGGATGGAGGAAATAATAAATTAACAATGTTTAAAAAGCAATGGTTAGTTGCAATAAATTGAAGCCATAACAAGTTAACAACGTTTAAAAAGCAATGGTTAGGCATTGTAGTTTATGGTTAAAGAAGCAATGGTTATGGTTATGCATTGTAGTTTATTGTACGTTTAAAGAAGCAATGGTTAATATGGTTATGCATTGTAGTTTCTAACTGTAGAAGAACAGAGCACCAAAGAACCGCGTGGGGTCGATCACAGATGCGGGCTGATGGCGATCCGGGCGGAGACATCTCGGGGCCGGCATCTCGGGGCAACATCTCGGACCGGTCTCTAGGGCGGACATCTCAAGGCATCTCGGGGCATCCCGGCGGACATCTCGTGGCAGGTCTCTGTGGCGAAGCGGGACTTCCTGGTCTTGGTGAAAGCAAAAGATGTGGCCCCTAATCCGTGAATCCGTAAGAACAGAAAATAGGGGAATCCAGAAGAACAGGAAAACAGGCGAAAGCAAAAGGCATCAAAATCCGAGAACTGCAGGCCGTTGCATGTATCAATGGAATCCGAGATAGAATCCGAGAAGTGCAGGCCGTTTAACACGCAGGTTTTTCAGGTTTTTCAGGCTCTCTGGAAAACAAAAGTGGGCGCATACCATACCCAGGGCTGAAAGCCAGCTCTCTGGAAAACAAATTTGTTACAGTTGCAGCAATTTTTGAAAACCACGACCGTTGTTCTGCCAGAACACGGTCGTTCCAGTCCAAACCACGTCGTGGTTCGTGTCGAACAAAAAGCCACGCGGCCGTTCGCCGTGTTCGCCACCTGACCGCCTCCAAAAACGTTGTTCTTGTGGGCCCCGAAACGGGCCGTGTTTCAGAATAACTATGATTCGCATACATATTTTCGTAGGTATCTATACAGGCAAGGGAGCACTCTAGTATAGGGGGTGTGGTGTATATTTATGCACCTTAGATCTTGCATAGTTTTTACAATATGCCAAGATCCAATGGACCAAAAAAAACATTAACACTTGAGCTGATAGAAGCTCATGACATGATCTCTCAATGCTAACCACGGTGCTTGGTACCCACATTTTATAAAGGGAAAATTACCAAAATGCCCTTAAAAATAGGGTGCTTGGCTAAAATGATAACTTTTTTAGGATTGAAGGGAAAATTACCAAAATGCCCTTAAAAATAGGGTGCTTGGCTAAAATGATAATAACTTTTTTAGGATTGATCAACAATATGATATTTGGGTCACGATTATTTGCCTTGGATTAATTTCGTGATGCCACGTGGCAAACAATTCCATTGCATTGCAGAATGGTCCGCGTCTTCAATTTCTAGCCGGTCAACAATCCTCTATTTCTTGCCATCCTCTATTTTTTGCCAGTTATTCCTCTGTTTCCAGCAAAGCTTGAATTGGACCTTGTTGAGAAAGACAGTGCCAGACCTTGAATTCATAGGTTGAATCCATAGCCTAATAGAAAGACACCTTATCATGAGCATCCTTGAATTCATAGGTTGAATCCATAGCCTAATAGAAAGACACCTTATCATGAGCATCCTGCATGAATTTGCCACATTTATGCCTCAAAAATCCGTAAAGAAGCTAAAATTTTGCCCTTTTCAATGCTTATCATGGCCGTAGCGCCCCTATCATATAGCGCAAATGTAGTGAACCAGCTTGGTGCTAGCAAGGAATTCGGCAGAGGCTTTTGAAGAATTTGAAGAATTAGGGATTGTGGAAGCCAAACCTTGAAGCAAAATCAGGGCAGTTTTCTGGATTTTCTGGTAAGCCACTAACGTAAGCAATATGTCTTTGCTTCAAGAGGTGAGATGAGGCATTCTTCATGCTTACTTTCTTATTTCTTTTGATCAAAGACATACTGAAAAGGCACAAGTGCCTATAAAGTGGAATAGATTTGTATGAAAATCTAGTTTATGACACAAGGCATCCAAAAGCAAAACACCACATGGTTTTTCCCATGGTTATGACTAAAAAACCATTCCACAAAACCAATGGGTTTTTGTGGGTTAATTTCATTAAAAACCATATGAGGCTAAACTACTTGGTTTTCTTGTAAGGTTCACTAGGGTGGTATTATGGCATGGAAATTGCTAATGGCTCCTTCCTAGTGTTTGTCAAAGTGGTATTTTATGTTGGTAAATAGATGTGATATATTATAATGTTTTAAAGGTAGGGTTTCCCAACGTGGTATAATATAGTGGTTGTGGATGTGGTTTGATGTCGCGGCTCTATTTATGTGATTTTATAATGTGGTTAGTTATGGTGGTAAAATGTCATGGCTAATTTTCATGGTAAATGCACACGGCTCACAATGTGTTATATGCAGTAAATCACCATTATTTAATCAGTGGAAGTGTTTAGGTTATTGTATTAAAACACTATGTTTATCAAACTTAGATGTAATTGTTAGTTGTAGAAATGCATGGTTTTGTAGTACACTAGATTCATGGTTATCATTTATAAACAAGTATTGCTATATAGTCTAAAGCATTTCAAACTACTAGACTAAACTATTAAAAATTGTGGATGGTTTCTTATGTATTGTAGTACTTATTAAGGTTGGTAATCCACACAACACATGTTTTTTTCTAGTATAGTTTTAAACAACAATGTGTGGATATTAAACAAAACAACATAAGAAACCTAACAGCATTGTTTTCAATTGTCATGAGGAAAGAGAATTACACTGCAATGGTAACAAAAAAATTCTTGCATTGTCTAATGAGTATACATTTCCCATTTGAATTTTTTAGTACATAATCACATATTGTTCATTTCAAAAGTATCATCTCATTTTCAACTAATAGATTCCAAACTTTACAATCTCAAAATGAGCAATCTATTATGCATTATATTCCACAGTGTGTGAAATGTGATGTTTCAAAGAACAATATAATGTAATCGACAATTACAATTAGCTTTATTTTTTAAAAATAGGGGGCGTCCATATCTGCAATGCCAAAACACGCATATAAGTGAGAATATTTGGAAGCAAAAGGACAAATATGCTCCAGATTCTGAAACCTACAAGAAGATTCCTGTGTTACATGTTTGCAACATAAACATGAATGTTCTCTGCTGTCCTCTAAAATTTGAAGAACCAACAAGTGAGATGCAAATACTAAATCGATAAGCACACCAGCTATACCTGGAACACGGTAATCTTGAAGCCGCTAGTGAGATCCTTTATTGTTGGCAAAATTGCAAGTGCTTGCTGTCAAAAGACCTGGTTTTCAGATTCCAGATTGGGGTCTTTCTTCTAATCTGGGCTGAAGCAATAACAATAATTAAATCATCTCCCTTTGGCCAATCAAAGTTCTTGACAACAGAAGACAGGAAAAGAAGAACAAAAGATATTAAAAGCATAACAAACAGGCAAAAACAGGTTTGTTAGAGAGGCAGAGACATCTCAGTTCCATTACTGATAGCACATCAAATACCTTTACAATGTGGCTGCGTATTGGAATTACAATCTTGAATGCGATCAGATCAGAAATTAGAGGTGTAAAAGGAAATCATTCAAGACGTGTATACATAAATATCATTGCACAACTTTTTGTACGTTCTCAAAGTACCAAATTTTGTGGATTCCCTCTTTCTCATCAGAACTCACTGCAAGTGCTCTGCGCCATTTGCCCTTGCTTCAAGAGTAATAACCAAACCCTGATCGTATCCCACACAAACATTTCCTTGCACAAGTCACCAAGGAAACATGATATTATAAAAGCAAAGGTGATGAATTATCATGGCTAAGACTGCCTTATGGCAGCATAATAGAGGTGAATGGCAACGCCATCTGGTTCAATAAGAGTTTCCTTACCCAAAGAAACTCCAAGGAACATGACATTACAAAAGCAAAAGTGATGAATTAAATTGGCTAAGACAACTTATTAGACAACATAAAAGAGGTGCTGGATTCGTACTAAGATGACCAAAGACAGTTCGCATATACGAGCTCTTTGCAGCAAGAGAAATGTTTTTTTTTTTTTTGAAGAACATGCATTTATTGTGTGATATAGGAATTCAGTACTTAGGCCACAAAAAGCGTTTTCTGGATCATATGCTGGAAAGAGAGGGATTTTACTCCCTTAGAGGCTGCAGATTCTGTACAAAAGGTGCATATTGATGCCATAATTTGAAAACTTCCGTACTTGGCATAGATATCAAGAAGGGCACTTACCATGGTGTCTAATTCAATAATCCGCTCATGGAAGCAAATACCTCGCCTTTTTCGCCAACAAAGAGCACCACATGCCTTCAAAATACTTGGGATATATGCATAAGATCGGCCATTCTTCGTCCAGATATATTTCGGCATTAAAAATCAAGTGGCTTGGCTACATCCATCCCTTTCGGAGAAAGTAGTTGATTGCCCTTGAAGCTGCAATATAATTTTGATATCTTGTTTGATTTACTATGATTGTACAACTGCAAGAGTGATATCAAGTCCTCCACCTGCTTTATTTGAACAATTTAAGATAGAAAACCAAAACAAAATTAGCATTTACTGACAAAATAGGCATTTGTTTTGAAAACAAGAACAAAATAACTTAGTGCATTCCACCTATCATTTAAGCTGGAGAAAGTTCCTTTTTTACACCAATCACTGCTAAAAAATTTCTACTAGTAACTTGAAAAATTCCAAACAAAAAAAGGGCCATGGAGATACCAGAGGGGTGCCAATATGGAGCCCGATCTTCTTCCTGTATCCAAAGGTAATCCCTTGAGCTCTGCCATTGCTGTTGTTTGCTGCCAGAGCTTGTCATTGCACTGCACCTTCGCTCCTGAATCCCTGTTTGCCTCCATCCTCCCTATTCCGGTGCCTCCATTACTTCCTATTTGCCTTCCAATCTGACAAAAGAAAATAGGGAAGATTTAGATCCTTCAAATCTGACAACAGAAAACAATGAAACGCAAAGACAGGAAGACCGCTCGACCTCCAAGGGCGGAGTGCTCAGGATCTTACGCTGGAATGGCCGGAGTTGGATCCATCAGGGGGCCGGAATAGGAGGCCGCTGCATGCACAGTAAGTCTCCTGAATAGGGTTTTGAATGCAGAGTATGCTGAATATGGTGTCGAATGTGGCATTTGAAATTATCCTGCCCATTGTTGGGAGGGCGGGATAATTAATTGAATTATTGCACACTCATATTTTTTTGTCCAATGGATCCTGGCATATTCTAAAAAATATGCCAGATCTGGGGTGGGAAAAATTACACCTCAGACCCACATATTGAAGAATGCTCCCCATATGCAAGTAATCAGTATAAAAATATGTGTCAAAAAGATAAATACATGGCCCTAGACCATTGCAAGTAAAGGAAATTTTTTGAGGCGACACCCAAGCGGCGAACCTGCAGTGCCGCCGAGTCTGGCAGGCTGCCGAGGGAATATTTTTGAGGCAATGGACTTTTCCTTATATAATGCACAGTTGGGCGAATTACACTCCGCCATGTGGTAAGTGTGGAAATCTTATTCCTTACTCTGTTTCGGCGGCAAACATTCTTCCGGAATTTCACAGAGATTCAAGTCACAGAGTCGTATTTCGCATAGATACAAGGTGATTTAAGCAAAATGCTATAGTTTTGCGACCTTTGGAAGTTATGGCGAAGGTGGCTTTATCTTCTGTTGCGCCGCATATAGATTCCCATAAGCCCCTTCTCATCCTCTTTTTTGTCAGATTTTTACCTGAGTAGGCGGTTCCAGCAGGTTCAATCTCTATGGGCCTGTTTCCTGCCTTCCTTCCACTCTTCCTAATTCTTGCACAAGTTAATCTACGGATATGGCCATCGGACAAAAGAATGACAAGTGTGCATTACGTATGGTTAGTGATAAATTAGGTTAAATGATAGTGTTTGCAATTTTGAAGTAACCATTGGATTATAAACCATTGAATTGTCAAATATAAAAAATAAATACTTGAAAATGTACAAATACATCCCCGACTCACTGGTTTACCAAGGCTTCACTGCTGAACTCCGGTGAAACTGATGCAAGCCGAAAGACTCCACGAATCACTTGTCCAAAACATGTGTGACTGTTAGTTCAAAAAGTAAAGATTCGCTTCAAATTGACATGGAATATGATGAGGTGGCAACTAGGTGACATATCATGCCAAGTAAGGAAGGCCAACCAAGTATGAAGTACAACCTTGGTTTTTCATGGCATGGTGTGGCAACGTTTCGCGACATGGTAAGATATAGATGGTGTGGACATGATGACTAAGGATTTTTATAAGAAATAGATGTTTCGTGAAGGGACTGCCAAGGGAATATTGGGGCACTAAGAAAAACCTACTGATCCCACTCAAAGCAACCATTTCAAAAAATTGGCCTAGTCATTTTCTATTTAAAGTGCATAAAATGCGTGGTCATCATGTGACATGCCACACCATTCAAAGAAATGCCATGCCGCCATGGAAAAATATGCATGCTGAAACAAATGTGTATTTTGCAGCAGACTATTATTAGATACCAGCTATTAAATTCTAGTATTGATTTTGATGATGCAACTGGAATGCCCATCTTGGCTGAAGGAATGGAGCCTTTCAATTATGAGTCTATCTTGCCAGTCCGCTACATACTTCGAGAAATATGCATTTTGCCCATGAGGACAGCTAGGGATACAAGGACTATTGCACTTGAGACCAAGACTATGACATTGCCAAATAGGCTACTTCTATTGCATAAGCCTGGAAATATTCCTATTTGGCCCTTGGAGGAGGATGTTGTTGTACAAGCTATCAAGCATGGTTCTGCAGCCCATTTGACCTCATCTGATGGTTGTTGGTATGCTCTTGTTAATGTAGTAATTGAAAAAAACAGGAAAGTGAAGATTACGTGGTTGAATTTAACAAACAAGAGAGGAGCACAGTGCTTGGTGCCATCTTATGAGGAAAAGAGGTGGCAATCTTGGGATTGTCTTCTTAAAGTGTTGACTGTCAGAAAAAGTGGCATTGGACGACATGCTTTTTACTATCTATTGGATTTAGGAAACGCTATTGGATTTAGGAAATGCTTTGGCTAGTTGCAGATTAAGCATCAATTCTTTGACAGGTGTTAGCAGCTGCTCCTTTATTTGTTATGTATGTCATTTCAAGTTATTTTATTTGTTGATTGAATGACATCATTTTCCAGCAGTCGTAGAATATGAAAAGAAAGCGTGTAATTGGCAGAAAGTTTGTTGTACTCAATGCTCTGGTAATAAATCTATTTGATTCAAAAGAAATTGTGTCTATGTTATTTCCAGGTTTTTTTATGTCTCATGTATACTGATGGAATCACTGTTTGTGTTATCAGTTATAAGCAGCTTGCTCAGTTGTTACCTATGCAATATGATCATCTAATATTCAACATTCTTTCGAAATATTCAAAACAGAAAAACATTATTATGAAGGTTCATATCAATGGCATTCAATGGTTGCATTTGAATTTAGTATGTAACATGTGTTAGAGTATGCAACTTATCTGGCAAACACTGCTCAAACACTGCTAATTCGATATGTAAAGTCCTGTTGTAAAGCAAGCTTTGTCAAATACCACCATCTGAATTTTGAATTATTTGCGAAGCTCCAAATGAATAACACTGTTCATTTGGTATTTGACTGGATCAATATTCATTAGTTGGCTGGCAATGCATCATTCACAAATTTAACCTTTTCTCTTCTTCGATCATCATGCCGAGAGATTAAGCATCAGATGCGGCTACTGCAACTTTGATTCTCTAACAAATTACAGATCTCGATGCCATTATCCATCAATGGTCTCCTGCAATATAGCTTGAAACTTTCTAAAAGAACCATGTATTCGACCTCCAGGTAGAAATCCTGTACCACCAAATTCAACCTCCCTGTAGAAATCTTGTACCACCTCGTATATGATAACGGTAGGCTAATTTGAGTGCAAGCCACAATTCCCATGTGCATATGATCATAAGATATAGAAATCATTCAAAAACATGTGGTTGTTAAAGGGTTAAATCTATGTGAACACAATAGTAGAATAGAATAGAATAGAATTGTTTTTATCGTCCACGGAGACCAATCGGCCTATGGGACCCAATACAAAAAGCGCAGCAGTCATAGTAGAAATTGACAAAAAATGATATGCCCCCGGATCACATGAAATCCTTTAAACGGGACCAGTACAATTTTTAACTAAGCATTGTGGAGATCAATGGAGCTAATCCTGCCGAAGCTTGAACTGTCGGGGTTATAAATACCTAGGGTCAATGCTCAAGCAATATTATGGTCAATGCTTTTAAAATTATGTTTCTACTAAAGTGTTTTGCATGGTTGTAAAGGTGAGAAGTTAAATAAGAAAAGTGACATAACAATTTGCATAAAGTCTCTATCGAAATGAAAATTGCCCTCATTTGTTTCTTTCTCAACATCAAAGTGATCTAGAAGTCGTATTTAATTAAAGTGGGATTCATTCCATTCCCATTTTTTTTCGGAACCCTGTTAATTTACATAAAAAGGAGCACCTCGACCCGAAAACTATCCTTAATTCGAATTTTTGAATAAAACTCTGCATTCCAGCTTTGCTGCAGTTTTCCCTGGTTAGCGAGTCGAGAACAAGAACAATGCAACTGAAACAAAGGAAATTCATTAAAGATTGAAACCAAAGAACTAGTTGAAAAAGAATTTTTATTAATAAATTGAATAGGTACAATGTATTTTACATCGGACGCTTGAGACCATGGCGATCTTCTTTGTCACCACAGATTATCATCTTGGTAGGTGGTCCACCTTAGGGGATTAACTAGCGCGCTTCTTCACGCCGATTTGTAAGCCTTGGGGGCAACCTTGAAGAGTGTGGAATGCCTCACGTGGAGGTGCCTCTGCAGCCTTCTGCGGCCGACCTGTCCACCCGACTTCTCCACTCGCCTCCCGCATCTTTCATCGAATATGCTCCTTCCCCAACCTCGTGGATGTTATGCAATGCTTGCAAGATGCTTTGAGCTTCCTGGACTTTCTCTTTGTTCTTCGCTGTTCTTTATCCCGTGGTGTAGCGAGCAACCTCTCGAATTCGCGAGCAACCTTATCCTGCAGGGCAAGAGTGTAGCGTGACCGGGTCCGTGCCGGAATCGGTATTTCTTTAAGCCTTGAGCGGGATCTGTGCCCGGCTCGGCGGTCTCTGATGCCCGCGGGCTCTGTGCTCGTGGTCGGATCGTGCCCCGAACCACCGAGCAAGGAGAGTATGATTAACAATTACGGTGCCATTAGTCAAAAAACGAAGAAAAGAATGTTGAAATCAAATTACAATGGAGAACATTCATTCCATACAACCGCATCCAATGACGTGGGAAGTAGTGTCTTTCTCGACTTCATGAGTCGAAAAGGCCCATAAAAGTGAAACTACAACCATTCTCATTAGAATATGGTTGCATCCAATCACACACGGAAGCATACAAATGGTTTCGTCAACGAGACAACCAGTGCCTTTCTCGACTCGCGAGTCGAGAAAGGCCCAGGAAACGCAATGTACAAGCATGCCTTTCTCGACTCGTGAGTCGAGAAAGGCAGCGAAAACTCAATATACAAGTATATTCATTACAAAATGTTCAATACATGTGTTCACGTTTGTTTACAATATTCACAAAATTTGACTATCTGAAAGCAGAGGTCACTCTTCTTGTTCACCAAAATATTTGTCGTCCATAGCTTTCATGATCGCCTTGCTCTCTGGATCGGGTTCCGTGAGGCTCGGATAGTTCAGAAGCACATCGGCGACAAGAATGGCAAAGCGGGATTCTGCCAAGACAGGACACAGTCCGAAGGACAACCACCTATCCGTCTCATATTCTTCAGGTCGATATGGCTTAGCAATGATTGTATTTTGCGCGTTATGATAGCACTTGTAGGCGGAGTCGTCTATGATCAGCGTGTTGTGTTTGCCATAGTCCTGGAATTGCTCATAAACCCTGTCCAGCCTTTTCACCATTATATGCTTCCCCTTTGTGACGGCTGGATCGAGGTCCGACACATGCTCGACCCTTTCGTTTCCCCAAACGAACTTGAACTTCAAAACTGAAATGCCGAGAACACCAAGAACATTGACAATATTTTTCTTTGCCATACAAGACCATACGGCCACTTTGAATCCCCGTTCCAGGCACCATTCAACAATTTCCTTAGCTCTAGGCCTCGGATACACTATTTTATGCTCCGTTTTGGTCGGGATCTGCGAGGTGTTAATCTCGGGGACGTCTTTATCGTGGTATACTGCAGCTAATACTCCATTGACGTCAAATATTACAAGCTTGGCGGGACCAGCTGGATCCCAGTTGGAGTTTGGCTCTGACCATATATCCGGTTCATCGGGATCCAAATGCGGGATCATTATCTTTTTTGATCCTTTAATCGGGCCGTGGAGCGATGTCTTGCTCGGATTGTCTTTGTCCTTTTCATTCTCCTCCTCGCGGCGTGAACCGCTGCCCAATGACAATGATCCGAGTCGTTGACTGAATTCCCTGAAATGATGACATCCGTCGAAAAGGAACGAGTTTTTCGACTTCGCGAGTCGAGAATGAAAAGAAAAGGTATTGAAAGGAACGAGTTTTCTCGACTTCATGAGTCGAGAAACACCGATAGAGCAAAAGTAAACTCACCTCAATCTCGGGTTTTCAAGAATGTGTTCGGCAAAGATTCGTCCAAACCTTCGACATTCTCGCCTCCGTCGGCTTTGTCTCCCTCGTCCCCTCGCCGTCTTTCATTGCTTCCATTTGTCTTCCTCCCCTTGAAATGCTCATGAAGCGGATCCGGTATGACCGAATGGTTTCAACCATGTCCTTATTTCCAACCACGGATATAGGTTTCATTCCAAACAACATAGCCCCCTGAGAGAACAGGCCATTCATGTACCACTCGCATACAATTTGATCTTCCTCGACCAAGCTGGTTATGAAGTACTTGATAACTCTTGGCCGGATAAGAATTCTATGTATAGGACCTGTCGCACCATCTTTGCTGACCTTGTCCATCGATGGAACATCCTCCATAAATCTGCCCCCTTCCGTGGTTCCATCCGCTCTTGAGAGATCATGAACTTGTCGAGATAATAATGCTCGCTAGACCACCACTTATCCAGGTCGACCACCGATCTTGAAATCAAAACCAAAACTATGTTGGCAAAGCTTGGTGCCTTGACAAGCCAAGTCTGCACTCATGATCAAGTTCAGATATGGAGTGCATGATCTTGTTGGTGAAGTTAATATCACCTGCCCATTGGGAGACAGCAGTTGTCCGATTGCCCCTAAGCATGCAAAAAGACAAGGAAACCGAAAGTATCCAGTCGGTCATGTCCGCATACCGCCTTGTACCAACGCTCTATGTCAGCTTTGTCATAAAAAAAAAAAGGGTGGGGTCTTCGATCATATTGATGGCAAATAGTGCCACGGGTCCAGTGCCGCCCGGACCACCAAATCCCTTGTGTCCCAAAGTTACCAAAATGGGGGGCTATATCGTCACTTTAAATGGGACCACCCCGAATCCAAGCTTCCTCTTCGTAATTGCCATAGCACGCTCGGAAAAGGAAGGGTTTTGACGCTACGCTTCAGCTTGGTGTTGATGTAGGGTTGACATAGACGGTTCAATTCCTTCATGTCTTCCTCATCAAGGGCAGCCTTTTCCTTGTAATAATCAAAATCATGGTATTCATTAGATGCAACGTTGCGTAACTCCGTGATGCCTTCTTCTAACGCGACGCCGCTTTAGGACTGTGGCATAATCCTTTAAATCCCCGCATTTTAGAACTCATGGTCTTCCTTAGTAGGATTGTTCCTTCCAAGATTTTGCCTTGTAGGTCAAGCGTTTCTTTTGTCCGTCAGGCCCCAGATCCTCTTCATGAACCGCTTGTCAAACAACTTGGGGTCCGCCCGCTTGAAATTCTCCATTGCTGTCCTTCCGACTTGCCTCTTGTCCATTGAGCCCATATCTCAGTCCATTTCTCCCGCACCTCGGTGCTAAGAATGAGGTCATATTGGTCCGAGAGACTCCCCGCCTTTCCTTGGTGTTCTCTTCTTCTTCTCCTCTTCTTCCTCTCCCTCATCATCTTCCCCGTCCCTCCAGTGAGAACATATCCGCATAGTTTCTCAAAGGTCTTCCACTTATCCGAGGGAGCCCTGTTTCCTTTAGGATGCTGAGGACAACCCAATGCTTTCCATTGTTGCCTAGCGTGTATGATCTGGTCAGGATAAGGGCTGCATTCAGTCATGTACCAATGTCAGAGCATGAAAGTATCTACAAACACCTTAATAAACAAGAAATAGTAGCCGGGTTTTCTCGACTCATGAAATCGAAAAGTCCCCTTCTTTTACTTATTCGGGTTTTCTCGACCATGAAGTCGAAAGCTCTGCATCCTTTGATTTTCTTTGTTACCCCCCGGCTCCCTTGACTCGAAATGAAAACCCCAGTGATAATCGGGAAAACGTTAAGATGGTAGGGCTTTCTCGACTCGCGAGTCGAGAAATTCCCTTGAATGTCTAACTTTCTTTTACTTCTCTGGGTTTTCTCGACTCGCGAGTCGAAAAGCTCGCAACCTTTGGTTTTACGTGTTACCACGCTTTCGACTCGCGAGTCGAAACCCCCAAGATAATCGGCAAATGTTAGGATTCGAGAGTTATTTACCTTCACGTAGCTCGCGACTCGCCGCTATTGTGTTCGCGGTGGCTAATCTTGCCGCTTTCGTTCTTGGCGTCTCCGTAGAAAGAACTCGCACTCTCGCTTGGCATATCTATCCTTGATCCTTTGCGGCACCTCCTTCTCCGTCAATCCCGCAATACTTGCGCCCGCCCTAATCATCGTTGACCGGTACAACCCGTAACCGGACGCCCTTTCCCTTGGATCTTCCTCGGACTTCCAAAAACAACTCACCGGTCGATGCGCTAAAAGGTATGACATCCGCAGCATTGGATCTGCAACGGATGTCGCACCATCGTTGAGAATCTCCAAAGATGTGTGTCGGATTAAATTCCAATGGTTGAACAAGACGGCATCTCCCCGGTAAACCTTCAGTGCCTAATGTCCAGAAGCAGCTTGTGTGATATTCCCAACGGATAATACCGAGCGGCCCGCTCCATTTTACATGCCCCTCTGTGAAATCCTGATCCGATCATCCGATCCATTATTGGGGAGTCGACCATATCTTCGCCTCCTTCGCATCCGATTCCTCCCGTGGTGTCATCTTCCCCATCTTTGTTTTTTGGTGGACTTTTTTGTGTATGAACCACAACTTGATTCCCCACTGCAGAGTGTTGTAGAGTCTTCAGCACAGTAGAAGTGAAGCTCCCCGTATTGAACAGTTTTTCCCGACTGAAAATCTCCATTCCAAGCTCCCCGATGTTAGGGTTCCGCCTCCTTCATCCCTTCCGGATCCTTCCACCCAAGGTTCTCGACAATTTAAAGGCGCTGCCTTTTTTTCGTGCCCTTCGCCTTGCTCATGGAAGAGTGAGAATAATTTGAAACCGCTAATTTTCTGGTGTGATAGAACTTACTCTTCCGGCGGTCCTCGACATGTAGTGTTAAATGCTTCAATCATGGCGAGACGGAGAGCACAACACCGATTTTCTTGTACTTGTCTCCTGAGCTCTTCTTGTCCCTTTGGTGGAGAAACAGATCTTTCTCCTTCCCACTTGTTGATACCTCGACATACCACCAAGAATCTGGCTGGTGTGTCAAGAAGCTCTTCTCCGGTCCCTCGATGACGAAGAACGGAGTTCGCCGCTGATCACTAGTGAGTCCGAGGTGAATGCCGCAAGAAGAAAGGATGGATCGCTTAAGGTATTCCGACAAAAGAAAAACCTCGAGCTCACCCGGGGTGTTAGTCTTCTTCTTCTTGCCGCCGCTAGAACTAGCATCCCCTCCCGGCCGCTTCTTGGGAGTCGCCATGTCTGATGCCCTCTCATCCTCTTCTTCGACCCCTCTCAGAATTAAGTCTCCTCCGCGTTGTGAGTTTTAGGACTGCATGTAAAAAGATCGGGCGTGTTCTTTAGTTTGAATTTAAGGACATGCAATCATTTATGAAAAAAAGCGGGCTAAGGGTACAAAGACGGTCGGCTTTAGCCCGCCCAAACACCAAGCTTCAAATTTAATCACATCAAGGGACTTAGTGAGCTGAGCGAAGTTTATCTTCAACTGCGGCATTGGCGACCTCTCGAAGTTCGAGAAAGAGCATCGAATCGTAGTTTATCTACCGGAATGGCGCCGCGACGCTGTAAGCCGCTAACAACGCTTTGAATGTGTTTTTCCTGGTCGCGCCCCTATTGCAAGCAGTTGATTTGATCGATGAGCACGAGCTAAGGTGGGAAGCGGAGAGGAGCCGCCGCATTACCTGAACTCTACACCGCGGCGCCATGGAACGGGATACGAGAATCGCAGCGATACAAGTATTAGATGAGAGTGCACTCTTGATGAGACCGGCGTAAGAAGCAAAGACTCTCGAGGTCATGGATCCGCGATACAAAGGCCCAAGGAATTTCTCGTGAAGAGGTGAGTTTCGTGAGATGCCTCGTATTATTTTGGCGGTAGAACATGCCGCCCTGTTTTAAATCATGGAACTGCTCATAAGCTCGACGGGTTTATTGTTTCCTTGTCCAGCATTTTTCAGCTTCGAGAGATGATTTACTCTCTGGGTTGAGAGATGCTCGGCAAGGAAACAATGGATCGGGGGTAAACTTGAACAGATCCATTTTAGGTGTATTTTTTCTTGGAATGTTTTCTTGGAATGTTGTATATAGATCAGGCTAGGTCTAAGGCCCAGGAGATGCGGTTCAAATGCATCCTCCTGTGGTTAGTCAGAGAGGCCTCCACCCAGTCGGAACCACTCCTCTTCGCAATATTCGAGGAAGATGGTTCGAAGGAGAGTGGCTCAGACAGGCTAGAGGCACCTGGGACTACAAACAGGAGAATACAGTGCTTGGTTGTAGAGACCTATGCTAAGACCCAAAGGCCTGCAGACAGTCAGGGCCACTTCCCTTCGCAATATTCGAGCAGTATAGTTTGAAGGAGAGTGGCTCAGACTGTCTGCAGGCACCCGGAGAATGCACGGGAGCGGGTATTGCTATGTGGGATTGGGCTAAGGGATTCTCGACTTGCGAGTCGAGAATGTGAGCCTTAGCTTCCTCTCTGCAATCTCGATTTGGGATGATGTTTGAGTTAGTTTTATTCGCACAAAGGAAAAATATGTGGTTTGGCCGTGGTTTTTAGGATAAATGTCGAGGTTTACTAAAGTCATTACGTAATAAAATATCCTTAGTAATTTATTCCACAGTTGAAGATGGTTCCAAGGAGAGTGGCTCCCCCGGTATTCGGATGGTTTGACACTCGGTGCTAAGAGGCCACACACAAGAGAATTGGTTGGCTAGAGGATTCTCACTAAGCGAAATGGTAAAATCGACATTGTTGGTTTCTCATGCCTACATTCTCGACTAAGAAGTCGAATGCCTTTAGCCATCGAGAACTCCGATGGTACACATGGAGGCCAGTTAGGTAAGGCATTCCCACCGCGAGCCGAATGCATCCAAAGAAAACTTCAGGGTTTCCCTGTGGTTGGTTGTAGGGTATCCACCCGCCGAGCCCACCCTCCATATTCACAAGATGGTTCAAGGAGACGGCTCTTTGACCGGTAGAGGCCATCGCTACCACAATAATGTGAGAATTGGTTGTTAGAGTTAGCTCACAGACAAATAAAACCACTTCCCTTCGCAATATCCGAGGAAGATAGTTTGAAGGAGAGTGGTTAAGACTGCCTCGCAGCCAGCCAGCGTAATCCACTAGAGTTTCGGCCGACTCACGAAATCGAAAACCGCCAGCACCTTCGGTGGTTAGTCGCCGAGGTCTCCACCCGCCGGAGCCCCCTCTTCGCAATATTCGGCGAGCATGGTTCAAGGAGAGTGGCTCGACCGGGTGGAGGCACCCGCGACCGCACAAAGGGCTATTGATTAGAGGATATTCTCGACTCACGAAGTCGAGAAGGCCGCAGCAGCTTAAAAAGAATGTGAAGACGCTGGTAGCCGTGTGTAATCCGATCGCGAAGTCGAGAATCCTCACCAGCCAAATTCCAGTAGTGTACACTCCCTCTTCTCACCCAAGAAGTCGAGAAGTTCTCGACTCGCGAGTCGAGAAGAAGGCCTGTACTTCCCGGATGGCAAGCCGAGGTATTCTCAACTCGCCACTCCCTTCCCGCATGTCTCCTGCAGTGGGAGGATATGTTGTGAGTTAGAAATGCATTCTCGTGAAGTAATTCCTATTCTTAGTTCTCGGGGGAGAAAACATTCCTAGTTATGTTCTATTATGAAACATTCTTAGACAGTTTAGCTATATCTTTTGTGAATCTCTCCTAGTAATGTTCTGTTAATGCTCTGCAATATCTTACTTACTAACACCTATCTCTGATGATTTCTATCTCGGTTGCTTGCTACTACTTTACCACTACTCTCACTTGTGCCCGCATAATGTATTCAATTCAACAGAGAGACTAGTGAGATTAATGAGAAAACAGATAACGTAGAGACTAGTGAGATTAATGAGAAAAAGAGAACAAAGGAGACAAAATGAGATTAATGAGAAAACAGAGAACAGTAGAGAGAAATGAGATTAAAAAGGGTATGAAATTACAAAAACATACCGAAGATTTGCCGGATGAGGAGGAAGCTCCCGTGGTTCGATTCCATGTGGGTACGTCGTTAGCAAAGCGTGAATAAGGATTTGTCGGGTCAGAAATTGTATCGTGGATTAATAAGAACCTCTAACAACGTAATATAAGTAAATATGCAGTAAAGGACTTACAGAAAACTAAAAAGCAGCAGTAAAAAAGGCCTCACTTTCTTCTCGTGCAAGAACGCTCGCCGAACACTCAATCAAGCGCGAGAACTTCGGCCATGGAAGCTGCCTCGATCCGTCGACCAAGCCGCCGGCCATAAGATGGCCTTGGAATGGCTCGGTTCGATCGATCGCCCGATCGAAGACCGGGCTTAAGGAAAATACATAGCCAAAGAGTGATCGTGAGAGAAAACAGGGAGGAAGAATGGTTTGGGGAGAGGAAGAGGGTGCAAGCACTCGGGCCGCACCCTCAACCCTCGTGAAAAGTGCAATAATAAACTGTCACGCGTGGGCCATGCCCTCCATGACGTGGCGGTCTTGAGTTCTTGACATGGCCACGCTTTCAGCCTCTGAGGAGGCGCCACGTGGCCATGACAAGATATTAAAGGTTATGTTATATGTTTATATATGTTATCTTATGTTATATATTTAATATGGTTTCAATGGTTGAATAGTATTAAAGGTTATATATGGTTACAATGTTTACATATGGTTTACAATGAATATGGTTGTATGGTTTAATATGGTTATATGATTTTAGTTAATATGGTTGTATGATTTAATATGGTTTAATATGGTTATATTTAATATGTTTGTATGGTTTTATATGGTTCATATGGTCATATTTGTGGTGTTTGGGGCTATATGGTTTTAATGTGAGCTTTTTCATTCAGGGAGCATGTGAGAGGAGTAAAATGGAGCCAAGGAAGTCCAGCAGAGAGCATTGCCCTAGGCTCCAATGGAGGAAGATGGGTTGCCTTTTGTTGCACCCTTGCAGCCAGACGGTATTTGCAGAGGGCATAATAACTGCAGTTGATCCATTTGATAGTGTGAATGATGAAAGGCTGGGAGATGAACATCTTGGAGTTGGCATTGTGAAGCTTCTTATCGAAGTTGATACAATCATGTCCCAGGGAAGCTCTAGTGATTGCATTGTGTGCTCAGGGCTCTGGAGTCCCAAGCTCGCTTGAGATGGCCAATTAGATATATTACACACAAGAATGGTGATACTCTAGAATGCCCTACTGAACTACACACCCCAAGGCCCACCCAAGACCATGTGGAAGATTTGGTGGTCGATGAGCATCCTTTGATCACAAGGAAGAGACGCTATGTTTTTCATAAAAGGCAGCCAAGGGTGCCCAAGAGGCCTAGAAGTGACAAATATTTAGAAAGGGTGGAAAGTATGGCACCAACCAAAGAAAACCTAGAGGCAATTAGGGGTCAAGAGTGTTGCAACCTAGATTGCACAGTGCAGTACAATGTGGATGACCTCGTGCAGATAAGGTCCCAATACATTGGACAGCTTCAAAAAGATAGGATTAATTTCATTTACTCCTTGTGTAGGAATTCCAGCTATGATGAAAACACAGGAAGGCTACTATATCAATTGAGGGGCATGAAGGTATGTATGAGAGCATTGAGATGGATTCTTGGGGTGAGCAAGTCTTCATTTTACGTTTAATCGAGCAGTTAGAAAAGGGCACAGTTTGTTCCAACATGGTAATGCACTCACTTTGAAACCTAGAGCAAATACTCTCAAGGCCATTGCAGTCTTCGAGAGCTTTGTGAGATACATGTCTCAATCTATGCCCCACAAGTCGAAGGTGAACGAGCACGGTGTGCGAGTGGTGCAAAGAGTGTTGCCACAACACTATATCCAAAAGGAGTGCCTTAAGGAGGTCAACTCCATCCCGAAACCACCGGAGGTAGGCCTCTTTCTCAATCACATTTCAGCAAGTTATGGAGCACTCACTTCTCGACGCGTGAGTGTCCTACAACACATGCCATTCTCAAAGTGCAACACTTGCATTCAACTCAAGGATACACTTGCATCAACCGCAATAGAGAAAGAAAGAATGGCAATTAGGGAGCAATTTGCGGATCACCAAAGGGACCAAATATCATGTAGACAGTTGTATTGGCAAAGGAGAACATTTTCCTCGAGATGCACCCGGACAAATTTTTGTGTATAATTCATGATAAGATGGACCAACACAAGACTTTCTTGCCAAAGCTAGATCCTTTACCCAAGCGTTGTCAAAAACGCCGTATGAAAGTAAGTCCGGCATGGTGTCTTAACACATGGTCATGGAACCGAACATATGGTCATTTTGTGCTTGATCTATGGAGGGATGATCCAAACTTCCATGTGAGCTCTATTTTCAAGTGTTTGAGAACACTAGAGAAAGGAACAATAGAAGGGAGGAGGTATTCCCCTTCAAAGACCCATTTTGAGGCTTTGATGGATGATCAACCGCTTTGTTACCAAAGGCGGATAAAAAGGGCTCACATCCAAGGTGTCTAGTGAATCAAGGAGGACTTGGGATGATTTCCCCTTACTTGAGAAACCACCGCCCGAGGAGCTATGTGTTCAATTGGACAACCTGTTGGAAAGAAAACAAGAATAGATGGATGTTTGGGGCAATGTCATACTTGGACAAAGAAGGGGAGTATTCAAAGTTGTGAAAGTGGGATTCATGATGGTTGGGCATACGCATGATGATATAGATGGGTTCTTTGGAACCTTCTCCGCCAAGCTCAAGAGAGAAAAACGTGACTAGTCTACCTGAACTAATGGATGTGTTTGAGAGCTGCATTGACCCCAACCCAATGGCATTCTTGATGGATGAGGTTGCAGATTGGAAATCATTTGTAGAGGGATACTTGCTAGATGGTAAGGACCAGTTGACAGACACACAAAGCCACTTCGGTTCAAGTTTTGGGTTAGGGATGGAATACCAATCAATCATGCAATATAAGTGGAGACCAGGTGACAAGTTGTGGATGCCCGTACAAGGAATCGAGTTGTGGCGCAGGGGTGTTTCCGGGTGAAATTCTCATTCCTAAAGGGCAGCCAAAACCACTACCTCCCTTCAAGACTGTCAAAGACTCTAGCCAACTAGTGAAGGGCATCAAGGATTACATAACGCACTGGGATGATGTTCGAAATGGAAAGCACACCTCCATTCTTAAGAAAAATCAAATGGACTCCCTAATCAAGTACTGGGAGAAAGTTGTGACATGCTTAGAAACTGAACAACCATGTGGGAGGAAGCTAAGAGACGGGTTCTTGCCAGAGTCAAGATGGGAGGGTTCTCAAGGAGCAAGCACGTCTTGGGTCCTAACAAGGGTTCCAAGTGGTTTGTGGGAAGTAAGACCTCAAAGCCAAAGTGGTTTGATCTCATCAAGGAAGGATACTTTGTGCTAGTAAGGCCTGATGATGAGGATTGTCCAATATGGTTAGGGGTGGCACTCTCTGATGTAACCATCACTATGCCTGATGGAGAGGAGTTACGTCCTGGATTCCAAATTCAATATTGGGAGCCCATTGGGAGACACAAGAAAGGCAACTTGAAGGAGCAATACACCGACTGCTGGGAGAAGAAGTGGAGGGCAAATTATGCTGATCCTCAAAGGAGGGAATTGGTGGAGTGTGTGGTATGGTCATATCCAAGTTCTCACACTGCAAAGGAGAACACACGCAAGATCCCAAAAAGGAAGATGGACAAAGCCATGAGCAACCTCCATGCTATATCATTGTATGAGGGTAGATAATATTGAGAAGCCTGAGAACTTTCTCAACTAGTGGTTTGTAAAATTTATGAGGAAAACAAGTAACCCAATTCTTTGTGTGTGATGTGTAATTCTATTCAAGCAATGAATTCAGAAATTTTTTTGTCCCATTTTCAGTCCGAGTCCCAAAATTCAAGATTTGTCCCACTTTAATTAAATACGACTTATCACCTCTTTATGTAGCTTACCTTATTTTCCAATGAAAATTGGCTGTGTTTTCATCTGCAAACGTAGTTATACAGTCCTAAATGCTGTTGTTTAAGATCAATTGGTTTAATATATTAGATGAGATTTGGCTTAACCACTAATTTTGCTAACCACAAGGTGTCATATTGACATAACTATAGTCCACATATGATCCCCACATAACTGTAATCCACATATGATCCACAACAGTCTAAAAGTCCACATGGGGGCATCGTCACAATCACTTAATCCACCATATGTTTGTTATTAGGTATAAGAACATACACTATAATGTGAATTAGTTGCTCCCTATAATGTGTTCGCAATCAAAAACAGTATTTTTCTAACATATGATTGTGGAAGATTAAATGTGGTGTTTGTATTGAAATACGTATTGGATGATGGTGGCACCTCGGTTTTGTTTGGAAACCGACGTGGAATTGTGTTAGAGAAGGTGCAGGCTTTTTCTTTTCAGATTTGGATTGGGTCGCGCGTGCATTGCTGTAGGTGTCGAACACTCAGGCGGATGCTAATTCGGCTGCATTAGGTGTCAATTTGCTTGCGTGGCGCCTATGCCACATGTACATTTTCTAAGCCTATGAATATGTAATGTTTTGTTCCTTGATGTTGTGTGTTGTTCATGCTTTGTTGATTGCACTTCGTTACTAACATCTGCAAACTTTCAGAGGGCTTTGGCCCCTGGGCATAAGGGAGACCCCCTCTACTGGGATCTCCCTTATGCTCGGATGAGCATTGGCATTGCGTTGGGGTACAGTTCCCCAAGCTCACCAATAAATTGTGTTCGTTGGCTTCCAGCCATTCAAGGAAACCACGCATAGGATCATCAAATGCATGCCATTGATAGCTGGAGCTTGGAATGGCAGCCAATGGCATGTGATTGATGGCTCCTATGCATGATCTGAGCGCATCGTCCAGGTAAGCCATGAGCTTTGGATTCATTTGGGGTTTGATTCCCCAGGCTCATGTGATTGTGTAATGTTCTTCATGTTGTTGGGTCATGGAGTGTTGTCATGCAGTAGTCTTTTATGTTGTTTTCATATTATATTGTATTAAAGCGAAAATACTATTTTATCCAATGGTCTGTGCTCTAAAAATGCCCCCCTCAAAGTTGGGTCAACAAGGGGCAGTTTGACTTGGAAAAGACTTGCTTTGGACGTTGTAGATTTGTGGAGAGGGAATATGTTGCCAGATATGCTGTTATCTAATGGTTGAGAAGCCATAATACAAGGTTTAGCCATAATACATGCTACCTATAATGTGAATTAGTTGCTCCCTATTAAGTTTGCACAATTTGTTTGGTATTGTGGGAGGGCATTCTCGCAGTGGTTGGGAATATGATTCCCATATTGTATTGTATGCAAAATCATAGATTTTGCAAGATTTGTTGGATGTAGTTGCAAAGTTTCTATTTGAGGCTAGGGTTGAGGGGTATTCTTACAATGGTTTGGAAAAGGGAAGTCAATCTTTCAAAATTGGGAGAGATTTGGTTCCAGTGGAATGGCATGCCGAGAGAAACGACCAGCGTCGCTACCTGAGTTGAAGCATTGGTCGTGGCATGGAGTGCATAGATTGTTGCTTATGTTTCTCTTGCTTTTTTAGTAGATTGGCCACAGAGGAGCCGTTGAGGCGTGCAAGTTTTGTTTGTGTAAATTTCCAAAGAAACCGACAAATTGCATTGCCATGTTCAAAAAGTTTCTATAACGTAAGCTTTGTGCGATGTCTAGTGTTTGATTCTCGAAATTTCTTATCCCGTACTTGCTATATTGCCATTTTGTTGTGTTGCTATTGCATCAAGAATTTCTTACCCTATTTTTGCGAAATGGAAAAGTGCATAGCCACGACCCGTAAGCTTTTTGTGGATTTGAATGGTTCGATGTGTTGTTGGGCTCGATGAGGTCGCTATGACACGGAGGTTGAATCCTCCGCCCTAGATTCTCTTGGTCAAAGGTTTTGTTTCTTGCTTTCTTTCTTTGACACATGGGATCTTCACACAAGGCTTGTTTCTTCGCGAAAAAAGAAAGGTATGATGACTTGCCTTGAAGGACATGTTTGGATCCAATGATTTAATTTGCACCATTGAAGGTTTCATTGGACCGATGTTTTGGTTTCAACGCCAAATCCAAATGCACCCGTGGCTACACAGGGTCCTTCTTTTACGGCCCCAAATTGCGTGGCTCTTCAATTGAGCTGGAAGCTTTGATTTGCAGCAGAGGAATGCCCTGAAGCCGACATGAAGCTTCGATTTGCAGGTTGGATTTACCCTTAAAAATGCCCTGGTAAAGAGATTAAAGGGAGCAGGGGCAGCGACAACTGACGTGGTTACGGATTCTCCAGGTGCACAAGTCCTCGGTGCACAAGTCCTCCGGCATTGGATCACGGGCGTGGCCTTCATGCTCTGTTACCTGGGTTTTTCTTTCCAGACCTCATGTGTTAGAGTGGATTTTCATATTCACTCTTCTTGGTTTAATTTGCATCATTGGAATTGGAAGTGTCGTTAGGGTGTAAGGACAAAAAATATCCTAGGCTCTTGATCTAGCACTAAGCGAGCCCATCATTGGTCGGCAATAAAAGATGAAAACATCCCATTATATATCATCATATATATCCCATTATATATTCCATTAAATATCCCATTATTATATATCCCATCATATATCCATTTTGAGGTAAAACGAGACTTTTGTATAAGATAAAAAAAAAAATATCACGCTAAATAATTGCAAAGTTCTATGAAGTCACAATATAATTCTTTCTTTTATGGTAGTGGTTATTATGGCTTAATGGAGATAATTTTTTAGGAATTGAATTAATACCAATAGGTCCATGAGCTCCTTTTATTTTTAGGAACGAAAACTAACATCGTTTTATCTTTATCATTCATATATAAGTCATGTTCCTTTTCTATTTGTTTTCTATTTTGTTCGATGCAAAAAAAAAAAAAAAAAAAAAAAAAAAAAAAATCTATGCTTGACACCTAGAAAAAAAGCTGATGTAAGCATGTGACATCATGGTTCCCTTTCTTCTACCCTTTTTTTTTTAGGGTATGAATTTTTTTTATATATATTATATAATAATAAGAGGTACAATGTTTCATTGCAAGTAGATAATTACTACATGAGTAATCTCTACATCTTCATCCTCTACTTACAGAAATTTATTGAGAGCTCTAAAAGCAAATATTCAGACTGTCATAACCAATCTGAAGCATATGAAGCACATAAAATCCTTCCACCTGGTAACTAGAGAATATGTGATGACACAAGAATAAGCCAGATAGGCTTCCGAATGATACAACCAGTCCAGATGACAATAAATCTTCCTGCAATTTGAAAATAAGAAGAGAAATTCTATCCTGCTTGAAGCAAGATTTAGCACCATTTCTGTATGAGGTACCAGACAGGAATTAGAATCAGGCATATCAGTACCTGAAGAAAGCTCTCACTCAAATGTAAAGATTTTAGCACAACTATACAAGCATATTAGTACTTGCATGATTATGAGGTTCTTGGCATAGCAGTACCAAAGAATCGAGTGCTTAAAAAATCCATCATTTGAGCACAACCATACAAGTATATCAGTACTTGCATGATTATGAGGTTCTTGGAATAGCAGTACTAAAAAACCGAGTGCTAGGATAACCTATCTATCTGCATCATACAATCTGTTTGCTCTGCACTTTCAATTCCAGTTTCCAAAAATCTGTACTAATTCATATTATCCAAGATCCCAGACGTATCTTTCTAATCATCCAAAGCACATTATTCTAGGCCTTTCTGCTAGAAAGAAAGGGCGGAAGAAAGAAGAAACTCAGCCTGAAACTGCATCACACAAGACGCCCAAAAATTTAACCATTATAAATAACCACTACAAAACCACTATGATAGTGGTTTTCTAAGCAAAAATACTTTTTCTCAATAAAATCCACATATTAAAGTGGTTTTTAAAATGTGAATGTGGTTTTATAGGCTAGTTTATACTCTAATATGGTTATTTGAAAGTGATAAAGGTTCTTATCAAGGTTTTTGGTACTGGTTTGACATGTCATGATGGTTAATCATGCAGTTTGCAACACTAAGAGTAAGAAAGAGATGTTTACTGGTTTTTTAACATGTGTAGATGGTTTTGGGAGCGGATTTAACTGGTAATACTTCAAGGTTTTTTATATAGTTTAATAACATGTTTTTGTTTGTGGTTTTTCATCCTAGTTTTGCAAGAAAACACGACATGCCAAAATGTTAGTGTTTTTTGACCATAAATACTTTGATGGTTCTAGACATAGCATTTTTCATGTGAGGTTTTCCATAGTAATTTCTAAGCTAACATGACTTGCCAAATTGTTACTAATTTTTTAATATAGTTTATTGATTGACTTTTGCAATTTCTTATTCAGAAAGAATGCTAGTGATTTTTGTTACGGAACATTTAAGTCATTGTGTGGTTTTACATCTATTTTCCTAAGTTATTATGACTTTAAATTACTTGTGGTTTTTAACATGGTTTTGCTGGTCAATCTTTGTAAGATGGAAGCTAACGTAGTCTATATAGTCGAATCTTTCATGGTTTTTTCTTTATCGTTGATGATATTTTATAGTGGTTTTATCTAAACTTAACAAACATAATTTGAGATATTAATTACAGTCCCAATTTCTAGGGTGGAAATGATCTCAAGGTTTGTAATGTCAGGTCCTACAAGTGGACAGGATTGTGATGTTGAGGTTATAGAAACCTTGAATATTCAAGTAGTACATTAACTTGTGAATATTTCTTGTGGATTCGAAGTTTTAGGATCCCAATGCCGAAGATAGAACTTATTCTAGAACACTTAATCTGTGCATCTCTATAGAATAGTTGTGATATCAGGATTATGGAATAGACAAATGATCAACTTAGAACTTTATATGTGAAGATGACAAACTTAGTTTGTAGTTGTGGATGTACACATATTATGCTTCCACATTATTATTTGATAGAAACCAACATTTAAAATGCAATACATCAAATAATAATGTGATATGTACTTTCAACCCTAAAACAAAAGCCACATGTCACTTATAGGAGGTTTACTAATCTTCTCAAACAGTAATTATATCCAATGCCTAAGTCTTGAATAATTGAAATTCTAAACTAGCATAGGGTTGTGACCAAAAACTGAAAACTCAGATCAGCACTTTAATCTTACATGATCTTAGAAGACAGAAGTTGATGGAAGGGAACAAATAATGTCTGCAAAAACACACAATACCAGCCATTGCCATATACCAAAGATCTTTATTCCTAAATTTGAAGCTCAAAACGCTACTGTCTGACTCATATGAAAATAGTCTCCATAGAATTGCCTGTATTTCCTTCTTACCCATATACTTGTGAAACACAAAAAAATGAAGTCCCTACGCTCCATTTAGCTTGCTTTATAACGTTCTGAATGCTCATGAGTTGGCTTCTCAGTTGCAACTCTAAATATCCAGTAAACCTTGGATACTTTAAGGAAGTATTTTATCAGCATAAAAGAACTTGTACAACCAAGAATCAAAGCATGTAAGATATTGAGGATACAAAGGCAAAAAGATGAGCAACGATAAGTCCTGCAACTGCAAATGGTACAAACTCAGCAAACGTGCTCTTGCTGCTTCCCTGCATTTCTGCCATACCTGTCTCTGAATTTAGAGGAATTAGTAGAGGATAGATAATTAAGAAGAAGAAAGCAGACACACTTTTCCTCTTCTAGAGGTTTTTAAGGTATAATCCCTTTTAGACCTATCAGTCAGAGGATTCAACAGCAAATTATCCGTCAAAATGAAACAAGATCTGACATTCTAGAGAAAAAGAACTCCGTCGCCATGAGATTGAATTTACCTAAGGAAATTGTGCGGAGTCTGGCTGCTGGGAAATCCTTGGATCGAACTCGAACCCTAGTTTGTTGCTTTTGGCCGGCCAGCTCAGCTCCGAAAAATCTACGTCAACTAGGGCTGAAAAAATATGCTTTAGACCGAGATTCCAATGCCGTCATTTTAGTGAATGGCTTTTAGCAACCAACCAATCAAATGGCGCGATTTAATAGCCGGTTCCTTTGAAGCGATTCCACTTCAGACGACAGTTTAGGTTTGGATGGGGGGATGGGATGGATGCCCATATTCCGTGCACTTAAGGGGCGAAAGCATCTGGAAGAAGCTTGCCGCCACTAAAACTATACCAACGCAAAGCTGGAGAGCAGTGCTCCAATTTGATGTATCTTACATGCTCAGCAGAAAATCAGGTTGAAATTTATGGGCTTACAAAGACAAGGGGGTCCAAAGACCATTGGCGTCACCTATCTGCACACAAACCGTGCACTATCTGCCCACAAACCGTGCACTAAATGCCACAAACTGTGCAGGTTAATCCATTAACTGTGCATTTGCTTTCTAAGTTTAAACTAATTGCTGGCCCATCAATCGTGCATGCAATTTCCATTATCAAACTGCTGTGAAGACCAACAAGCGTGCACCTACTACAGAGTTCAATATGGAGTTCGATTTTTATGAAATGGAGTTGCAAAAGATGTAACAGATTATCACATGAAATTGCATGATGGACAGAAGTAATTTATGACAGTAGTGTATCACACAAAGACATCAAACTGTCCTTGTTCATTGAACGCTGTTTCAGCACATAAGGCATATCACTGTTTGGAGGCCATGCAAATTACACAGGGAAACCTGCTGTGATTTTTATGAGCTGCATAAGAAAGTGAGCTCTGACATGGCATTCAATACATTTTAGTCCATTTTATGCCAACTTCATCTTGTGTGAAATAGTGACGCGAAGCTGCATAAGTCTGTTAATTTTATTGCAGGATATCTCTCCTCGTGCTGCTTCGACAAAAAAGAAATTCACACGAAGTGTCCTCTTCTTACAAGTAGCACATCCCCCCTTTAAACATGTTGAATAATATACATCTCATGAACTACCTCCGGACCTTCCCTGGTAATCATCAGTATCTACACATATTGGGTTGAGTAACATTTCCCAAGTTTCATTTGCCTAATTTCATGCGGTGAACAACTCCATTCCACTGGATAATTTCAAGCATTGCTTCCTGCCTTTACTTTGCTTTACCTGCAAAACAGATCCTTGTGCTCTTGATCAAACATGTATGCATGTACCACATGTTCACAAACTCATTGTTGTGGGAGTGTAAGATCTTGAATAGCATGAAACATTTTCCTGCAGGCTCCAACAGCCCCAATGCCCATCTCTCTAAGGTCATTCATGGTTAACAATGGTTGCACATCATTATTCACCTCATGAAGTTCAAATATGTCTGCATACTTACCCAATCCAAGCCCGTCAAGCCATCTTTGCACATTATATTTATGACAGTAATGTTTGAATTTATGATTGTAATGTATCAAACAGAGAAATCAAATTGTCTTCCTTCTTAGTTCTTACGATTTGAGTGTACTTCCATGCAATCTGCACATAATATAATAGACCAACAATCTGCACATAATAATGAATCCTAACAGACCAACAATACAACACATGAATAAGTGAAAGCTGCTCCTTGCTTTGCATGATCATGAGACAAGCATTTTGTTTCGAGAACTTCTTTTAAAGGGTATTACAAGCTAAAAATTGGATATAACTTCACTAAAAGCATAGCTTGCCATAGCTGCAAACTGAAATTTGCATTGCTAAAACTGAAAATTACATTGCTAAAAGGATTGCTCCTCTCAAACTGCAAATTAAAAGGATTGGTCCTTGGACTCCCAAAATGGACAATGACGTAAATACGTACTCTTAGGCCTCTTACTTACAAAAATTTGTACTCGTACTGACAGAAATATGTACTCTTACTCATTCTTACATATCTACACACTTGAGCAATCCTGTGTCTCAGAATCAGAATTTACATCTTCCTGCACATAAACAGATCCAAAATTAGTGACACATAAGGAATTCACAAAATCTTCAACAACTCAAGGAATTTACAACTTTCAATAGCAACTATCACTTGCCTTATCCATTTCTTCTCTCCATCTCCTAGTTGCATCCTCTCTCATAGCCTTTACTTTCTCCGTTACATCCCCTAATTATCCTTGCCTTATGTATACCTTGAACTTCATTACCTGCTGGCCCTGTATGCATATCTGCATATCTAACCCATCCCTGAGTATCCATTTTTAGTTGGCTGCCCACATTAACATGTTCATTGCCATCTTGTCCATGCAAACTCCATCGTTGTAACTGCAATGTGATTTCTACAGGTCTGCTAGGCATTGGTCTACAAACAGGAATGTATCCATCAATTGACACTCTATATGCATCATGATCTTCAGAGCATAGGTGTGTATCCTCACGACTGCAACCAATATAAGGTGATCCAGGCAACAAAGAACGATCCTCTGGGATTTGACTATCCTGAAACATATTTGGTGTCTCATCTTCTTGCTCGTCTACAACATGCTCTCCAAGAAAAACAGGTATAAATTGAGAGGCAGGGTCTTCTGCAGCACATGCATGCATTGCAACTTCATTAACATTATCATTTAGAAGAGCAAGTGGTGGAAGACCTTGCCTAGATCTCAGTCTATTCTTCACAGCCAATCTCTTATGCCTAGCAGCAACATCAAGGGGTCTCTGCTCTCTAAAAATTTCAGCAACTCTGGATTTGCCTTGTGGATAAAGAAAGAGTCTCAGCTTACGAGTGTTGGCCTCAAAATCCTCTTCAGCTCTCTTCCTTGACTCTCTCTCTTCCCTCCTCTGACGAGTTCTCATAGCAGCAACCTCTTTCTCTACTTTCTTCCTTTGCTGCTGAAGCTTTTTAATGGCTACTTGCTCCTCCCGTTGCTTATCGGCCTTCTGCTCTCTTTGCTTTTTCCTCCAATAGTGCTTGGCAAAACTCCCTAGATGTGACATGACATCTGCCACCCAAATCCAGTATAATCTGCTTGCTTTTTCCTCTTGATCGAGCTTCCTCCTGAATTGGGGCTGCCACACGTGCATGTTCAGGCAGTGGTAGTTGTGTTCTTCTTGCAGTGACCATAGTTTGAGCAGGAGCCAAAACTCTAGAGGTACTAGCCTCATTACATAGAGGGAATTGTGTTCTTGCAGTAATCAGATTGCGTATGGGAGCCACATTATGTAGAGGCTGGTGTATTCTTGCAGTAAATACATTTTGGATGGGAGCCACATCATGTAAAGATATTTGACCTTCATCTTCAACAATTAAGGAATCTTCTACAAACCCAACACCTATCCAAAACACTACAAAGATTAGTGTGCAACCACAATAAAATGAACTGAAATATGCCATTAAACAGGAGTATTACCCATTAACAAAAGAAATGAGATTAAAGGGGCAGCATAAGCAAATTCTAAAGAGATATACCTGCAACCTCGCAGCCTTCTTCATGATAATCATTGTCCCATTCCTCATATTCATGTTCATGCATGGACATATTGACATCTTGTAGACCTTCATCATTCTCTGGATCATCATCATTCTCTTGCTCATTGTTTGGAACATGTGGACTAGCTGCAATCTCATCAGGAAGTTCATGAGGCTTCACTGCCATGGGTTTAAAAGGCCATATGCCTGTAGCTCTAAATCCGGAAATAATATTACTTGGAATCAAAGACACTTGAATTGCATCACATATCAATGATGCAATATCTTCCTTCTTAGGCTCCACATTTCCTTTGACCTCCATATACTTTGCTCGGGCTTTCTTGAATGCTTGCTTGAATGGACCAAAGCAGGCCACGTTCAAAGGCTGCAATTTATGTGATGTATGGGCAGGCAATATAACAAGATGGATTCCCATATCTCTCGCAGTTAAAATAACATCACATTCTACGTGGCTGCCATGTCCATCAATGATAAGAAGGTGAGGGCAATCAGTGCTAACTCCATCAGGCACTCTTGCTCTAAAATGTTGGAGCCATGCTAAGAAACATTCTGTTGTCATCCAAGCTTGTGGTTGCACTGCTTGTATTGCACCTTCTTCACACCCTGATATGTAATCAGCTCGCATCCTACTGGCCTTGAAAATGTAAAGGTTTGGTAGCCTATAACCCTCTGTATTTACACAAGCAAGTATAGTCACCCATTCTCGATTCTTCATGATAATTTCATGCACATTTTGTTGTCCCTTCCTTGCAATAATCTTCATTCCACTTACTTTTCCAGCTTGAATGCCAGTCTCATCTGCATTCCATATTCTACTTGGTGGAAATTGGTACTGCTCATAGACTGCTCCCAAACCAGCATAGAAGTTTGACAAATTCATGGAGTTAAGAGCTTTTGCACGAGATATGTCCAATGTTTCACAACTCCTTAATGCCACCTCAGGATGCCTGCCCTTAAACAAGCGCCACCATTTATATCCAGGTAGTCCATCCTTGCAATTTGTGGCCCTAGATCTGCAAAATTCTCCAGCTTTCTGCCTCATGACATCTAATGTCACTCCCATTCCAGTGTCAACACTCTTCAAAGCCCATTCAACAAGCTCTTCTTCCTCATGTTTTGTTAGTAATTTTGGATGCTTTTGTTGTTTATAAGAAGCCCTGCCATAATGCTAATCTCTAATGGTAGATGCAGCAATACCATATCTACTACTTGCTCCACGAATTGAAATTAGGTTCTCACCTACCATGTCCAACACCTCCATCATTTGATCTTCACTCCATGTTCCTCTTTGACCTTGAGTTGTTGTAGATGCATTGCTCCTCTTTGTTCTCTTGAATTTTCTCATAGAGGTAGGAGCTCTTACTCTCTTACTAGCTGGGTGCACCTTACTTGTGGTTGGATTGTCAATGCTCAAAGATACTCCTGATCTTGTGGTGACCATGGCTTCGATCTCAAGCAAAGATGAGTGCTTGGAAGCTTTGGGAGAGTTTGAATGCTGCAAGATTGTAGGATAGAACAGAGAGGAGGATAGAGAGGAGGCAATATAGACAAGGAATTCCCTCCCATAATCTGAATTCAAATTTAACCCTATACACTTTGAATTCGAATCCATTCCTATGAGCATAGGTAAGATTATGGTACGTGATGAATTTTTCCATTGGTGCTCCTTCAAGAAATCCAGCATTTCTGTGAGAAAAAAGAGTAGAATTTTGGCGGCAAATCACAACGGATTTAGGGTAGTAGGATATTAGGTTAATGAGGGAGAGCTCACACATGGGCGCTCGCGTGTGAGCTCATGCACGGTTGCTGGCACCAGATGCTCGAAATCTTGGCGCTGGTGTAAACTGTTAGATGGACGGTTTGAAACGAAACGTGGACAAAGGCACGGAATATGGGCACCCACCCCAGGGTCGGGAAGGCATGACTTAGCAGCTAAGGGTGCTTTCCCATGGGCCCAAAACCTTGAGATTTTCTTGGCCAGGCATACAGATGCCATATTCCCATGAAGATCTGACCTTGAATTTTTTTCTGGCCAGGCATCCAGATGCCATGATCCCATGAAGATCCGACCTTGCTTGGTTCAGGTTTTCGACCTTAATGAAAGTAATCAGTCCGCAATTCTTTTTTGCCCAGGTCACGACCTGGGTACAGTAATCCAAGTCCGGCAATCCAGGTCGAACCCATGGGAAAGCACCCTAATTGCATGCTAGTTGTTGTTCGGAACCCCCCGACATTTTGGGAGCAAGAAAAGACAGTGCACAAGATCTTGACACCCAACCCACTAGATCCACAGATTTGCTCCACAGTTTTTTTTATATAGAAGCTGCTCTATGCTACTAGAATACCAAGAGCGGCAATTACTTTGTTCTAATCGTTGCAGTTCTGGCTAAAGGTGAGATTCCAATGCAGCAAGTGGCAGTTCTCTGTTTCATGCGAACTGCCTCCTTCAAACAAATGAAGCTATCGTTGCTTGATTCCACTGCATCAATGTCCTCGATTTGAAATCAAATCATGGAGTAAATCCATCGATGTGTAAAGATCTCGATGCCGACAATTTCTTCCCACCAAATTGTCAGGTTCAATTTCTTGATAGTTGTCCCACAGTTTATTTATTTCGTAGCCTCTCCCTAATTCTCCACATCATCTCCCCAAATCTAAACTACCTATGTTAGTGGCTCCACGTCGTCTCCCCAAACCTAAACTACCCATCATCTTGCAACTCCGGTGGTTTGCAATCGGTCTATTTCATTGACTTGCTACTAAACGTCAAGCACTAACATCTGCCAGTGGAATCTCACCCTAAGTAAAGAAGTGCCACAATCGTAAGTGGAATCTCAGCCTTATCACAATAGCACCAAGATATATTATATTGACACTATGGAAAAAGCCCCACTTAAAGAGCTTAGATAGTCGAAATGGACTGCCTAGACAGGGACAAGATGCCAAAGCTTGTAATTTCTCCTGATAGGGACCTGGCAAGCCCTTAAGAAGCTTAGACAACCAACATGAACTACCTACACTCTCGCCTAATAAGGACCTAGCAAGCCTGTTAGGGTGAGCCAGGTCCAATCCAGTCGGGCTTGCCTCCTTCGCCACATATTCCAATGTAAAGTTGCCACATGGCATTATTAATGACCACAAAATGAAGAAAATGTTGCGCAACCCTATAACACTACAAAAAGAAAGATTACATGTTGTAATCTAGGCTTGTAATTCATGGCAAGGGCGAGTTACTGATAGAGATAGAAGACAGGGTGGAAATCAATGCCAAGGGCGAGTTACTGATAGAGATATGCACGACAGCAGAGGTCATTATAGCCACGGGGTACAAAAATGGAGTGGATATCAGGGGAATTCACGAGCCAGAATACGCATGGGAAAAGCATAGTCGATTATGTAATCTTAAATGACAACGCAAATGGATGATATTTTGAGCTTTGTGCTAGCAAATTGGCCGAATCGAAGAGGGAAAGCCACGCACCCATCCAATTGGCAACAAGTAGGAGGAGCAAGTACGCACGAGATATCGACAAGAAAAAAACCATGAACATGAAAATACACTTCCAGAATAAACATGCAGAAACCTTCACTGAAAATGTCAGATCAGAAATGGAGAAGTGGACATGGGAGAAGCATGGAGCGTATCGAGAATGGGAACATGTCAATGACACTTTATCGGGACAACATGGGAGGCCACACCGGGAAGCTATCAACAATCACAATCACCGACCTGCCAAGTCACACATCATCACAGATAGCGGATGGTTCAGGGAAGTAGCAGTATGGACTAGAGAGATGGGGTTAAATCTGAGCGATCTAGTAAGTGAAGGAAAATGGAATGAAGACTGGGTCGACAGAGCGACAAGAGCATGGCTGCAAAAATACAGCAGTCCCAAAACACTCTGGTTAACAGAAGTCTTCGACCTGGACCAACAGATAGGACAACAGATGTACAGAGACAATCTATTAGGAAAGACAAGGGACACTTGGCAAGATTCATGATGGGAAGCCACGATTTAAGAATTAAAAAGGACTAGAAACGTGTGCCCGGCGATGCCGGGCATTTGTCATGGACGTATGAAATAGAATATGTAATGAGAGTTTGTAAGGCATTAGATGCAATGTCAGGCATTAGTCGAGGATGTGCAGGATGCAGGCGCTGCCCAGCTTCTTAAATTACTTGAATATAACAATAGGTGGTTTTGACAATTCATGTTGTTTTTTTACATTTACAAAATTGGCATGTCTACATTGAAATTGTTCTATAATTAATCATGTCAAGGACCAATTGTGTGTCACGTTGGGTGCATAAAAACCCACCCTAGTCACATTAGTTCAGAGTCATACATAGGTCATTTCCAAAACCAAGTTAAAGTAGTTACAGAACTATCTTTCTCTAGAGGTGTTTTTGAGAATAAATACAAATACTACAACCTATGTTCATTGTTGTACTTAGAAATGCATGTGTGAGGAACAAACACAACTTGAAACCCAGTTATACTACATACTAAGACAAACTCGTAATCATTTTCACTCAAGGACAATTCTATACCTCAAGCACATGCTATAATCAGTTCCCAATGAACAAATTTATTGATAAATAATATGATCCTCTCTTTGTTTTTTGAAGCAAGAAATAGCATGATATTAAGAAACAGAGATGAATAAGAATAACGTGATGAATTTTAGTATAGACGCTCTCATTCCTTTTATTTTGCAAAGGTCTAACAATGCCTCAGAAGACATGAAACAAAGATAAGGCCGAGAAGAGTGCATATTTCCTATTGCATAATAAAACTGCTTCATAATAAAACCGCCTAAAACCGGGTTTATAAGTCGATTGAGTTCCCAAGGGATGAATTTACTAATAAATAATAGAAATCTAAATTAATACGATCCTCTTTTTATTTTTTGAAGCAATGCCAAACTAAGAATAGAGATGAATAAAAGTAGCTAAATGACATTTTAATATTGATGGGTCAATGCATTTTTAGTATAGATGGATCAAAGCATTTTACCTCTAGTGCATTTTTACCTCTATCCATGATGATTTTGCAAAACTCTAACAATGCCTTAGAAGACATGAAAGAGAGAGAAATTTGAGAAGAGTGCATCGATGCTAGCCACAACTTGGCCTATTGCACAATAAAAATGCATAAAATTGAAGCCAATTAGGATCCCTAAGTAATAGAATCACGCCGCCGCTGTTGATCTCACAAACTCGACATGTAAGGATAGGATCTGGTTTCAAGGCATATGTAAAAGAATATGCCCACATCCAAGGGTCCAGCCTTAATAATAGAGGGGTACAACATATTAGCTGAGAATAGTAGCAAAAAAAGCAACTTTGGTCTTTATTACTTGTATGTATAACGATTGTTTGAGCTTGTATCTTAATTTAGAAATGATATATGTTAACAAAAATCCCTCACAGATTGTGCCTCGAGCAATTTGCTTCTTTCCAATCCATATCATTGCATTTGGCTTGGATGCTTTCAATGTTGTTAAATACTTTGCATACCATACGGGTACCATACGTTTTTTAAGTTTTTTTTAAGTTTTTTATTTTTGGTTTTTAAAATCTTAGAATACGTTTTTATAACATTAAAAACGTTGCAAACGTTAAAAACGTTAAAAACGTAAAAAAAAACTTTAAAAACCCCAAATTGCCCCTTTGAAACAGATTATATAACATTTTTTAATACCAGCACCATATTTGGGTTCCAATCAAATCACAAAAATGTGTATTCAATTCAAAGGTTTAACTTAATAATACAAAAGACGGCCTTGGCGGCCTTAGCGCCACATTTCTTTCTCTCCAACCCACCAAAAAAGAAGTTTTGTGCTAAGTCGAATAGATCTCAATTCTGGACATCTTTGAGCTGCGAGGATAGATATGTATGTTGATTGCAGTTCACATATTGTGAGGCAAGTCAAGACATGCCTGTTCGACCCCATATTCTTTGCAGGAATGGTCTAGAGTGCCCAACATAGAATATTCCCCATAAACTACTGCAATCTAATGGCCTCGAAAAAATTTAGAACATGTGAAATGATAATACACCCTACAAATAATGGAATATTACAAACTGCCTATATGTAGAGATGAGACAAAAAGTAAGTAGTTTTCAAAGTTAGTATGTCCCATAGGCCGATTGGCCATCGTGGACAATAAAAATCGTTCAATAACCATAACAAACCATCCATATTTTATCTCGAAATTTGCCCAACGTTCCATGACGAACAACCACAAATAGAAAGGGAATTTCCAATATTATAGAAATTGGGTCTCTTTTTTGCCGTGGTTGTAATTTTATGCTGCCACATGGCACTCTTCTACAATGTGGAATGGAAGTTGGGTAGCCACATTCTCGCATGACAAAGCTCTCCTGCTACCATTTATCGTGGCTCGTTCTAGACCCAAAGCACCAAGTTTGTGGTCTAGACCCAAAGCACCAGGATTTTGGAGTGACCACAGTTTGAATCCTTAATCGCAGTTTTGAATGCTTAATTCATAGTTTTGAATGCGTAAGTGAAATTTGTTAGAAGACTCTGTTGTATTTGTCTTGCTATACGCCACAATGGTATTTCAAAAGGTTTGTTAACCCTAGAAGTAGTATGATTAACCTATAATTTGTTAACATCAAGAGTTCATATTGATATGGTTATTCTTGCTAGTTGAAATTGGTTGTTTCACGAACACAAAATTCTAACATTTGCATAGCATAGGCACCATATGCAACCATCTAACCAAGATGTGAAGCAATGACGGGTCTACAAAATTACATATGCAATGTGACACATCTGAAAGTGCATCAATTGGAATCCGGTGACACTAAGTTCCAAAATGCACAAACTTCACAAAATAACCAGTAATATAGACATGGCATTGCAGACTATTACTGAGCTGCAAAATGTAACTCTCCTACACGGATTCATGTTATTTCTAATTGAATACTTTGGCATAAACACGAAGTTTAATATCCTATGATAAACGTTGTTTGCAAAAATGATTATCGTGATGAATTCAAGTTTTCTTGATGGTACCGCAAATATCATAGCCATGCATGTTTAACACTAGTCAAGATTGACCACCTCCATGCCGACCAATGTAATACGATTGTATTCCGGTGTTGGAAGCTTGCAAATAGTTCATTAAAATATGAGCTATGTGGCACGCCCCCCCCAGATCATTGTTACACTTCATGCCTCATGAGATTCCGTGGGTTACATCTCCCATGATATGCATTGGCATGCTCTTCTACGCTTTGCATGGCGGTGGAAGATCATGACCGCACAAATGCCTTTAGATTATTTACACTTGTGAGTACACCTAAGACCCGCACGCTGCCTCCGTGATGCATCCCTTGCACTTCGTAAGCAGCGAGAATGTATGGGGAAATATTGATCCCGGCCTCCTTTTGCACTTCTTGGAGAAAAACAACAATTATGTCACCAAGTTCTTGTAGGCTAGGGTAACCGGATACCGTAAACATATGTTACGTAAAGAAGGAGAAGCTCCTTGCGTGGGATATGTTACGACAATCCCTTTTTCTGTGAAGCTACTCCAAAGAAATCTCCATAGCCGCAATTTCAAGCGCTCAAGCTCCATAGCTCGCAATCTTTGAAGCTCAATTGAAAAATCTCTCAATCTCTACAGAAAAACCTTGTCCGCAGATTCATAGCTCGGAATCTAATAGCTCGCAATCTCTAATCTCTGCAGAAAAATTCCAACCTCGATTTTCCTTCTAGATGTTGAAGGAAAATTATGCGTAATGGATGCCAGCCATAGCTTAGCACGACGCCACGCTTGGATCACAAGAAACTACAGCCTAGTAATTTTTGAACACATCGTCCGGCCAATTGCATGCAAAGGTCACCAAATTTAGATGGGAGCTTCGCGAGGGCTTGGAAGCTAAGATCCGGGCGGAATTGATGAGAATGCCCTCTCAATGGCCACCGGTGGTGCCCCTCGTTTCCAAATGCCCCTTTGGCTAAGTAATTCTGTGCGTGTGCGGAGGCTTCGCCCCCAAATGCCCCCTTTGCCCCACTCGTGCCGGAGGCTTCTCGCCCGCCATGATTTTTCTTCTGGATGGGAATGAGCTCTTCTTCTACGCCTTAAATAAGCTCGAACTCTTTATTTTTGTTAATAACGCCATCGTCCAAACGCCGCACCACCGTGATTAAGCCCACTAGCTAGCCATAGCCAATGCTCGTAACAACGTAATGTGGTCGCCAAAGGCCCTTCATTTTTCATCCTTTTTTTAAGAGCCCCTATTTTTTCCTTCCGGAAATACGTGGCGTGAATCAACCGAATATGCCAAAGGCATCTTGCCCCTAATAATTATATATGTTAAGATAACAACTAACATAAATGTTTAGCTTATTATCATACTAGAGGTAGATAGAAGAGAAATGAATATAGGTAAAAAAGAATTATTTGAAGCAAAATATATACCTTTGAACGATTTTGGGTCACTTCCTGCTTCTATTTGTCACTTATGGCAGTCAGATCTTCAGAAGCAATATAGAAAAAAATGAATCGAAATAAAATTAGTTGTAAAAGAAGAAGAATGGAAAAGTTACCTTGGTCGACTGGTCTTGGATTGGCGCAAGAACGGTTTCCTGGTTTGCATGGTGAAGTAAAAACCTTTCTTTCATTGAGAAAAAAACTAAAATCCTGGTTCTACATGCATTCGGCATGTTTCTACATGCATGCGGCCGCTCATAGTTCCAAAATCTTGTTTGCTAGTCTAGAAAATCTAAATGAAAGTCATTCAAGAGATTAGTAATGGTTTTTTTTTTCTACATTTTTTGATAACCCCCGATGGTTGCAAACGTTTAGAAAACGTAGGGGTTTTTTAAGAAGTACTCTATGGTTAAAAACGGTTTTTTAACAACACTGGATGCTTTACATATTGACACAGTATTTATCACAGTAACAAAAGATGAAAATATCAATTCGTCATACATTGTCTCTGAGTTACCTTTCATTTCTTGTAGGCCTCCATAAGCAATATTGGCTTTAGATGGAAGAGATCTCTGCTTTGGGCTTCCTTCCAAACCATAGGCTGGGTTGCATAAACCATTGCATAAACCGTAGGCTGCTTATCTTGGTCACGGGCTCTACTAAATTAAAAGTTTCATGCAGCAAACTTATAGTCCAGCTCTAATTTGTTCCAAGGCTTCTGAATAAGTGCTGCTTTCTTTGTTGCATTACTAACCAAGAGAATTATCATTGTTGAGTACCGCTTAGCACAGCCTACAACTTAATAGAATTCTCCAGCACTGCCAAACAGCTAATTTCGGCCAGTCCTGCTTTATGCAAAGCTGCACAAGCTGCGAGCCATGGTTTAGAACCCGTAACAATTCGCCACCAGTAGCTGCAACATATAGTTACATAACAAAACACACCATTGCATTATAGCTTCACATTATGTGATACCATATCTTCCAGGGATGTTGGTACAACATATTGCTTACCATTTATCATATTGATTTATCATGTTGATGCTGCTACCGCTTGCAATATAACAGTTTGTATTAGACTATGGCACTGGACCCTACACACTGACCCCGAATTTTGGTCCACAGTTGTTTTTTTCTTGTACGGAAGTGTTGTTTTATGCCAAAAACAACACCGAAATGACACCAAAAGTCCACGTGGGTCTGCTTATCCGGATTTGCACAAAAGAGACAAGGTTTTTTTGGCAAAAAAATCCCACGGGTTTTTCCGCACTTTTTGTTTTTTGTCAACGTGTCCTTTTTGTCGTTGTTGTTTTTACCAACTTTTTCGACGGTGGTTTTTTTTCCTTTGATCGTTGTTTTTTAAGGAGTGACGTGTTGTTTGTCTTCCAAATAACACGTGTAGGTTTAAATATTAGTACTCGTGGAAAAGTGATAAAGACCGTTATTTTTCCCTTTTCTATGTGTGTGTTTTTTTTTTATCTACTTGTAGTTTTTAGCGAAACCATGAATTGTTTTGCTTCAGGTTTAGATATTACTACATGTAAAAAATAAAATTACAACATCAAAGTAACATGGTTTTATAAAAATGTACATGTTATTTAACGAAATAATATATGTGTTACTTAAATCCAGCTATTGCTTTTAATGCTCCTAACTATTGTTTTTCTAAAGTAAGGACATATAGAAAAGAATGATTATAACACATAGAAAAATCTAAGTGTTGTTTCTAATGCGTATTTTGACCAATTAAATATCGACACGTGGCATAATTTTAAAATAAAAAAAACTATTATTTTAACCAATCATATACTAACACGTGGCATACATTTAAACAAAAAAAACATGCCTTCCAAATTTAATTTAAAATAAGAAAGCCTTTGGGAATCGAACCCAAACAAGTCCATACAGCAATCCAAATACCAACCTTGGATTAAAACATTGAATATTGAATGATTGCGTTCAAAACATTAAAGTAATCGTTAAGACTCAAACAATTAAATTTCTTGTATAAGGTTCAAAGCATGAAGTAAAACAAGTAAATTTAATGTTTAAGGTTCAACACATTAAATTAATGTGATTTCAATGGTAGTTGAAAACAATGTAGCCACCGTATTCGTCAGGTTACTGTAGCACAGTTGTGGTAATGGGCTTAGGGTAATGCAACCACCGGCTTCTTTGTTTTTTCGGTTCCAAGAGCCCTGAAAATCCAATTTAAAAAGGATGAGAAATGCACGTGATAAAGAAAAGGGAAAAAAATAGATTTCGTTGCTTACTTCATTTCACGGCATCAATTGTTCATGTAAATAATTTGAAACATAAAATGAGAAGTAAAACTATAATCCGAAATTTAGAGAGGGTATTTTACCTCATCCATCAGTGTTTGCTTAAAATTATCTGGAAGAATCACATCAATATGAGGTCAATATTGAGGCCAGGAACAGGAGTTTCAGGAATCTGGCACAGCAGATGCATAGATAAAATAGATAAGGATTTATCAGGAGCTGAGGGGCAATGGCCATCTCCTACTGCTCCTCAGGTTGAAATTGATAGTGATGAGAAAGGCACAGAAACTGGTAAACAAAGATGGGGTTGGGTCTGGGGCCTTAGGTTTTGATATGGGGGCATGCTAGGGGGAGTGGTCCAGGAAGAAAAGAAACTAAGGCAATGGGGTATTTGGAAAACAAAAACAATGGTTACAAGGGCAAGATATCATGGAAAAAGGGGCAAGATATTATCCTAAGCAACCATTTGACGTATAAGAAAGGGAAACGTTCTATCTTAAGGAAAAAGGGAAATATCAGGAATAGACATCATGCAAAATAAGCTACCAAAAGGCGTGGAGCGAGAGATGGTCGAAATAGCAAAAGCAACGACCTTTTAGCCAACAAAAAGGCCCGATTGGGCTATAACTGAAGACAACGGCCAGTTCTAGAATTACAGCGGAATCTCAGACTTCGTTTGCGGCTCCTGCAGAATCCGGCAGCCTACAGATCTTTGACTTTGGCTTCAATAAACCGGTTCCTGATTGCCGTTGCTAAGACCGATCTGCTTGTCTTTGAGTTAGCCGAAGATCTTGCAAGCAGGGTTTTGGGTTTGCTTATTGCTGGTTTTAGCCTGCGATAAAAAAGCCAGTAAGCACTACACAAAGCTTAAAAATAATATAAAGCAATCTTGTATTTACCTGGATGCCATGCTCGAGACAATAAAGCTCCCAACAAGCTTTGCCGACCACCCATTTCTGCTTTTTGGCGAAGCTTCGTCTTCTACGGTGACAGATTTCAGCGCAAATAGATGCAAGGTCGGGCTGAGCTGCTTCGTTTCTGACAAATTGATAGGTTTTTTCTGTGCAGGGCTTGAAATGAAGGGTCAAAAGGAATCGATTGATCAGATCTAAAGGAGGAGATGAGGAAAAGTACAAACACCAAGGGAGCTTTGGTTTGGGGAATCAAGGAATGCTGCCAGATTCGCCGCTGAGCTTCGTCGTCGCCATAGCCATAGAAAGAATAACATGGGAAACGACCATCGGCATAGCTGCCGATCGCCATAGCCGTAGCACAAGGAAAGCGGCGCAAGGAAAGGGGCCAGGCGGGAAAGAAGGGAAAGAAACACAAGCTGGCCCCAACCAATAGGATGATACGACCTGGATCAAAATCCAGGCCGTTCATCTCGGCCCATCTCGGCCATTGAATAGTTTTTACATTTATCAAATTATTAATTTGTTACACAATTAACATTATTAACACAAACCATTGCATTTGACACATTTAAATTAAAATCCCCCTTAAACCCCCTTTGGTTTGGGTGCATATTCACACGGGGGGTTACGTAGGGCAGCGAGAGCCTTAAAAAATTTACAATACATGTACAAAATTAACACCATTAAGTACATTCTCTCAAATCTTATAGTATTTTGCAAACCTTAATATACAGTATACAAAAACTTGTACATGCATACCCCACAAACGAGGATCGCTATGTACAGTCCAGATCTTGGAATAAAGGGCAAATATGCCCATCCGACAGCTCTCGTTGCCCGAAGTAACCCCCCGTGTGAATATGCACCCAAACCAAAGGGGGTTTAAGGGGGATTTTAATTTAAATGTGTCAAATGCAATGGTTTGTGTTAATAATGTTAATTGTGTGTTAATGGTTTGTGTTAACTAAAAAAATTTTTGGCCCCTTCGGGGCCTTAAGGATGGTGTAGGGGATATTACCTAATACTCTAATGATGGATGGTATATCTTTCAAGGCTCTGCAAAAATATACCTTATATATGGGCAACGAGTTCATAGAGGAGTAGATTGCTATAACCACAGAAGGTTTGGATAAATTTCTATATTTTTCATAGCACCTATTGCTATGATATTTTGCAATTTTCACCAACAATAACCACTAGATACATAGCAAGTTTTTGCATCATTCCATAGATAACATCTCATGGACATATGAACAAAGAAGAGATGTGACAAATTTCTCTGCATTTTGGAACCAGAGTTCGGATTACCATCATTCCACTTTGTATCTATGCTTGTTTCTATCTCAAATGCCCATCTTCCTAAACCATTTAGGCAAATCATAAGTCATATTGGCTGCAGCCGTTGCCCAGAACCTGATAGATGTGTTGAGGTGAGCATTCCAAGTAAAGCACGAAGATATAATACGAAAGGGAAGCAAAAGAGTTCTCAACTTCTATTTCTTATGACAGCCCAACTCTGTCACTCCGAGTATTGGTTTTATATGTGTCTCTGCCACTCAGAATATTGGTTCTGTCCATGTGTGCATTGCAGGGAAAAATGACCACATCATATTCTTCTTCGAGTGGTTTTATTCTCTTAGAAGAAACCAGTAACACATCTCCACCATAAAACATTCCTGTGGCAGGCAAAATATTCAAGTCTGCTAAGTCAGATGCAGCAGACGAAGTTGATGCTTAAGAAAAGTATCTAACACAATACAAGAATCACGGACTGGGAAGGCAGGCTTGAATTACCTCAAGTTTGTAGCCCATTTTTCTTGGACTTTCCATAGACGTCATCCAGACATCCAGAGCCTACTACAGATCTGTGCCAGTTGGATTCCTACAGTCGGCATGCAGAGACAGTGTTACATGTAGTGTTACAAAAAACCCAAAAATAAGTTGTCCGGCTCTACTCTAATATCCAGTCTGATTCATCTGTATACTATGCTCTACTTATGCCGGATCCACAAATATCCTATGTCTCATTGCGATCTGTAAATATGAGAAAAAGCATAGATGAGAAAATATGAGATAGATATTCAAGTTAATAGTTAATCCGCAATCCTGTTCAAAAACTCTATGAATCCCCTGTCGGATGCTAAAACCCTCAGTATACGAAGAGAAGCTGGGCCCAGATCAAGCTACATCAAACCAAGAAATGCGTGGAACTGGGATGCAACCTATCCTGGACTGGGCTGCGCTTCAACAATCGAACTCCAGATTCCCAACTTCATCTGAACTTCGGCCTCAGTTCTACAAGGCCTCTTCAACCTGCAATCGCAAAATTTTATGCACCAAATGAATCCCAGACTCACCTTGTGATCCCTTTGAAATAAGATCAGCTGGATTCACCACTACAGTCCCATTCAAACAAGATCAGCTGGCTTCCTGCCTAGGTTATGCACGTCTCCATTTTTTTAACATAATGAAACACAGGAGCACGTCCAGGCCCTATCTATGTTTGCCCAAATTAGCGCTTGAAGCCACATCCAGAGTTTGATAAAGAAATTTCTAACCCTAAAATTAAGACCTTCGAGGCCTGCATGCCATGTAGACCACTAATATACCACCAGTTAAAAAAAAAAAAAAAAAAAAAAAAAAAAAGAGCATGGGTGCCCACCATTGAAAGAAAACATGAAAATCACTATCTGTGTATGCGCGCTCTAGATGTACGCATTAGTACATCAATTGAAATACACCACAAAATCATAGCAAAACCTTAGTGAAAAGCGTACAAAAATACAAAAGTAACCCCCTGTTATTATGCTACATATTGTACACATAATTTTTTTGAGGAGGGCCATTGCAGGGGATAATGGTGAGGCGGTGCTTCCAGTTGAGGCAGAGGACCGAGAGCCCTTTGTGGTGGCACCATCGGAGCATTTGAGGCATATAAATTATGGCTTTTTTTTTTGACAAACATAAAAAGGGATAGGTGAAGTAACTTCAGTTGACCACTATGTTTTCGGTGGCAGTCGCCTCTGTTGGAACAATTGCTCCCATCTGGCTCACTAATATTCCACAAAATTTTGTAAATATAGGTATAATGATCTATATAACCCGCCAAATTTCAAGCACTTGATCTGCCGAAAACTTTATTGGGATACATCACTCCACAAGGGTTCACTATTTTATAGTCAAATCTGGGATCTCGGATAGTAAGCATCCCACAATCTGCAAATGTTGGCATGGAATATGATGATGTGGCACTTCAACCGTTGACATGTCATGTCGAGAGTAAGCAAGACCAACTAGGCTCCAAAATGCCACGCGGACTCCAACCCTGCACTGCAAGTAGCACAACCGCATGCCAAGGACCAGCAGAAAGCAGCTTTGCAAGTTCCATTAATAATGTAACCTTCCAGTCACCACTACAGCCATTCTTCAGTCATACTCTACAACGTTTCTTTTGCAAGTTCCATTAATAATGTAACCTTCCAGTCACCACTACAGCCATTCTTCAGTCATACTCTACAACGTTTCTGGGGTCTATACAAGTGATTTTCCTAGAAATCCTTTAACTACATATGACTACACTAGTTTATAGCTTGACATCTCTAGTTTGGCATATGTAAATCGTACCAAGGTCACAAAAATCCCTTATGGATCTAATGTTCAGATTGTAATCTTAGAAACCATCAATTTCCAAGTTAAAGCCCACCCCTTTCGCTTGCGTGGTCATGACTTTTATGGGGTGATATGACAATGTTTGGGCAACAAGTCAAGATATGAGGCATTTTTGCAAGAAATGGATAACATAAGAAATAGGACAACTTTTTAGGGTTTTTGTATAGGAATTTTGCAAGGACAAAACAAAGGAAACTTTAAGAACTTAGAGCAATTTTTTGTTACCTTTTATTGACATGCGCATGATGATGTGGCATGCCATTGGTGACATGTCATGCCAAGTAAGCAATGCCAACTTTTGACTAGGCCAAAAATAAAATAAAAAATGTGCAACTCGTTTTCCCATGGGTTGATGTGGTTGTGACATGGCAAGATATGGGTGATGTGGACATGATGATGACCCTATGCACACTCCTCGGCATGTTTGTCTCCATCCCGATGCAAAAATATAGGGTTCACGTTATGGGTCGCCGCCTTGCCACAAGTGGTCGATTTGGCAAACAGATGTCGTTTTCCCTTATGGCACCAAAAATAGCATGGACAAGCTGATGTGGCACTCCAAGTGGTGACATCGCATGCCAAGCAAGCAAGTTCAAGTTTTGACTAGGCCAAAAATGAATAGATGTACATCTTTTATCTTTTCATTGGGTGGTGTTGGCAAATTTTGGATGACATGGCGAGATGTTGGTGGCGACGGGACGTGATGGCTAGGACTTTATGCAAGAAATATGACAACCTTTGGATTTTTTGGTAGAGGAGTTTGGCAAGGAGCCTAGGTGGCATGTTGGAGCCACCTTGGCATGTTGGAGCCTAGGTGGCATGTTGGAGCCAACTTGACATGTTGGAGCCTAGGTGGCATGTTAGAGCCCACGTGGCATGTTGGAGCCCGTGTGGCATGTTGCGACCCACGTGGCATGTTGGAGCTGATGGTGGCATATTTGAGCCACCTTGGCATGCTTGAGCCTAGTTGGCATGTTGGAGCCACCTTGGCATGTTGGAGCCTAGGTGGCATGTTGGAGCCTAGGTGGCACGCGTTGGAGCCTAGGTGGCATGCTAGAGCTCACGGGCATGTTGGAGCTCACGTGGCATGTTGGAGCCACGTTGGCATGTAGGAGCCCGTGGCATGTTGGGCGTGGGTGGCATGTTTGACCCATGGAGCCTACGTGGCATGTTGAAGCCATGGTGGCATGTTGGAGCCTAGATGGCATATTTGAGCCACCTTGGCATGCTTGAGCCTAGGTGGCACGTTGGAGCCAACTTGGCATGTTGGAGCTCACGTGGTACGCTTGAGCCTAGGTGGCATGTTGGAGCCTAGGTGGCATGCTAGGTGGCATGTTGGAGCCCACGTGGCATGTTGGAGCATAGGTGGCATGTTGGAGCCTAGGTGGCATGTTGGAGCCTAGGTGGCATGTTGAAGCCCTAGGTGGCATGTTGGAGCCCACGTGGCATGTCGGAGCGTAGGTGGCATGTTGGAGCCTACGTGGCATGTTGGAGCCTAGGTGGCATGTTGGAGCCTAGGTGGCATATTTGAGCCACCTTGGCACGCTTGAGCCTAGGTGGCATGTTGGAGCCTAGGTGGCATGTTGGAGCCTAGGTGGCACGTTGGAGCCTAGGTGGCATGCTAGAGCTCAGGAGGCATGTTGGAGCCTATGTGGCATGTTGGAGCTCACGTGGCATGTTGGAGAGGCCAGACCCCAGGAGACGGACATCACAAAGGTTACCGAGGCAGGCTTTCCTACTACCTGCAACACATGAAGAATATCAAAACAACAAGCACATGCTATACTGAGTTCCCAAGAAACGAATTTAGTGATAAATAATATGATCCGCTCTTTGTTTTTTGAAGCAAGAAATAGTGTGGCATTAAGAAACAGAGATCAATAAGAATAACATGATAAACTTTTAGTATAGACGGATCATTGCATGTTATCTGCACGATTTTGTAAAGGTCTAATAATGCCTTAGAAGATATGAAACGGAGATAAAGCTGAGAATAGAATAGAATATGATTTTATCGTCCACGGAGACCAACTGGCCTATGGGACCCAAGTACAAAGAGAGAGCAACAGGCATATTACTAGCAGGATTAAAAAACCCCCGCCCCGAAGGGTTTTCGGGGGAAAAACCTTAGTAGCAATAAGGATGCTGACATACTGCACAGTTATATACATAATCACAAGTACAGCTGAGGTTAATGTCGGACAGGGGGGCATAACTGAGTCCGCGTATCCATTACCTCCCGGAGGTACGATCCCAACAAGCCTACAGAGGCCGTGCTCGTGCTCATGCAAGGCCCGATGGGGCACAACTAACCGAGCCTACCTAGCCCGGATATCTTTACGCCGGGACAGTCCGGAGGGCGTGACTTTCATCCTCAATGGCACCTGTTGACAAAGATCGACAGACTCTGTCTCACGCTGCTCCCCCCAATCCATCTCCCTGTCTCAATGCGGAGGTGGTGTGCACCCTCGCGAATGGAAGCAATCACTGCACTTTTTCATGGGTAGATGGGTGCGCAGTAGTGGTGTGGGCCCCTCGTGAGCATGGGATTAACCCGCTGTCGATAATTTGCCACCTTGACATGTGAGAGGGCCTGCATCCCAAAGCTTGGCCATGAAGCAAGCATCCAAGTACTTCGCTTCAAGGCGCAGCGTTCCTTCGTTGTATGCACCGGTCCACATCTCTGTGCCTCACATTCCATAGCGAGAACCACTGGGCTTGCTTGTCTTTCCAAAGAGGCTTTGAGTCGCTATGGGCCCATCGCCACCGCCAAAGCAAGGTTGGGCAGCCGGGCTTCATTCATAGCCACCACCTTCGGGAAGTAAATAATGTGACGTTCCAGATAGCGCCCCTCTCAGAATGGAAGGAAGCCTGTCTCTGAGCAAGATCTCGATATGGGACCGTGGACTTCACTCCCAGTGCCCGGGCCAAGAAGGCCTTCTGTAGCTGCTCTAGATCGTTCCAAGTAGTGAGGGATATCACCGCCCCCACACTTTTGCCCCATAGAGGAGGACCGGTTCAACCAAGGCCACAACAAGTGTGCTGGTGACCCCATGCATCTGACTACGCCTTGTGGATGTTGTTTTGCATTGCATACAGGGCTTTCCAACCTGCAATGACCCGTAACCTGATGGATGCATCCCAGTGTGTGGTAGTAGAAAACTCAATGCCCAAATACTTATAAGACTGAGCCACCTCCACTACCTGTCCCTGGTAAATGAATGAGGGAAGGCGTGGGTGCCGGGATGATGGGACCAGCAGCACCCTTGTCTTGGCCAAGTTAACTCTCATGTCAGTGAATTGGCAGAAAGTGTCCAAAGCATCCAGGTGGCGTAGAGTGCATATTCAGATGCTAGCCACAACTTGGCCTATTGCATAATAAAACTGCCTAAAACTGAAGCCGATAAGCTGATAATTGGATGTACCTTAGCGCACTGGGCTATGGCAGTGGATCCTAACCTGCAGCACATGAAGAATATCAAAACAGATACTATACTGAGTTCCCAAGAGACGAATTTACTGACTACTGATTTATGTCTAGCCATGTTATCTAAAGTTAAAAAAAAATGTTAAACATGGAAATTCTAATCTCACAATGAGAGAAAATAGATTCGGAGAAACAGTTCTTGATCAAAGGGCAAGAAATAAGATCCACAAATGGATCTAAAACACGACCATGGCTATTCCTCCAGGTCTGACGCAATTGCATCTATGGGAAAGTGAAGGATAGAAACAGCCTATGCCGATACTTCTACGCAGACCAAGCTATTCACGTCTCAAGAATCTTTGTGTGGAATGAGCAATCCAGACAGAGAAACAAAGAATATGGCTAAAGAAAAGGCAACAAAGCATTTCCATGATGTTACAGGGGATAAATAGAGAAAGTTCATACCTAGAGTGAAGGAAACTACAGCCCTTCATTATTTGCACGAACTATAGATGCAGCATCCTTCGTTGTCACACTGAGATAACTTGAACACTGACCTTCAAAAACCACCCGGAAAGAGCTTCAAAATGTAGACGAAAAATGGGGCCATTGAAGCAAGAATGATACCAGTGAAAGATATGAGGATAACTAAAACTTCGTGATGGAAACCAACACTTTGCTCTTAAAACCAACACTTTGCTCTTAAAAAGCATTTCATAAAAGCACTGTGCAAAAAAATAGAATACTGAATATTATAGTCAGAGAAATACCTGGAAGCTTTGTCGTTAATACTATCTCTTATTGTCCACACTGCTCTGGTTATACCGAAGATAAAGAAGGCATTGCGACTTTTCACACAATAGCTGATTTTTCACGCAATAGTTGTTTCTGCTCCAAAATCAGAGGATTCTTACATGTAGAATAACTAATCAGAGGTTGCTTACAGAGGATGTCTACATGTAGAAGAACTAAAATCAGAGGATGCTTACATGTAGAAGAACTAATCAGATGTTACTAACTTATAAAAGAACTACCAGATATGAAAAGGAAATCCAAAGAATGTAAGAATATAGTAACCTCAGTTTGCAATAGCCCTGTCATTGGGGCTTGCGAAGGAAAAAAGAGGTAAATTACGCCGAAGAGATAAAGACATGGAAATTTTTTTCCTCCTCTGTGGCCCGAAATGCGGTATCCAGTTTGCCATTTCTATTGTTGTCCGAATTCTAAATCCTGGAATGATCCGGTATCCAGTTTACCAAAGCAGTGTTGAGTGCCTCCACAAAAATCGTTGTTGCAAATGACGCCGCCGATGTTCGATTTCGCATGATCTAGCCGCAAGTGTGTATCAAAAATATGGTGTACAAAACGGCAAATTTTTTTTCCCTTTAAAATATTTTTCTTATCTTTCAATGATCAGATACATAAGTAGGCAGTTATTGATTTATAAACTTGGCCCTTCTCGAGGCTAGAACTGATCTGATCTTGGTTAAATTCATTTTTGAGATTCCACTTCTGGCTAAAGAATCCTCACATGGAGTAAAAAATTGAATGACGAAGGAGCTTTTACCCGGGAGTTGCGTGAAAATCGTCCACCTAAGACCCCATGCTTTCGGAGCTGTAAGAAATTGCTAGTTCTTGTCTTATTAGTGGAATCTAGGACAGAAGAAAGATCGAAAGCAGCTGAAGAGGAAATCGACGCGACATAGTTCTCTAGACGCGAAGATAGACGCATGCCCATTCAAAATATTCCCGCAGGGGGAAAGGGGATGCCGTATGCGGCGTAACATGCGGCGTTCCAGGCACGTAAACCAAAGCCCTCTCTTTTTAATAAAGAAGATAGGTGGAGGAAGGTGGAAAGGGAAAATTGGGTCTGTAGAATCTGTAACACAGGGAAAGTAGAGGACGAGAACCACATGCTTAACGATTGTATAGCATATGAAGACATCGGAAACAAATACAGGCATATAAGGTGGGGACAACCAGCACATATCCTAATGGCAAGGGCAATACAAAAGCAGATCTGGCAGACGCAATCAGGAAGATGATAAATAGACACCGGGAGGTGCACAAAGAAAGAGGTTGGTAATATGAACCATTGAAAAAGGTGGGACATTGAAGCCTGCAAAAGTTCAGCTAAAAGCTGATGATAATGACGCACCACCACACGACCACGATGCCGATTATAAGCGGGATGCCGGTATCAATAGAAAATAAGAGAAACCCTCCGAAAGGGCTACAATGTATCAGCATGCAGCGCTAGCAGCACCCATTGGGAGCTCGCCCATGTTACATCAGTCCGGGGGCCTCAGGGCACTAGGGACAATAATTCTAATCTAATTCAAAGAAAAATTTCCTCCCTTCAAACTTTATGAGATGTCTTGAGTTGATATTATCGAGCCAAAGAATCGATGGTCAACTAGAAACCTCATCAAGGGACGACAACTTGCATGCAATTTGGCGAATCCAAGAATCGACAGTTCGAAGGACAACTAATGAAGAGAACAACTCCCTAGCCAAAGGAACTGCGCACAACTTCAAGGGGCGCCTCTAAATAGCTTCAAACATCGTGTAGGGGAAACAATTAATGTCCGAGATCAAGCTTAGGAAGCAGACCAGAACGCCAAAGCATTAATGATTGTCACATCCGTAGTAGAGTGTGAAGCAAAGCGTATGGTGCCATAGCCAACAGACATTGGAGAGCTCAAACATATCAAAGAGTCTACCAATTGAGCACGAGCCGATGTACAAATAAGAGGATATAGATCTTCAACACCAGCGCACTAGGAGGAATATCGACAACACTGCCATGGAGTACATGTGCACTGTTAGAGCCTGAACTCTGACCTTGCAAGAAGGATGAAAAACCCAACAATCCAAGCTCAATCTATCAAATCAAGGCAATGCACAACACAAAGAATCATCATCTCCATAGCTAGATCAAGCAAAATGCTCTCTCTCAATACACCGTCCCTCTGTTCTTCTCTCTCTGCTCAGATAATACTCTCCTGATCATGCCTCCTGCACACCATAATGTATACGTGCAAAATATCCTGCACGCGTACATGTGCGTATCTCCCTCCATATACGGTATACAATCTCCTATACCACCTCAATAGTGGTGAGTGTGGTGAGTGTGGTGAGTGGTGAGTAGTGACAAGTGTGGTGAGTGGTGAGTGGTGACAAGTGTGGTGAGTGGTGACCACCCCAACAGTGGCGACCACAGTGGGAAAATGTGCCACTCCGTGGGTGAGAACCCACAACAACACATACTAATATGGTCCTTGGGACATGTCCCCAAATGACACATTTACACCCTCCTCAAATCCAAATGACACATGCAAACAAACTGGTCCAAAATGATGCGGTGACAAAGAGCCTCAGAATCGTGGGAAACTTTGAAAAGCTGATATCTTGAGTTCCGACCTCCGCTTGACCTGCACCATAGCTCGTTGGATTAAATCAGAGATTTAAATACATCCTTTGATGTAGGATAGATTGTGTATTATGGAACCGTCACCATCTGTTTTACAGAAAAAACGACCTGTTGTAACCCAAAAGTTCTCCACAAATTCTCTCAGAATTGAGCTATGCCAAATCTGAATCCCTTAGAAAAATACTTCTCTTTCAAAATAAGGCCTGAGATCCTTGCCATTTCTGGGATTAGGCAACAATTCCCCTTCTGGAGTCATCAAGTAGAAAGCCCCACCTGGTACCTCTTTATCAATCAGAAATGGGCCTTCCCATGGGCTTTGAAATTTGGATAGATGCTGCTTAGTGGTCATGCACAACACCAATTGTCCTTCCTCAAATGGATTGACAACCTGTAACTTGTCTTTGATAAGCTTTACTTTCTGTTTATGCCTCATATTGAAGTCTGCTGCTTCTTGTCTCATCTCTTGCAATTGCAACAAATCATCCATCCGATTATGCACTTGATTTGGAGTTGGAACTTCTCCTAAATTCTCATAATAAGGGAGCTCCACAAATGAACACAAAGGAATGTCCAAATGAATAGGCATCACTGCTTGCACTCCATAAACCAATTCAAATGGTGTAAATCCACGAGCCAACTTGTAAGTACACCAAAACTCGATAAGGCACTGTCAAGGCTTCACGCCAATTTCTTTGATTATCCTTCACTGTTTTGGCCAAGATAGCTTTCAAAATTTTGTTAGTAGACTCAGCTTGTCCATTTCCTCGTGGATAATAAGCGTAAGCTTGCACATGTTGAACACCAATCTTTTCTATTAACTGAAATGCTACTTTCCCCATGAAATGAGTTCCCGGTCGACACAAAGAATGGTTGGAACACCGCAACCGAGAAATCAAATTGTGATAAAGAAAGCTTACTTGTGGTATTTTATGTAGCATACTTTGGTTTGAATTGCTTCTACCCACTTTGTAAACATACATGTGTGGCTGCCAAGATATACTTATGACCTTTGGAAGATGGAGGATTGATAGGCCCAATGTAATCCAATCCCCACATATGAAATGGACCAACGCCAAAATAGGATGGAATGGCATATTATTATGGCTCGTTAACCGCTTGTGCCTTTGACACTTCTCACATTTGCTAACAAAGTCTCTAGTATCCTTGTAAAGAGTTGGCCAATAATATCCCCAATGAAGGATCTTCCTAGCCGTGGTTCCCCGCTGCAAAATGCCCCCGACAATCATGTGCTTGTCGCAACAAGTCATGAGTTTGCTTTGACCAAAGAAACACACCTTAATAAGAAACCTTCCATAGTCCTCTTATAAAGAATAGCCTCATGCACCACATAACCAGCTGCTTGTACTCTAAGAGCATGCTTTTGTTGCTTTGAAAATGATGAAGGATAAGTCTGATCTTGTAAATACCAGATATATTGGCATACCAAAGATCCACAGTCCTCAATGAACCCCCTCAGAATACTCCATTATCCCGAAAATGCTACTTGCTGGTTCTGCTTCCTCTTCTATTTCAGCACCACTACTCAAATAGGAACTTGGATTATGAGCTCCTTGAGCCATCTTAACATACTTCAATTCAAATTCTTGTATGATAAGAGCCCATCTTGTAAACTTAGGATCTTGGACAGTCTTGTTGTAAATGCATGGTAATGGGTTCACATCCATATGAATGTAAATATATTGTATATTTGCTGAATTCCATTGTGAAGGAAGAAGATAATGTCTAAATTTATTCAAGGCCCACTTCAATGCCAACCCAAGATGTTCCACATGAGTCCATTTCTGCTCTTGTGGAGTTAACAACCTGCTAGCATAGTAATTCACATCATAATGCTTTTGCTGATTTTTCTGACATAGTGTGACAGCCAAAGCTTGCTCCCAAACTGTAAAGAATAAATGAAAAGGCTCACTCATTCTTAAAGTTCTCTCTTTCAATTGTCCAAGACACCATTCAAATGCTTCTTGCGTCTGCCCTGGCTTCATACAATCCACAAGTGGCTGGGTTATTTTAGCAAAATTGTGCAAATACCTCCTACTAAAACTGAGTTGGCCATATAAGCTTCTCACTTGTGATACATTTGTAGGTGGTTTGACCTTCTCTAAGGCTGCAATCTTACCATGATCCACTTGTAATCCCTTTTCTGAAACATAATTGCCCAATAGTTTTCCTCCTCTAGTGAAGAAAATACACTTAGCAGGATTCAAACTTATGCCATACAATCAGCATCTTTCAAGAACTTTTCTGAGGTGATCCAAGTGATCCCTTCTTGGATTCGAAAACACTGTTAGGTCATCTATAAAGACTCTCAAACAGTCCAAAATGTAATGAAAAGCATATGTCATAGCTCGCTAATGTGGCTGGAGTATTTGTAAGGCCAAAAGGTAATACCTTATAAGCATAGATGCCAAAAGGTGTTCGAAAAGCCGTCATTGCTTGATGTGGTGGATAGATTTGGATCAAATTATATCCTGAGTACCCATCCAAGAAAGAATAGGCCTGATTTCCTGCAACAATATCCAACAAGGTGTCTATGAATGGTGTAGGAAAATGATCTCTTTTGGTAGCTTTGTTGAGATCCCTGTAATCAATGCATACTCGGATTGAGTTATTTGGCTTCCTCACTGGTACAATAGAACTGATCCAATCTGAATTTGGCACTGGTACAATAAATTCCGCCTCTAAAAGCTTCATGACTTCAACCTTTACTTGCTCCTCTATTGCTGGACTCATTCTCCTTTGAGCTTGTTGGACTAGTTTTGATCCTTGTTTCAAATCAATGGTATGAACCACAACCTCTGGTGGAATGCCTTTCAATTCTTTGTAATTTCTTGCCAAAACATCCCTGAATTCCCTTAACAACGATATCAAATCACGTTCCTCCTCTTGAGTAAAATCGCCTCCAATAGTAACCAATTCTTCTTGATTTCCTTGAGAAATATTAATATTCTTGACTGAATGTGGTGACTGTGATGAATGTGGTGACAGTGACAAAAGTGATGACTGTGGTGAATGTGGTGAATGTGACGAATGTGGTGAATTGGTGACTGTGGTGACAGTGACAAAAGTGGTGAATGTGGTGACTGTGGTGAATGTGATAACAGTGATAAATGTGGTGAATGTGGTGACGGTAGTGAATGTGGTGCATGTGATGACTGTGGTGAATGTGGTGACTGTGGTGACTGTGATGAACATGGACTGATATGATTGACCGCATCCTCCAGAATGTGCGCATGCCACCAAGCTGCTTGCACCATTGCCGATTGTGCTAAAGCATCCGCCACACTGTTTTGTTCTCTTGGAACATGTAACACAATGCACTGCTGAAAATAGGCCTTCAAATCCATGGCTTGTTGATGTAAGCTTCTCAAATTAGCACTTAAAACCTGAAATTGATCCATAAGTTGTTGATACACCAACAAAGAGTCTCCAAAAATAGTTAAACAATCAACATGCTTCTTCTTTGCTAAAGTCATCCCTTGAATAAGTGCATGATATTCAGCCTCATTATTACTGCTTGCAGTGCATGGCATACTCAATGTAACAATCTTCTTTTTATGCCCATATATCAGAAATACTCCTACACCTCCATAACTCTTGAGCTTAGAGAATGCACCATCAAAATACATTTGTCCTTGTATAGTGGGCTGATTTCTGTTTATGGGTCAAAGCATGGAGCTGGGGGGCACTTTTGCGCCAGCCAAGCACCCACGAAGCACCCAATGCTGAAAATTTTATATATTTTTATCTTTTTTTCTGTAACTCGGTTAAAGCTGAAAAATTTTATTCCAAGGCGTAATATTAATGCGTTTCAAGGAAAAATATTAAAAAAATAAAAGAAAAATATTTTTTCAAAATACAAAGAAAAGGTCCCCAGAAAGCACCCACTAAGCACCAAGTGTCCAGGACACAAAAAGTGTCCCCCACCTCTATGCTTTGACCCTTATTCCATCCATGCTTGATGTCAAAATCAACATCTCTACTTGATCTTGATCAATACCTTGCTGAAATAAAGTCTCACTAATGGGTCTTTGAATGGACTCCTCCTGCATGTTTATAAGAATCTCTTGTAACTCACCTTCACCAATACTTTCAAGTCTTTGGATATACTTATCTACAACTTGCTGCTATAAATGACATATTTCTGAATTTTAGGTACCTTTTAACCACTTGTACAAAGTCTTAGCTTCCCTGTCACCCACTTCCAAGACATGAAAACAACTAAGACCTTGCTGCCCTGACACCATAGCATTCTCTTTGCTGATTTCTAACTGCGGGCTGCTCAAAGAAGGATTGCAAAGAAAGGTACCTTTTGCTGATTTCAGAGGATGATCTATAGTAACCTTGTGTTCTCCTTGAAAGATGTTCATTTCGCGCTTCCTCCATGAAGTCTCAGCTTGTACGACATCTAACCATGTACGACTCAGCAACAAAGTATAAGTTTCAGCATGCACACTCTCTGGAAATTTCAAAACCATGAATCCAAGATTGCTTTCACCTCATAGACCTTGCATAAGACATTTCTTATGACTCCCATGGGCTGCATCTTCATTTGATTGAAGGCTTTGAGCATCATAGTTGTCGGTTCCATCATTTTAATCCAACTTGAAGCATTATATGGTAAGGCATTACATTCACTCCGCTGCCGGTATCTATGTTGGCGTCTTTGATTAAATATCCATTAATACTCACATCACAAAGAAATGGCCCTGGATCCTTGGATTGCCGGGCTGGTGGCTCCATTCTACTCTTATTGGTATCATTTGAGATGATTTGTTGGACTGAAATTTCTGATTTTGTTCTTCCCCCTAACTCTTGCAACAAATTTGGAGAATAATGCATCAATTGCTCCAGAGTAAGTGTAACTTCAGTGGCCAAAACTTGGCTGATCACATCATCTTCATTTTGAATTTCCTCATCCACCATAGGAGGCATCACTATGGGCTGATTTTCTTCTATAGACTGAAACTGTTCTGTGGGCAGCACATTGAATTGCACCTTCTTAGGTGCTGATACCTGTCCCTTCAAAGCCTTTGGAAAAGAGGTCTTAGTCTTCTCCGCAATTGGCACTACTCTTGGTTCTTGCACCACCTTTTGTGATCTTTTAACCGCATTTACTTCTCCAATCTCTTCTTCTTGCTGAAATGGGTCACTGTCTATCTCAACGAATCCACAATTTACTACTGATTTTGCCTTCTCTTGCTTCTTAAGCTCCTCAATAAGAGCCTTAACTTGAGGATTATCAATGTACTTTGCATCTTGAATACGAACATCATTATTAGGAAGAGGTACTGATTCAAACACTTGCTGCTTTGGTGGATACTTGTTGGTTGCCCATTCTGGTTTCCCATGTCTCATCATGCTTGAACTTATCACATAACTTGCAATATAAATGAGCCTTACTTGGATACCATCCCTGTTTTGGCTGCACCATTGGTGTGGAACCCATTGGAACTTGTTGAGCAATTGGAGCTTGTGGCATCATTGGAACTTGTGGTATGATAGGTGCTGCTTGCATTGGTTGAATAGGAATAGGTGGTGCTTGTTGCATAACAGCAAATACCGGATTGGCTCTCTCAAAGAATCTCTTCTCCCTACATTCTTGAATCATTATGGCCCTTGATTTGGCATCTTGAGCAGAATTTCAGCAATCTACATGTAGTATCAGAATGTCCAATAGACCCACAATACTCACAAGTAATAAACTGCACCTCCCTTGGCTTCTCACCAATTGTAAGCTTAGAAATCTTGGCTGCAATATCCTCTGTTTTATGCTCTGAGGCAGCAACGTCATGAATGTATCCCAGCTTATCTTCAGCCTTGAGAGTATACTTTTGTGCCTCTAGTAATGTTGTAGGCTGTTTGGCCTTCACCTTATGAGCAATAGCTCATTTCAGCCCCTTCACATACCATTGAATATCTATTTCATCACTCCTTGCAATCTTCCAATGAACTACGGCTTTGAGAACCGCAATATACCTCTGATTATACTCTCTAATTGATTCATCTTCCTTTTGTGTGAAATTAGTCCACCTTTCCATAGTCTTATCCTTACCATGAACTTCTTGATAATTAGCAATGAAAGCTTCCTTTAATTCCTGATATATCATGGTATCTGGCTGAGTTTGTGCCCATTCCTCCACTGAATCTTGCAAAGAACTATGAAACCAAAGCAAGTAATCAACAGCTGGTAACTTACATTGCTGGCAATACCTCTCAAAATTCACAATATGCTTCAAAGGATCCCGATCCACCAGATCATCAAACTTTGGAATGCCCATTCTCTGAAAACCCCATACCATAGGTGGTAATACAGCCATCTCTGCCTCTTCTTGGGTTTCTTGAAATTGGAAAAACGAAATTGAATCTCCCTTCAATTTGAAAAACGAAATTGGATTACCTTCTAGATCGGTAAATGGAATCAAAACCTCCTGGATTTGAGAATTAGACCCCAGATCTGCTGCCAAATCTGAAAACGAAATTGAATCTTGATGCAACTTTAAGCCCAAAGATTGACTCACCGGTCCCTTTCTTGTTACGATAGAGCTTGGTGGTATATCCTTCTTACTTCTCTTGGGCATAAAACTATGCTCTCCTTGTCAAATTTTGCTCCGCAAATCACTTACGGCAAAATCCCCTTCACACAAAGAAATTGTTCCTTCCTCAATGGTGTCGTTCTTTACCGACGATCACCAATTCCAATAGTAACAACTCCCTTTTTAATGAAAATTCTTGCTGATCAATGGTCTGTCGAGCACCGTGGTCGCCAAATTGTTAGAGCCTGAACTCTAACCTTGCAAGAAGGATGAAAAAACCCAACAATCCAAGCTCAATCTATCAAATCAAGGCAATGCACAACACAAAGAATCATCATCTCCATAGTTAGATCAAGCAAAATACTCTCTCTCAATACACCGTCCCTCTGTTCTTCTCTCTCTGCTCAGATAATACTCTCCTGATCATGCCTCCTGCACACCATAATGCATCCGTGAAAAATATCCTACACGCGTGCATGTGCGTATCTCCCTCCATATACGGTATACAATCTCCTATACCACCTCAATAGTGGTGAGTGTGGTGAGTGTGGTGAGTGGTGAGTGGTGACAAGTGTGGTGAGTGGTGACCACCCCAACATGCACCTCGAGGGGAGACACTAAGGGGACCTAATAGCTTTAGTAGTATTTGTAATCGTAATGGCGTAAGCTATACGCCTTGCATGCATATTCCCCTTGTTATTCCCTCCCTCTTACAGTGTAATAGATCAAAGAAAAGAGATGCCAGACAATTTGAATGCATGAAGCGAGCGACATCCTCAACATTCATCTGGGAATATGCTACTAGCAAGAGAAGGACTTGATGATGGAGTGTCATAACAATATCCGATCCAGAGGCATCCTTTAGCCGCCAAGATGAAGAATTCAACGTGGAGGATGTTTGTCAATGAAACTACCTTCAGAGGTTTGGAAAGTGAGGTAGAAGCTTTCAAGTGGTCAACCACGCCATCAAAACCACTGAGGCCTCTAAAGAAGAAAGTTGACCTCTACATCAAAAGGAGCCTGGAGTCTCAAGCAACTAAAGAACATTACCTTGCTGCTTCAAGAAGGCAACGAGGGGATGAGCTACTAGCAAGATTGAGGAGCTACGATCATATAGTCGAATAAAGCAGGATTTTGTTAATTAGAGAAATTTGGTTTTCTCAATCGACAATGAAATAGGTCGCAGTACCCTCCTGGAAAGGGAAAATTTGTTACTGTCAAGCAAATTGCAATGGCACTGAGCACACTTTTCGGTCGCCATATTTTTATCTGTGGGAAAAGCACTTATGGGCATGCCTTCACTGTGTTGGAATACAAAACTTAGAACATGCATAATGTCAACTGAGTGCAAGCTTTATGGGAGGAGTTTAACATCATTTCCAGATTACTGAACATGTCGAGAAGATCGCGATGGCGATCTTCCCGACAAGTTCAGTAATACTATTCGGAGTTATATCCACAACTTTCGGAAAATAATAGACAAGGTCATTATTTCTAATCGGTAAAAAAAATGTAAGAAAATATAATACACAAGGTCATTATTTCTAATCGGTAAAAAAATGTAAGAAAATATACACAAGCTCAAAAAAAGCAGAATAGTTTTATAATATTTCATAATCTTTACATGATGTTTCACATCCAATAAAGCTAAAATACTTCACTAACGCCGAACTATTGAGTCTCTTTCACAGAATCTGGAGTAATGCCAAGTTCCTTGGCCATTCTATCTGCATGTTCCTTTCCTGCTGCAAGGGTCTGTGAGAGATTCATTTCGGAATATCCTGTAACCGAAGGGATCTCTACGTCCATTGCATTGGCGATATCCTGCACACGCCCTGAGCACTATGTGTCCAACAATTCCTCCCATAGCTCACCAGCGAATTCAGACGTGCCCAGTAATCTCCTTCTCTTGCTTCCTTCAATCTTTTCTGGCCCTTCAAACTGAGAGTCGGCTTCAGAGGTACCCACCTATTCAAACTGGATAGATTGTTTGTTGATCATATCAGTTATTAATGGCATTGCCATTTCAAACTTCTGGTTCAGTACCTCGAGCTTTTCGAATGTTTTATCAAGTGCAGCGGAGTCCCTTTCCGTCTTCTCTAGCAACGCCTAAGTTTCCTGTAGCCTCTCTGCAAAGCCTTTCTGATATAACTGGTCCACGATCGTGTCCATGTTACTTAGATCAGTCTCTTGAGTTATCTTGAGGTCCAAAACGTCTCCAGCGTTAGGGACTTCTTTCTGTTCCTCTTCTTCTTGTTCACAGTCTGGCCTTGCCATTTTCTCTAAGGTCTCGAAAAACGATCTAAAAAACCTGCAGACCTTATCGTCATACTCCAAGGAAACGCTATGTTTCCCTTGCATTAAAGCCACTCTAGAAGCTGTCCCCGCGGAAAAGAAGTCAAGAACAACACCATCATCGGGAACCAACTCCTTGACCATGGCGTAAATATACGATGTTTTAGCCTGACCTTTGAGAACAAAATCCCCTTCCATTGCTGCCCATGAGAACTTTGGCTTACCTGTGAAGTATTCCTGATATTTTTTCTTTGTTTTTGCGTCCACCTCCTCATTACCTGTGATTGGATACTTTGGAAGAAGTGTGCCTCTTGGTGCATTGGTCCCCTGAGTTAGACGAAGCTCCAACCTGGGTTGCACAGGCAAGATACGCACCTCACTTCTATTGATCGTCACATGGGTGACGTAGTATTGAAATTCCGTAACCATTTTCTTGCTAACCCAGCCTTGTTCTTCATAAGCACCCATGGAGACATGCGAACTCCCCTGGATCTGACTTTGGCTGAACAAGCAGTTTGGCAAGTGGACTGATCTCAAGAACAAGACGATGTGATACACCTTTGCAGTTGTCATGCTTGCTATCCTGCGTATATTTTCAATGATCTGTGTATTTTTTCACTTCCCACACAGTGTTGAAACTGCGCATATCAATGAAAACCATTGTAGCATTTTTTGATACTTGTCCCCACACAAGAGTACCAGATTTAGTTACCACTTTAATAATGTTTCTCTTTTCTTTCTGTTTCTGCTTCTTCGGGTTTGAGTATAGCTAGAATAGCTTCTAAGAAAACAGTGGGAAGATTTTCCTGGACGTGATCCTTGTTATAGTTGGCCTTGATATAATCAAAATCCATACCTGCTATATCAAGTAGCCTCTCTTCATTGAGTTTAAGGAATAGTGCCACAAGCTCCTCCATGCTGCCGTATTTTTTATCTAACAACCAATTGGCATATGATAGTACCTCACGGTGCATCAAGGTCAGAGTTCTGATGTCTAAGGCCCTCTGCTTACAGTCATGCCTGCCGGTATATCCAGATGCACCTTCAAATATGTCTTTCCCGCTAGAATCTCATCCATTGGTTGGGCTACCTCCGCATTATTCATGCCACAAAGGTACCTGAGAAATGTTTTATTGAAAAAAACTTTTGTTGGCTTCTCTGGCAGTTCTCCATGATCATCTGATAGCTTCCGTGCTGCCAACTTATTTACAACCTCCATGAACTTTGCCCATGGTTCGTCGTGCATAAAGAGAAACTGCTTTTCATCTTTAAGTTCTTTGACCTTCAATGTAGTGGTGGCGACTTCAACAAAATCCTGCAATGAAATGCTCATTAGGATCGCGGTCGCGATCTGTTTCAGCAAAAAGTGAGTAGGCTACCTTCCAAGCTGATGTCACTGCTGTGCCCGTTGCTCCCTGTGGAGGGCAACCGAAAGCCTTGTGCTGATTACGCAATTGTTGAAGCTTCTCCACAAGTGGCTCTCTGTACACAGTGTCTGCAATTATGTCGTTGCATTGAATAGATAATTGGATGTACTCCCTGTTGGACATGTTTCCATTGAGCACCCGCGTTCTTCTCTTGGCGTAAACTTTTGCAAATTCCAAGCGTTGTTCAACGCTGCCCATCACAGAGCAAAGGATCTGAGCAACAAATATACTGTGGTTTCCAGAAATAATGTAAATTTTTTTGTTTTGAAGCTCCTCAGGTCTCGACCAAGTAATTATTTTTCTGCGAAAGAAAATAATTTAGTATTTTAATACATGACAGTAATGTATGTATACAAAGTACTTACTTCGTGATGGGGTCAAAAGGCACAACATCTGCCGGTGTAAGAACCTCTGTAGGGCACTTCTTGAAGCTCCTTATTAGAGTTTGCACGTGGTCGTTAGAACGAAATATGTGCGTCATTGTAGCTGGAGCTGTCTCGCAGTCGAAGATACTTACTTTTGTGAACCAATTCACCCCCATGGGATAAAATTTTCTAAACTCTTCGAGTTTTTGTGCTGTTTGTTCTGCAAGTTTTTTTTCCTCAGCAGGGTTGAACTTGAGTTCCTCAGACATACGAATATCAGAAGGCCAAGTTATTGCAGTTGAAGTGGCAGTTGGGACACCTGATGAAGTAGGCGTAGATGATGAAGAAGGCTGGTTCTAATCATCTATATTTAACTTCTGTAGTCTAATCTTGAAAGTACCTGTCTTCTTTTGTACTGGTTCATCCTTTTGACTAGACTATACTATAGGGGGAGGCATGAGCAATTTTGGAGCAGTAGGATCTACAACTGCTGAGGATGTTGGATTAGCAGAGCAGGTCATAACTGGATCTTTTGGTGCAGATGATTCACCAACTGCAGCCAATAGAGCAACAATCCTTTTCTTAGCAACTGCACGCAACCAGTTTGTATCCATATGCGAGGGTAGCTTGTTGTCCTTAGTAGCCTTTAAGGCACAAGAAGGAGGCTTCTTATCTACTGACAATCCCTTTCTGCACTTGCTGAAGCCCACAAGAAGATCTTTGTTGCACTTAATACCAGAGAGAGACAAAGAATCATATGATGGCAGAATCCAACCATAGCCCTTTGCACTCGTTGGCAAACTCTTGCCACTAGCCGGCTTGTTCACTTTGCTTGCGACCATGATGGAGGGTTTAGGGTTTATGGTCACATGTTTGTTTAAGGTCCATCATGGTCGCAATCGCAGGATGTACTCTACAAACTGCAACTGCTGCGGGTCCTCTATGCTACATATAATGGCATCCTGCACGTTATTCTTCGTACCCTCCCACATGGCTACGATGATGCCCAACTGTTCAAAGTCATCTGGGCCCTTTCCTGTCCTGAAAAAGAGGCAGAGATCCTTCCTGCGGTCCCCTTTGATATGCGGTATCGCCTGGGCAATTTCCATGCACCACTTCTGACTTTTGTCGGGAGTTACTGTGCGCATGGGTTCAACATTTGGCCCTCGGAAGAGGTCAAGTGCTGCATGAAGTTGATTAAGAAGGTCAATAAACATCTTAAAACAAAAGAGCCTCGAAGGAATGCGAGCGCGATCCTTGGAGGTCTTTGTCCTCAGAGAAATCGCGGCCGCGATTAGTGAAGACACTTGAAACCTCTATTGTATAAAGAGTGAAGCAAGTAAACATTTTAAAAAAGTGCTGGCAAAGAACGCGACCATGATTCTTGGAAGCAATGCAAACAAAAAAGTTCCAGTGTTATGTTCTGAAGGATCGCGACGGCGATCCTTCAGATAATAAAACACTAGATGTTATTATTATAGTGCTCTCAGAAATCGCGGCCGCGATTTCTTAGAGCACTATAAACCTTAAGTTCATAGATATAGAGATCGACAGGATCGTGATGGCGATCCTGCCGAGCTCTTTTCATTGAAATTCTAAGATGCAAATAGTGTCAATTGACTAGTGCTAAAAAAAGCGCGGAAATTACCTTCTTTAAGGGCAGCTGATCGAGACATGAAGGGCTGGTTTTTTTCCGAAGGCGCTAGATTTTCCGAAGGTGCAAGGAAACTCTAACTAAAAAAATCGCGAAGCTTAAGTAGGCTGGAGCCGCCCGCCATAAATGTCCTCCCATAAATGCCTGGTCATAAATGAACGTCATAATTGTAGATGTCAGACTCGCACGTGCGCAATTAATTCCGCCGGCGGCCCTCATAAATGCGTTGTACTACATGCCTTCTCATTAATGCCCTGACATAAATGCACCTGACATAAATACACTTGTCTATAAATTCACGCATGAGAAATGCCCCACGGCATTAAGGAGGCGGTGAAAAGTTAGTACCCGTCAGACAGAAAATTCCCTTCAGACAGAGACGGCCTACGGCTGTCGGAATGTACCTTGTACAAAATGTACGATGACTGCGACAGGGAGAGTCCTTGTAATTATGGCGTTTATAAGAGGACATTGATTTGAATTTTAAAAAGAAATTTGCCCGCCCATGCCCATGTCAAGAGCAATTCATTCCAAACAATTTCAGAAGGAATTAGTAGCTCAGGCACTCGGGAGATTTCCACAGAGGCGCAAGGGAGGTGGCTGCTGGCGCTCACCAAAATTTAGCATCTGAACGACATATAAGTGGCCAATACAGGCAAGAACCGAAGTCTACTTTAGGATTTGATATGCATATACAAATTTACTGTTCGAATTCATGCTTTTGTTGCATTCTTCTTGTTTTTAGGACAGTAGTATTCTTCTGCATCATTTCGTGGATAGATTAATTACCTTCGATTGCATTCTTCTATTCCATGAATTGTTATATGCTTTTAAAAGGTCTGTATAGACTAAATCCATTCTGCTAATGCATTCTTCTAGTGTTTAGACTAGTAGTATTCTTCTGAATGATTTGTTGCATGAATTTGATCAGTCATCCTCAATTGCATTGATCTATTCCATGAACTATTTTATGCGTTCAATAGGTCTATCTATAATAATTCCATTGTTAAATGCCTTTAATAGGTTTGCCTACAATAAGTCCATTCTGTTATATGCCATTAATAGGTCTGTCTATAATAATTCCATTATGCTATATGCCTTTATTAGGTCTGTTGCTTTTTTATGAACTTCCTTGCTGCATAGTTGAAATGCCCGTTGCTGCATAAAGGAAATGCACGTTGCTTGATCATGTTAGAGAACATGTTAGAGAACGTGCAACATATCGGGACCTTTTTAAAACACTTCATTTTTTGTACAGAAGATTAGGACAGTTCAACATATCGGGAGTTTCCGTCTGTTCAACCAGATCGCGGTCGCGATCTAAGGCAACAATCTTAGAGTATCTGCCTCTTACTGGACCGTCATTAGGTGGCTCTATTGTGGACCGTGAGTGCTGAACCAGATCGCGGTGGCGATCTAACGCAGCAGTTTCCAGGTGTGTTGACTAATCCCACCAAGACATTGGCAGATAGTGCTCCATAAAATCGCCACGGCGATCTCTTACAACATACCATTTTGTTTTTATGTCAGGATGGACCAATTGAGGTCTATTTTAGGGTGAAAGCATGCTAGGGCCTACATAAAAAATTACCAAAAAGGTACTTTTCTGTGTACTTCTGTGCAAGTACATAATTGTATTTTAAAGTACCTAGACTACAAGATTGGCTAAAAGAAATTGTGTTATGTTCAAGAGTAGTAGTACATAGATGTTGTAAGGTACCTTGTGATGTCAAGAAGATGTTAACAACTCAAATATATCATCATCTTTGACTACCCAGAGTATTTTCCAGGTAGTTTCCAAAACATGTAGACCCTAGCATGCTCTTACCCTTTATTCAATGGGACGAAGGTGGGGGAGGCTCGTCTACACAACTTCACAAAGCACCATAACTTGCCCTTGCCCGAGGGTTTCGCTGTAGTGTCTGTGGAAGCCATTCTTGATGGGAGCATTCCGTTGCCTTATTCAGAACCCGAGATTTCAAATCTTGGAGAGTCCAGAGGGAGTTTTATTTTGTGGCTCGAGAGAGATGTGACTGAGCTTGAAGATAACACTGCCATCTCCACTCCACCTGCACAGATAAAGAAGCTGAATTGGTTGTCGTTGGAGGATCCCACTACTCCATTTGGTTCACTACATCATCCTGGGGGTATTTCTAGGGAAGAACTTGTCGAGAGTAATTGCACACTTTTGCATGAATGCTGTGATATGCCTTATGGCTTCAGTGTGATCATCTTTAGCGATCCTAATCAAGCAGTTGCTGATACTAGATTAGGTGATGACTTCCTGGCTGCCACCTTGATGAAGCTATGCCCCATGCCAGAAAGACTGTCAATGAGATGCCAAGCTTGTGCTGAGATGTCACAGTTGCACGACTTTGTGAAGTGATCGAATGCTTTGGTATTAGGAGACAATGTTGCTGTCTCGACACTCATAAAGACTGTCAGAGAGACAGTCATTGAAGCAGAACCCTATGCCATGCAAATTGAAGTCGAAAAGGCACCCAAGAGGATGTACAGAATGGTGAACCGGACTCCACGTAAAGTTGCTGTGACCACTAAAGCCCAGAGAAAGATCACGACAGCTTCCATTTTAAACTTTACATCTTCGATTTGTTGCATGAGAAGATGCTGCGCAAACGTCTCAACAGCCGAGATTATGTGCACGCGTACTTTCTTTTGGAACTTGAGTGCTTCAGACAGGACAACATTTGTTTTTAACATGTCAGACGTTTGTTCAGATAACGGACAGGTCAGGATGCTCATGCTAAATAACAAGCAGGTTTGTTTGAAAGCATGGCATATAGCCTATGGCATTCCAATGTCCACTTTCTATAAGTGGCAAAGACTTTTCCTTGCTGGTCACAGAGTTGCTGAACATGGTAACACGGGCACGAAAAAACCAAGGTCTCACACTCTAGCAGGGAAGGCCGTGCTGTCTATGTACATAGATGAGAACGCTGAGACAATGCCCCACAGATCGAAAATCACTACTGAAGGCGTGAGAGAGAATGTGAAGAGGATCCCCTCTGTCCTAACCAAAAAAGACATTTTTCATGAGGTGAACGCCAATGTGATGGAGATGACAGGCAAGCACATCTCTCATTCTTCATTTTCACGTGGGTGGAAGCTAAATCACAACGAGGTTGCAATAGCAAAGAGGATAGCTTTCTCTAAGTGCAATACCTATATTGTAATAAAAGAGAAAATGACTAAGACGAGAGATCCAAGGGAGAGAAGAGAATTGCAGATTGAAAGGAAGGCACACATGACTGCCCAGATATCTTGTAGGAGCTTGTAGTGGTCATGGAGAGCTCTGTCCCATCGATCACCGGATCAGGCGCTCACTATCATACATTATAAGATGGACCAAAACAAGACTATGATTCCAAGACTGGAAAAATTAGCAAAGTCGGTATGGAGAGGTGAACGCTTGAAAGTTAGTGTGACTGGTGCACTGATGCATGGCCATGGAACAGGTGCATTGGGACATTTATCACTCGACCTTTGAAAGGATGATTCAAACTTTCATGTTGGTTCCTTGAATCATGCTATCAAAACACTGGAGGATGCATCCGAAGATAATTGGGGTCATTTGAGAGAACAAGGTCGGCCTGAGGGCATGTGGGTCAATGCACTCCTCGATAGTGCAGGGTTGAGGACAAAAAAAAGCAATTGCACTGGACAAGACTTTGTAGCACCTCCTAAGCAACCAGTGCACTTCCTCTGCATCTTCATGGCTACAACTGAGCCTCCAACTTCTGCATTGGTCTAGGAAAGATTGTCTACTCTCTGGGCTTAGATGCTTCTTTGTTTGCCTTTGCAAACACCGTTCAAAGTGGAAAACACATGATCTTTCCTTTTCTGAATTTGGCTCGCCTCCGAAGAAGACTTCTCGGACGGCATTCCAATTTGCCTGGGCCTCGTCAGCCATAAATCCATGGAATTGTGCTGGTGGAAAGCCCTTACTTTTTAGCACTTTGTTCATTTTTCTCCAGAACTTCTTTTGAGATTCTACATCCTCCGCTGCATCCTTATGTATCCTAGTAAACAATATAGATACAATGGATATCTTTGTGCAATAAATATATTTTATAATTAGGTGTAGAAAATATACTCACATGGGATCATATACATGACAGGCCATTGTTGTCACCCAGTTATTCGCTTAACATGATCAAAATGCAACCATGAGGTTGCCGAATCTCCTGACGGACTCATTCGGTTCACCAAATCCATGCCCGAACCAGCCCCAATAGTTGACATCTTAAAGAAATAGCACCTCTCATGTTGAGTGTCATGCAACTGGTCCGGAAACTTTGAACCATGGAAGAACTCGTAACAACATCTTCTTTTTAAATACAACATGCTACTTAGCTCATCTTGGCATTGGCGATTTCTTTTTCTTGCATCATCTCCACTTCCTCAACCTAGCACATACAAAAGAAGAAGAAGCTTAGTTTACAACAATGGAGAAAATCCACACCTTAAAGCTCACCTTCTTTGATTGCATAGTGGTTCCAGTCGTAGCAATAGAACATCTACTTGTTCGGTGGTCATTTTGTTTATGTCTTCAACATCCACTTCCAGCAATATGCTTCTACATATTTCTTCCATAGCAATATTATTCTGAAGCTGCCTTGGAGCCATGTGCACAACTGAAGTTGGAGTACTATCAATAATGCTTTTCATTTCTCTTAATTTCCAATCTTGAAAGTGCACTCCTGATTGGATGGGAGTGGGTGCTTGTGTGTATAGCAAGTCTAGTGTCTAAGATACACTTTGGAAGACAGTAATATATAGTAGCATCACATAGTGCAATACAATATGGCTGCTCCTTGCAATATGTGCAACTTACTGAACCATGCTCATCACTTATAGGCCCAACATCTGGTCAGATATTCATAGAGCCCCTACATTGAATGGAATTATGCTCCCCTTTACTAAGAAAGTAATCACAACAAGGATTTTGGCATTGCAGATGGCCTCCACAATATGCAAGCCTCACTGTGCCATCTAATGCATGGCTATATGTTGTCCACATATGAGGATCTTGATTTTGCTGCATACCGTCCATGCTACCTCTTGTTTCCTGTTGGCTTGGTAATTCCAACACTACTTTGCCATCATAGTAAGGGGGCAAACATGTTACATTTACTGACTCCTTTACTTCCGTGAGTATCTTCTTTAACTTGCTATTACCACTCCGTAACAACATCTTTTTGAAGGTTGAGTTGCAACCTTTTAGGGACTCTGGAGATGATGATTCTGAGTCTATATTTATCACTCTACTAGGTTTGTCAGACAACAAACCACTATATACCATCACATTGTTGCCAAAGCATTCCTCTACAATATAACAACGCTTGCCTCCTTCATTCACAGTTTCCTCTAACACGTTGCTCAGAAAGTTTGGACCATAGCCACTCTGAACAATACATAAAGCATCCTCTGCAAATTGGAAGAAAGTTGCAAGAGCATTACTATCCAGAACGCATTTCCCATTGAGGAAAGGCATAGACATTTCTTGATCTCTTTCCCATGCCTTCACTATAACGCGAGTAGCCATACAAGAAGAACTCAAACAAGAACTCAAATAAGAACTCAAAATTCTAGACACAATGCGCGCATAATATACATAAAGGATAAAATAATATACCATTAAAATAAAAATTAAGTAGTATATCCGTTAAAACGAAAAAATTACGTTATTATTAGTTTTGGTGGCTATGAGGCACCTGCTCGTTAAAACAGAATACGAATTTGAAAACATGGCTAACGAATAGTATTAGTTATCGAATAATAATTATTATTAATAACGAATATGATATTAGTTGTATTAAGTGGCTATCAAAATTATATTCAGTTATAATGTTTCTAAAGCATGTGACCTTTGAAAAAAGAAAAATAGAAAACACAAAACTTGAGCAATCGAAGCTTAAACACCTTTGTGCAATCAATCTTTGCTACTCGCGCAATGGCCGACCGGGAGATTTTGGAGCCGACCGATATTTCGCCATGAGATAAGTTTTTTACGATATATTTTCTTTACCTTTTTTAGTTGAATCTACTTGATCGGGCCCGACCGAAGTTTCTCTCGAAGTTCCCCGAGTTCTTCTACCGAAGTTAATCATCGGTCGGCACCGACCGCCGAAGTTCCCCGAGTCTTAGCCGAAGTTCCTTGAGCCCCGAAGTCCGGGATCGAGTTCCATGAGTCTGATCCCTGAGTTTTTAATTCAAAACTGCCGGAGCTGGAGCTGGGGCTAGAAGCCCCATTTCTTTTCCCAGAAGGCTATGGAGCTTCCAACAGCTTCGCCGGATTGATTGTTTCGACTGGTCGGCGCCGACTCAACATTTTCAGAAATCATTTGCTTGATCATCAACATTTGTTGGATCATTTGCTGGATCATTTGCTTTCCCTGGTCGGCGCCGACTGAGGCAAAAACGTGACGTATCTCTGCTGATCAATATCTCTGTTGTAAAATATCTCTGTAAACGTGATGTGCAAAATACCTCTGCTTGATCATCTCCTTGCTTTTTGCAAAATACCTCTACATTGCTTGATCATTTCTTTTCTTTGCTTTGCTTTGCTGTGAATATCTCTGCTTTGATCATTTCTTTGTAGATCCCTCTACAAAATGATTCGGCAGACCTTCGGCAGACCTCTACTGTAAATGACTCGGCAGACTTTCGGTAGTCCTTCGGCTGTAAATCTCTGCTTATCATTTCTTTGCTTTGCACGCCTGGTCGGCGCCGACTGAGATAAATGCCTCTGCAAAAACCTCAAGTAAATATCTCTGCAAAATACTTCTACTGTAAATATCTTGTAAATACCTATGCAAAATACCTCTGCAAAACATCTGTGTGGGTTGCAAGCTGCAAAAGATCTATGTGGGTTCGTGTAGCAAAATATATCTGTAAATATCTGGGCAAGGAATAATCTGTGCCCATTTAATTGGTTTGCCCATTTAATTAATTTAATCTTCTTGGATGTATAGTGTGCATTTCATTTCCTTTCCTGCTTTGTTCATTTCAAACTCCAATTTACACATTTCCAATTTAATTTATGTAGACTATTGGCATGGTAGAGACCAGAAATAGAGCTTCAAATTTTGTGTACAAGTATTTGGATAAGGAGCCAAGGAGACGATCGTCAAAAAAGATGTCTAATTCTAATACAGATGATAGTGATAGTGGTGTTAAAAGTCCAAGGGCTGATGCAGATTCTAGTGTTGCACAAGAAGAGCAAATACACGAAACTATTATCCAGCAACCAGACTCTGATTGCCATGATACTACAGGGCATGATTCGGCAGACCTGAATGTCCTTACACCTGAGCATGACAAGCCAGCAAGTAAAGATATTTCCAAATCAAGAAGGGAAGGAAAAAAAAAGGCAAAAGAAGATGAAGATTTGGAGACTCTCGAATTTCCCAAGACATTCACAATGCAGATGATTTCTGAGACACTCCAGGAGTTAAGAATTGTATGCAGGACCTCTCCACCGTTAATTCCTCTATGTAGAATAATGTTGAATCAGGCAGTAAGAATCATCAACAAGGAAGCTAAATCATTGAGAGAAACATTACGAATTGATGGTTATGTAATGGAGAAGGGGAGCTTCATTTTGTCTGTCACCACTGCAGTAGGCACTCATTGTCCAATCACAGACCAGATAATGAGCACTTGGGATGCCTATTGGTTAGAGGAAAACCAACGCTTCGAGAGTGAGCTTGCGAAAAACGAAGAATGGAAAGATTTAAGTGGCAACAGCTCTGATCAGCAAACCAATCAAGCTAATCAAGGTGAAAAGAGTAGGAGAGCCAGAATTCCAGATTCATTAAGAAATAGATTATATGTTTCTGCAGATGATGTTATTATTGCCAGAATTGAGTTGCAAAGGAAACATGATGAAGCAGCTAGAATTAGGGAGGAAAAGGAAGCTGAGAGAAAGAAAATACAGGAAGGGAAAAGAATGGCAAAGGAGATGGAGAAGAAGAGGAAGGAGGAAGAGAAAAAGAAAAGAGAGGAAGCAAAGAAATTGAGGGAGGAGGAGAAAAGAAAAGCAATAGAGGATAGGAGGTCAGGAAGGCCAAGAAGAGAAAGAAAGGCTAAAAAATATACAGATTATGACATGGATACTGATGATGGTGAAATGCAGGAGGAATATGCTTCAGACCATAGACAACAGCAAGAAGTAAGTGAGGGAAATGCAAATTTGCAGCAGAGCCAAGGACTTGAACTTGTAGTTGACTTGCATGTTGATGAACAACATGCATTGCTCCAGGACAGCCAGCCACCTATTGAGGAAGAGGATATGATAGGTTGTAGTTTGGAGGAGACTCACGTGTGTTCATGGGACCAACATTGCAGGGAAAAAGAAGACCAATTGGCTGAAAATATCCAGCAAACACCTTCTTCATGTTCTGATAGTTTTGATGAATCTGAAGAAATTCAGAAAAAAACAAAAGCATTGGATGATTTGTATCGAGCCGAGGCACATAACCATTTGTTAAACCTTGGCCTTTGATGATAGTGTAAGATTCTTAATGTAAGCAATGTAATTCTTTGATGATTTGGGGTTTAAGCAATATAAATTGATATTGTTTATTGTTGTTTTCAGTTGCTTTGAGTTGGTTTAACTATTCAATGTGCAATTAGAGTATCTATTCTTCCAGGTATGTTTACTGAACTCAAAATTCATTTCTATTAACTAGTTTGAAAGACATCATTAACTACAAATGTGATCAAGACCAGTTGTGTTGGCACTTGATTGAAGGTTCAAATCCTTCAACTCCATGGTCTTTTTGCTTAGATTTGTTTGCAGCAGATTTAACTGAAAGGAGCAGTAGCAGCAGCACCTATAAAGTCTAATTCTTGATCAGTCAATGTCCTCTGGAACCATCATTTAGGTTCTGTTCATGTAGCATTGAAACTTATTAGTGCACAATATAAAACTTGGGATGCACCATCAAAGTTTGCAGGTAATGCCATTGAAGATCAGGGACTGCACCATTTGGATTTGGAAGTCGCTCCATTAAAGGCATTGGTGCGCACCAAGGACGTCATTGGTGTGCTCCATTAAAACTGTCACCATTTAGGAACATGGCTCACTGATAAGGGCAAATACTTTCGCGTCGCAAGCATCTGAAGGTTTTGCGTCGCGGCGCCATTTTTTTTTTTTTTTTTCGTCTCAGACGCTTTTTTTTTTCTTTTTGCGTCGCTGAAAAATTTTCAGCGACGCTGTTTTTTTTTTTTTCCGGCCGGCGAGGTTTTAATACGTTAAATACGTATTTTATTAAAAAATACGTATTTTTTGACTTTATACGTCAGGAATTTGAATTTTGTACGTACAGAACCTATCCCTGAACAAGACAGGCAGTCACACACGACATCACAACTAGAAATAGATGTTATAATGCTGTTAAATAACTCTAACAATTAAATTGTTAACTGCTGGCGACCGGAAAATGATTCATATTTAAATTTCTCTTGACAGAGCGATTTTTCTGAGTGTGCGGGTTGTAAAACCATAATCAGAGACCACGACGAAAAACCCGTAAGCAGACCATTTGCGTAGCATCCTTGAGGATATGAAAGATGAAAGAAACTTTTGGAGATCCAGCATGTAATTAATGGCGGCAAAGGAAGCTCATCAATTCCATTAAGCGGCTTGCATGGCTTTTTCTGCGTAGCTACTTCAGATGTCATACAACAGATTGAAAGCCGACAAATCGAAGTGAACAAAATCCGAATGAAAACTCAATGTTATTCATGTCACAAAAGAAGCAGAGGAGGAAATCGGGATGGTCGGAGAAGAGGAAAAATAATTTTCAAGGACTTTCTAATTTCCATGGCCGTCCGATGCGAAATTAAGAGACCTAATGGTTGAGATAAAATAAGCTGACGTGGCAAGACACGTGGCATAGCTAGAATTGCAGGAAAGTGGGCAGCTCGGGTTAGGCAACCCTGCTAAAAAACTGGTGCCATGCATTGCTCCAGATTCTTGCTTCGAGGATGATGATGGAATTTTGGGACCGTCACTAACATAGAGAAGCTCCAGAGTAATCTCAATACAAAATGAAATAGCTACTGCGAGACTGAACCAAAAAACATTCCCAACGCTATTAAGAGGCATAAACTGCATGCACCATAGGAAACAAGCAGAATCACTTCATAAGGAACAAACTCTACAAAAATAGAATGCATCTTATGCAATAACATATGTCCAAACAAGAATGTCCAAATAATACTTCCTCAAGTAGCTCTTATAGATGTGGTCTCTTACAGATACCATTTATTGTGAGAAGCCCTAGTCCTCGAAAACAACTGAATAAGCCTGTATACAGAGAACAAGACAGTCTTGTCTTATAACCAAGTACCAGAACATTGTAAATTGCCTTCCAAGCCATCTAGCTTTGGGTGGGTATCAACTGAACTCAAAACTACACTCTACTTAAGCACGAAACATAGCAAAAAACTAGCATGAGCATCCGGTGAATTCAGTAATGAAGACCGGATAGGATTGAAAACTTTTGTGAGGCTCTGATGGGTACGGGTTGCTCAAATAAAGTTGCCTGTAATTTCCGGGAACTCTTGGCAATTGGACAGCTCAGTTTGGAGTTTTCTTTGTTCCCGATTTACGTGTAGAAATAGTCAAGTTCTTATGTTCTATAAGCAGAAAAACAACGAATCCATGAAGAAACAAATGCTTCAACCAAAACTTATGACAGATTGTTAGTAAGGATTTATAGTGCATTGTGGCCACTCTAAAACAACGGCTATTACAGAATATAACGAAAGTTGGGAGTGTATTCATTACCCCCAAATTGGGGGCAGTTTCTGTACAGTTAATATAATGGGAGGCAAAACCTTTCCCTCCTAAGAGTCATAGAAATCTAATAGCTCATCAATTGCTAGTTGAGCTGCCTGTTTCTGGTTATTTTCCAAGAGCCACAAGAAGTGCTCAAATAGAACAGGGTCACATGGTATTGTGAGGCCTCCACTACATTCAAATCCATATTCTTCAGCAGATCTCGCCAGCAACCTTCTCATCAAATTGTGGCTCAATACAGCAGTTGGGACAACAAACCTCTGCCTTTTCTCTCCTACATACATTGCCACACAACCTTGTGGCATATCTGAAACCTCAACACAGCATGCATCTGCTTCATAATCACTGTCTAAGTCGCTCATTTGCCTCTGCGATTCAACAGAGCTGCTCCTGCTACTAGCCCAAGAACTTGATCTTGATAACCTATCCTTTCTTTGCAGGAAAGCAGACATCCGTTGCAATTTAGATCTCAAAAAAGCCATGGCAAGCAATGGAAAGTAAGAACTTGTGATAAGAATTTGAGAAGAAAGAAGTACTGGAATAGAGAAAGATAGGACTGGATTTATAACCAAGACGGGTGCTGCAACAAGGACGTTTGTTTGAGTACACAGTAAATGAACGGACCCACTTCTCCTTTATGGCACATGCCTTTGTCTACACTATACAGTCAAATTGTCAAATTGTATCATAGTGTCAGGATAAATTCTGGGCAATGCAGCACCGTATATTTGTTGATAAGGTGAGCATTTTGCTTAGATAGTCTGGTGTTGCACGATCAATCAAGCATGGCTTTTTGACTTTGAATCCAAAATGCAGTAAAAGCAGATAACTTAATTTATTTTAAACAGACGAGTAAAGCACCTATCTAGATATTATGTATCTAGGGATCATGTATCTTGGCTTGGTTTTATCACCAATATGGGTTGCTGCAAGAAGGACGATTGTAAGTACATATTAAATGCCTGGACCCATTTCACATGCATTTGTCTACATAGTCACACAAATTATATTGCTTGGATGTCTTACTTTAGCTTGTGCAATGCAACATACTATTTCTTTGTCGGTTGTTATGAACTTGAATTCTTCTGAGCAATCACATGATATTGCTGACAGCATACCATATTGGAATCTGGCAAGCAAATTGAAGTAATTGCATTCTAGCAGTATCATAATAATTGAGTACAGAGAAATACGGCAGCCGCCGAAACTTTTCCGGCTATGCTCGTCCTCAACTGTGCACTTTGTACACCAATGTCACATTCCTTTCCTAAAAGACTAGTTGATGTTTGCCAAGTAATGCCAAGACCAACCTCAATATTGGCCATGCAAGGCCTGTTGTATTTGCAGACAATTGTATTTGCAGACAACTGCATGTCCCACAAAGGAGAAGATGTACTTATGGTTCATGCTACTTGCCCTTACCTTTGTTGTTGACTATAAAATGAAGCATTCCTTCAATGATGCTGCAATCAGTTCTTTCTACAGATATCCTAGTATATTCCCTTTTTCTAGCATAAAGAAATGGCTTCCCTGAAGGCTAAGTTCTGCAGGTTTTACGAGTTTCTTGGCAGCAGAAATATGCTATCAAGATCAAATTCCTTGGCCAGTAGTAGCAGGTGTAGTTCTTCAGACTTGGACAGCGACTGCGAGGGAGAAGGAGGCTGCTCTGAGTTTTGTGAAGTGCCTGAATTTTGTATAGCAATGTATGTGGGAGAGCAAAGGCAAAAATTTGTCGTGGCCACTGGGACTTTGAGATGCCCATTTATGAATAGGCTGTTTGATAGGTCTGTCAAAGAGTATGGATTTGAATATAATGGAGGCCTTACAATCCCTTGTGAGCCAGTATTGTTTGAACACTTGCTATGGCTTTTATGCAAGGACAAAAAGCAGGCAGCTAAAATTCAGATTGATGAGCTACTAGATTTCTATCATGATTGTTAGATTGACTCCCACTACGGGTTGGATCTACAGATATGCCTCAGATGGGCAAATGAATAGAATTAACAATTATCCTCCAAGATCACATGTTTTTTCTGCTGAATGTTCTTGTGTTCTTTCCTACACTTTCTTAGTTCTTATCTTTTACAAAAGAGGGATACTATATCCAGAGATTTGTGTATATAGATAGAATTAACAATACATCTTCCAAAATCAATTGTTTTCTTCTGCTGATTCTTCTTGTGTTCCTTATTATACATTCTTTATTTCTTATCTTTTAAAAGGGAGGATATATAGTAGAGTATCATGAGCAAACTTTGTCTCATAAAGAATGTGGGCTACTACATAGGATCACAAAATAATATGGAGCCCAAGAACGTGAGCTACTACATAGGATCACAAAGATAAATTGGAGCCCCTGGCTTTAAATCTCTAGCATACAATAACAGACAAATAATGGAAGTATTGAAGATGAAATTCAAGAACGAACATAATATGACATTGTAAGGGAGTGGCTTCTTGCTATTGCATACTAAGATTGAACATTTGTTCTGCCCTACGTGATGGAATAAACTTGAACTCTTCTTTACGAGCTCATCAAAGAATAACTCATTACTCAAGTTCCTGGTACTATAACGGAATTAATCTCCTTCCTAATTTTCTATTTGTCCCTTGAATAAAATGCATGGTGATCATTCTTATTTGTAGAACATGGCCAAGCTTAGAGTGGCTTATTTTTTGTGATTGTCTTCGTCCAAAAGGTTGGCCAACCCTTGTTTGTACTATGTGAGTTATGAATGAAAGATGAACGAGCATGAAAATATAGCAGAGAAAATTGATTATGTAGCTAAGTTTAACCTGAACTATGTATATCCACATCGTTTTCTTTTGTATACTCATTATAAGTAACTCCTCTTATATATATTGTCATTGCAGTTAGGATGCAATTGTCAGTTTGGTGCCATGCATTGGGCCACAATATCGAGAAGCTTGCACTCTAGAAGTTTGCCACACGTATCTACAAGCTTGCAAAATTAGACAACCTTAGAAGTTAGAGCTAAAGAAGTCATGGCTTGCAACAGGATGTAGGAGTTTATCCAGGGAAAGTGTTAGAATGTCGAAGTTGGAAGAGTATGCAGTGCAGGGCTGGTTTTATAACTAAGATGGGTCCCTGCAACAAGGACAATTGAGTACATATTAAATGCTTAGACCCACCTCGTCTTTGCAGCATATGCAATTGTTTATATATTCAGACAAGTCATATTGTTTGGACCAGGCATAGCTTGTTAACTGCAACAAACTATTTGTTACCTGTTCAAGGAAGTTGTCCAGCCTCAAAGCAGTTGTCATGTGAAAACAAATGCTTCAACCAAATTTATGACCCTACACTACACTACACTACACTACACTACACACTCAAATTGTATTACTTGCTTCTCAAATTGTATCAGGCCAGATAGTGTCAGGATAAATTCTGGGCAATGCAGCACCGTATATTGTTGATAAGGTGAGCATTTTGCTTAGATATTCTAGTGTTGCACGATCAATCAAGCATGGCTTTTTGACTTTGAATCCAAAATGCAGTAAAACCAGATAACCGTTGTTAATTTGTTTTAAACAGACGAGTAAAGCACCTATCTAGATATTATGTAGTACATAAAAGACCATGATTAAACCACAACCAAGAATATTAAGGACGTCTAAAATCGAAGATCCATTAGCAGGACAGAGCTTATATCGCCGGCACACAAGCTTAATCCACGTCAAAATGTATGCAAATGTGTGCATTTATTATTCGCAGTGGGAGAATAAATAACCTGGACATTCGTCATGAAGGAGATTGTTATTGTTCTAATGTTCCGAATTGCTTTTTAGCAGGAATTTGCATTATGATTTATCGTTTGCTGCAGACTACAGATACATGAGCTCTTAAGGAAGAGTTCCATCTTGTAGAGCAGAATAAACGTTCAATTTTGCTATGGATTAGAATTAAGGGAGAATTCTATCTTGTAAAGCAGAATAAACATTCAATTTTTCTATGGATTAGAAAGAAGGCAACTCAGTTAACAATGTCAAATGTTCATTCTTAAATTTCATCTTCAATGCTTCATTATGTGTATGCTAAATGTCCAAAGCCAGGAGCTCTTTTCTTATTTTGTGATTCTATTTATTGTTTGTTTATGAGTTGCTCAAATGTAAATTGAGTTCATTGAGTTGACTGTAAATGCAAACCTCTATATATAACTTAGTATCCTTCTTTTTAAAAAGATAGCAACTAAGAATATATAGCAAAGAACACAAGAACATTCAGCAGAAAAAAGCATGTGATCTTAGAGATAATTGTCACTTCTATTCATTTGCCCATCTGAGGAATATCTGTACATTCAACCCATAGTGGGAGTCAATCTAGCAATCGTGATAGAAATCTAGCAGCTCATCAATCTGGAGTTTAGCTGCCTGCTTTTTGTCCCTGCGCCAAAGCCATAGCAAGTGTTCACAAGGGATTGTAAGGCCTCCAGTATATTCAAATCCATACTGTTCGGCAGATCTATCAATCAGCCTTCTCATAAATGGGCATCTCAAAATCTCAGTGGCCACAACAGATCTTTGCCTTTGCTCTCCCACATACATTGCTACACAACCTTCAGGCACTTCACAAGACCCAGAGCAGCATGCTTCTCCCTCACAATCGCTGTCCAAGTCTGAAGAACTACACCTGTTACTACTGGCCCAAGATTTTGATCTTGATAACATAGTTCTGTTCCCAAGGAACTCATAAAACCTGCAGAACTTAGCCTTCAGGTAAGCCATTTCCGTGTGCTAGAAAAAGGGAATAAACTAAAAAATCTGTAGAAGGAACTTACTGCGTCATCACTGAAGGAATCCTTCATTTTATAGTCAATACCAAAGGTAAGGACAAGCAGCAAGAACAATAAGTAAACTCTCCTTTGGGACATGCAGTTGTGTGCAAACACTTAATGTTAACTCGTGGGGCTTAAAGTTGTCTGTAAATACAACAGGCCTAGCATGACCAATATTGCGGTTGGTCTTGGCACTACTTGGCAAACATCAACTAGTCTTCTAGGAAAGGAATGTGACATTGGAGGACAAAGTGCACGGTTGTGGACAAACATAGCCGGAAAGTTTCCGCAGCTGCCGTATTGTTATGTACTCAACCATTATGGTACTGCCAAATTGTGCTTACAATGCAATCACTTCAACTTGCTTGACAAATTCCAATGTGGTATGCTGTCAGCAATATCATGTGATTGCTCAAAAGAATTCAAGTTCATAACACCAAAGATATTTGATGCCAAGTAATGGAGTAACAAACCTCTACTCCTCTAATGTTGTTCTACAAGGATCCACCACATGGTATCTCTGACACAATTGTTGGCCCACTCTACAAGTGCTTTAAGCTTGGACAATTCCTCATACCAGCAAAAAATAGTCTGTTGCATTTCACAAGCTAAAGTAAGACAACCAATCAATATGATTTATCTGAATATGTAGACAAATGCATGTGAAAATGGGTCTAGGCATTTAATATGTGATTACAGTCGTCCTCCTTGCAGCAACCCATGTTGGTGATAAAACCAAGCCTTCGCTTTATACTCTTTCATATTTCCAACACATCAGTCCTCACAAGTTCTTGCTGGCCATGGCTTTTTTGAGTGAGGTATTTTACTGGTCTCTTTTAAAATACAATTAACAACAGTTATGTGTTTTTACTGCATTCTGGATTCAAAGTCAAAACATGCTTGATTGATCATGCAACATTAGAATTTATCCTGACACTATGGCCCACGCCACAACTACCTTACAGTTGAGACATTTTATTGGGACGTCCATTTTATTGTACCAATATGCCTGTGGTAGGAGAAGCAAGAATACAACTTGAGTGTGTAGTGTAGACAAATGCATGGGCTAAAAAGGAGATGTGGGTCCACCCATTTATTGTGTACCCAAATGTCCTTATGCAGCACCCATCTTGGTTATAAATCCAGCCTCATCTTTCTCAATTCCAACACTTCTTCCTTCTCATATTCTTATTCACAAGTTCTTACCTTCTATTGCTTGCCATGGCTCCCTTGAGATCTAAATTACAAAAGTTATCTGATTTCCTGCGAAGAAAGGACAGGCTATCAAGATCAAGTTCTTGGAGTAGTAGCAGGAGCAGCTCCCTTGAATCACAAAGGGAAATGAACGACTTAGGCAGTGATTATGAAGAAGATGCATTCTCTGTTGAGGTATCAGATATGCCAGAAGGTTATGTGGCAATGTATGTAGGAGAGAAAAGACAGAGATTTGTTGTCCCAACAGCTCTTTTGAGCCACAATTTGATGAGAAGATTGCTCGACAGATCTGCTGAAGAATATGGATTTGAATATAGTGGCGGCCTCACAATACCATGCGACCCTGTTCTATTTGAGCACTTTATGTGGCTCTTGGAAAAGAACCATAAACAGGCAGCTCAAATAGCTATTGACGAGCTGTTAGATTTCTATGACTCTTAGGAGGGAGAAATTTTTCCTCCCATTATATTGATCTGTACAGAAACTGCCCCCAATTGTGGGGTAATGAATACATTTTATATATTCTGTAGTAGTCGTTGTTTCAGAGTGGTCACAATGCACTGTAAGTCCTTACTAACACTCCGTCATAAATTTGGTTGAAGCATTTGTTTTTTCATGACAACTGCTTTAAGGTTGGACAACTTTCTCGAACAGGCAACAAATAGTTGGTTGCAGTTGACAAGATATGCCTGGTCCAAGCAATATGACTTGTCTGAATACATAGACAATTGCATATGCTGCAAAGACGAAGTGGGTCTAAGCATTTAATATGTGCTCAATTGTCCTTGTTGCAGGGACCCATCTTAGTTATAAAACCAGTCCTGCACTGCATACTCTTCCAATTTCGACATTCTAACACTCCCCCTGGATAAATTCCTATGTTCCGTTGCATGCCATGACTTCTTTAAGATCTAACTTGCTAAGGTTATGTAATTTTGCAAACTTGTAGATACGTGTTTCTAGATATGTGTGGCTCAATGCATAGCACCAAACTGACAATTGCATCCTAACTGCAAGGACAATATATATAAGAGGAGTTACTTATAATGGGTCCATACAAAAGAAAAGCTACATAGTTCAGGTTAAAATTAGCCACATGGTCAATTTTCTCCGCGATATTCATGCACGTTCATCTTTCATTCATAACTCACATAGTACATGCAAGAGTTGGCCTACCTTTTGGACAAGGACAATTATAAAAAATAAGCCACTCTAAGCATGTGAAATGGGTCCAGACATTTAATATGTACTTAAATCGTCCTTTTGCAGCAACCCATAATGCACGATCTCTATATACATAATATCTAGATAGGTACTTCACCCTGTTTAAAATTTATTAACAACAGTTACCTGGTTTTACTGCATTTTGGATTCAAAGTCAAAAAGCCATGCTTGATTGATCATGCAGTGCTAGAATATCTAAGCAAAATGCTCACCTTATCAACAATATACGGTGCTGCATTGTCCAGAATTTATCCTGACACTATCTGGCCCACGCCACAGCTACCTTACAGTTGAAACATTTCATTGTACCATTTCAGTTACCTTACAGTTGTAACATTTCAGTGGTAAGAGAAGCAAGTAATACAATTTGAGTGTGTAGTGTAGACAGATGCATGTGCCGTAAAGGAGAAGTGGGTCCGTCCATTTATTATGTACTCAAACGTCCTTGTTGCAGCACCCATCTTGGTTATAAATTCAGCCCTATCTTTCTCTATTCCAATACTTCTTTCTTCTCAAATCCTTATTCACAAGTCCTTACTTTCCATTGCTTGCCATGGCTATTTTGAGATCTAAATTGCAAAGGTTGTCTGCTTTCCTGCAAAGAAAGGATAGGTTATCAAGATCAAGTTCTTGGGCTAGTAGCAGCAGCAGCTCTGTTGAATCGCAGAGGCAAATGGGTGACTTAGACAGTGATTATGAAGCAGATGCATCCTGTGTTGAGGTTTTAGATATGCCACAAGGTTGTGTGGCAATGTATGTAGGAGAGAAAAGGCAGAGGTTTGTTGTCCCAACTGCTGTATTGAGCCACAATTTGATGAGAAGGTTGCTCGCCAGATCTGCTGAAGAATATGGATTTGAATATAGTGGAGGACTCAAAATACCATGTGACCCTGTTCTATTTGAGCACTTTTTGTGGCTCTTGGAAAAGAACCAGAAACAGGCAGCTCAACTAGCAGTTGATGAGCTGTTAGATTTCTATGACTCGTAGGAGGGAAAGGTTTTGCCTCCCATTAAATTAATCTGTACAAAAACTGCCTCTGGGGTAATGAATACACTCCAAATTTTCGTCCATATATTCTGTAATAGCCGTTGTTTTAGAGTGGCCACAATGCACTATAAATCCCTACTAACAATCTGTCACAAATTTTGGTTGAAGCATTTGTTTCTTCATGGATTCGTTGTTTTTCTACTTAGAACATAAGAACTTGACTGTTTCTACACGTAAATTGGGGACTAAGAAGAATAAGAAGAAGTGAAAGTTCCCAAACTGAGCAACCCGTACCTATCAGAGCCTCACTCAATCCTATCCGTCTTCATTACTGAATTCACCGAGCGTATTTTATTTCATTGTGACAAGGGATGTCCTTTAGTTTGTTATAGTGATATTATCCTTCCTTCATTTGATATGTCTCCAGTGACAAAAGATTGAATAATCATATAAGGTAGTAGGATTTGACAGCTAGCTTCATCCTTGGTCGTAGTAGTTCAACGCTTAAGTTTTTATTCATAGCAAATCATTTGTCATTTACTTATCTCTGTGGGAAGTTGGGAATTCAGTACAATTGTGTTGTGGCTTTCTTCCCAGAATTTGTAACTCTTGTAGCTTATATATAAGCTTGGTTCTAGGTTCTAAGGTGTGGTGTTTCGCAATTTTATCAGGTAAGTGAAATCCTCTGTAGGATGACAGGTTTAATTACTTGGAGAATATTCTCCCTAATCGATAAAGTAATACATCACCGATGAAGAATCTTAGAATATAAAACTTCTCGATCCTCGAACTCCTTGTGATCATCGATTTTCGGGGCTCGAACCGGAATGCAAAATTGTTGATCTGAGCCATAGTCTAGTAAGAACTGAGGTGAAGAGAGTCAAGCTTGTTGGGTCAAAGTATGCAGGTAGGTTGCAAAAGCATGCATCCAGACTATGCATTTAGCAGGGTTTTAGTCCGCTTATAATACCTCTGCTTTTGCTTATTTTGGATGCTGGTGGGGCATAACTGCATGTCACTTTTTTAGCCTTTCGTGTTTTAACACGTCCACTTCACCAAAGAACAGTTAAGAAATGATTTTGATATTTTGGCTGGATTTTCGTGCGAATGGTGGTACATTGGAGATTTAGGCCTTCAGAGCTTATGGCCCATGCTCTCTCTCTCTCTCTCTCTCTCTCTCTCTCTCTCTCTCTCTCTCTCTCTCACACACACACACACACACACACAAACAATATTGCAAACTTTGCCTTAAGGGATATTTTACGGTCACACTTGCAACGCTATCTCACATTTATTTAAGAATTGGCTTTGTTGGGTTTAGCTATTGCTAAGGTGTTCTACACACACTCCCCCCCCCGGCAAGAAATTCATGGCTTCCTTTGATAGTGGCTTGGATGCAATCATGTGTTTAGAATTGGATTTCTGGCCAGATGGATTCCAGTTCATTGATCCAGATTTGTTGGATTTCATTGAAACTCAAGAGGTATTGTATGATAATGTAGGTTCCTCTGCAATTTACAAATTATTTGCATACATAGAGAAAGGGAAATTTTAGATTGAAGAATAAGATGAAAAATGCAGTGGTTGATCGAGAAGATTTTTGCAGCAGACGCAGGCAAGAAATAGTCAAACGCATAGTTGATTACTTCCCAAGAAGCATTCACCAGAAGTCAAAGCGAATGTGATGAAGATGATTGTTCATCACTACCAAATGGAAATCTCGAAACTTGGAATCTTACCAAATCCAAAAGAATGTAAGGCAGTAGGGGTGCTACTCAACAATCTGAAACAGGCAATGGTAGCTATAAAGAGCCAAAGAAACCATGACATTTGACGAGCCAGAACTTAAACACTGGTGATGGCTTTATCCACAAAATCGAGATGCAATTCGACTATGGCAAGGCTCTTAGGTACATCTCTCACAGTTGATTACATGTATGTGGTTTTTTATGCTTTCAAACACTTGAATTCACTAAGTGATGTTGGATGGAACAGGTTCATTAAATGTTGTGCAATCTTTCTTATGCTAGGTTCCAAAAGGTCACAATTGCAACTGCTGCATTGAGGAAATCGGAATTCTTGAAAATGGTCCATGGTCTAATTTTCGAAGAAGGTTGAGGTGTAATTCTCTAACCCTTGGTTGCAACCAGAATTCTAAAAAGAAAATAGCAGAGTCTTTCCTTGCAGAACAAATGTTATGAACTTGTTGGAGACTCGGGCTTCCAAATTTCCTATCCTTTGCATCGTATGGAGGTCACAGGGGCATAAAGTTCCATATAAACACTCCTTGCTATTCTTACTTAAATATTTCTAACAACTAAGTTACCTTTCAATTGCAGGTTTTTCAATAATACAAAAAGGCGCACCCTGAATACCCTGTTCCCTTGAAGGCTTTTGCGATAAAGCCTCTTTATGTTAAGAAAGTATCAGAAAGTGAAACCATATGAAGAGACTGTATTCTCCACATTAGATATACACAAACCTGAGAAAATAAAAAATGAACTGGGCAAAGAATTTCCAAACCAATTTAGCAATGAATGAAAACAAATTACATACTCGCATTTTGCTTCAAACCATAGGAAAGTTCATCCTTTACTGCTTTTGCCATATCGGTTTGAGTATATACATGTCTTAATTGTACATATATCTCTTTGCCTGATTGCAAACCAAACATTAAGCCTTCCAATGGGCAGGGGCATCATTTCTCTTGTATCCTTTTACTTGTCATTCACCTCTCTTTCCAAGTTTGAGAGTAACAAAGTATCCGGGTGCATATTCACATGGGGGTTACTCCTGGCATCGAGAGCTGTCGGATGGGCATATTTGCCCTTTATTCCTTGATCTGGACCGTACATAATGATCCTCGTTTATGGGGCATGCCACAAGTTTTTGTATACTGTATATTGAGGTTTGCAAAATATTATAAGGTTTGAGGGAATGTACTTAATGATGTTAATTTTGTACATGTATTGTAAGTTTTTAGAGGCTCTCGCTGCCTAAAAACCCCCCGTGTAAATATACACCCAAACCAAAGGGGGTTTCAGGGGGATTTTGATTTAAATGCATTGGATGCAATGGTTTGTGTTAATAATGTTAATGTTAGTTATGTGTTGGTAGTTACATTAACAAAAATTTTGGGCCCTTCGGGCCCTAACAAAAGAAATCATAGGTAAACATAAAAGAAAACATTTGTAATGATGTTGTACATGTTTAAAACATTTTATTCATATGTTTATTTAAGAATTAAAAATAGCATTTTCACAAATCAAAAAAGCCAAAGATATATTTGTGTGATAATGAAGTTTGCTAGTGCAGCTTGTATTTTTTTGTGATATATTTCAAGAAGTTGATGTCTTATATGTTTATTTGAATGGTATAAAAACACACGGTGATAAGTATAAATGTTTCGGTGGTAGCTAAAGCATAATGCATATGATATGTTTTATGTACAAGATTACAATGCAATATAAGATGCCACTAGATTCCAATGTAACCATTAGATTGTTTAGCGCTAAAAATTCTATCCATGGTCTCTGTGCATGAAATCCCTGCAAATTTTAACATCTATCCATGAAAATATATGTCCAATCATGTTGAAAGTCCATGTGCAATCATCACACAATACCAAATAGTTTGCTTTATCTCCGCGCAACTATAGCATTTGCTATTTCATGAGCTACAAAAGCATGTTTGAAAAATTTCATGAGCTATAAAAGCTTGTTTGAAGAAGGATGTGAATGTGGCTATATAGGTACAAGCATACACTAGCAAGTGCCAAATGTCATATGTATCATAGTTCAAGTATACTAGCAAGGGATCTTGCCAAATGGAAATAGAATAGAATAGAATAGTTTTTTTAACATCCACGAAGACCAATAGGTCATGGGACCCATACAATGGGCTAGTACAATCATTACTACTAGGATTAAAAAACCCCTGCCTCGAAAGGTTTTCAAGGGAAAAACCTTTGCAGTAATGATGATACTAGACAAGCTTAGATAATGACTACTGAGGGCTCAGTAATTGCAGACGTTTATCTAGAACCTCAAGTATGTATAATGCCAAGTCATGCACAGATGGTGCGCTGAGAAGTTGTGGAAGCGTGGAATGGAATGCTAAGGTCGAAAAACGATTCCTGACTATCTCAAAAGCGGGGCAACTTCGAGAAAGAGTATGGCTTTCATCTTCAATAACACATGAATCGCAAATGTGCACATAGTCTCAAACTTCAGCGGCAATTCGCGCCGCTCCCATCTACCGTCTCAATCCGTAGCTTTGTCACAACAAGAGAATGGACATTTAGCGGCGTGGGCTTGCGGCGTGCGTGCGGCGTGACGCCGCGAAATAACGCCACCATGCGGCGTCAATGCGGCGACACGTCGCGGTATTACGCCGCATCGACGCGTGTAGTCGCGACGTCGACACCGTGGCGTGGCGAGGCCAGTGCGCCGCCGACCATGTCGCATCGCGTCGTCACTTTTGTCGCGACGTGACGCCGCGTGGGACGGACGCCGTCTACGGGGACGCCTCATTTGGGCGTCTAGTGTACTTTGTTCTTTTTCGAGAACAAGGGTGGTCTTCGCCCCACGAAAGTTGGTCCCCGTGGTAATGTCGATATTACGAGTCCATTGGAAGAGCCAAATCATGGTTTTGGAGAGGGGAAATTGCTCGTCCATCGCCGGGGCCTTCGTAAAGAGAACTTTTGTGGCGGCATGTGAGCTCGAAGACTCGGAGCTATTTCATCGTGCACCAACACTTGCATATCCTAGTGAAATGTTTTTCTCATGTCCGCGACCGCAAGACGTTGCACCGCTTGTCAAAATTCCACCTTTTTTCGATGCACGAAATTTTTTAGTTATCGTTCTTTTGCATTCATGCTTCATAAATTCGTAATTAATGCATGGTATGGAATTAAATTCTGATTTTTTGTCAGTTGCCTTCCTAGGTCATCCCCAACATACAGGCAAATTTTTAGAATTTCCGGATAAAGTTCTGATCAAATAGGTAGCATTGGAACGGTCTAGGCAGCCTGTTGTTGTTGAAGCAAGAGTAAAGACATTCATAAATTTGTAATTAATGCATAGTAAGGAATTAAATTCTGATTTTTTGTCAGCAGGCTTCCTAAGTCATCGCCAACGTACATGCCGGTTTTCAAAATTTCCGACAAGGTTTAGATCAAAGTGTTTGCATTAGTACGGTCCCGGCAACTGTTGTTGGGCGGCCAGAGTGCCGCACGCTTGCCCAAGTCAAACAAGGCCAGGAACTTGCAAGGCCGCCTCATTAGAGGGGAGAGTCCGAACCCCAAGAGGCGAGCCACAAAAAGTTTCCCGTCCGTCGCCAGGGCCTTCGGGAGAGGGGAAGTTGCCCGTCCGTCGCCAGGGCCTTCGGGAGAGGACTTTTGGGGCAAGCCTTCCTGTGTGGTTTTAGGGTCCGTGCTCGGCATCAACACCCCCCTCTACGCCAAGACACGGCCTTAAAGGTCCTAGTCGAATCGACAAGGATAGAGCCTCAAACGTAAACCCTATGAGTTGCCGGGTTCTAGCGGGGTTTTGCGTTTTGGATCTTAGAAGTTTTGGTCCTTTGCACTTGGGACTTGGCGGATAAGATGCGATTGAGAACGCCAAGCAAGGGGCCCGAGCGGAATCGAGTTTGGATCATACTCCTCCCGTTGTGGCGGTTAGAAGTAAAGGGCGCTTTTGCGGTAGCAAGACATTCATAAATTCGTAATTAATGCATAGTACGGAATTAAATTCTGATTTTTTGTCGTCAGCAGGCTTCCTAAGTCATCGCCATCATACGAGGCCAGTTTTTCAAAATTTCGGACAAGATTTAGATCAAAGTGTTTGCATTAGAACGGTCCGGGCAAAATTGTTGTTGGGCGGTCGGTGGCACACTTGTCCAATTCAAACAAGGCCAGGACCTTGCAAGGCCACCTGATTAGAGGGGAGAGTCCGGACCCCAGGAGGCGAGCCCCAAAAAGTTTCCCGAGGCAGCCTTTCCTGGCAGTGCTCCCCCGGGGGGCCATACGCTAAAGACCACACTCCCGGATCTCGGTTCCCCTATCCGACCGTTGAATCCTTCGTTCAAGGGCCCTGTCTCGATAAGGTCCAAAAAAATCCAACATCCGTCCGGGAGAACTTATCAAACCGCGAAGCGTCCTGCGGTCGACCGTGTAGAAACCAAAGTGTTTTGTCGTTCAGACATTGCGGAGGCTCCGGAATGGCGATTCGACTTCGCCACATCGTCCGGGAGGCCGAAATTACCCTAGAGACCAAGTTGCACGGTCAGTTTTGCAAAAGAAAGAAACACTTACGCCCTACGTCGCAGTATTCGACAGCCACCTCCTAGGCCAATTGACTACGAGTGTGTTGGACATGAGATAATTTGACGCTACCTCGAGAAGGGGTGGTCTTTTGGCCATGAAACTTGGTCCCCAGGGCAATGTCGACGTTCCGAGTCCATTGGCAGAGCCGAATCACGATTCCGAAGAGGGGAAGTTGCCCGTCCGTCGCCAGGGCCTTCGGGAGAGGACTTTTGGGGCAAGCTGCTTCCAGGTGGTTTTTAGGGTCCGTGCTCTGGCGTCAACACCACTCCTCTACGTCAAGACACGGCGCAAGGTCCTAGTCGAATCTGACAAGGATAGAGCCTCCGAAACGTAAACCCTATGAGTTGCCAAGTTCTAGCAGGGTTTGCGTTTTGGGTGCCGAGTTTTGGTCTTTTGCACTTGGGACTTGGCCGATAAGATGCAGTTGAGAACGTGAAGCAAGGGGAACTGACGGAATAGAGTTTGGATCTGTACTCCTCCCGTTGTGGCAGTTAGAAGTAAAGGGCAGCTTTTGCAGTAGCAAGACATTCATAAATTCGTAATTAATGCATAGTACGGAATTAAATTCTGATTTTTTGTCAGCAGGCTTCCTAAGTCATCGCCAACATACAGGCCAGTTTTCAAAATTTCTGGACAAGATTTAGATCAAAGTGTTTGCATTAGAACGGTCCCGGCAGTTTGTTGGGCAGCAGAGGCGCACACTTGCCCAATTCAAACAAGGCCAGGACCTTGCAAGGCCACCTCATTAGAGGGGAGAGTCCGGACCCCAGGAGGCGAGCCCCAAAAAGTTTCCCGAGGCAGCCTTTCCTGGCAGTGCTCCCCCGGGGGGCCGTACGCTAAAGACCACACTCCCGGATCTCGGTTCCCCAATCCGACCGTTGAATCCTTCGTTCAAGGGCCCTGTCTCGATAAGGTCCAAAAAAATCCAACATCCGTCCGTGAGAACTGATCAAACCGCGAAGCGTCCTGCGGTCGACCGTGTAGAAACCAAAGTGTTTTGTCATTCAGACATTGCGGAGGCTCCGGAATGGCGATTCGACTTCGCCACATCGTCCGGGAGGCCGAAATTACCCTAGAGACCAAGTTGCACGGTCAGTTTTGCAAAAGAAAGAAACACTTATGCCCTACGTTGCAGTATTCGACAGCCACCTCCTAGGCCAATTGACTACGAGTGTGTTGGACATGAGATAATTTGACGCTACCTCGAGAAGGGGTGGTCTTTTGGCCATGAAACTTGGTCCCCAGGGCAATGTTGACGTTCCGAGTCCATTGGCGAGCGAATCCACGATTCCCGGAGAGGGAAGTTGCCCGTCCGTCGCCCGGGGCCTTCGGAGAGGACTTTTGGGGCAAAAATTGCTTCCGTGGTGGTTTTAGGGTCCGTGCTCAAGGCGTCAACACCCCCCCTCTACGTCAAGACACGGCGCAAGGTCCTAGTCGAATCTGACAAGGATAGAGCCTCCAAAACGTAAACCCTATGAGTTGCCAGGTTCTAGCAGGGTTTGTGTTTTGGATGCCGAGTTTTGGTCCTTTGCACTTGGGACTTGGCCGATAAGATGCAGTTGAGAACACGAAGCAAGGGGAACTGACGGAATGGAGTTTGGATCTGTACTCCTCCCGTTGTGGCAGTTAGAAGTAAAGGGCAGCTTTTGCAGTAGCAAGACATTCATAAATTCGTAATTAATGCATAGTACGGAATTAAATTCTGATTTTTTGTCAGCAGGCTTCCTAAGTCATCGCCAACATACAGGCCAGTTTTCAAAATTTCTGGACAAGATTTAGATCAAAGTGTTTGCATTAGAACGGTCCGGGCAGCCTGTTGTTGGGCAGCAGAGCTGGCACACTTGCCCAATTCAAACAAGGCCAGGACCTTGCAAGGCCACCTCATTAGAGGGGAGAGTCCGGACCCCAGGAGGCGAGCCCCAAAAAGTTTCCCGAGGCAGCCTTTCCTGGCAGTGCTCCCCGGGGGGCCGTACGCTAAAGACCACACTCCCGGATCTCGGTTCCCCTATCCGACCGTTGAATCCTTCGTTCAAGGGCCCTGTCTCGATAAGGTCCAAAAAAATCCAACATCCGTCCGGGAGAACTTATCAAACCGCGAAGCGTCCTGCGGTCGACCGTGTAGAAACCAAAGTGTTTTGTCGTTCAGACATTGCGGAGGCTCCGGAATGGCAATTTGACTTCGCCACATCGTCCGCGAGGCCGAAATTACCCTAGAGACCAAGTTTCACAGTCAGTTTTGCAAAAGAAAGAAACCTTACGCCCTACGTTGCAGTATTCGATAGCCACCTCCTAGGCCAATTGACTACGAGTGTGTTGGACATGAGATAGTTTGACGCTTCCTCGAGAAGGGGTGGTCTTCTGGCCACGAAACTTGGTCACCAGGACAATGTCGACATTCCGAGTCCATTGGCAGAGCCGAATCACGATTCCGGAGAGGGGAAGTTGCCCGTCCGTCGCCAGGGCCTTCGGGAGAGGACTTTTGGGGCAAGCTGCTTCCAGGTGGTTTTTAGGGTCCGTGCTCTGGCGTCAACACCACTCCTCTACGTCAAGACACGGCGCAAGGTCCTAGTCGAATCTGACAAGGATAGAGCCTCCGAAACGTAAACCCTATGAGTTGCCAAGTTCTAGCAGGGTTTGCGTTTTGGGTGCCGAGTTTTGGTCTTTTGCACTTGGGACTTGGCCGATAAGATGCAGTTGAGAACGTGAAGCAAGGGGAACTGACGGAATAGAGTTTGGATCTGTACTCCTCCCTCCTTGTGGCGCTTAGAAGTAAAGGGCGGCTTTGCAAGTAGCAAGACATTCATAAATTCGTAATTAATGCATAGTACGGAATTAAATTCTGATTTTTTGTCAGCAGGCTTCCTAAGTCATCGCCAACATACAGGCCAGTTTTCAAAATTTTCGGACAAGGTTTAGATCAAAGTGTTTGCATTAGAACGGTCCGGCAGCTTTGTTGTTGGGCAGCCGAATGGCACACTTGCCCAAGTCAAACAAGGCCAGGACCTTGCAAGGCCGCCTCATTAGAGGGGAGAGTCCAGAACCCCAAGAGGCGAAGCTCCAAAAGTTTCCCAAGGTAGCCTTTCCTGGCAGCGCTCCCCCGGGGGGCCGTACGCTAAAGACCACACTCCCGGATCTCGGTTCCGCTATCCGACCATTGAATCCTTCGTTCAAGGGCCCTCGTTCGATAAGGGCCAAAAAAATCCAACATCCGTCCGGGAGAACTTATCAAACCGCCCACCCAGGCTCAAACATGCCACCCCAGGCTCAAACATTCGTAAGTAGTAGTAGCAATAGAAGATTGGTTAAATCCGGAATGCGATTTTGACTGCATATATGGCTCGGGAATGTCCAAATTAGCATAAGGACAAACTTTCATGACCATCAGATGAAAAAAAGGCACCAAAAATTAAAAGTGTTAGACGTCGCTATAACAAAAATATCGTTACGGACATCGCCGCATGCGACGTTAAACCGTATATACGATTTTGAAATCGTATATACGATTTCGAAATCGTATATACGATTTCAAAATTACGTCGCATGCGACGTCGCGACGTCGCATGCGACGCCGTGTGTTTTACGATCCGTGGGGCCGTCTTTTCCGGGACCATTCTAGGCTTCCTTCTATCGACTATTTTGGGCGATCTTCGGCGCTACAACCTTGAACGACTTGCAAGCACTCTTTTTAAGGTTATTAGATCATGGTTTTTGGATTGAATGGTTTTTTGGATTGAATGATTTAGTGTAGATTTCAAATTTTTTTTTCTATCTCTTTCCTTTTTTTTCTTCTTCTTGTTTCTTCATTCTTCTTCTTTTTCCTTCTTTCCTCATTTCTTTCTTCGATTCTTCCCTTATTTCACTGTTCCATTCTTCCATTCTTCTATCTTCTTCCATTTCATTCTCTTATTTCTTCCATTCTTCTCTTTCTTCCCCTAATTTCTTTTTTCTCCTCTTTCCCCTTCTCTTCTTTCTCCCACCCTTCTCTTCTTCTTTGATTCATTCATTTTTTTTCTTTCTTGTTTTACTATTTCTTCATCTTCTTTTTTTTTTTTTTTTTTTTTTTTCTTCTTCGATCTTTTTTTTCGTTGTTCTTATTCTTCTAACTCTTTGTTGCTTTCTATTTCGATTTGGACCCGTCAGGATCTTGTTACACACGTCCTTCTTTTGGTAAGTTGATCGCGCTTGCATTTTATTTTTATAATTTTAAGCAGGTTAAAAAAAATTGATGGAGTGGCTTGTTCAAGGGCATGGGTCGGCTCCACCTAGAGTGGGGAGGACCATGTATCCGGGTTCGAAGTCCACTTTACTACGATCATATATTTTTCCTAGGTTAAGGAGTGGCTTGTTCAAGGGCACGCACTCCCACCTAGAGTGGAGAGGGCCACGTACCCGGGTTCAAGTCCACAACCACTTGTTATTTTTTAGGTTTAAAATAAAATTGTAGTGGCTTGTTCAAGGGCACGCTAGGCTCCACTACGAGTGGAGACGACCAAATGTTCGGGTCCAAGTCGACTTTTCTTGTAATTCTTAGGTAGAGGTGGCCAAATCTAGCTTATAACCCTAAAGCGTATGTTAGCCAACTCTAGCTTTTAATCCGACTAATCCAGATTTGGAAGGGGCTCATTTCGATGATGGGGGGAGCTGCTTCGAAAAAGAAGGTACATGACCTAGTCATAGTCTTATTTTTATTCTTTTGTTTTGTGTTAATCTATCGATTTATAGAAAAGGCAAAGAGTGATTGCAAAATTGAAGTCGAATGCCAAAAAATTGGGAGGCGATTGGTCAAAGGTCCCTAAACCACTTAATCTGTCCATAAGGAAGATATCAAGGTATTTGTTATTTGTTGCCATTCGTTCAATTCGAAATAAGACATTTAACTTGTCATGTTGTATTCCTTGCAATCAGATCACTTTCGAACGTGCAAAGGATTCCAAGAAAAAACATCTGCCTCACGGACTGCCAAGGCAACTTCAAGCAAACGAATTCCGTCTCACTTGGGTTCTGGCGGCCGAAAAGGCTTTTTACATAGATTTGTAAGTGCTATAAACTCTTAGTTCACGTTAACTTTCAATGTCATTGTCTAATATTGGTCGTATTGTTATAGAATTGGCTATACGGGTCTTCCCCTAACAGGGAACACGTAAAGATAGCCACTACTCGCCTCTTGCCTCTTGTATATGATATTGTAACTAACTATTAAAATTCTTTCCTTTTTTTTTTTTTAATTTTTTATTTTTTTTTTATTTTTTAGACACCACGCCGCGACGCCCCGAGTCACGCCCGAAAGTCACGCCTCGAAAGTCACGCTCGAAATCACGTCTCGCGCGACGCCTCGAAGCGACGCCGCCAACGTCGCGATGCGACGACGTCGCGATGCGACGAATCTGCAACGACGTCTGTGACGGATACGCCTGCGGCGACGCCGCCGACGTCGCATAGACGTCGCTCAGACGTCGCTATAGACGTCGCTAAATGACCCTTTTCTTGTTGTGTGTGGGACCCCGTGCGAATTGATGCAATAGCTACAAGCTTGTTCCTGGACAATGAAGCAAGCAAATAAGCTTGGGGCCCTGGTGCCAAAGTGGGATTTATGTGTGCATGATAATGACCGATTTTTCACTTGGGCCAAAGTAATCGTCCCATATCTTTTGAGAAAAACGACCATTAAGATATTGTTGCAAAGCTCGGGATCGAATCGGCAAGCATCGGGCGATTATTCGCTGTTTACCCCAATAACGGGCAAACCATGTAGTGCAATGCTCTTTCCAACATCGTTTCAAACGCTAAGGAGATTCAGCCATGGCAAGTGCAAGAACAGGATACCTAACATCGTCCATGTGGTGCATCTTGCAGATATAGTGGAGATGGCGCTTCATGGCAGAATGTTGAAGAGGCCAAAAACCTGTCTCTTGTAAAAGAATAGCATAGGGCACCGTTGTTTTAACTCCAAGGCTGTAAGTGAGAAAGGACTTTTGCACCCGCTCCAAGCTCTCCCAAGCACTAGCACTAATGGCATGCCCCCACACTTCGTAACCATACAAAAAAAAAAGTCTACCAAAGCCCAAACAAGTGGGCTTTCCGTGGCCAATCATGAATTTCTGCGCGAAAACAATTGTTTTGCATTGCATAGAGTGCTCTCCATCCAGCAGCTACCCGCTTGGTAATACACTGTTCCCAGAGTGTGTTCTTACAGAATTCTACACCAAGATACTTGTAGCTATCTACAACTTCAACTTTGCGGCTATCATAGTGCATAGAGGGAACATTGTGACGAGAAGATTGAACTACCAAAAGCTTGGTCTTTTGCAGATTAACACGCAGGCCTGTGTTCTCACAGAAACTGTGCAGAGCATGTAAATGTTGCTGCATACTAGCAGCGGTATGTGCCAGAAGTGAAACATCATCAGCATACATAAGTTGCCTAATGATATAGTGTGCCAAATATGCTTCTAGACAGCCCACATTGAATGTTAAGCTTCCTGTTTTAAGCTACGCATATGTATGGATAGATAGAAGCATATACTAGCAAGGGATCTGCAAAATGAAACTTTGAGTATACATGCTAGCAAGGAATCTTCAAGATAGCCCAAATGTGGGATCTGCAAGGAGGAAGAAATGCCAAACAAAACTTCAAGTATATTAGCAAGGGATCTTGCCAAACAGAACTTCAAGTATGCTTCTAGATAGCCCACATTGATCATGAATCAGCCAGTAGAATAGCTTTATCATCTTTTGGCATGTTCAACTTCGATGGATGCATGGTAACAAGAAGCTGCAAATGCTATGCCTACCTTTGGCGCCTTGTTTTCGCACAAGCCGTACTATTTCTTGTGCTCTATTTTTAACACTAGCGACTCATTTGTAAACGAAATTTTAGCCACCTTGAAATTATAGGGTAAATTGCCTTTGATTTTTCAAGGCAAAATTTCAAGGTGATTGCCTGTTCATTTCAAGGTCTAAAACTTCCAGTTTAAAACAGCCAAAATTGCAACAAAGCCAACACAGATCAATTACAGAGATATGAGTGATTCAGTGATCAAAACAGAGTTTCAATACAAAGTTTCTATGATAAAATGACTTTCAATACAGAGATTCAATATAGAGTTTTCAGTGATCATATCAGCCTTAAAATATCAGGCAGTGTCAAACAGAGCATCTTCATGCAGCTCGCCACTAATATTGAAGGCATTGCCCGCCTAAATTGACTGTAATAGCAGCTCATCTACCATTTGCACTTCCGTTCTTGATTAACCAGCAAGATCTGCAAGAAAAGGACAGTTAGGAAGGAATAATCATCAAAACATAACACAAATTAAAACTCGCTTACCTAAATGCCACTGCAAAAAACGAGAACCCAAATCAAGGCGAACGTTTAAAGACCATACCAGGTGAGGGTCTGCCTTCCAGTTGATGACGATGCCAAAATATATTTGTTTTTCGGAAGGTGAGGAAAAGCCCAGGCAGAAACTTTCAGTGGCCAACAAAGTATAATATTTGTCATAAACAGGGTAAATATCACGATGGATGGAATTTGAATGTAAAGATCTAAAAGCGCCACTGCAAGCCCTAAGTGGAGAAGGACGCATAGAATAGAATAGAATAGAATCATCCTCAATTTAAACATGATAACATTGCACACGGTCTCTTTAGAGTAAGGTAAAAGCTTAGAGATTGCATCTGCAGCTTCTTCGGAGAGCTCATTTAATTGCATCTGGAATTTGGAAAGAGATTTCAAGGCTGTGACTCCTTTCTCACCAAGAACGTCATGAAATAATATAGCTTGCTCTCTTCTAAGGCAGAGGAAAGAATAGACCTCGCTTTAAGAGCCTGAACCTCAGGTCTGTTGAGCAACCTCCTCCCTACCAGCTTTGAACAACAAAAGCCCTAAGCCAAGCCTGATTATAGGCCGCATCAGATAGTACGGCTACTGGACGGCGATAACCTGAAACCTTGCCCTTTAATAATAAGAGATAGGAAGGTGTTGTAAATAACGGATATGAAGATGCCCCCAAACCTCTAAATTTTTGCATTCTTTTCCTATCTATTAAAACCAAAAACTGTCTATTAGGTAAAACCCTAAAATGCATGGATCCAAAACTTTTGAGAGACCAATACCACAAGATTGCATTTCTTATTCAAAATCAATGGCTCAGAAAGAGTGCACTCTAGAAATACATTTTAGTACACCTGCATGAATGCAACAATGAAATCATAAAAAAAAACTATGTGAAAAAAGATACAAAACTATGAGTGCTATGTGTTCAAACTCATTTTCGATTGTGATCGAGCTTACAACCATCTATTGTTACAAAATTCATGTCAGTAGAAGAGTAGAATAGAAATATTAGTAGGAGGGCTCAATGAATTTATCTCAGTGAATCAGCGCGAGCATTCAAACTCTCTTGGTGCAAATTTGTTGATCAAAACACTTGGGCAAGAATTGAGGGTGGGAGAAACGGTCATTATTGTTTCTTTAAAACCTGACACCCACACCAAGAGCTACTGGCATCATTGAAGCTACATGAGATTGACATCTGAAAAATAGTTTGGAGGCTCAGGTAAAAGTTAAGCTTGGCCCCCTACTGGCTGCGCACTTCTTGACGTGTCATGGGATTTTGGCCTTTAATTGATCTATATATTCCCTAATGCTAATTACAATAATCTTCTTGCATATTATTGTCTTGGTTGTCCATTTACATTTTGAACCATTGCCTTTGACATGTTGTTTCTTTGTTGGTGATAGCATGTGGCCATCTCTACCTGTGGCATGATTATCAAAAGCTCGAGTACATTCCTACCCCCAGGTTCTGTGTTCTACTTGTAGCAACAATGCATTTATCATTATTTGACTGCCCATCATAAGCCTTAGAAACTTCATATGGTTTGGGCTATGGCATAGTTTGGCAAAAAGAGCTTTTTGTACAGAAGCTGCAGATGTAGCTTCAACTTCGATCGTGGTAATTAAGATTGATCCACGCAACGTCAACAGAAGATCTCAAGAAAAGGGAAAATGAGCTACCAAAAGGAGTTTATTAGTACTAGATATATAGGCACTGACGGTCACGTGCCATTAGTGCTTGTCGTCAATCTGAATTATGTAAACAAGTCCTCTTTGGAAGAAGGTGAACTCTCTATTTCTTTATATCTACGTGACCCTTAAATTCATGTGAATTTATTACTATGTTGTCTTTCTACATCTATTCATTCTGTTTATTTGTATGTGTTTATTGCATATACTAAATGGACTTATAATCATATCGCAGGGAAATGGTCGTCAAAACGAAAGGGCACAGATAGACCAGACAGCAGCAGAGAAGTGTGAACATTAATTTCTTTTAGATTTATGGTTTGCTTGTAGTTGTAATTGACTCGATCTTTTTGGCAGAGAAAAGAGAACTTCCGAGCTTATAGTGAAGATGCTCTAGATGATTGAAGATATGAAGGTAGTTTCTATTAATTGTTTTATTTTATACTACAATGTATTTAACCTGGTAGAAAAATAGGAGAATAGAATAGATTAGAGAAAACTTGTAAGCATAAGGAGCCTGAGGATGATGGATGGGAAAAAGATGATGATGACTGTAGCAACGGCGAAATAGGAGATGAGACACAAGAGACTAGCCTAAATGTCAAAAGGTGCATATGCATGTTTGATGACAACACCATTTTCTCACAATTACTGGTTTCTCGAGTACAGCGCAACTAATTTTGCAGCTACAAATTTCCCCATTATTATATTCTTGCATGCTCACGCGTATCCCAGGATTATGGTCTGGAGTCAATGTTCTACCAGGTAGTTGATATTAGGGAATGCAAACTCTTTGTGGCAGTTTATTGATTCTATTTCTTTTGGTGTAGCTTTCATTACTTCAAATATTCCATGAAACTCTTTCAAGTGAAGGGTAACAACACCTATGGAACATCAATGTCTTGTTGTTTTTTTGACAAAAAAAGATCCAGTGAAATCACTTACTCTTTATATAGCTCTTATTTTGGAAGATCCAGAGAGAATCCCATGAAACTACTGCAAATTATGCCATTATAGAAGGATCCTCTAGTAGAGGTAGCAAGCAGTGTCAAGGCATTGCGAATGCTCTTGGAGAACATGAGAATTATATTGGTCAGCCATGTAGTCTAGGTCATGGTCAAAGGTATTGAACAATGAAGCATTTTTTATTTTTATCTGAAAAGAATTCTAATTCCTAAAAGGCCTATGCGTACAGGGATAGTGAAGTCATTGGTGCAATTTGCACATTTGAACTGTTTCTTCTATATAGACACCAAATTGCTTTCTCAAAATATATTTTAGGAACCTAGTTTGCTACTTCTAGTTGTAGCTTTTAATATGAAGCCTTACAATAATCTCTATTCTATCCAAATGGCAACATGTGGGGTGAAAGAAGCAAGTATATATGGATCTACACATCCATATTGTAAAACCTAACATGCGTTATCTATCTTATACATTAATAACATGATGCTTGTCTTATGGATAGTATGCCACTTCAATCTTTATTTCTATTTCAACCGTTAATAAAATAATGTTTGTCTACACGTTTATATCGCTCGAATTATCATTACATTTTTGCCTCTCAAACATTCGACAAGCAACAAAGACAACTTCTATGGTCCTCCATAAAGCAACTTGGAGTAAGTGCTTATATATTGCAATTTTAACTTTGTAGTCTTACCAAGTTTATGCTCTTCTCCCTAACCTAGCTTATATCATGGCAATGGGGCCACAACGAAAAGAGAGCTCAATGGCTGGCTAGATAGAATGTGCAGGAGCATAGGTGCATACATGTACAAACAGAGGCAGATCACCATAGCTTGAGGCAATATCTTGAGCTTGCTTCCTCAGCAAGCTCTGGGATGCCAGTGCCCTTGAACAGGTCAAGACAGCGCCACATAAATCCCACATTGGAACGCGGCCCGCAATGCGACCTGCGTACACACTTGCCTATGAAAAGTTGCAGACTCATTGCCTCCATTCGCACAGGGGCATATCACCTTCGAATTGAGATGGGCAGATGGATTGGTGAGCCACGTCAGGACAGGCTTTGTCAATGCTGCCAAATGGGAGTCATTGAGAGGATGAATCTCATACCCTTCAAAGCTGCCCAGCAGATGATCAAATTCGGACGTGCTATGCTGAGTTAGTCAAGCCTGGCCAACCGCTACATGTGACACTGAGCATGGCTTCCGTACAGATGCTGGAATCGTACCTTCAGGAGGTCATGGACATGCGAGATCAGCTATGTCCTCGGGCATATGTTTCATGATGATGTATACCTGTACAGTTTGACAGCATTCTTATTACTGCCACGGTTTTTTCCTCGAAAACCCTTTGGGGCAGGGGTCTTTTAACTCGGACAGTAATAAGTTTGATGAGCTCCCTCTGGGTGTAATAGGCCAATTAGTCTCAGTGGACGATAAAAATCATTCATTCATTCTTTCTTTCTTAGATAATGCATCTCCCTTACGTCTTCCTAGTTTGAGCCCCACCCCCTACCCTTCTTCCATTTGTGAATTTTATGTCAACTAACATTTGGTTGGAGGCCTGCCCTCGTGCATGGTTGGAGGCCTTCGTGCCTAGATAAGCCCTAGGGGTTTTTGGTTCACTTTGTGTATGCAGAGAATCAGTTGGTGAGCGAAGCTTTCCTATATTTTTGGCATTTTGGACGAACATATTGGATTCTAGGCGCAAGCTGAAGTTCAATAGAGAAGGCAATTCAAAAACGAATTCAATTTTCAACTTTTCTTTGCTATAGTGTATGTTTCACCCAACAAGGCTGCTGAGCATGAGGTATAGATTATTTATGACTTATGATTCTAGCATAGGTTAGTGATCCCATTATTGTTACGGTTTTTCCTCGAAAACCCGAAAGGGCGAGGTTTTTTAATCCCGACCATAATGGTTTCACTAACTTGCTATCACTATGTATCCCCCTCCCCTTTTTGTTAAAAGAAGATGCTGTGCATTACAGGCATTCTTGTCCTTGTATATCCATAGTGGTTCTAGAAATTGTTATAGCTATTTTTTAGAGTATTATGGTCTCGATTAAGTTTGCCCAATTCGTTTGGTATTTGGGGAGGGTATTCTCGCAATGGTGGGAACTATGATTCTGGTATTGTTTTGTATTGAGAATGGTATGTTTGTGCATGTTAGATCTGCTTATTTGTTTTGAGGGGCAAGTTTCTATTTGAGTGGTGTGTTCGTGTTATTTTTTTTTTAAGTCAGCTCAATGGTTTGAGGAAAGAAATGTGGGGTCTGTTTTTGGAAGCTCTGTTGTGTCGATATGGCAGTGGGCGAAGTTTGGAAGCGGACGGTGTCATTGAATCGAAGGAGGGCCACGAAGGTGGGTGGCGATTCCATGCGGCCGGTTTTGGCTGGGGCATCTCCAGAGCAGATCGGGGTTTCTATTTGGAGCCCCCGTTTCCTGAGTCTGGGCAGGCATCCGAAGCTTCTGCCAAATTCGGCATGGCTATGCCTGCCTTCTGGCTCGGTCTCTCCACACGTAGGTTTGACCAGGGGTTTGTAGTTGTGAAGGAAGCATTTGTACCACCAAATAATCTGATAGGTAAAATTTCGTATGTCGCTTTAGCTTCATATGTGGTATGTGGTTCACAGGCCACAGATGCTATGGCGGACGAGGCCATCGGCTGAATCATGAGCAGTAGTAATTTGTCGGCTTGCATTAATCATGAGCAGCACTAATCATGGCTGTGGCATGTCGGCTTGCTTGTATGCTGCTGCTTGCATTGATGCATTTGAATGTCTTAGTTTGCTGCTGCTTGCTTGTAGGATTTATGCATTTATGCAGGATAGGTAAGATGGAGGGTTCTGGTGAGGCCGACATGGCCTGGAGGTTCGAATCCTCCAGCCCTGGTGTAAACAGCCATCTCTGTTGTACAGGTAGATCCAGTTGCGAGATTGATTCCGAGATTGCGAGATTGATTCCGAGATTGTGTAGGATTGATTTATTCATTCAAGCAGTTCGAGATTTTGGATTGACTGTTATGGTGAAACAGCAATGTAAATGTGACAGTCAAATATGAATATATGAATATGGCTATTGTCCACAGCAATTTCGGTTCACATAACGGCAATGGTGATGTGTATGAATTCTGCACCTTTGAAATTTGTATGGGTCGTGGCCTAGAGGACCCATGATCTGGCATAAAAGGAGGAATATTCCTCCAATCGAGGGCCCCAATTGCAAAATGAAAACATCCCATTAAGTATTAAGTAAAATTGTTTCTCTAAGAAACATTCTTTGTAATTGAGGAAAATCCAGAGAATGGAAATTGGGCCTTCAAAACTTACCCAAACCGGACAATCAGAAAGAAATAAAAGACCATGATTAAACCACAACCAAGAATATTAAGGACGTCTAAAATCGAAGATCCATTAGCAGGACAGACCTTACATCGCCGGAACACAAGCTTAATCCACATCGAAATATGTGCAATGTGTTCATTTTTTATTCACAGTGGGAGAATAAATAACCTGGACATTCGTCATGAAGGAGATTGTTCTTGTTCTAATGTTCGGAATTGCTTTTTAGCAGGGATTTGCATTATGAGTTATCGTTTGTTGCAGACCACAGATCCATGAGCTCTTAAGGAAGAGTTCCATCTTGTAAAGCAGAATAAACGTTCAATTTTGCTATGGATTAGAAATAAGGGAGAATCCTATCTTGTAGAGCAGAATAAACATTCAATTTTGCTATGGATTAGAAAGAAGGCAACTCAGTTAACAATCTCAAATGCTGATAAAACCTGCAGAACTTAGCTCTAAGGTAAGCCATTTCCGTGTGCTAGAAAAAGGGAATAAACTAAAAAACCTGTAGAAAGAACTTACTGCATTATCACTGAAGGAATCCTTCATTTTATAGTCAATACCAAAGGTAAGGACAAGCAGCAAGAACAATAAGTAAACTTTGCTTTGTGGGACATGCAGTTGTGTGCAAACACTTAATGTTATCTCTTGTGGGGCTTAAAGTTGTCTGTAAATACAACAGGCCTAGCATGACCAATATTGAGGTTGGTCTTGGCACTACTTGGCAAACATCAACTAGTCTTCTAGGAAAGGAATGTGACATTGGTGGACAAAGTGCACGGTTGTGGACAAGCATAGCCGGAAAGTTTCCGCAGCTGCCGTATTGTTACGTACTCAACCATTATGATATTGCCAAATTGTGCTTACAATGCAATTACTTCAACTTGCTTGACAAATTCCAATGTGGTATGCTGTCAGCAATATCATGTGATTGCTCAAAAGAATTCAAGTTCATAACACCAAAGATATTTGATGCCAAGTAATGGAGTAACAAACCTCTACTCTAATGTTGTTCTACAAGGATCCACCACATGGTATCCCTGACACAATTGTTGGCCCACTCTACAAGTGCTTTAAGTTTGGATAATTCCTCATACCAGCAAGAAATAGTCTGTTGCATTTTACAAGCTAAAGTAAGACAACCAATCAACATGATTTGGCTGAATATGTAGACAAATGCATGTGAAAATGGGTCTAGGCATTTAATATGTACTTACAGTCGTCCTCCTTGCATCAACCCATGTTGGTGATAAAACCAAGCCTTCGCTTTACACTCTTTCATATTTCCAACACATCCATCCTCACAAGTTTTTGCTGGCCATGGCTTTTTTGAGTGAGGTATTTTACTGGTCTCTTTTAAAATACAATTAACAACAGTTATGTGTTTTTACTGCATTCAGGATTCAAAGTCAAAACATGCTTGATTGATCATGCAACATTAGAATTTATCCTGACACTATGGCCCACGCCACAACTACCTTACAGTTGAGACATTTTATTGTACCAATATGCCTGTGGTAGGAGAAGCAAGTAATACAAGTTGAGTGTGTAGTGTAGACAAATGCATGTGCTAAAAAGGAGGCGTGGGTCCACCCATTTATTGTGTACCCAAATGTCCTTATGCAGCACCCATCTTGGTTATAAATCCAGCCTCATCTTTCTCTATTCCAACACTTCTTCCTTCTCATATTCTTATTCACAAGTTCTTACTTTCTATTGCTTGCCATGGCTCCCTTGAGATCTAAATTACAAAAGTTATCTGATTTCCTGCGAAGAAAGGACAGGCTATCAAGATCAAGTTCTTGGAGTAGTAGCAGGAGCAGCTCCCTTGAATCACAAAGGGAAATGAACGACTTGGGCAGTGATTATGAAGAAGATGCATTCTCTGTTAAGGTATCAGATATGCCAGAAGGTTGTGTGGCAATGTATGTAGGAGAGAAGAAACAGAGATTTGTTGTCCCAACAGCTGTTTTGAGCCACAATTTGATGAGAAGATTGCTCAACAGATCTGCTGAAGAATACGGATTTGAATATAGTGGCGGCCTCACAATACCATGCGACCCTGTTCTATTTGAGCACTTTATGTGGCTCTTGGAAAAGAACCATAAACAGGCAGCTCAACTAGCTATTGACGAGCTGTTAGATTTCTATGACTCTTAGGAGGGAGAAAATTTTCCTCCCATTATATTGATCTGTACAGAAACTGCCCCAAATTGAGGGGTAATGAATACATTTCCAATTTTCATTTATATATTCCGTAGTAGTCGTTGTTTCAGAGTGGTCACAATGCACTGTAAGTCCTTACTAACACTCCGTCATAAATTTGGTTGAAGCATTTGTTTTTTCATGACAACTGCGACAACTTTCTTGAACAGGCAACAAATAGTTGGTTGCAGTTGACAAGGTATGCCTGGTCCAAACAATATGACTTGTCTGAATACATAGACAATTGCATATGCTGCAAAGACGAAGTGGGTCTAAGCATTTAATATTTACTCAATTGTCCTTGTTGCAGGGGCCCATCTTAGTTATAAAACCAGTCCTGCACTGCATACTCTTCCAATTTCGACATTTTTTAACACTCCCTCTGGATAAATTCCTATGTTCTGTTGCATGCCATGACTTCTTTAAGATCTAACTTGCTAAGGTTGTCTAATCTTGCAAACTTGTAGATACGTGTAGCAACCTAGACTTCAAACTTCTAGATATGTGTGGCTCAATGCATAGCATCAAACTGACATTTGCATCCTAACTGCAAGGAGAATATATATAAGAGGAGTTACTTATAATGGGTCCATACAAAAGAAAAGCGATGTGGATATACATAGTTCAGATTAAAATTAGCCACATAGTCAATTTTCTCTGCTATATTCATGCACGTTCATCTTTCATTCATAACTCACATAGTACAAGCAAGAGTTGGCCAACCTTTTGGACAAAGACAATTATAAAGAATAAGCCCCTCTAAGCTTGGGCATATTCTACAAATAAGAATGAGGACGATGCATTTTACTCAAGGGACAAATAGAAAACTTATGAAGGAGATTAATTTCGTTTTACAGTCGCAGGAACTTGAGTTAATGAGTTATTCTTTGATGAGCTCTTAAGGAAGAGTTCAAGTTTATTCCATCATGTAAGACAGAACAAATGTTCGATCTTAGTATGCAATAGAAGGAAGCACTCCCTTACAATGTCATATTATGTTCCTTCTTAAGTTGCATCTTCAATACTTCCATTATTTGTGTGTTATTTGTATGCTAGAGGTCCAGAGCCAGGGGCTCCATATTATTTTGTGATCCTATGTCATAGCTCGCATTCTTTATGTGATAGAGTTTGCTCATGATACTCTATTATATATCCTTCCCTTCTAAAAGATAAGAACTAAAGAATGTATACGGGACACAAGAACATTCAGCAGAAGAAAACAATTGATTTTGGAAGATGTATTGTTGATTCTATCTGTATATGCAGACCTCTGAATATACTGTCCTCCTTTTGTAAAGGACAAGAATTAAGAAAGTATAGGAAAGAACATTCAGCAGAAAAAAACATGTGATCTTGGAGGATAATTGTTAATTCTAATCATTTGCCCATCTGAGGCGCATCTGTACATTTAACCCATAGTGGGAGCCAATCTAACAATCATGATAGAAATCTAGCAGCTCATCAATCTGGATTTTGGCTGCCTGCTTTTTGTCCTTGCGCAAAAGCCATAGCAAGTGTTCAAACAACACTGGCTCACAAGGGATTGTAAGGCCATCATTGTATTCAAATCCATACTCTTCGGCAGACCTATCAAGCAGCCTTTTCATAAATGGGCATCTCAAAAGCTCAGTAGCCACGACAAATCTTTGCCTTTGTTCTCCCACATACATTGCTATACAACCTTCAGACACTTCATAAAATTCAGAGCAGCCTCCTTCTCCCTCGCAGTCGCTGTCCAAGTCTGAAGGAACACCTGCTACTGCCCAAGAATTTGATCTTGATAGCATATTTCTGTTGCCAAGAAACTCAAAATTCCTGCAGAACTTAGTCTTCAGGAAAGCCATTTCTTTGTGCTAGGAAAAGGGAATAAACTAAGATATCTGTAGAAAGAACTGCATTACTGAAGGAATGATTCATTTTATAGTCAACAGCAAAGGTAAGGGCAGGTAGCAAGAACAATAAGTAAAATGTTTTCCTTTGTGGGACATGCAATTGTCTGCAAATACAAAAGACCTAGCATGGCCAATATTGAGGTTGGTCTTGGCATTACTTGGCAAACATCAACCAGTCTTCTAGGAAAGGAATGTGACATTGGTGTACAAAGTGCACAGTTGAGGACGAGCATAGCTGGAAAAGGTTTGGCGGCTGCCGCCATATTTTTCTGTACTCAACCATTATGATCCTGCCAAATTGTGCTACAATGCAATTACTTCAACTTGCTTGCCAGATTCCAATGTGCTATGCTGTCAGCAATATCATGTGAATGCTCAGAAGAATTCAAGTTCATAACATCAAAGATATTTGATGCCAAGTAATGGAGTAAGAAACCTCTCCTCCTCTAATGTTCTACTAGAGCATACATACAGGGATCCACCACATGGTATGTCTAACACCATTACCATTTGGCCCACTCTACAAGTGTTTTGAGGTTGGACAATATCCTCGTACCGACAAAAAATAGTATGTTGCATTGCACAAGCTAAAATAAGACATACAAACAATATAATTTGTCTGACTATGTAGACAAATGCATGTGAAATGGGTCCAGGCATTTAATATGTACTTAAATCGTCCTTTTTGCAGCGACCCATATTGGTGATAAAACCAAACCTAGATGCATGATCTCTTTATACATAATATCTAGATAGGTACTTTACCCTGTTTAAAATTTATTAACAACAGTTACCTGGTTTTACTGCATTTTGGATTCAAAGTCAAAAAGCCATGCTTGATTGATCATGCAGTACTAAAATATCTAAGCAAAATGCTCACCTTATCAACAATATACGGTGCTGCATGCATTGTCCAGAATTTATCCTGACATTATCTGGCCCACGCCACAGCTACCTTACAGTTGAAACATTTCATTGTACCAGTATGCCTGTGGCAAGAGAAGCAAGTAATACAATTTGAGTGTGTAGTGTAGACAAATGCATGTGCCATAAAGGAGAAGTGGGTCCGTCCATTTATTATGTACTCAAACGTCCTTGTTGCAGCACCCATCTTGGTTATAAATTCAGCCCTATCTTTTCTATTCCAACACTTCTTTCTTCTCAAATCCTTATTCACAAGTCCTTACTTTCCATTGCTTGCCATGGCTTTTTTGAGATCTAAATTGCAAAGGTTGTCCGCTTTCTTGCAAAGAAAGGACAGGTTATCAAGATCAAGTTCTTGGGCTAGTAGCAGGAGCAGCTCTGTTGAATCGCAGAGGCAAATGAGTGACTTAGACAGTGATTATGAAGCAGATGCATCCTGTGTTGAGGTTTCAGATATGCCACAAGGTTGTGTGGCAATGTATGTAGGAGAGAAAAGGCAGAGGTTTGTTGTCCCAACTGCTGTATTGAGCCACAATTTGATGAGAAGGTTGCTCGCCAGATCTGCTGAAGAATATGGATTTGAATATAGTGGAGGACTCACAATACCATGTGACCCTGTTCTATTTGAGCACTTTTTGTGGCTCTTGGAAAAGAACCAGAAACAGGCAGCTCAACTAGCAGTTGATGAGCTGTTAGATTTTTATGACTCGTAGGAGGGAAAGGTTTTGCCTCCCATTAAATTAATCTGTACAAAAACTGCCCCCAATTTTGGGGTAATGAATATACTCCAAATTTTCGTCCATATATTCTGTAATAGCCGTTGTTTTAGAGTGGTCACACTATAAATCCTTACTAACAATCTGTCACAAATTTTGGTTGAAGCATTTGTTTCTTCATGGATTCGTTATTTTTCTGCTTAGAACATAAGAACTTGACTGTTTCTACACGTAAATTGGGGACTAAGAAGAATAAGAAGAAGTGAAAGTTCCAAACTGAGCAACCCGTACCTATATCAGAGCGTCACAAAAACTTTCAATCCTATCCGTCTTCATTCCTGAATTCACCGAGCGTATTTTATTGCATTGTGACAAGGGATGTCCTTTAGTTTGTTATAGTGATATTATCCCTAGAAACGTGTGCCCGGCGATGCCGGGCATTTGTCTTGGACGTGTGAAATAAAATATGTAAGGGGAGTTTATAGGTCATTAGATGCAATGTCGGGCATTATCATCATGGATGTGCGGGATGCAGGCGCCGCCCAACTTCTTAAATTACTTGAATATAGTAACGTGTGCCCGGCGATGCCAGGCATTAGTCGTGGATGAGTGAATCCATAGATGCAGTGCAATAAAAAGTTGTAAATGTATTCATGTGGGTACCCTTAGGTACGTGGAATGGTTGGAGATCATAGAATGCATAGTGCGGATGGAATTGATAGACATAATGGAATGCGTAAAGTTTAAGCTATTATTTGGCGCTTGTAAAACTATGGAGTTTTATCGAAGAACACAGACCGCTTCCGCTTGTAAATGGTTCATGAAACAAACAATGACCAACTTTAAGGTCTAGGACTTAGGCATTTTTAGTAAGTTCAATGATATGTTAAGACTTATGCATATGTTACTACTCTATCCTTGTACTTTTATACATATAATCAGTTAAGAGAAAGAACTTATTTTCATATTACGTGCACAAATTTAACTTGGCATTAGTTTAGTATTATCCATGCTTAAAAAAGTTGTCCCTAATAAAAACCCTTTGGAATTGTCTCTACCTACTCCATCTATGAGTTGCATGTTACATCCTAGCAGTTCTTCAAGCTTTATGTTATGATAGATCCTTGAACCCTAAACCCATAAACCTTAGCCCCAAAACTGCTTAACCCTTAACCCTTCTACAATTAGAAAAATTTACAACTATTACTAAAGACGTCGTAAAGGGTAGTTGGGTGCACAAAGAACATTAACATTCCCTCATAGTTTCCAAAGGAGCACCGTACATATCGGACGCTGTCATGTTATAGCCACGGGCATATCCGTGGTATATCCGTGTCTTTGACATGTTATAACCACACCCAAAAAAATTTACACAACATTTTTGTGGACTTAGCGGATTTTTTGCCATTTAAGGCTGGCTATAATATGCCCACGTCCGACATATACCGCGATGGATTTGCGAATACATTTGTAGAGAAGGTAGTGTAATTCTGCATAGGGTATTGCATGCACAAATATAACTTGGCTTTGGTTTAGTATTATCCATGCTTAAAAAAGTTGTCCTTAATAAAAACCCTTTAAAATTATAGCTACCTTTGGAAGTTGTAGTGATTTGATCACGTGGTTGATATGTATAATTATCTGTTCCATCCATGAATTACATGTTACATCCTCTCAGTTCTTCAGGCTTCATGTTATGATAAATCCTTAAACTCTAAACTCATAAACCCTAACTCCAAAACTCCATAACCCTTGACCCTTCCACCTTTACAAAAATTTACAACTATTAATAAAAACATCATAAAGGGTTGCGTAGAAGGACTCCCTGATAGTTTTCAAATACATTTGTAGAGGAGGCTTAAAAATGAACCAAGATGACAAACATTATCATCAAACATCAAAAGTCTTGTTTTAAAAAAGGTGAAGATGTTAGAATGATTCTTGTTTTAAAAAAAGGTGAAGATGTTAGAATGATTCCTTAAACAAACAAGGTGCTGCGCACGGAGGGTTGCCCTCCATGGCCGGAGGTTGAGGTGGCTTAAATCATACTTGAAAGTTATATTTTTACAATCAATCGAAATTGCTATTTTAAAACATTACATTTTGTGAAGGTGATGGTACCCATTTGCATCGCTAACAAATGAGGCCCAGGCCAATGGGATGGCAATTAGAGAAGTCTTTTATAATGGCCAAATATATCCTGAAAAGAAAAGATCTTGTGATTTCCATTTTGAACAATGTCTACAACGCCATACTAACAGTCTTATACATCTAGAATATAGACCAGAACATCTCAAGCTTTGTAGAAAGTGGAGAGAGTGTCAAATAATAGATGATGCTGAGAAGATGTATCAATCGATCATAGATTGGTGGCATGGCAAGGCTTCACCAAGTGATGTAAACTCTTTGTCCTCATGGCTAGCATGGTGGCATCATAGAGTAAGTAGATAGGAAAATTATATGAAGGCTAGCGTAGACTTATCCACAGCTATGTATATGCCTGATACAAATTTGTCAAAATCTAGACATGGGAGTTGGTTAGCTGCAACTGGGTATACCAGAACCTTAACATTGTACTAGTAATGGTGCCCAGCGTTGCTGGGTATAGGTTGGGAACCTGTTCATCTCTGACTCCTCATAAAGAGGTTATCTTCATTTTTTTTCCCTCATTTGGGGGGGATTCTCAACATGGGTACATTAAGAGTAGTTTTTTAAGAAGCTCCAAAGACAATGAAGGTAGAGAGGGCACTATATGTTTTCATCACATCTTTAAACCAATTATAGTGTGTTCATGGTGGCTTGATTTTTTGGTGAGAATTAACCAAGCTGGATCTAACGTGGGAGCAGCAGCTAGGGAGGTGGGTGTGATCAGCGGCGCAGCAACCCTCTCGCTGCAACAACAGTTCCGCTCATAGGTGTATGCCCTGCTTGAAAATTTACAATGCTATTTTAAAATTTGCAGCGCTGCCAAGATGTCACGCCCTCTTGCAGCTGACGTTTTTTCATGTGCATGTGAATCTGCCATGAGCATATGTGTTGGGGCAAGGTGTTATACCTCAACCAAACACGGGTATGGACAGTTGGGCAGTTGAGTTTTTATAAGAAGTTTCCAAGACAATAATGTCATGGTCATGCATGGGAATGCACAATGTGGGTCCTCAACATTACAATGCATGTCAGCAAATGTTTCAGCTGATTAAGACACCATTACATGCAAATGCCCACTTGTTTCCAGAGTCAGGACCATTTCACGTGACATTTTCATTTGGTCATGACCGCACATGATATTTTCTGTATGCTCCACAGAGTGCCTCTTTCCTTCACAGCCCCAACCAATGGTATTAACATCCTTTTTTTTTTCTTTTTTTAGATTTCCATGGAGCAATGAACCTCCGTTTCCCATGCAATGCATAATGCTTTATAGCTTATGTGCTTCCCAAAATGGCTTACTAAACATGTTGGCCGTGTGCCCAACAATCATTGCACAAACATGAGCGAATGCTTATAGTTTTGTTCAACTGAAACAACAAAATTTGGCCAAAGAAACCATTGTACAGACAAAGATGGAATAAAATTATCAATTTCATTGATGGGCATAGCTGCATTGTACAAAAAAGCTGCTAGGAACTGTATGTCCTGCTGCAAAATTTTTTCCACATTGATTTTTCAATGATGTTAAGAGGTGTTGAAAGGTCTGGGGCTCACAAGGAATAAGCAAACCACCAACATATTCAAAATCAAATTCTTCAGCGGACTTTTGGAGCAGAACTTTGAAAGCATGATGAGATAGAAGCTCTGCTTCAACGAAAAATCTGCGTCTTTCATCACCTACATAGACTACAATGCATCTGCAGGCACAAGAGCCAAATTGGGCTCTTCTTCGTCACTGTCTAAACCGCTTAAAGAGCTGCAGCTACGGAGAGTGGACGGATTCAAGCTTATTTTCTGATCAGACGACCTGCTAAATAGCTTCCGGAGCTTGATAGCCATATTAGTTTACCAAATAGTGATGAACTGGTTTCTTCCATCTTCATGTTATGGAGTCTAGTTTTTATACCCAAAGGAATTAGGCCTAGACGGATTATGCTCTAACTGATTCTGCTCCACATGGATGAAGACATAAGGTAGCCTTCCTGTATGCCTTCTTCACATCAGATCCACTGCAGAGGTCACTCAGCAGAACTGGTTGCCATCCACATTCTGCCCAAAGTATCTGTTACAGCTGAAAAATCTCAGCTTGGATTGGATAAGACAATAGAAGCATGTTGTTCTAAGAAAACACACCTGGTGCAACGTTGACAGTAATGCACGCACATTTCCTTCTTTACCAGCTGCCCACTGCCTAATGTTGCCATCTAACATTTCAGATGCTCTCTGTAACAGAGAAATGGAATTGTTAGCAATACTCATGATATGTATTTTTTCATGGCTATTTTTTCTAGATCTTGAATAACAAAGTTATAACCTAAACTAATTAAATGTCTAGTATATACCGCTCGTTCTAAATGACGATGTTGTTTCCCAGACTTCGTCTCGTGCCCCTCAGAAGGTTCATATTCTGATGCAGCAAAGTGAACATTTGATGTTGTTATACAATAGATTGAAGTAGCAAAAATCCTCTTGTTAACTTGAATGAGATTATATGCCCATACATGTTTATGAGGTGGTTTCTTAAAAACATAATGATGTAATCATGTAAGCATTTACCTTCTGAAAGCATCCTTCTGCTTGCACATTCTTTCAATTTTGCAGCAATTCTTTCCACTTCCAAGTTAACATTGGGCCATGCTACAGTCTTCTCTTGGGGATTTGAAGGTAGACATTGCTCTTTCTTAAATCTTCCAACTCCCAAAACAACATCAATACTCCGGGCTAAGCTCCTGCAACTGCAAGGGATCATTTTTGAAAAGAATTATTTGAAAATATTATGAGTCTGCATTGTACATACCACAAATCCCATCGGTAAAGGTGAAATTTTAATCTAGCATTATGATTTCTCTTCCAAGGTGACCCAAGATCCGTTGGGCATGTTACAGTTTGGAAATCCATACCAAAAGTTTTAATGTGTAAAACAGAGAATTTGTATGAACAAAAAAATATTATAACAGAGGAAGAACCTATATGATTTTCGTAATGAACAGCCTTACATCAATCATCTTCCTGATTATTTGAATATAGATCAAGATGTTTATTGCCAATTCGAAATTTTTTGATGAAGCTCGTGACAAAGAGGACATACCTTGTTAATACCAGATGTAGAAGAGATGGTCGTGCAAAGCATTATCTTGTTGGTCGTTGTAGGGTCTTGCAAGGCATCAAGAACCCTGAGATGCGGCCGAGAAAACTGTAATAACCGGAAGGCTTACACCCTCATGCATTGAATATGGCGCCATGGAGATTTGCCAGCACATAACGGACCCTTCTGATCTCGATTTGTGCATTGATCGATTTTTGCACCGTCCTTCTTACTGTAAACCCCTTTCATCCGCCTTCGTTGCATGGGTTTAAACCTGCCCACTGGATCATCTTCAAGCACGTCTCCTCATTTTTTGCACAGAGAAAGGCATTTACAGTTGCCTACCCATGCATACAGAGAAAGGCATTTACAGTCGCCTACCCAACTGTTCTTTGCATCAAGCTAAATGCTACCTCTCCAGTTCCGGTCAGATCCAAGATGTTGCAAAAGAATAGAGTGACTGAGAGCACGGCATTGAACTACCATTGGCTGGAAGATGTTCGTCCTGGAAAGGAAGTCGACGCTGGCCTCAACTTCGACAAAGGGCAAAAAAGGTCGGAAGGCTTATGCCTGGTTGCCCAGAGCAGGCCTCTCCGGTTAGCCAGTTTCAAGAGTGGCTGCCCAACAACGAAAACGACCGAGCATTTACAGCCAATAAGGGGTTTTTAGCAGTCATAGGCATATTTCAAGCATATACTGGCATATACCTATAATATGCCACAAACCCACATAAACAAGGGTTTGCCCCCTTAGGGGCAACCCAAAAAAGGCATGTGTAGGCAGTTAATTGAATATACATGCTATTAGAAAGGGATACATATTTTTATTATAGCATTTGGTCCTCTGGTTCATCATTGTTGAAGGCAAGACCATTTTCTAAAGTCTTTCAGGATGTCCTCGACTTCATATGTTTCGTAAAATTAACAAAAGGTAGACCATGTGCCATTTTCATTCACATACATCAGAGTAAAAAAGCAATGATCCAAACCTCAGCTGCTTGGCACTGAAGTTTCAATTATACTCACTCATGGTCTTGTACTTTGGATGGATCGTGCCATTTATGCCAATTGTAGGGCATGTCTTGCAAATAAATGGTATCATCAACCCTTCTTTCATACAGTATAAAAGGATTGCCATGACCTGAATCCTCTCTCACATAATTTTGGCTGAATGTAAATGTTGAATTTTAAATCTTTTCCAATACATCCTGGCACTTGAATTTTGAGGTGTGCGGGAGACTGATGCTTTCCATGTCAAAATGCCTTTTCAGAAACTCTTATAGAATTGGGTACCTCAATTGGGAATTGGCATCTACAGATTAATAGGAACTTGAGATGCATACAAATGAAATTGTCCTCTGAGTCTTGCTCCAAATGTCACAGCCTGTCAAAATGCAAAATGCCTTCTGAGCAAAAGCCCTTTGAAAACGTCTCCAACCTATAGTTGTTCAACGGGACCAATGTCGTCATAAAACTATTAAATACGCTACCACATTGATTCTACCATATTATGTCTTACCTTAATCCTTGTAGAAATAGAGATCTTCAGAAGCACCTGAAGACTTGCATGTGATATAATCTAGATTGCAAGGGAATATGTACCACAATATTTCCCATTTGAGTCTTGTGCTGACTGCAGAACAATATAGATCTTGAAATAACAACTAAAAACTTGAAGTTGAATGCAGAATTCAAATTATCACTGGAGAGACAATATCAAGTTGACTTGGCCATCTTATGAACTATTTGTATCCTTTGCATTTTCCCTATCTATTCATCCTACAAACAAAAAGTCAACCATTCCATGAAGTTTCTAGATATGCAAACTGTAGGAAATGAATTAACTCAAGCTTCTAGCACATAGCAATAAAAAAATGAAAGGATTCTTTTAAAATCGTTGTTATCTACATTTTACAACTGCTGCTGCTGCTTCATTACTTCTTATTGGATGAAGGTGCTGCAACAACAATTTGTCTATGGCAGATCCATCACTTAATCCTATATTATACAAAATGTAGAGCCAATATATGTTCTGCCTAATCTAAGGGCTACCGCCACCGAAATTGTAAAAGAGAACAAAATATAGGTCATATGCTAGAGTCTGAAATGAAGCAAGAGGGGTACGCTACTATGGGCCATCTATATGCGAGAAACCAAGCACAAAAGAAGTGTTACATTTTGAAGAAGCAGATCCAGCAAAGAAAACCACCATATGGCTGATTAGTCTCATTCTTACCATGATGAAGAAAATGCAGCTCTTGGTTTGCTTAGAAACATGACACTTGCAGGTTTTGCCCCTTCTTTGCATCTTCTCAAAACACTATCGCAACTAAACCTTCATCCTATTGTACACATCCTGCAATCATTAGACCCCATAACATGGCATCATGCTTTGATGACTTGTCAAAAACAATCTATGCTTCGTCTAAACTTCCACATTTAACATACATGTCAATAAGGTTTGATGTCATCACATGTTCGAACGTTCTTCAAGTGTGGACTGTTCGATTTCCTTTCTCACTGGAAAAGCAAACTGCATAGTAGTTTGTATTCCCTGAATCTGCACCAGAAAAAGAAAGTCCAGAGCCAGAAAGACATTGCAGATGAACTAAAAGGGATGTGTTTTGCAACTGCCAAACATTTTGCAGAATGAAAATAAGCACTTTTAACTCTAGTCATGCAAATATTGCCCAAGCGTATACGCAATCTGCAGTTAGAAAGTTAGAAAGACTAAGAGAGTGTTTCAGAAATAAATTATTGCTCCAAGAGGTCCATCATCATCAAACTAAAACAAAATTTGCACCATGCTAATATACATCACGTAGTCCAAGAATAGAATTTCATGTGTGACCAATGGAATGCATAAACAATTAAAGACGCTGCATCCATCACAAATGAAGATGTCTTTTAATCAGATTTCTCCATCTTGGTGTCTATTTGTGAATCACATTTCAATGCCTTCAGCTTCCGATAACCTATGTCTGTTCCAAAGATCCTGGCATAATATGGAGAGAATATGTTATGACATCACATGAATGATAACTGAAGCCACTCAAATGACATATTGTATACCAGTCCATGTATGTGAAGGTCGACGAATAATTTCCTGACTTCGTATATAAAAGTCTATGGTGATAATCATGGAAATCGGCTCTACATGCAATTAAAAGCAGAAAAAAATTATTCTTGTTAAGAAACCACATGTATACACAGACAAAGGCAAATATATACCTGCCATATATCGGTAAAAATCTGGAGAGGCTCCATGGGAAATCATACCCACAGTGTGCCTCCACAGTCTCTAGGACTCTAAGACTCATCCAGAGCCATAATGTAAACAAATGAGGGCCTGTAATAGCTGGACCAAAAATGGTTGCAAAACCAAGAAAAAGGATCTCTGCTGGATGGGCATATTCTGATGTCAAACCGAATGGTGTTGCATATCTGAATGATACATTTTGTCAATGAATGATGCGTAAAGAAGCAATGCGTGAACTTCGTGAAAACATACTCGTGATGGACACTATGAACATGCTTGTAAAGCCATTTCGTGTGAAGAAGTCTATGTCCCCAATAAAATATGAAGTCTTCAAGAATGAAGTACGAAATTATTTGAAATATAATCTTCCTGCAGACAAAAAATGAAAACATTTGATTACTATCAGTGAATCGACACTCATACATATGTTCCAAAATTTCACAAAACCTGCTAGAAGCTAAGGCCAGAATTAGAGTAGAAAGGAAGACTAACAAAACTTGTAGTCCTTTTACCCTGCTTAGCCATAGGGGTAAAAACAAATAGCCAAGAGCTACCACTCTAATAGGAAGGATGGCATCGAATAGCTCTGCGCATCGTCCGGCAAACAAAGAAAACAATGAAGGGCTCACCCTAAATGAAATGCAGGATTCGACATAGCAGAACCGACTTTAGTACTTGTGGCCATATATGGAGTAATTCTGAAGCGTTCCGAAGTGCCAAAGCAAGCGAAAACCTCGAGCTTCAGAAATTTGAATTTCTTCGATACGAACGCAGAGAGAGAGAGAGAGAGAGAGAGAGTAGACACGGACAACATGATTCAAATTTTGCATTCGCGTCCCGCAAGGGGGGAGAGGGAACGCCGCATGCGTCTGCACATGCGGCGTTCTGGGCACGGTTACCAACACGCTCCCATTTTAATAAAGAAGATGTCTCCAGTGACAAAAGATTGAATAATCACATAAGGTAGTAGGATTTGACAGCCAGCGTCATCCTTGGTCGTAGTAGTTCAACGCTTAAGTTTTTATTCATAGCAAATCATTTGTCATTTACTTATCTCTGTAGGAAGTCGGGAATTCAGTACAATTGTGTTGTTACTTTCTTCCTAGAATTTGTAACTCTTGTAGCTCATATCCAAGCTTAAGATCTTCCTCGGTGGTTCTAGGTTCTAAGTTGTGGTGTTGATGCCTTAGCTGCCATGTACCATTTACTTAGTTACGGTAATAGCTGCCACTTTATTCTTCAAACCTTGTTATTTTGTCTCTTTTACCTTGTTGGTTTTTGCCAAGCTCTGTTGTTAGGTGTGTGTGGTCTCATGCTCATTTTAGAGTCTTTTGGTATGTTTCCTACTTAAGGTTGGTTTATGCACTTTGTAGAATGGTGTATTTTTTTGTTCAGTTGCTGATACCCACCGAAAGCTAGATGACTTGGAAGGCAATTTACAATGTTCTGGTACTTGGTTATAAGACAAGACTGTCTTGTTCTCTGTCTTGTTCTCTGTACACATGCTTATTCAATTGTTTTTTAGGACTAGGGCTTCTCACATTAAATGGTATCTGTAAGAGACCACATCTATAAGAGCTACTTCAAGAAATAATATTTGGACATTCTTGTTTGGACATATGTTGTTGCATAAGATGCATTCTACTTTTGTAAAATTTGTTCCTTACGAAGTGATTTTGCTGATTTCACTATGGTGCATGCAGTTTATGCCTTTTATTAATCAGTTTTACAGTAGCTATTTCATTTTATCTTGAGATTACTCTAGAGCTTCTTTATGTTAGTGATGGTTCCAAGATTCCATCGATGTCCGTGAAGCAAGAATCTGGAGCAATGGATGGCAGTCCCCTCCCTCCCTTTTTCCTGGAAAGATAAAACAATGTAATTGATTGATTGATTGATTGATAGTCTTTTTACGTCATGCCACATTGGCAACCCCCTTTTTTCTGGAAAGATATAAGAAATTAATTGATTGATAGCATTTTTTACGTCATGCCACATTGGAAAGATATAAAAATCTAATTGATTAATTGGAAAGATATAAAAATCTAATTGATTAATTGCATTTTTACGTCATGCCACATTGGAAAGATATAAAAATCTAATTGATTAATTGGAAAGATATAAAAATCTAATTGATTAATTGCATTTTTACGTCATGCCACATTGGCAACATCCATGAGGACATATGACGGACCCCAAAGACTTGAACACAAGATCTGTTAATTGCTAACCTAATGGACAAGCCACTAAACCAATAGAATAGAATAGAATAGAATAGAATAGAATAGTTTTTTTAACGTCCACGGATAAGAAATAAGGTATATAGAGAGCAATATAGAATAGAATAGAAGAATCATGGCCTAAACAACCTTATTTGGATGACAACTCGTATATCACATACTCAGACTCACTCCCTACATCTCCCTACTATGGAATAAATGAACCCTAAATGTTGTCGACTAAGTAGATACCTGGTAGGACATGTACAATTTATATCTTGGCTAAGGAATCGAGGCTGCGGGTTGCAATCCTGCATTTTCTGAAGACTTTCATACCTCGTCGCTTCTAGCTCAGCCAAAGCACCCATGCCTTACACAGATGAAAGGCTAATTTCTTCACCTATGATCACTTGGAGGGATATATGCCCAACAGATCCTCTTCACCGCGTAGAATGATATAGAATAATCCTTAGACCTAGTTCCAAATAGAATGAATGTTTACGCAAAGAAAAATATAGTGCTCCAGGGTCTCACTAAGGAGGCCACACATTGGGCACAAGTCGCTGGTAAGTGGCTTTATCCTGTGAACCCAAATGTTGACCCTTAGTGATCAAATGTTAACCCTTAGTAACCGATGCACAGTTTGCCACAATAATGTGAGGGTCTTGGGTGGCAAAATTATATTCCATCCCCACTTTTAAAGTTTATTCCAATCATCTTCTGGAACCTGCATGGCCCACATGGAGGCAGCTCATCCTGGATAGCTAGGAGCTTGTGGCAAGTTTTAACAACATTATTGATCTTTGAATTGCACCGCCATATCGGTCCTATGCTTGTGTTGAATGAAGCAGAAGATTGTTAGCCATCCGATTTCAAATCCATTGATCCCCCTCCTTGAGTTTAAAGTGTTCGCAAAACCAGTGGGTTGCACTTGTATATGCGTATAAACCATCTAAGTGTACGCTAAGGGATTTTTTATTGCCTATTTTGTACTTATAGTAAAAGGTATCTACCACTTATCTCACTTGTCTAGTTTTGTTTTAAGGAATATAAGGGTATAGCAAGGCATTTTTATGCGTATGATACGACTGACCTTAGGAACTCAGATGTCATATCCAAAACATGTATAGGTGAATCTTCTGGCTCGCAGAACAGCTCCGTGTCAACTGACCATCTAGTGGCAATCTTGTACAGAGCAAACACCATTCTATGTCCACCTTTGCTAGATTTTTGGATCGACATAAGTTGCTAGCAAGGAGGGTGATGTACTTGGCAATAGCAGAATCCACCATGATGATGAATTCAGTTGGACGCTCCCTAAAACATCGCTACCGAACAACAGATGTACTTGCTTCCATACACACAGAAGACCCTTGAGAAATGGTGATGCATTGTCATACGGTTTGGCAGCTAAAAACGATGCCCAAGAAGCTGCACTTGAACTCACAAGGCACCTAAAATTAAAACACTACATGGTTTTATCTATGGTTATGAATGGCATCACCTGCACAAAGCCGGCAGCCGAAAATAGAATCTGGCTACACAAAATATTCGCAGATAAAAGGAGAATAAGAAATATCTGTGAAAATGGCAATCCGACCCGACCCAGCAGATTGGATTGTGGAAAAGAGCTGGGTGAAATCTGACCCAACCAGGGCAGATTCGGGATCTGTGTGGCAGACATGAGAGTGGATAAGGAAGCTTTTGCAACAATGATCCCTGCATAAAACCTCCCCAGATAAGTCTGGAAACTGGTTTGCATCAAAATCCTATGAGAGAGAAGAAAAGAAAAAGGGAATGATCCACGTAGATAGGAGATTCACCGTAAGAAAGCTGGTATTGAGATGATTCTAGTCTGCAGGACCCCGTCAATCACAGTAACCCACTCGAATCTTCAAAGCAAAGACATCCAAAAGACCATAGCCAGTGAACACAGGATAAACTAGAAGAATTCTTTCCATAGACAGAATCCATCCATCTGGACATTTGAGACGCAATTGTCTAGCTCAATTCAAATGCATATCCACTTGCCAGGCTGAATTCAAACGCATAAGATAAGAACTGTGCTCAAACCACCACCAAAGTCTAGTTCCAAATCCACAATAATATACCCCCATGCATAAAAAGGTTCTGGCCAAAGCCACAACAATAGATAGCCATGCCTGAAAAAGGTTCTGGGTATGAAAGATACTAATCTGCTAGGAAGAATTACTAAGAAAGGCTAGATTACAAGAATCAAGGCAAAAAGCAAGCCAAGAGAATAAATGTAGATGTCGGATCCAGGTAGAATTCGATGGAAGGACATGGCTCCAGCAGAAGGATGCAACTGGGCAAAGCTTAGGAAGGGATCAGGGAAGGGTTGATGAGGAAGAATATTTGCTCGAATGCTACTATACTATATTGCTGTAAGAAGAACGCCAAATGAGAAGAAACATGAAAGGATCAAATATATATCGCTCAGCCTCTCACGAGAATTTCAATCCTATGGTGTACATCGATCTGCATTTATCTACAGCAGTTCTTACTGCCCACAACTCTGGCGAATCTTTTGGCCCATCCTTGATCATTGAATAAAGCTTTCTATTCCCTAACAGACTAGATTATCAAATAGTTAAGGGCTAATTTTGGAATTTTGAAAAACATAGAGGGCATATTTGAAAATAAGGGATGCAAGAAGGCAAGCTTAACAAGGTGCTGCGCACAGAGGGTTGCCCTCCAGTTTCTTGAGGGTAAAGTGGCTTAAATGAAACCGTGTGTGATTTGAGGGCTAACGGGTTTAGGTCCCAACTATGGTATAAGCTGAGGCGAGGCGCACCCTAGCTTGTGGGGTAGAGGATAGAGAGGTTATTTTGCAAATATTAGTTCATGGTAAAGGTAGAACAGGTTATTGTCGAGAACATGAACGTGGGAGAGGAAAAGGAAGAACATGAAGGTCGGGTGGGAGATGGGAGTAAATAGAAGAGAGCACATGGGGTCTGATGTTACTATGGATATTGGGTATACTAGAAAAAGTGCCCAAAGATCTTTGGGCTATTCATCAGGCATAAGTTCATGAACCAACAAAGACGATTGGTGGAGTCACATTGAACGTTTAAAAGGCAAAAAATTGTATGAGTGTAATATTCAATGCTTTTCTACAATGTTCTAATGTATAAAGGCAGTTGCAAGGCAAAAAGAGCTAGATTAGCATGATCTTACAAATAAAGACAATGCAAAACATGCTTTCAATGTAAGTACAGCGGTTATTTGGCAAAAGTGTTTCCTTTATGGCATTGCGGATATCATCTTGTTATTACGGGTAGGAGGGAAATTTGATAATTGGATGTTGTGTTTCGGGGGTGTTGCCAAGCGTAAGTACAAGTTTACTTTGCCTATAGAGGCCTATGTGTTGTTATGCTAGGTAATATTAACCACGTGCAATAAGATACTGTTGATAATCATCCATATGACAACAAAGTGTATGCATAAGGCGTTATGTGTGTAATATTTAGTAATTCAACCATCACAAGTGCTTATGGTGCAAGGAATACGAAGTTATGGTATTAATGCACACGACCACCTATTTTTCAGCGACAACATTTCACTACCATTTGCTTTAACCAGGGTATACTTAAGGTTTATCTGTTTAGGTTCTCTGTCATGAGAAATAATCCTTGGTTAAAGTTCCAATATCAACTAAAGAAAAGGTAATGAAAACACGTGGACTGGTTGGTTAATACTACTTAGTTGTGAATCATAGATATAAACAGTTAATCAAGGCAGCCATTGGCCATGAATCTTGATACTATATATCACCCACAAACAAGTGGTAGAAGAAGCTCCTAAGCAATTCAATAGTTTGTGCACTATTATAAGTTATGTACAAATGTAATAGCAAAATGGACAGCTATCAGGATCCTTTCCAGGACCTTCACCCTGCAAAAAAGAATATTATGCAACCATGTTACGCTGGTAAAAGGTCGATAGAAATTCTGTGCAAATACAAGAACTGAAGGAAGAAGACAAAGTTCACCTCAACGGAGTTCAACTCATAGATTTGACCAACTGTACAATCTGCATCAATAGCCTGAATGCATGCTTCTGCTACCATTATCCTGCTGGCTTCCCCAACAATTTTATCTCCTATTAAGCAACCAATACCTCAATGTAACAATAACCAAATCGCAAATGGGTGTGAAATTCAGCAATCCTATTAGAGAAATCAGGTTTGAAGATACCATGACCGTCTTGTTCCTGAAGTTGCTCTTAGCAACGTATTAAGATCATAAGAAGTATATGGTCCATCAGTTAGTCGTCCAGGCCTGAAAGGATAATCTACCAGTACTCAGATGCTTTTTGATCTTGATCAGCCCAGACAAGTAGAACACTTTGCGTTATGCCCAAGAAAAACAGGTGTTTTGCAGTAAGAAAGTTGTAGAACTCTTTTGAATAAAAGCCATGCCTGATGATTGTGTAGGGCAGACCAGACGAACACAGATAATCCTCCGCCATTTTTTTAAATTTGAGTACACCGAATAGATTCATGATGCTGCATATATTCGCACAATAACAAAAATCAAGTGAAATAGAAAAACTTGTTCATGTGCATGGAGCATTTAATTGAATATACCTCCATGGTGGTTGATTGTACTTGTCACGCCAACTGATGAGACAAGCACAAACCTTTGCACGGAACGAGGTATGACGGAAACAAGGTTGTGAAAGCCAATCCAATCTTCAAAGGAAAATGGTAAGCTTCGCTTGAACTTAAATAGATACCCATACTAAGTATTAGCAAATGACATACCTGTCTGTTCTGGAGTATTATCTCCACTCCAGCGTAATGATGGAAAGGCAGTGGTGCCTGTGCAGCATATCACATGGGTGACACCCTGCAATGTAGGCATATTAGAGAATGAAGCAGTGAAAGGTGTAATCAAAGAACACAACATGAAAATGATAAAGGTATACATGCCTTTGTAAACAACTACCTCAAACAATTTGGTATTGAGGTCTTCCACATTTCTCGTATCTCCTACAAACACCTGCATAAGTTCAAATTTAAGTGTGCCAAGACTTACAAGGTATTTGCACTCTTGCATGAGAAAATAAGTAATCTGATTACCGCAATGTTATGCAAGTGAAAGAACCTGTGCAGCCTACAAATAATACCTTAGTTTTGTCTGTAAACTCTTTGCCAAATAATGATTGCGCCTTCTCTAAATTCCATACAAGCACATGCACTTTAACTCCTCTGTCAACCAGAGCTGCGACCGCAAGCTGTCCTGATAGGTGAAGATTCTCACAGATGTGGTGTATTTGAAATTTTAAGAGTTTAAAAAGACAAGAAATTTACCAAAAAGTGCACCAAAATCACTAAAATTGGCTGCAAAGATGGCAGCTTATATTAAAATATAGCATGCACTAAAGCATCTAAAATTCGTGAATAAAGTTCTATAAGCTGAAGCACAATCCATAATGTTCTCCAACAATATGATTTTTATAGCAACTTGTGCGCACAAACAGACATTCACAACTACCTCTACGGATTGGGACTCACTCCTTTTGGTTGCGGGCTGTTGTATAAGAGCAGAAAAGACGTGTTGGATGCACAATATGAGTTTGAGAGTGCGGCAGTGTGGATTGAAGAGGGGAGCAGAGTTGTCCATGTTGTGGGTCCAGAGCATCCAGACTTGAGCATTTATTGTAAATCTGCAACTAAGAGGAGCAAGCAGAGTGCAAGGGTACTTTCAGAGACTAAGGATGAATCAACGAAAGATGTAACCTTTGAGCTAAGGAATCCAGTTACTGAGAGTAGTGGCATTGTCTTGTCATCATCCGATCTGCCATTCAAGTTCATGAGGTCAGAAAATGCAGAGCAGGAGTGGTTAAGTTCTAGGGAGAGCATAAGAACTGATTACAGGGCCATTAGATTGTTTTAGAGCAAGGTTAAAAAACGATTTCAATTTACATGCTAGAAGATAGTGATATTCAGATTAATCAAACAACGGCCTTTGCTACAGACAGCCACTGATTGCACTTCCATCTGTTCCAAGTAGTCACCTGCATAGCTTTCAGGATGGCACCCACCACAGGATACTGCAAATTCTCTCTAGCTGTCACAGCAACAGGCAAGTGCATGTAGAACAAAAACACAGGATCCACAAAGGTAACATGGTTACTGACCAAAATGGGAGCTTCCTCTCTTGGGGCAGCCTTCCCTTGATTCTAATCCACTGAAACCCACATGCAAACAACAGCAACCTTGCCAAAATTCTGACAGGCCATAACAAATTTCGTCTCCACAAAGGAAACGGTTTTTCTAAAACATCTTTGGCCCCGACAAGGGCAACTTTTGAGAACAAAAACCCTAACAAGAGAAACAGAGCCCATAAGATGAACCTGACAATACATACCGGAAGCATGAGAATGGTCTTACATACCTCATAGGTGCCATAGTCACAAGCACTGCTGCGGAAGGGGTTGAAGGGCATGTCAGGCTCTATGGAGGGGGGCTGCCCGAGAGGAAAGGTGGAGGAGCTCTGCTGTTTTAGATCATTGGAAGCCATAGCTACGAATGAGGAATGCGAGAATGGGTCTGCCCTGCCAGTTACTCGATTGGAGCATCGAATCCGAGGTGCAGAAGCCATAGCCAAGTCCGGCGGATAGCGTTTGTGTAGCAGGCTGATAATGGGGCTGGATGACCGACCATTTACAGGCAGCAGCCAGTTTTTAGCAGTCATCAGCATATGCTAGGTATATGCCAGCATATACTTGAATATGCCCACATACCCACATAAACGAGGGTTTGCCCCCCTAGGGGCAACCCAAAAAAGCGCCCATAGCTCCAACAATCCACAAAAAAAGGGGGCATGTAAACAGGCAGCCTGGCGATCTTGGTCGCCACTCTATGATGAATTGTAGCTTCAAGCATCGGGAAACAAAAGTACTCAGCATACAAGATAGCAAAACAGAGAAAAAACTAGATAAATGACCATTTATTTTGCTAGAAAAGCGAGAAGAGATGAAATGAACCTCAAAGCAAAGTAGAACATGCTGGATGTGATGAAGCTGCTTGTTGCAGGTCGGTCCAAAGGAATGAAACATGGCAAAAAGAAACAGCTTATTCCCCGACCAGTTGGCGGAGTCTGGAATTCTGGAAGTGGAGCGCCATGCATGCCATTGAATCTGGTCACTTACGGAAAGTGGCGATGGGGGGAAATCGGCCCGTTAATTTTCAGCCAATAGGATGACACTACAAGGATTACAATCTTAGCCGTCCATCTTGGACGAAATCTGGACCGTCCATCCCATTAGTTTAACCAATAAGATGACACTTTGTGGATCACAATCCCTATCATCCATCTCTGTCGAAACCTAGGCCGTCCAGAGGAACTTTTGTCACTACATATAGTAAATCTTAACTTATATTTTCAACATGTGGGGATCCATGTTCCATTATTCCTCAAGGTGGTTTTTCACAGGGGTGTCTTTCCCTATGGGTAGATCTAGGATGTGCGCTACATACACACCCATGCTATTTTGGCCATGGCTATAGGCCCCTTACATTTTCTATATTAAACTCAAACACTAGGATTGGAGACTAGCAAGTAGCCCAGCATGTTATACAGACAACAAGGCAAAATCAAAAGAGGCCAACTAGAAATGATATTTGCAACTTGATCGTCTTGAATTTTTGAAAGCAAGGTTAACAAACTGAGCATGCGAACGACATTCTTTTGAATAAAATGGCATATGTCTCTTGACCCTCTTTACTAAATCATCATAGTAGGAATTCGATATTAAAATATATGGAAAAAATATAGTTTCTTAATTCCTTTGTTCAGGTTCTAAGAAAAATGGTAGATGAGAACAATAGATGTTAGCGGTATAATAGAATCTTGAACTAGTTACCCTTGTCTGGCACCAATAAACAGGATGGAAATGATGATGTGGCCCTTCAATCGGTGATATGGCATGCCAAGTAAGTGTTGACCCCAAAGGGCAATATACTAATTGTGATCTATGCATTCAAGTTAGATTAAGTTATTATGGAAGACTAGGTCAAAGTTTGGAAGGGCTTGGCAGTCAATGTTGATATGGAGGTCAAGGGAGGTTCACCTTCTAAGTCAACAAGTACTCAAGCTAAAAGTTCACAAGAGGTATTTTATTTGAGATCACATGTTTAGTTAAGAATATGATCTACATCTTTTGAAGATTGGAAGTAAAGAGTTTGGAAGACCCCATGATGTATAGTTTCTAATTTTAGCCTTTGCCTTACCTCACTACCTCCATTCTTGCATCTTTGGCTCAACATTGCCCCCATTGCTTATTCCCTTACCATGCTCACCTTGCCATAATTAACTATTTTGCTCAAATCCTTTGCCATTTCCTCCAAATGTCACTACATTACTTATTCAAAAACATTCAAGCCCTTGTTGCAAAGTTATTATTCCCCCTTTTTGCATTTCTATTCTTATCTTCCTACTAGCCCTTCATGATTTCTTTTGCCTCCATTCCTACTCCATCGTGCTCTCCTTGGTATATTCTGAACCTTGTCAAAAGATGCCCTAAAGATTCTATATCCCTTTGCACGTGTGGGTAACCTTCCCTATGGTTGAAAAGTTATAACCTTTTTTAAGTATTCCATGGAAAAAGCCTTGAAACCATTGGTCAAGCTTTTTAAAATAATCAAATACGGCATATAGAGGGCATATTCCTTCAAAAATACGAAACCGTATCGCGAAAAATATGCGAAAATACAGCTGAAAAACTCTAAAATCAGAAATCTGGCTCGAATCACGCCATCCCGTGCTCCATTCTCCCTGAAACCACTCTATTCTTGGATTCCGGAACCTAAGCAACAATTTAAGCCTAAATTTATTACCTGAAATCACTGGAATCGAAATTCAAAAACTATATACAGGGGAAACACAATCACAACATTTTCGAAGGCCCAGACACACTCAAATCCGATATTGATCAATGTTGAGCATGACCTGAAAGATTCTTGAAGTCCCTGAGCATTCCTCGACTGGATTTGCAAAGATCTAGTTGATATTACCTTCAAAAAATTATCTTATTACTTATGATGATTATTTTTCAGTATCTGGAACTTTGAAGCATCATTATCTATTGTTATTATGATGTATTTACCTTCATATCAATATAAATTGACTGCCAAGTTGTCAAAACCATCTCTGATACATTTCTTAGCAATTCTTGACTCAAAATATCTTACAGAAAATCCCTGAGTGTTCCAAAGCACTATTGGCCTACTTGCCATCTATCCTTAGAGCAATTGTGAGCTAAAGGCTTTGAAAACATCAAAAAATACCAGTTCTAGTTCAAGTTAGAAAAATTAGCATTCTGTTCTGATAATTTTTTGACTGTATTTTGCCAAATCCAGCCTCAAAAAATACTTCTACAGTTTCAAATGGAAGTTTGACTTCATGCCTCTCTTTCTCATCACCATTAGAGGACATGTGCTTTGGAAATTCCCAAAAAATACACTCAACAACTCCAAATCTCATTTTCTGATCACTGTTTTCCATAGTTGACCTCTATTGACAAATTTTTGACCCCACTTTGAGATCGTATATCTTTCAAATTTATAGTCTGACTTGGTCAGAGACTTTATCACTGGGTTCCTACAACTTTTTTGAGCAAGTCTGAAGCAGATGACTCGAAAAATCAATCCATTCTTCATCGCCACAGCTGTTTGAGTCAAGGCCCCATTTTCTAGAAATGGGAGTATGAAATTTGAGTTTTTTGAACTGCTCTCTAGATTTATCTTGCATAGACTGATCACCTTAAGTGATCTGGAGGTTTTAATTCCAATTTGGGTGTAAACTCAAATTGGTTCCTTGTGGTTGATCTTTAAGCCAGGTTTGGGGTCAACATTTTGGAGGTTCTACCGAGATCTTCCTGGATTTCAGAACTCATGGCTCCAAAACAAAAATTTCTAGCAGAACAAGAACCATTAGAGGATGTTTATGTATCAGACCATTGCAGGGAGAGAACATTGCCCTCAAGTTTTTCGACTAGTTTGCTTCAGAATCTGCCATATCAATTTGAATTGAATGTCCCTGTTCCTCTACCTACTTTTGATTCCAGTATAAGTGCTAACAACTTTCTGAGAATATTTGAAGATTATTACAGGGATTATGGCTTCAAAAAAGGGTGCAAGCTCTCAGAATTTGAAAAATGCTTCAAAGAAGAGAGTGAGGCTGGTGCTTGGCTAACTTATGAAAAGTTAATGGGGACCACCTCATGGGATGAGCTTGTTAAGAAGTTCTTAGATAAGTTTGGTAAGTTGGCTGCTCCCAAAGATTTGGTTAAGGAGTTGCAAAGTTTTTCTATACATGCAGGGGAAAGTGTGAATCAGTACAAAGAAAGATTTAGCACATTCATGAGTAGGTGCCAAAGAGCTCAAGTTACAATTCCAACTCTTTTTCTGGTCACTGCTTTCATCAATGGTTTGGAAAGGAGACCAGATATCCAAAGAAAGCTGCTCAAGATCTAAATTGCTGAGGGTTTCGATTCTATATACAAAGTTTTTGCCAAAACTACTGACCTCACTCGGATGCTTTCTACCTTACCAGACAAACATCATGTTTCCTACCATAATCATGACCCCTTCTACCCTGATGCCATTGATGCACATTATGATCATCACCCTTCCATTCCAATTTATGCCATAAAGAAGGAAAAAGAAGAAATCTAAAGAGGAAGAAGCTAACTCTCAAGTTGCAGAGGTCAAGGCAGATCTATCTAAAGTCACCGAGGCTTTAGCAGAATTAATCAAACAACTGGTTGAGCTCAAGGCTACAAGAACAGGTAAAACTTATCCTGAATGTATTCATTGCAATAGGAATTCCCATTCATCAGAAATTTGTTATTGGCAAGTGTGTCCCAAATGCGATAGGAAAGGTCACTTTGGAAAGGAATGTCCTATTTGTTCTTTTTGTAAAGAAATTGGCCATACTGATATCAGGTGTGCTGTTAAGGAATATTTTGCTAAGCAGGAAAAGGAAAAGAGACCAGAGCCCAAACACCCTGTGAGATTTGCTGAACCAAGTACCTCTATAAGGTTTATTCAAGCTACAGAAGTTCTCAAAGCTGAAGAGGTTATGTCAGTGCAAACTAGAAGTGTGAATGAAGCCAATGTGCATGCTGAATCAAGTAGACATCCTACTGCCAGACCTTCACTTTCTTCATCACCTGTAATGGAATCACCTACTCAAATGGTAGCTCCACCTCCACAGCAAAGATATGGTAAGAAAGATCAAGACCTTGATGAAGTAGATGTTTTGCTCAAAAACTCCAAAGTAAGTGTAGACCTTTTCACTCTGTTAAAAATTGCACCTAGCTACAGAAAAAGAGTACTCCAACAAACTGGTGGTGAGAAATTAAATGCTTGTGTAAGTTTTGCTGATGCCACTAACCTTGTTTTAGCACAGAATAAAGAAGATCCTGGAGCATTCACGTGTTCAGCTGCTTTAGGAGGATATACTTTCTCAAATGTATTACTTGATGGGGGATCCCCCCTAAATATTATGCCATATCACGTTATGAAGAAATGTGGCTTTGAGGTGGACAAGAATAGAAAAGAGTGCTGTTGCATTCATGTTCCTTATCAATACGCAAGGACACTTGCTTCTGAAAAGTCAAGTCCAAGTCTACATGAAGCAAAACCCAATGGGTTTACTATTTGGTAAGGCAACCAATAAGCCAAAGATCCAGAGATGGGCTTGTAAGTTGCAAAGTTATGATATTTCTGTAAAAGAGTTGCATTTGGTACGAAGTCCTAGCCTCTACTTGCCTTACATATTTTTTGACCATGAAGATGAGTTGGGTACTACTGACACTTCACTTGCAGTAGCTCATGTAGAGGTAACTCAAAGAGATCAAGCTAAGGGAGGATGGCAACAACTTATTAGAGACTTTTTGCAATATGGGATCATCTCTCCAAGCCTCACTTCAAGCCAAAAAAGGAGACTCAAGGACAAATGCAGACAATTCAAGATGATAGACAATGTCTTGTGCAAAGTCAATCGAGATGGAGTCTTGTTGAGGTGTGTAGATGAAGATGAGTCTGCCCTAATTATCAGGGAAATGCATAAAGGTATTTGTGAAGGACATTTTGCTGGTGATACTACAGCAAAAAAGATTCTCAGGTCTGGATACTACTGGCCCACTGTTTTTAAAGATTGTTATGAGATTATAAGGACTTGCCATCAATGCCAAATTTTTAGCAAAAGAATTTTACTGCCAGCTGCCCTTAATCCTATCATATCTCCAGGGCCTTTTCAGATTTGGGGGCTAGATTATATTGGCCCCATTAATCCTTCATCTGCAGGTCAACATCAACATATTATTGTAGCCACAGACTATTTTACCAAGTGGGCAGAAGCCATACCTTTGAGGCAGGCTAATGCCTTCACAACTGCAAGGCTTATACATGAGTATGTTTGTGCCAGGTTTGGTATCCCTCTCCAGTTGCATTTTGATAGGGGTACACCTTTTGTTAATGAAGTCATTGCTAACTTGCTGAGCATTTTGAAGGTCAAGCATACCAAAAGTTCTTCATACTACCCCCAGGGTAATGAACAAGCTGAAGCTACTAACAAAGTGTTAAAAAATATTTTGCAGAAGACAGTTGAGGTCAACAAAAGAGATTGGCATGTCAAAATAGTGGATGCACTTTGGTTATAGGGTCACTATCAAAGCAGCTACAAATCACACACCTTTCAGCCTGGTTTATGGCATAGAAGCGGTTTTGCCAATAGAACTTGAGTTGCCTTCTTTAAGTTTAGCTCATAAATTATGTTTGCCCTTTGAACATGCCTTGCAGGAAAGGATGGATGCCTTGTTACATCTAGATGAGTACAGAATGGAAGCTGAGAACACTAATCTGCTAAAAAAGGCTAAAGATCTGGCTGCATTCAAAGCTGCACATAAAATACAGGGTACTTTTAAAGAGGGGGAGCTTGTCCTTAAGTGGAACAAGTCAAAAGAAGATTCAGCTGGTAAATTTGATAATATTTGGGAAGGGCCTTTTGTGGTGCTGGAATCTGCAGGTACCAACTCTTATTGGTTACAAGAAGTTGCTTCAGGAATGCCATTGCCAAATCCTATCAACATCTTGCACTTAAAGAGGTACTGGGACCAGCACGTTTGTTTGTCCCTCTTTTTGCAATAAAATCCGAAAAATCTATAATAGAATTAGAATAGTTAGAATCAATTTGACTTCTGTTTTGTTCACATTGCTTTGATAAGTTGGTTTTGTGTTTATAGGCTGGATTGATCAGAGAACAGTGTGTTTGACTCCAAGGGAGAATGTTTAGTAATGTTTTACCAAGTGTCATATGCAGGAGCACTCTTCTTCCATCCACATTCACCTGCTTTATTGTGGTCCTACCCTCCATCTAGCCATATATTCTTCATTCCATCCCCCTAAACATGCACTCTGCAAAATCAGCTTCACCATCATGGCAGAGTTGCAAGGATTGAGATTAACATGTTTATGTGTTTCCATGGCAGGTACATCCTTTTCCCATCTATATTCATCTGTCATAAGTGGTCCTGCCATTCATTTAGACTCCTCATTCTTGTTCTCATTCCCAAAAAGCACTCTGCATTTTAGCTTCACCACCATAGCAGAGTTGCAAATTCTTGAAGAAAAGACATGCATTTTCTTGTTTTGGCGAGATCACATCACTAGCACATTCATTTTATTCCTTCACACCCTTCACACTTTATTCACACCATCTCCTTATCATCCTCATACTAATTTTCATCCTTATCCACTCATCACACTCCATCCATACTATACTACTACCATATTCACACTCACTACACTCATTTCATTTCATTACCACCACAACATCACCACACTCACACCCACTTCACCAACATTTGCAACCTATACTCTACTCCACCTTGCCCTCATTTGCACACTCTGGCATAGTTTGAAAACCCCTCTATGTATCCACATGGCTGAGGGGACTAGCCATTTTCTTGTTTTGGCGAGATGTTGCCCCCAAAGGGCAACATACTAATTGTGGTCTATGCATTCAAGTTAGATTAAGTTATTATGGAAGACTAGGTCAAAGTTTAGAAGGGCTTGGCAGTCAATGTTGATATGGAGGTCAAGGGAGGTTCACCTTCTAAGTCAACAAGTACTCAAGCTAAAAGTTCACAAGAGGTATTTTATTTGGGATCACATGCTTAGTTAAGAATATGCTCTAGAAGAATCTGGGTTATGAAGTTTGGAAGACATCTTTTGAAGATTGGAAGTAAAGAGTTTGGAAGACCCCATGATGTATAGTTTCTAATTTTAGCCTTTGCCTTACCCCACTACCTCCATTCTTGCATCTTTGGCTCAACATTGCCCCCATTGCTTATTCCCTTACCATGCTCACCTTGCCATAATTACTATTTTGCTCTTTGCCATTTCCTCCAAATGTCACTACATTACTTATTCAAAAACATTAAAGCCCTTGTTGCAAAGTTATTATTCCCCCTTTTTGCATTTCTATTCTTATCTTCCTACTAGCCCTTCATGATTTCTTTTGCCTCCATTCCTACTCCATCATGCTCTCCTTGGTATATTCTAAACCTTGTCAAAAGATGCCCTAAAGATTCTATATCCCTGCACGTGTAGGTAACCTTCCCTATGGTTGAAAAGTTATAAACTTTTTTAAGTATTCCATGGGAAAAGCCTTGAAACCATTGGCCAGGCTTTTTAAAATGATCAAATACGGCATATACATGGCATATTCCTTCAAAAATACGAAACCGTTTCGCGGAAAATATGTGAAAATACAGCTGAAGAACTCTAAAATTAGAAATCCGGCTCGAATCACGCCATCTCGTGCTCCATTCTCCCTGAAACCACTCTATTCTTGGATTCCGGAACCTAAGCAACAATTTAAGCCTAAATTTATTACCTGAAATCACTGGAATCGAAATTCAAAAACTATATATAGGGGAAACACAATCACAACATTTTCGAAGGCCCAGACGCACTCAAATCCGACATTGATCAATGCTGAGCATGACCTGAAAGATTCTTGAAGTCCTTGAGCATTCCTCGACTGGATTTGAAAAGATCTAGTTGATATTACCTTCAAAAAATTATCTTATTACTTATGATGATTATTTTTCAGTATCTGGAACTTTGAAGCATCATTAGCTATTGTTATTATGATGTACTTACCTTCATATCAATATAAATTGACTGCCAAGTTGTCAAAACCATCTCTGATACATTTCTTAGCAATTCTTGACTCAAAATATCTTACAGAAAATCCCTGAGTGTTCCAAAGCACTATTGGCCTACTTGCCATCTATCCTTAGAGCAATTGTGAGCTAAAGGCTTTGAAAACATAAAAAAATACCACTTCTAGTTCAAGTTAGAAAAATTAGCATTCTGTTCTGATAATTTTTTTACTGTATTTTGCCAAATCTAGCCTCAAAAAATACTTCTACAGTTCCAAATGGAACTTTGACTTCATGCCTCTCTTTCTCATCACCATTAGAGCATGTGCTTTGGAAATTCCCAAAAATACGCTCAACAACTCCAAATCTCATTTTTCTGATCACTGTTTTCCATAGTTTTTTTTTTTTTGAAGAACTGTGTCATCAATATATTAAAAGAATGGTAATGTTACAAAGCAAGTGAGGAGGAAGGAGAACTGCCCCAAAGAGACAGCGATACCTCGACACTCCACAACAAACTCACAAACAAACTGCAACTCTACTGCTGTACAAACCGACCATCACCATCTACAACACCCAAGAAGTCCCGCCAAATGGCAAACTTCCGCTCTACTAATCCCGGGAACACCAGAAAGCTTTGAAATAGCTTGTACCTGAGTCGAGGAATCAGAGAGGCTGCAGGCTGTTGAATCCCCTGAAAGATCCACAACCGCCGCCGCTTCCAAATCAACCACACCAACCAAGGCACGCACAGATGCAAGGCTTGCTCCCGCAAGAGCGGCCAAGCACCAGGATACACATGAAGCAGCAACTGCTGGCTAGTCAATCTCACCTGAAATAGAGCCCTGACCCAATCCCAGGCAGCCTGCAAGTGAGGGCATAAAACCAGACAATGCTCTACACTGTTTTCCATAGTTGACCTCTATTGACCAATTTTTGACCCCACTTTGAGATCGAAGGGCATGTTTGAGCCCTTCTCTCCATTTGCTTTAGTTGTTTGGGTCTCCCCCTTGTTCTCTCTTGTTTTTTCCAAGAGGTTATGGATATACGGACTCAGTTGTGTCCCCGGGACAGCATTGAATTGCTATACAATTGTACAGTGTATCAACATACTTATTACTGCGAAGGTTTTTCCCTCGAAGACCCTTCGGGGCATGGGTTTTTTAATCCTGACAGTAATACGCTTGCTGCCTCTTTTTGTTTGGGTCCCATAGGCCAATTGGTCTCCGTGGACGATAAAAAATCTATTCTATTCTATTATTCTCTTATTTATCTCGATAAACCTTGCTATCCCGCTTGGCCCCCTTGGTCCCTAGTGCCAAGTTGCCTCTGGTAGCTTTGACCTTGTTATATAGACTTATCTCTTTTATCATGTGTTGGAAACTTTTTCATAGATTGTTGCATCCATGATTGAATTTTCATAATTTTTTGAGACATAGATAATTAGTTATGAATTTATAATCATTTATCTTCGAAAAAATCATAAGTAATCCATCTTTTGGCTTTTTTCTTTGATTTTTTGTGTATGTATTTGCATATTTGCTTCTCGCTCTAACTTGCAACTAAGATTTGCTGGCATGTATATAGGTGTCTTTTCTATCTAATTTTTTTATAATAGAATAGAATAGAATAGAGTTTTTATCGTCCACGGAGACCAATTGGCCTATGGGACCCAAACAGGAGGCGCAGCAAGCGTATTACTGTCCGGGTTAAAAAACCCCCTACATAAATGGCACCTTTGATTAAGTCTTTATGATTGTCTGGGGCTTTGTCTATTTACTATGGTTTTTTATATTTTTGTGGTTGAAAATTCATAAGTATTGCATATGCAAGGTTTTGTACCTTAATTTTTGCGTGTTAGTCTGCAAGGTTAGGAGCCATATCAAGTAAAGGTTTCAGAGCATTTGTCTAAGGGTAAGTGGCTGATGTTTTGCAATTAATTTCATTCTAATGGGTTTTTGCACTTTAGGTGGAGTTCTTGCCTAATTGCAGTTAATCATGGCCAAAAGTTCCCAGATCAGCCTTATTTTTGCCAGGAAACTGTTATATGCAAGAAAAAACAAAATGAAATGACGGATTTGGCAAGAACACTGAAACGGGGGATGTTTGAAGGCTCTCAGAGAAAGACATGGAATTAGGCTCTCAGAGAAAGACATGGAATTCTAGCATGAAGACATGTGATAATGGACGTATAGGACATATAGTGGTTCAAGTATTCTTTCCTACTACTATAAAGACATGTGATAATAGAAGTATAGGACATATAGCCATTCAAGTATTCTTTCTAACTACTATAAAGACATGATAATAAAAGTATAGGACATATAGTGCCACAGTTCTATTGCGACAGCAATAGAACCGACATTCCTTGGATGGGGACGTCCCTTTGTCACTCATCCTATTTATTTAGCCTCTCTTCATTGTTCTATCATCGGCGTTCTCTTGAGCTAGATTTCTCCTTCTTCTCTATCCTATCAGCATTGTCCTACCAGCTTCCTTTCCCTCATCCGGAATTCTGTATTCAATTCTGTCCCGTTCACTTTGCCTATTCTATGTCCTACTACTTACTACTATGATCTTGTTTCTTTTTTCTCTGCGGCTTTGTGCTCACGGTTGGGGTTGCTTGGACTTGGTTTAGATTGTCTTTTGGATATGAATAGGTCTTTGTGCTGAAGGATGTTGTCCCAAGTTCGTAAAGACCAGGTTAGAGTGGCCCAATTCATTTTGTTATGTACTATCGGTGGCGGTGTGTTTTTTCCAGGGTTTTGTTTTCAAGATCTAGTCGGTTGTTGTAGATTCATCGGCTTCCTGAAGGCTGCCCCTGCTGAAGGCTACTCAAGGGCAGCTCATATTTGATTCTTCATGTTTTTAACGACTCTTCGGATTGCAGGATTCTCCCCTTGCGGTTTGATGGAGGCAGATAGTCAGATTGTTTTCTGGATGTCCATCCCAATATGCTTGTAAGCGGCGACGACCTGGATTGCACCAGTATAGGGTTTTCCATGGTGGATGTTTTGTGACTGCCTTTCCTTAGATCGTGTTTTTAACCAGTTCTATTCAAGAAAAGAAGGGGGCAAAGCCCTCTTTTAGATATTTCTGGCTGTGAACTGATGCCTGGTTATTTTTTATGGGCCTGCTTGATCCTAATTTTGTATCACCTTATCTTCTTGGATCGTGATAGTTTGGCGGGCAACAAGGAGCTGAATTCCAGTCTGGATATGGCAACGCTACTGTCTGGGATTTGCTTCAGGTGTCGGTGGGCTTGTCAAACTCTTTGTCAATTCATCTATAATTTATTTACGGCAGTGAAACAAGTAGTCTTTTGAGCTGGTCTGCAGGTTCGTTCAGGAGGTTACATGCCTTCTCTGGGTAAATAACTCATCGACAGGACCCAAGGAGAGAGATTCCACATCAAGTGCTCGGGAGAAAATTCAAATTCGTTTTTAGCTCCATTTCGCTCCTGTACACACGAAAATCCTTGATGGAGTTATTCTGGTTGGGCAGGAGTTAAAAGATCCATTTTAGCAGAAAACCTCATTTCCATGGTCCATCCTTTGCATTTTCTTGCTTCTATGTCTCACCATATGCTCTGAGGAGGCTCTGAATCTCGTCATACATGGCACCAGGTAAGGGATCTTGCATGTCATACAATTGGAGAGTTATAATTTGATCAGATTCTATATCCAGTTGGCATGTGTATGTTGCTTTGATCTTACTATGGCTATGCTCTCACATGACCCTGGCTGCAAGCTTCTCACTTATTTCTGTTCCATTCATCTTGTTCTCCACCATCTTCTCCAGAGCCCATGTATTTTCAGTCTTTTCCAGATTTAGGGACCTGTTCTCAGAGTCTTTCTTTCTTTCAGGCCGCTTGTTTGTAGCAACTCAATTTCTTTTATGGATAACTTGCTCTTCATCTTTCCTTTGCGGTCTTTCCTTTGCGGTCTTTCCTTGCTTTGTGTTTCTGAGCTTTTCCGTTTATTCGCTAAGTTTCTGATTGGGTCTTCCATGGCTTGTCTTGCCTTGTCCATTTTTTCCTTATCTGCATTATCCACAAAGCATAGCATATTATGAACTTGGAAGCTTCTGCCTAAAATTGGTGTCCTTTGTGTTTCCGAGCTTTCTAATTTATCCACTAAGTTTCACGATTGGGTCTCCCATAGTTTGTCATGCCTTATTCACATTGTCCTTTTCTGCATTATCTTCAGAACATATCTCGAATTTGAGAACATTTTTATGAACTTGAAAACTTCTGCATAAAGTTGGTTCCACAGCAGATTAATTAGGGATATGAGGGATGCAATTGCCTTGCATTTTCTTTGGATTGGCGTATTTCTTATTCTAATTGTCCAGGTGGAATAAGTATAATGATTTCTACAGAGAATATGGACGTTCTTGTTACTTTTTCTGATGATAGAGATGGATTGACTGCGTCTGCATGAGATAAGCTATTCAGCCCAGTCGAGATGATTTTATCACACATTCGATGGATGTGTTCTTGGAAATCAACCAGGTGGGATTGTTTGCTCTTTGTTGAATTTAACAGAAGTTAGAGTTCTTTAGCTTGTCGCAATATGTTCTTGTGTGAGAAACTATTCTATTCACTGCATATATCTGTCCTTATTATACAAGCATATATAAAGCTCCTCAAGTTTTGTCGTGGTTAACAAAAGTTAGAGTTCTTTAGCTTGTCGCAATATGTTCTTGTGTTACTTGAGAAACTATTCTACCCACTGCGTATATCTGTCCTTATTATACCAGCATATATAAAGCTCCTCAAGTTTTGTCGTGGTTATTGGCTAAGTTGTTGGTTTTTGAACTTAGGCGGTTCGGGTTCAAATACAGGCTGTATCATCTTCCCTCGGTTTTGCGTCTTCAAGTTGTCTTTGCCTTTCTATTTGTGATTTGTGATGGGGCTTTCGACTTCCATCTATTTTTCCATGGTTCAAGTCCTGACTTTGATGCGATGTTTGTTATTTCGTTGATTTCGCCTCTAGGACCAATTATATACAATGTGTATTCTTATTCATAAATGCCTTGAGGATATTCTACATTTGTCGTCATTCTATATGGTGCATCGATGTTGTTCTATACAGTGCATCAGTTTAACTTTTGCTTCGCATATATATTGATCCCTTTGTGCCATTTACTCGTGGTTAGTACCTCTAGCTCCTTTTATGTCGTTGTTTTTAGTTGTTTCACTCGGGTCTTTTGCATAACTTTTCTATGTTTCTAACTTCGAGTTGTGCACCTTTGCCAAGTGCGCTAAGATTTTTTATGCTTAGTCCGGTTTATCACAGTTGTCCTTTTTGCTCTAGGTTTTGTTTCTTTTCTTGATATCATCATTCCAGTTATTCTGTATTCTCTGGACATGTTTTTGCTATTCTAATCCATCCATTTGCCATTGCTTCATTATCTCAATGCGCTTTTTCCCTCCTTTGCTCATCTTTTTTCCATATTTTCCCTTTTTCCAAGTACTTGGTGCCTTTATCTCCATTGTTCCAGTCTATCAGTCGATTTGTTGGGTCACTTGGGTCACTTGGGTGTTTGTTTCTGTGTCTTTCGCATTGATCCTTTGTTGTCTCTATTTGAAAATTCACTCCACTTGTTCCATGTGTCCCATCAGCTTCATTTGTGCTTTCTATTTTGTTGCAGTGACCTTTGTAGACTCGTTCCTCCCTTTCTAGATTCTACATGCTTCATTATGGATTTGGTGAGCTCCATTTGCTATACACTCCTCATTTTCTCGGTAGCTCCATTTAATATCATTTCTCTATTTGGTTGTGTTTGCATTGTTTCCTTAATTTATTTTCTTTAGCTTATTGTTCTGTTTAACTCTAGTGACATTATTACTATAGTCACATTGGTTCCTTCTTTGATTTCTTTGTCTTCTTGCTCCTATTGCTAGTTAGGATAGTTTGCTTTTATAGTATCTTTGTTAGTGTAGTATTTATTGGACATTAGTCATTTGAGATCGTTACTTTGATGATGACATCATGTTCGTGGCTCTGTCTGCTGTTGTCCCATAAGTTCCTTCCCTCATCTCTTACTGCACTATTCCATTGTCTTCTTCATTCTTATGTTCCCGTTTCCATCCCTCATAGCATTCCTCCATCGTGTTCTCCTTCATTTTTTCATTCCTTTGTTTGCATTCCAGCATTACTTGCTCTTATCTGCTTCTTCATTGTTCTTTTGTTTCTGTCTTCTCTTTATCCCCTTTTTCCTCCATTTTTCTTAGTTTCCTCTTCCTTCCTTTTACACTGATTACCGTCAGCCTTATCTATTCATTCTTTTCCAGTGACCTTGTAGACTCGTTTTTCCCTTTCTTTATACTATATTTCTCTTTAGCTTCTCTTCTTTTCAGTTTCCATGCTGAGTAGTTTTTGAGTTTGTTCCTCTTCTATCGGCCAGTATATGCCTATCATAGGACCCATCCTAGGAATGCCACGGTTCTATTGCGACAGCAATAGAACCGACATTCCTTGGATGGGGACGTCCCTTTGTCACTCATCCTATTTATTCAGCCTCTCTTCATTGTTCTATCATCGGCGTTCTCTTGAGCTAGATTTCTCCTTCTTCTCTATCCTATCAGTTTCCCTCGCCCTCCCTCCCTTGATGGTTTTTTCATTTGATCGTGTTCGTTATTTCCTTTTCTATGTCCTTTAAATTTGCATTCTTTATTTCCTCAGTGTGGCTTTGTAGCCTCTGAGGCATATTGGTTTACTCTTTCTCGGCATGGCACTAGTATTTTATTTATTCATTCATGTTTTCTCTCGGTGTGGCATTGTAGCCTCTGAGTCAATATTTATTATTCATGTTTTCTCTTGGCGTGGCGCTGTTGCCTCCGAGATCATATTTATTGTTTTTTCTCGGCGTGACGCTGTAGCCTCTAATCGGTTGTTTTTTCCCGCGATGGTCATTCCGCGGACGGTTCCCGATTGGTCGGCTGTTGTTTCTTTCTCGGCGTGCCCTGGAGCCTCCGAGTCTTCTTGCCTATGGCATCTAATTCATTGACGGGTTATTTTTCTTTCAGCCTTGATTCTGCAGGATTGTTTAGGGTTTTGTGGTTGCCATAGTGCGTGGGGTCGTGCTTCAACTATTTGCTTGGGTTTCTTCAAAAACCTAAGAAGGCGCGGTTCTTCTTCCGATGAGGAGCAGTCACCGAGTTTTCTCACCTTTGCATCGACCAAATGGCGGATAAAACCATCTTTTATGTTGTATTCTTCAGTTTCATCATGCTCTCGATGATTGTCTAGTTTCGGAGCATTTAAGGTTCATATTTCCAAATTTATCTATCCCTAGTGAGGGATCCATTTGTACTCAATGTTTTACAAAGCTCAATGAGAACACCACTTCACTTGGGCCAGTATATGCCTATCATAGGACCCATCCTAGGAATGATTAAATAATACTACAAAGACATGTGATAGTAGAAGTATAGGACATGTGCTCAGATCTATGCTCAAACGTGATCTCATTGGGCTCGTCATTCAATGATAGCAGCATGTTAGTCATGCAGAACATAATATTGACGTACTACAGTGCATGGAGAAATACACATTATCTTTTCCACATCTTCTTTAATAATTTTAGGCATAGTAGTTATTGCAGAAAGACAATTTCAAGTCTTGCATATCCACAAGCATCATTTATGTCATTGCAAACAGAGACCAATTCGAACAAAATAACTAACTCTGTACAAAATAAATGTTTCATAGAAATGCTAGGTAAGTGAGCCAGTAAAAGAGGATGTTCAAATTTGCCGCCCCAAAGTTTCTTTTTTGTTGACTCACTTTGCAAAATACAAGGGAGTCGATAAAAGGAAATGTTCACCGCCATGATAAATTTCTTGTAAGCATTAATTTTCCTTATATTATACAACGTAAGCATCAAGAACACTATTAAAATGTCACTTTGTCCCCTACCATGCATGTGAGCTACATTTGATGAAACAACTGCAATGCCTTTCTACCCTTCCCATTAGTGTGCATCCAGATATCATGATATTCCATGAAAACACACCCTACTGGAGCAGGTTCAGAAGGCTTTTCTGGCCTGGGCAATTGGAGCCAAGTCCACAGTGCCATATCAGATACTTCTACAGGAGATTGGTTTCTTACCTTTGCCGCGGGTGGTGCTAGACCGTCACCTCATATACTTTCTAAAGGTGGTTAGTATAGGCAACACTCGCCTGTCACACCTCACCTATGCATGGCAATGGGTCCACAACATCTCAAAGCCTGCTGGAAGGATAAGCGAGCTAATTGCCTCTCAAGATGACATGTGCAGGAGCAAAGGTGCATACAGGTAGAAATTGAGGAAGATCACAATCACTTAGTATCACAATACATGCTTCTGAGCTTTTCCGTTTATTCGCTAAGTTTCTGATTGGGTCTTCCATGGCTTGTCTTGCCTTGTCCATTTTTTCCTTATCTGCATTATCCACAAAGCATAGCATATTATGAACTTGGAAGCTTCTGCCTAAAATTGGTGTCCTTTGTGTTTCCGAGCTTTCTAATTTATCCACTAAGTTTCACGATTGGGTCTCCCATAGTTTGTCATGCCTTATTCACATTGTCCTTTTCTGCATTATCTTCAGAACATATCTCGAATTTGAGAACATTTTTATGAACTTGAAAACTTCTGCATAAAGTTGGTTCCACAGCAGATTAATTAGGGATATGAGGGATGCAATTGCCTTGCATTTTCTTTGGATTGGCGTATTTCTTATTCTAATTGTCCAGGTGGAATAAGTATAATGATTTCTCTGAGAGAATATGGACGTTCTTGTTACTTTTTCGATGATAGAGATGGATTGGATTCTGCGTCGCATGAGATAAGCTATTCAGCCATCGAGATGATTTTATCACACATTCGATGGATGTGTTCTTGGAAATCAACCAGGTGGGATTGTTTGCTCTTTGTTGAATTTAACAGAAGTTAGAGTTCTTTAGCTTGTCGCAATATGTTCTTGTGTGAGAAACTATTCTATTCACTGCATATATCTGTCCTTATTATACAAGCATATATAAAGCTCCTCAAGTTTTGTCGTGGTTAACAAAAGTTAGAGTTCTTTAGCTTGTCGCAATATGTTCTTGTGTTACTTGAGAAACTATTCTACCCACTGCGTATATCTGTCCTTATTATACCAGCATATATAAAGCTCCTCAAGTTTTGTCGTGGTTATTGGCTAAGTTGTTGGTTTTTGAACTTAGGCGGTTCGGGTTCAAATACAGGCTGTATCATCTTCCCTCGGTTTTGCGTCTTCAAGTTGTCTTTGCCTTTCTATTTGTGATTTGTGATGGGGCTTTCGACTTCCATCTATTTTTCCATGGTTCAAGTCCTGACTTTGATGCGATGTTTGTTATTTCGTTGATTTCGCCTCTAGGACCAATTATACACAATGTGTATTCTTATTCATAAATGGCTTGAGGATATTCTACATTTGTCGTCATTCTATATGGTGCATCAATGTTGTTCTATACAGTGCATGTTTGGTTCGTACCATTTCTTCATGTTCCTGTGGCCCTAGCTCAAATACTGATGGCTTTTTTATAGTTATGCATTGATATTGCTCCTAGCTTTTTCATATTCACCAAGGTTGTTTGCTTAAGTCGCCTATAGCTTGGGTTGCATGGAGTTGCATAACGACTTTTTGGTATTATGTTAACAGACATCGGGCTTCTATATTAGTTTTTTCTATGCATTGCATACATGAGATATCTCGAAACTTGCAAAGGAGGTTTTATCGGTTTGATAAATTATGTTTATCCATTTCATGGCTTATGCTCTCGCAACCTACACTTATGGTTATTGTTCTCAGAACTATATTTATCCATTTCGTAGCATGTGGTCTCTCAGTTTTCATACCGTAGGAGTCAGCTTGTGTTCAAGACCTACAAAGTTTCGGGATGGTTTAGTGCTCCTTAGCTACAATTTAGAGGTATGTTCTTCTGAGCCTTTTGTTGGGATTTAGATGATTGCTCTGTAACTCGAATCATCGCTCTTAGAAAAGATTTGCTATGCACATTCGTCTTGCATTCTCTGGCTCGAAGGAATGGATCATTGTTCATTGCGTCATTTTCAAGCTTCTAGGTTGTTTGTTGATTGTTATTCTCTAGACGTATAGTTGGCCTTGATGTTCACATTAAATTGCTTCATCTTGGGCTGCTTATAGTTTCATGTGAACGGTTTCTTTTGATCTTTGACTTTCTGCACAATGTGTTTGATGCATATTTGGTCATATACGTCTGGTAATAATGTTTATATTACATGGTTTATGTCTTCCCTTTTTACATGGTTCCTTTTCAAGCCTACATCCATTCGTAGTGTTGTCCTCTTTGATACATCCTTTGTTTCATTTGAGCAGTTGATCCACTTCTATGATCTTGCTTTGTTTTGGATATTGTCATTCATCATACATATTTTTGTCCACTTGGTGTAAACTTTTAGCTTCTTTTGAGCGTTTACATGGTTTGATCTCTAAATCCCGGTTATTGTTCTTCTGTTTTTGGATATTCCTTTATGACGGTTCCCAACTTGGACGCCCTTGTGCGATTCGTCTAGTCACATATATGTTCCATCTTGGTCCATTCTTTTCTTCTCCAGTGACTTCATTATGCCCATTGTCCCATTGCCTTTATTACTTATTTTTGCTCCACAAGTTCCATAAGTTCGTTTGTCTCATTTACACGTCGCCTAGTCATTTATTTGATCTTATATGGATACTTTGTATTTTTGGTACCCCTCCTTTTTGGTCCATGTTGGTCTCCCTAGCTCATTTTGTGCCCTTGTTTTTAGTTGGTGCGCTCCACGTCTTTTGCATCTTTTTCCTACGATTAGTCCTATGAGGTAGTTGTCATTTCTTGGTTTGTGTTGTAGCATCATTCATCCATTCTATTGTCCCAAGATACGTTGTCTTTGTTCCGTTTCATCAAATTTTGTGGTTTCTTATTGTGGCTAGACTTTTATGTTCAATTCACAAGCTTCTTGAATGTATTTTTTGCCCCTTTCTACTCCAGTTTCCATGTTTGATGTTTATCACATCAGTCCACTCCTGTTTTTTCACAAGATAATTCGGTTTCACCATGATGTTTTTGTTACTTTAGATGTTTTTTCACATTCTAGGATAAAATTTAGGTGCATGATTGATATGCATTGGATTCGGTTAATAGATTCTGATTATTTAAAGTGTACAAGATGCTTTGCTTCCCTCCACTGACTTTTTGGTCCCTATTGATATTTATATGTTTTTTCTTTGTTCTATTCATCATTATCTTTATTTCGACATGATGCTTATATTTTGTCGTTTTGTCCATTTGTTATCAACCTATGTCATTTGCATTAATGCCATTGGCTTTGTTTCATCTTCCTCCTTCTATTATGGTTATCTCAGTTGTCCCTTCAATATCGATTAGCCATTTTTTAGTTGTGTTGATGGGCCCCTTTTCTCCACTCCACTTTTTTGCTCCTTTGTGGGTTTGTTGTGCTCCAGTTGCTATACGTTCTGCACAATCTCAATAGCTCTATTTGTTATCATCTCTCTATTTCATGGTGTTTGCGTTAGTTTCTTCGTTAAGTTCCTTTGACTCGTTGTTTCATTTACCTTTGTTGACGTTTTTTTCTCCTTTAGTTGCATCGTTCCTCGTTGGCTTCTTTGTCTTCTCTTTCCTTTTCCTTTTCTTTTGCTATTTAGGTTAGTTCATTTTTTGTCTTGGTTAATGTAGTTTTTATTAGTCATTTGAGATCTTTACTTCGCCAGTAGCTTTCTCGTCTCGGTGCCAGTTGTGCAACTATTCCAATTGGCCATATGGATTCTAGTTTTGTCCTTTTGCTTGGTAAGTTCTTGTTCATGACATTGTTTCATTAACCCAACGTCCCTATGGCATTTTTCCTTGTACTTTCATCAGTTCTTTTGATCCTTTTGCATGCAACATTTAGTCCTTTGCTTCAGTTTAACTTTTGCTTCGCATATATATTGATCCCTTTGTGCCATTTTTAGTTGTTTCACTCGGGTCTTTTGCATAACTTTTCTATGTTTCTAACTGCGAGTTGTGCACCTTTGCCAAGTGCGCTAAGATTTTTTATGCTTAGTCCGGTTTATCACAGTTGTCCTTTTTGCTCTAGGTTTTGTTTCTTTTCTTGATATCATCATTCCAGTTATTCTGTATTCTCTGGACATGTTTTTGCTATTCTAATCCATCCATTTGCCATTGCTTCGTTATCTCAATGTGCTTTTTCCCTCCTTTGCTCATCTTTTTTCCATATTTTCCCTTTTTCCAAGTACTTGGTGCCTTTATCTCCATTGTTCCAGTCTATCAGTCGATTTGTTGGGTCACTTGGGTCACTTGGGTGTTTGTTTCTGTGTCTTTCGCATTGATCCTTTGTTGTCTCTATTTGAAAATTCACTCCACTTGTTCCATGTGTCCCATCAGCTTCATTTGTGCTTTCTATTTTGTTGCAGTGACCTTTGTAGACTCGTTCCTCCCTTTCTAGATTCTACATGCTTCATTATGGATTTGGTGAGCTCCATTTGCTATACACTCCTCATTTTCTCGGTAGCTCCATTTAATATCATTTCTCTATTTGGTTGTGTTTGCATTGTTTCCTTAATTTATTTTCTTTAGCTTATTGTTCTGTTTAACTCTAGTGACATTATTACTATATTAGTCACATTGGTTCCTTCTTTGATTTCTTTGTCTTCTTGCTCCTATTGCTAGTTCGGATAGTTTGCTTTTATAGTATCTTTGTTAGTGTAGTATTTATTGGACATTAGTCATTTGAGATCGTTACTTTGATGATGACATCATGTTCGTGGCTCTGTCTGCTGTTGTCCCATAAGTTCCTTCCCTCATCTCTTACTGCACTATTCCATTGTCTTCTTCATTCTTATGTTCCCGTTTCCATCCCTCATAGCATTCCTCCATCGTGTTCTCCTTCATTTTTTCATTCCTTTGTTTGCATTCCAGCATTACTTGCTCTTATCTGCTTCTTCATTGTTCTTTTGTTTCTTATCTTATCTTATCTTCTCTTTATCCCTTTTTCCTCCATTTTTCTTAGTTTCCTCTTCCTTCCTTTTACACTGATTACCGTCAGCCTTATCTATGCATTCTTTTCCAGTGACCTTGTAGACTCGTTTTTCCCTTTCTTTATACTATATTTCTCTTTAGCTTCTCTTCTTTTCAGTTTCCATGCTGAGTAGTTTTTGAGTTTGTTCCTCTTCTATCGGCCAGTATATGCCTATCATAGGACCCATCCTAGGAATGCCACGGTTCTATTGCGACAGCAATAGAACCGACATTCCTTGGATGGGGACGTCCCTTTGTCACTCATCCTATTTATTCAGCCTCTCTTCATTGTTCTATCATCGGCGTTCTCTTGAGCTAGATTTCTCCTTCTTCTCTATCCTATCAGTTTCCCTCGCCCTCCCTCCCTTGATGGTTTTTTCATTTGATCGTGTTCGTTATTTCCTTTTCTATGTCCTTTAAATTTGCATTCTTTATTTCCTCAGCGTGGCTTTGTAGCCTCTGAGGCATATTGGTTTACTCTTTCTCGGCATGGCACTAGTATTTTATTTATTCATTCATGTTTTCTCTTGGTGTGGCATTGTAGCCTCTGAGTCAATATTTATTATTCATGTTTTCTCTTGGCGGCGTGCGCCTTGTTGCCTCGAGATCATATTTATTGTTTTTTTTTCGGCGTGCAGAGCCTCCGGCGAGGCACTAATCAGTTGTTTTTTCCCGCGATGGTCATTCCGCGGACGGTTCCCGATTGGTCGGCTGTTGTTTCTTTCTTGGCGTGCCCTGGAGCCTCCGAGTCTTCTTGCCTATGGCATCTAATTCATTGACGGGTTATTTTTCTTTCAGCCTTGATTCTGCAGGATTGTTTAGGGTTTTGTGGTTGCCATAGTGCGTGGGGTCGTGCTTCAACTATTTGCTTGGGTTTCCTCAAAAATCTAAGAAGGCGTGGTTCTTCTTCCCGATGAGGAGCAATCACCGAGTCTTCTCACCTTTGCATCGACCAAATGGCGGATAAAACCATCTTTTATGTTGTATTCTTCAGTTTCATCATGCTCTCGATGATTGTCTAGTTTTGGAGCATTTAAGGTTCATATTTCCAAATTTATCTATCCCTAGTGAGGGATCCATTTGTACTCAATGTTTTACAAAGCTCAATGAGAACACCACTTCACTTGGGCCAGTATATGCCTATCATAGGACCCATCCTAGGAATGATTAAATAATACTACAAGTATAGGACATGTGCTCAGATCTATGCTCAAACGTGATCTCATTGGGCTCGTCATTCAATGATAGCAGCATGTTAATCATGCAGAACATAATATTGACGTACTACAGTGCATGGAGAAATACACATTATCTTTTCCACATCTTCTTTAATAATTTTAGGCATAGTAGTTATTGCAGAAAGACAATTTCAAGTCTTGCATATCCAAGAGCATCATTTATGTCATTGCAAACAGAGACCAATTCGAACAAAATAACTAACTCTGTACAAAATAAATGTTTCATAGAAATGCTAGGTAAGTGAGCCAGTAAAAGAGGATGTTCAAATTTGCCGCCCCAAAGTTTCTTTTTTGTTGACTCACTTTGCAAAATACAAGGGAGTCGATAAAAGGAAATGTTCACCGCCATGATAAATTTTTTGTAAGCATTAATTTTCCTTATATTATACAAGGTAAGCATCAAGAACACTATTAAAATGTCACTTTGTCCCCTACCATGCATGTGAGCTACATTTGATGAAACAACTGCAATGCCTTTCTACCCTTCCCATTAGTGTGCATCCAGATATCATGATATTCCATGAAAACACACCCTACTGGAGCAGGTTCAGAAGGCTTTCCTAGCCTGGGCAATTGGAGCCAAGTCCACAGTGCCATATCAGATACTTCTACAGGAGATTGGTTTCTTACCTTTGCCGCGGGTGGTGCTAGACCGTCACCTCATATACTTTCTAAAGGTGGTTAGTATAGGCAACACTCGCCTGTCACACCTCACCTATGCATGGCAATGGGTCCACAACATCTCAAAGCCTGCTGGAAGGATAAGCGAGCTAATTGCCTCTCAAGATGACATGTGCAGGAGCAAAGGTGCATACAGGTAGAAATTGAGGAAGATCACAATCACTTAGTATCACAATACATGCTTCCTCACAAGCTTTGGGATGCTGCGGCTTTGGAGTAGGTAAAAACTGCACACTACAACCCACGCTTGAGCGGTGTCCACAAGAGTATCTGCGGACAATATTTTTCTCTATAGAAGCACAAACTCATTGCGTCCATTCGCACAGGTGCTCACTGCCTTCACATTGAGATAGGTAGAAGTATCCGAGAAGCATGAGAGGACATGCTATGTTAGTGTTGTCAGATGGGAGTTATTGAGGACGAGTAACACTGTCTCCAATACTTGGATCTATTAGAGCGTGCTATGATGGGTTGATTCTGCCTGATCAGCCGCTCCATGTGATGCTACACACAGCTTCAGTAGGGATACTAGGATCATATCTCCAAGAGGTGATGGATATGCGCACTCTCTTATGTCCTCCAACACTTCATTGATATGTATCATTATACAGTTTGTCAGCGGGCTTCTACTACTAAGGATTTTCCCTCTAAAACCCTTCTAGGGTGGAGGGGGAGGGGGTTTTAATCCTGAGCAGTAATATGCCTGATGCGCGCTCTCTTTGTTTATGTTCCATAGGCCTATTGGTCTGCATGGACAATAAAACAATAAAACAAATTCAATTCAATTCAATTCTAACATTGTTAGAAACATATTTATAGATGTTCCTAGAATAGAATAGAATAGAATAGAATAGAATAGAATAGAATAGAATAGAATAGAATAGAATAGAATAGAATAGAATAGAATAGAATAGAATAGAATAGAATAGAATAGAATAGAATAGAGTTTTTATCATCCACGGAGACCAATTGGCCTATGGGACCCAAAAAGGAGGCACATCAAACATATTACTGTCCAGGTTAAAAACCCTGCACCGAAGGGTTTTTGGGACAGGAATAAGATTGCTGTCAGATTGTACAAACATCTATCATGAGAGGCATGGATGAAATCACTATATTCCACAATATTTCAAGCATTCCATCAAATGGAGTCCTTACATATTGAATATTGCAATAATGTATGCATAATCCAAATATAATATTCCAAGTAATTGTATTGTTGTGCAAAATCCTTTCAAGTACCATCTTGGATTCCAATAAAGATTCACAATTGCTATACATATGAGCAAGAACATCTCCCAAAGATGTGGAGATATCATGTTCATTTGGATAAGAATTCATGGACATGCTTCTTCTTAGAGATAGCTACATGGCAATGTGACAATAGCTGGGCGCAGAATTTATAGTCAAGCCATTTTATTGTTTAAATGAATTTCTCATCGGACCTTTTGAGAAACCAATAGGACTCTAAGATTATACAAACATAAGCAATTTAAGATTATCTTTTGGGACATAGAATCAAATGGTGGTGAACTCTGAATTATCCCAAGAATGTCTTGGTCCTACCATCAAAAGAGTTTTGTCTGTTCTAGCCAGAGCTCGGAGAGAAGAAGATAGTCTAATCGCGGACATTAACATGCTAATGCTTGTCTGTGATCGAACATCAGGTCATCTCAATGGTCCCAACGAGTTAAAAGCAAATATATTTTACAATATGACCTAGGAATTATGGGAGTATTTCCACCCCATACACAACGCAATAAAACAAGGATTTTCCCACTTCTAGCAACCCCAAAAAAAGTGATTTTTTTAAATTTTTCCTTCTCCATCTATACTTTCCCAAGTTTTGGGCAGACAACGAAAAATTGTTGTCTTTAAAATCTGAGATATACCTAAATCTTGCTTTATGCCTAAATCCTGGCCCTTCGGACCAGGACCAACAAGGAATATTCCATCTCTGGCTAAATCCTTAGCTATTTTGATGAAAACCCTAGAACTAGAATACCAATGGTATAAAAAGACACTCAAGGAAATAATCCCATTCAATAAATACATAATGGTTAACCATTGTCTATTATAAGCAAAAGCATTATGCAATTGTCTAATATGTGAATACAATATTAATGTAATTGCTTTGTATTATAACTTGATAGAATACAAGTAATGTTTATAATGAATAAGGCAAAACTAGGAACCTGAACAAGCTCCTTGGAAATCGAACCCAAGTACTGTTAGCAAGGTTGAAAACTGAAATCATATCTACCGTTCTTGGTCGATGCTCTAGAGGCCAAACTTGTGATGATCCAACTACACTTGCAAAAAAGCACACAAGAATTCCCCATCTCCAAGCCCATCCAATTTTATTATTTCTATCCCCATCCTCCCTTGCTTTTTTCCAAGTCATTAATAACTTATTTACAACACTATAACAACATAACACTCAACAAACACTAGAGTACAAAAAGCACAACCGTGATGGCATCATCACTTTGTCACCACAAGTCTAAAAGGATCACCAAATTGTGGTGGCGCCATTACCTCGTCACCACAGTTTACGCTTTCAAAATAAATATAAGAGTTAACACACAATAACAAAATCAAACTGTGTTCTCAGATCATTTCAGGCCATTCATGCGAGAGCGCGACAACATGTCATACCTCCTCATGTTCCTTGCATACCCTACTAAGAGTTGCTCTTGTAATTAGCCTGACTAACAGACGGCCTTCTTCTGCCCACATCCATACATGTGAGCCAGAGGTCTATGCAGCAATTTATATTGCTGATCGAATTGGAAAGTTGGTCAACAAAAATCTGCCATAGAGACCATCCATATTCAGTTCTTCAATCTTCAATATGCACACATCTGGCTCCGGAGTAACATGCATAGGGAAATTGGGATATTGTTTCAAGGGTTGGACATATCAAGAGATTCAGTGGAAAGAACAACAAGACTAGCACCAACAGGACTAACTAGCCTAGCAATTTCCACAACATCAGGAAACACAAGAGATTATTCCAAAAGGAACCCGTCTGCAAGCAAGAACTATGAATAGAAGCAAAATATTCCAAACACTACCAAATATTGGAAACTAGTACAAGCTTTGCATTACATAAAGCCAAATCGTTGCACCCTTCTTACCGGGTAAAGGAACTGGTATCTTTAGCTAAAATCACAACAAAGCATGACAGGGAACAAGTGTAGGCTTGGGCGGACCTCCAAAGCAAAATAAAGACAAAAAACCTCACCGACACCCGACAAAACACCAGACAAAACAGACAAGGGCTTACTAGAATACAATTCCATAAACCCTAGGCTGGATGCCATGATCCGCTCAAGCCTGCACCTCCATTGCCAAAAGAAATACCCACAACCCATCCAGGCGGAATACAGACCGTACAAATTTGCCCACTTTTCAGCTCAAAATACCGTATTTTGATCAAAAAGCATTGAGCTCAAAAAGCTCAATGCTTTTTGATCAAACCATACCATACCGTTTGCAAACCATTGCAAAAAGGATGCTTTTGAAGGCCAAGATTATACTAAGGGATTTCAAAACTTACCCAAACCAGACTTCCCCCAAAACAAGAAATCAGAAAGAAACAAAAGACCATGATTAAACCACAACCAAGAATACAAGGACGTCTAAAATCGAAGATCCATTACTTAGCTGGACAGATTTTACATCGACAGAGCACAAGTTTAATCCACATCCAAATCTACAATGTCAAACAACTCTCTAAGCTTTTTCGATGTGCAAACAATTGGCATGTTCTACAAAACCATGCATTTATTATTCACAGTGCGAGAATGAATAACCTGGACATTCTTCATGAAGGAGATTATTTTTGTTTTAATGTTCGAGATTGCTTTTTACCAGAAATCTGCATTATGAGTTATCGTTTATTGCAGACCACGGATCCATGAGCTCTTAAAGGAAGAATTCCATCTTGTAGAACAGAATAAACGTTCAATTTTGCTATGGAATCGAAAGAAGACAATTCAGTTAACAATGTCATATAATGTACCTTTCATCTTCAATACTTTATTATTTGTATGCTAAATGTCCAACACCAGGAGCTCTTTTCTTATTTTATGATCCTAAGCATTGTTTGTTTATGAGACAAAGCTTGCTCAAATGTAAATTGAGTTCATTGAGTTGACTGTAAACGCAAACCTCTAGATATAACTTAGTAATCTTCTTTTTTAAAAGATAAGAACTAAGAATGTATAGCAAAGAACACAAGAACATTCAGCAGAAAAAAACATGTGATCTTGGAGGATAATTGTTAGTTCTATCCATTTGCCCATCTGAGGCATATCTGTACATTCAACCCATAGTGGGAGTCAATCTAACAATCGTGATAGAAATCTAGCAGCTCATCAATCTGGATTTTAGCTGCCTGCTTTTTGTCCCTGCGCCAAAGCCATAGCAAGTGTTCAAACAATACAGGCTCACAAGAGATGGTAAGGCCTCCATTGTATTCAAATTCATACTCTTGGGCAGATCTATCAAGCAGCCTTCTCATGAATGAGCATCTCAAAATCTCAGTGGCCATGGCAAATCTTTGCCTTTGCTCTCCCACATCCATTGCTACACAACCTTCAGGCACTTCACAGAACCCAGAGCAGCATGCTTCTCCCTCGCAGTCGCTGTCCAAGTCTGAAGAACTACACCTGCTCCTACTGGCCCATGAATTTGATCTTGATAGCATATTTCTGTTCTTAAGGGAATCATAAAACCTGCAGAACTTAGCCTTCAGAGAAGCCATTTCCATGTGCTAGAGAAAGGGAATAAACTAGGAATTTTGTAGAATGCATCATTACTGAAGGAATGCTTCATTTTATAGTCAATACCAAAGGTAAGGACAAATAGCAAGAACAATAAGTAAACTCTCCTTTGTGGGACATGCAGTTGTGTGCAAATACTTAATGTTATCTCTTGTGGGGCTTAAAGTTGTCTGCAATACAACAGGCCTAGCATGGCAAATATTGAGGTTGGTCTTGGCATTACTTGGCAAACATCAACTAGTAGGAAAGGAATATGGCATTTGGACAAACTGCACGGTTGAGGACAAGCATAGCCGAAAAAGTGTCGGCAGCTGCCGTATTTTTCCATTATGATACTGCCAAAGCGTGCTTACAATGCAATTATCTCACCTTGCTTGAAATATTCCAATGTACTCTAAAGTTGTTCTACAAGGATTCACCATTGGTCCACTAAGGTTGGACAATTCCAGCAAGAAATAGTCTGCTGCATTTCACAAGCTAAAGTAAGACAATCAAACAACATGATTTGTCTGAATATGTAGAAAAATGCATGTGAAAATGGGTCTAGGCATCTAATATGTAGTTACAGTCGTCCTCCTTGCAGCAACTCATATTGGTGATAAAACCAAGCCTTCACTTTACACTCTTTCATAGTTCCAAAACATCCCTCCTCACAAGTTCTGCTTGACATGGATTTTTTGAGTAAGGTATCTAGATGCATGATTCCTAGATACATAATATCAAGATAGATATTTTACTGGTCTCTTTTAAAATACAATTAACAACAGTTATGTGTTTTTACTGCATTCTGGATTCAAAGTCAAAGCATGCTTGATTTATCATGCAACATTAGAATATCTAAGAAAAATGCTCACCTTATCAACAATATACGGTGCTGCATTGTGTAGGATTTATCCTGACACTATCTGGCCCACGCCACAACTGCCTTACAGTTGAGACATTTTATTGTACCAATATGCCTGTGGTAAGAGAAGCAAGTACTACAACTTGAGTGTGTAGTGCAGACAAGTGCATGTGCTAAAAAGGAGATGTGGGGTCCACCCATTTATTGTGTACCCAATTGTCCTTATGCAGCACCCATCTTGGTTATAAATCCAGCCTCATCCTTCTCTATTCCAACACTTCTTCCTTCTCATATTCTTATTCACAAGTTCTTATTTTCTGTTGCTTGCCATGGCTCCTTTGAGATCTAAATTGCAAAGGTTGTCTGATTTCCTGCAAAGAAAGGACAGGTTATCAAGATCAAATTCTTGGAGTAGTAGCTCTCTTGAATCACAGAGGCAAATGAACGACTTAGGCAGTGATTATGAAGAAGATGCATTCTGTGTTGAGGTGCCAGAAGGTTGTGTGGCAATGTATGTAGGAGAGAAAAGGCAGAAATTTGTTGTCCGAACTGCTGTTTTGAGCCACAATTTGATGAGAAGATTGCTCGACAGATCTGCTGAAGAATATGGATTTGAATATAGCGGCGGCCTCACAATACAATGCGACCCTGTTCTATTTGAGCGCTTCATGTGGCTCTTGGAAAAGAACCATAAACAGGCAGCTCAAGTAGCTATTGATGAGCTGTTAGATTTCTATGACTCTTAGAAGGGAGAATTTTTGCTTCCCAATTATATTGATCTGTACAGAAACTGCCCCCAATTCTGGGGTAATGAATACATTCCCAAATTTCATATATATATTCTGTAGTAGCCTTGTTTTAGAGTGGTCACAATGCACTATAAGTCCTTACTAAGACTCTGTCATAAATTTGGTTGAAGCATTTGTTTTCACATGACAACTGCTTTGAGGCTGGACAACTTCCTTGAACAGGTAACAAATAGCTTGTTGCAGTTAACAAGCTATGCCTGGTCCAAACAATATGACTTGTCTGAATATATAGAAAATTGCATATGCTGCAAAGACGAGGTGGGTCTAAGCATTTAATATGCACTCAATTGTCCTTGTTGCAGGGACCCATCTTAGTTATAAAACTAGCCCTGCACTGCATACTCTTCCCCTGGATAAACTCCTACATCTTGTTGCATGCCATGACTTCTTTAAGCTCTAACTTCTAAGGTTGTCTAATTTTGCAAGCTTGTAGATAAGTGTGGCAAACTTCGAGAGTGCGAGCTTCTCGATATTATGGCCCAATCCATAGCACCAAACTGACAATTGCATCCTAACTGCAAGGACAATATATATAAGAGGAGTTACTTATAATGAGTCCATACAAAAGAAAACGATGTGGATATACATAGTTCAGGTTAAACTTAGCTACACAATCAATCTTCTCTGCTATATTTTCATGCACATTCATCTTTCATTCATAACTCACATAGTACAAACAAGGGTTGGCCAACCTTTTGGACGAAGACAATTATAAAAAATAAGCCACTCTAAGCTTGGGCATGTTCTACAAATAAGAATGATTACCATGCATTTTATTCAAGGGACAAATAGGAAACTTAGGAAGGAGATTAATTCCGTTATAGTACCAGGAACTTGAGTTATGAGTATTCTTTGATGAGTTAGTAAGGAAGAGTTCAAATTTATTCCATCACGTAGGACAGAACAAATGTTCAAACTTAGTATGCAATAGCAAGAAGCCACTCCCTTACAATGTCATATTATGTTCGTTCTTGACTTTCATCTTCAATACTTCCATTATTTGTCTGTTATTGTATGCTAGAGGTTTAAAGCCAGGGGCTCCAATTTATCTTTGTGATCCTATGTAGTAGCTCACGTTCTTGGGCTCCATATTATTTTGTGATCCTATGTAGTAGCCCACATTCTTTATGAGACAAAGTTTGCTCATGATACTCTACTATATATCCTTCCCTTTTAAAAGATAAAAGAACGTATAACAAGGAACACCAGAACATTCAGCAAAAGAAAACAATTGATTTTGGAAGATGTATTGTTAATTCTATCTGTATACACAAATCTCTGGATATAGTATCCCTCCGTAAAATAAGAACTAAGAAAGTGTAGGAAAGAACACAAGAACATTCAGCAGAAAAAACATGTGATCTTGGAGCATAATTGTTAATTCTATTTATTTGGCATATCTGTACATCCAACCCGTAGTGGGAGTCAACCCATAGTGGCTCACAAGGGATTTAAGGCCTCCATTATATTCAAATCCATTCTCTGCGGCAGACCTATCAAGCAGCCTGTTCATAAATGGGCATCTCAAAGTCCCAATGGCCACGGCAAATTTTTGCCTTTGCTCTCCCACATACATTGCTATACAAAATTCAGGCACTTCACAAAACTCAGAGCAGCCTCCTTCTCCCTCGCGGTCGCTGTCCAAGTTTGAAGAACTACACCTGCTACTAATGGCCAAGCATATTTCTGCTGCCAAGAAACTTGTAAAACCTGCAGAACTTAGCCTTCAGGGAAGCCATTCCTTTATGCTAGAAAAAGGGAATATACTAGGATATCTGTAGAAAGAACTGATTGCATCATCATTGAAGGAATGGTTCATTTTATAGTCAATAACAAAGGTAAGGGCAAGTAGCAAGAACTATAAGTACATTTTCTCCTTTGTGGGACATGCAATTGTCTGCAAATACAACAGGCCTTGCATGGCCAATATTGAGGTTGGTCTTGGCATTACTTGGCAAACATCAACTAGTCTTTTAGGAAAGGAATGTGACATTGGTGTACAAAGTGCACAGTTGAGGACAAGCATAGCCGGAAAAGTTTCGGCGGCTGCCGTATTTCTCTGTACTCAATTATTATGATACTGCTAGAATGCAATTACTTCAATTTGCTTGCCAGATTCCAATATGGTATGCTGCCAGCAGTATCATGTGATTGCTCAGAAGAATTCAAGTTCATAACAACCGACAAGAAATAGTATGTTGCATTGCACAAGCTAAAGTAAGACATCCAAACAATATAATTTGTGTGACTATGTAGACAAATGCATGTGAAATGGGTCCAGGCATTTAATATGTACTTACAATCGTCCTTCCTGCAGCAACCCATATTGGTGATAAAACCAAGCCTAGATACATGATCCCTAGATACATAATATCTAGATAGGTGCTTTACTCGTCTGTTTAAAACAAATTAACAACAGTTATCTGGTTTTACTGCATTTTGGATTCAAAGTCAAAAAGCCATGCTTGATTGATCGTGCAACACTAGACCTTATCAACAATATACGGTGCTGCATTGTCCAGAATTTATCCTGACACTATCTGGCCTGATACAATTTGAGAAGCAAGTTAATACAATTTGAGTGTGTAGAGTGTAGACAAATGCATGTGCCATAAAGGAGAAGTGGGTCCGTCCATTTATTGTGTACTCAAACAAACGTCCTTGTTGCAGCACCGGTCTTGGTTATAAATCCAGCCCTATCTTCCTCTATTCCAGCACTTCTTTCTTCTCAAATTCTTATCACAAGTTCTTACTTTCCATTGCTTGCCATGGCTTTTTTGAGATCTAAATTGCAAAGGTTGTCTGCTTTCCTGCAAAGAAAGGATAGGTTATCAAGATCAAGTTCTTGGGCTAGTAGCAGGAGCAGCTCTGTTGAATCGCAGAGGCAAATGAGTGACTTAGACAGTGATTATGAAACAGATGCATCCTGTGTTGAGGTTTCAGATATGCCACAAGGTTGTGTGGCAATGTATGTAGGAGAGAAAAGGCAGAGGTTTGTTGTCCCAACTGCTGCATTGAGCCACAATTTGATGAGAAGGTTGCTCGCGAGATCTGCTGAAGAATATGGATTTGAATGTAGTGGAGGCCTCACAATACCATGTGACCCTGTTCTATTTGAGCACTTCTTGTGGCTCTTGGAAAAGAACCAGAAACAGGCAGCTCAACTAGCAATTGATGAGCTGTTAGATTTCTATGACTCTTAGAGGGAAAGGTTTTGCCTCCCATCATATTACCGTATCTATTTAATTTTATGAATGGTATGGCAGCAAGGTGGTCATCGATCTTATAGTCTGTCCACAAGCTTACCCAACATGGAGTTTAACTGGTAAGAATGCACGGTACTCTCGGCTATAAATAAATTTCGTCCTACCTTCTCCTGCAGATGGCCAGCAGCATCAATCAGAGGTTTCAGAACAGTTTAGATTTGTTGCAAGGATGGACATCTATGATTTGCTATTGCTGGTGCCCATGGGTTTATTACTCCAAGTAAATCTAAAGCAACCGAAGAAAAAACTTAACATATACATATAAATAATGACTCAATCTAGCTACTGCAATCAGTGGTCTTTATGGAATTAGATGTCATACAAACATAACAGTGCAAGACTGACCTCAAAATCGGCTGTTTTGGCTGAGAACTAAGATTCGATGGTGCACTTTTCTTGCTAAACAAGCATCCAAACGTATTTAGATTAGGCTACCAGCCTAGAAACAAAAAAAAATGAGGAACAAAGCTTACCTAGAGCTCGATTTAGCCTTGCACTGATTGAAACAGAGAGTGGAAGGACTCAGGAAGCGATTTGGCTGCCCAAATCTAGTCGAAAACACTCTGTTCCGGCTATTTTGGCGCCTGCAGGATGCACCACAGAAAAAGGGGGAATTTTTTTTTTTTTTGGGCTTTTTAGACCCATCCCGGTGCTTCGATCGGCTCCCGAAATTGAGTTCAGGAGCCAGATTCGCCCAGGCGAACCTCTGGGATTCGCCCAAGCGAACCCGCCATGGTGATGTGGCGCTACGTGGCACTACCTATCGGGTTCGCTTGGGCGAACCCAAACCGCGGTTAACCAAACGTGCGAACTGGCAGTGCGTTTACTACGTAGAAGCATTTATTACCCCCTGCCGGGTTCGCCCAAGCGAACCCACCGGGGGGTGCTACATGAGGTTTCGTAGGGGCATTTATTACCCCCTGCCGGACTCCGGTCAGCGCGCCATAATAAAGTGGGCCTGCCGGGTTCGCCCATGAACCCACGGCGGAGGGCCCATGCTAGATTGGAAGACAGTCTGAGGGCCATTAGAGGCAAATCAGAGGGAAAAAGAACAAGTTGATGCTTTGGAGAACGAACTTAGAGCTCAGAGAAAACAGGTTGAAAAACAGAGGCAGTGGAACGAAAGTCAGTCTTCTTATCGGCTATGCATCCAGCGAATGATCCAAGAAACTATGCATCGGTAAAAACTTTCTGTTCGATCACTCGAATTGGGAATTTTTATTGAATTGGGTTTTCTCTTTCTGTTGCAGGAGTTTAATGTACAAAGAAGAGGCTAGATTGAATCAAGCAGCTTGTAATTCTCTGTTGGCGCAGCTAGAATCCCAATCTGCTCTTTGCGGAACTCTAGAATCCGATTTTATGAAGACAAGCAAGCAAAGGGAAGCTCTGATTTCTCCAAATCTGTTACAGGCAGCTTCTCCTCTTCGATCTGCTATCAATTCTGCAATCAATTCGAAGCATACATCCCCATCTAGATTGCCGTCCTTTTCTTTCGATTTAAATCCTCCTCAGCCAGTGCCGGAATTCCATCTTCCACCTGCTAAATCGCCTGTCAAATCAAACCGTAAACCTCAACAAAAATCTCCACTCGGTTCTATAAATCCCAATACTCTGTCTGAGAATTTAGCTCCTAGATATCCTAACATTTTGTCTGAGAATTTGGCACCCCGTAACCCCAATATTCTATCAGAGAATCTGGCTCCTCGAGATCCTAATATCATGAGCGAAAATTTGGCTCATGTTTCTGATAAACAGAACTACATTGATTCAGAAAATGAGCATTTGGGCATGATCAACGGAAAGAAGCATAAATTTGCGGCTCATAGCAAAAGACAGAATAAATCTACTCTGAGAGAGCATCTTCGTGAAGAGGATGATGAATTTAGCCTAGCTTCACAACCCATCAAGCCGCAGTCTAAAATTTCTGATCAAATGCCCAAAATAAGTCCCATCAAATTGAATTCCGAGACTTGGTTTGATTATTGTAAATAGACTCAAAAAGGTGATGACAGAACAGCAAGTAAGAGTCTAATTGATAATGGAAGAACAGATTACAACATGCAAGGCAAGATGAGTATCTTGCTTGCGTTTAGATCCTTGATCAAGGGAACACACAAATGAACTGATGGTTGTGCCCTCAAGATCGTTCATATAAATAGAAGGAACTTTAAAAGCTAAAACGGTAAAGGAATCTAATTAAAGCATGAACAACAAACTTAGTGGTTCCGAGATTCCTGCTGACGAGATTCTTGCTGACGCTGTTAATCTCAACACCCCCACTCAGCAACATGAAGAATCTCAATGACGCGTGACTCGCTTTGTCGATCGATCCCCACTCGGAGGCATAGCCATGAGATGAAGAAAGGTGACAAACCCGACAGAACTTAGGACGACCCAATGGTTTGGTCGATATCTGCAGCATATCTTCAAGAGGGAGGTATTTGAGAGTGATTATGCCATCTTCAACAAGTTGACGAATGAAGTGATATTGGATGTCAATATGCTTCATTCGCTTATGGAGGACGAGATTTTTAGCAAATGCCCAAGGCACCTTGATTATCGGTGTGTAGCGTAAGACCATTGGAAGATGTGAGACCAAGCTCAAGGCTAAGACGTTGAATCCATATGGCTTCTTTGGCCGGCATGAGAGAGAGCAACATATTCAGCTTCTGTGGTGGAGAGAGCAACACATTTTTGTTTCGTACTGCTCCAACTGATGGCTGCCCCTGCAAGAGTGAAAACAAAACCAGAAATGGATCTTCGGTCATGGTGGTCACCAGCCCAAATTGCATCAACGTAGCCAAGAATGATGGAAGGTTCAATTGCATTATAGAGAAGGCCATAGGTGGAGGTACCAAAGAAGATAGCGAAGGACACGTTTGATGGAAATGCAATGGGATTGTTTGGGATCAAGAGCAAACCGGCCGAGTTTACACGAGGTAGGTAAAGAAAGATCGCATGCAGCGTCGCATGGGCAAAGAAAAGTTTAAGAGGCCAAGAAGTGTGCGGTAATTGTCACGGATAGGAAGAAGATCAGGAGAGCATGGAGGATCGGTGGGAAGGAAGGAAATGTTGGGCTCAAGAGGAGTAGAAACGGGCTTGCAATGGAGCATACCATAACGGGCCAGAATATCGTGGATGTATTTATGCTGGTGAAGATGGAGGAGGCCATTGGAGCGGTCATACTGGATTGTCATGCCAAGAAAATAAGAAGCGGGGCCAAGATCCTTCATCCGAAAATGAGTTTGAAGCTGGAGCTTAACTTGAGCAAGAAGATGATCATCTGCAGCTATGATTAGTAGATCATCAACATAAACAAGGATGATGACAAGAGAAGGATCCAAAAGAAAATAGACACTGGGGTCAGATTGGCATCTGGAAAACTTGAGGCAGAGTAAGGTTTGATCAAGCTTAGCATACCAAGATCGAGAAGCCTGTTTAAGTCCGTATAAGGCTTTGTGTAAGAGACAAACCATGTCAGCATTAGTGGAATGAATGAAACCTTCGGGTTGTTCGATGTAGACCTCCTCAGTAAGATCACCATAAAGGAATGCATTGTTTACATCCATCTGGTGAACGTGTAGGTGCTTGAGAGCAGCTAGTGCAAGGATCAATCTGACAGAAGACATCTTGGCCACAGGAGCAAAAGTTTCTGCATAGTCTAGCCCTTCGACCTGACTGAAGCCTCGGGCAACAAGCCGAGCTTTGAACCTGTCCACAAAACCAAAGATCAAGTATATTTAACTTTATAGACCCATTTGCTCCCGACAATAGCTCGGTTGGGTGGGCGAGGGACAAGAGACCATGTCCCTGTAGCATGGATAGAAGCAATTTCATCCTGCATAGCTTGAATCCACTGGGAGTTTTCAGAACTAGCAATGGCTTGAGAGTAAGATTGTGGTTCAAAGGGATGATCCGAGTAATGCTGAGACCGTAGTCTTTAGTCCGTGGGAGCTTTACGCTCACGAATTGGGCGAGATGAACCCGGCAGACAGAGGTACAAAAGCAAAGACAAGAGGGAATGGTATCTGGAGAAGGAGGTACAGATGCAGCACAAGAGGGAATGGTATCTGGAGAAGGAGCTGAACAATCGGTAGGTACAGGAAGGGCAGCAAGCGCAGGTGGTGTAGTGTGAATAGTATGAATGTGTGGGGAAGAATCAATCTCAATAATAGGAACTTCTGGTAGAGCAATGTCAAAGGATGGAGTAGAATTTTCAGCAAAACAAGGCTCCAGTTCATTAAAAGAAGCATGGCAAGTGATGATCAGTCGATGGGAGTCAAGAGCAAACAGTCTGTAAGCTTTGTGTGTCAAAGAATACCCAATAAACATGCAGGGAATGGCCTTAGGCTGCAATTTTGATCTCTTTTCTTTAGGAATATGTGCAAAAGCTTTGCATCCAAAAACCTTGAGGTGATCAAGAGAAACGGGGGTGCCATTTCGGATTGCAGCTGGAAGCTTGTGGCTAAGACTTGAGTGAGGCATGCGATTAAGCAAGTAGGCTGCTGTACAAACGGCTTCTCCCCAAAAAATGTCAGGAACGTGCATGGCTAGCAAAAGACTTCTGGCCATTTCCATCAAGGTGCGATTTGCACGCTCAGCTCTTCCATTCTGTTCCGGAGAGTAGGGAGACGAAACTTCATGGCGAATGCCATGACTGGAGAAGAAATGCTGAAATCTGTGGGAATTGAACTCGCCACCTCCATCACTTCTGAAGGTTACCATCTGCTTGCCTGTATAACGTTCCTCCTGAGTAATGAACTGAACAACATATTCAAAAGCTTGACTTTTAGCAGTTAGCAGAAAAATAGAAAGATATCTGCTATAATCATCCAAAAGTACCAAAATGTATTTGGAACCATTGAAGGAAGGAGGTTTTATGGGGCCACATAAATCTGCATGAAGTTGGAGTAAATCAGTGGCGTGACTGGTGGATGGAGGAAAAGAGGCTCTGGAACTTTTACTGATGAGACAAATGTTGCAGGGCTTGGCAGCATGAGCACTGTTCGACAAAAGATCTTGCTTGATGAGTTGTTGGATCCGGTTTGAGCCAACGTGGCCCAAGCGGTAGTGCCACAAAGATTCAGAAGTGGGACCAGTGAAGGCAAAATGAGCAAATTCAGGTTCTTGGGTAGTGATTTGATATAGGTTTCCAAGCCTTCGTCCAGAGAGAAGCAAGACATTATCAGGACCTCTTATGTGGCAAGCACCATGAGTGAAATTCACATGAAAACCATCATCAGTGAACTTACTGACTGAAAGTAGGCTTTTGTGCAAACCAGGAACGTGGAGCACATCTTTAATCTGCTTCTTGTTTCCAGAAGATAGATGGATATTCACAACCCCTTTGCCAATGCCCAATTGTTGTGAATGATCACCCATCTTGACAATGCGGGCTGTGGTGAGAGGCATATACTGAAGGAACAAGGATCGATGAGGTGTCATGTGAGTGGTTGCTCCAGAGTCTAGAAACCATGAGGGGCAATGGACAAAAGAATCATCTGCTGCAAAAAGATACTCAAAAGGCTCATCAGTAGCAAGGGTGTCATCAACAAAGCAACTGGAATCTTCCTCTTCTTCTGTTTCAGCAAAATTACCATTTTCTTCAGTGGATGTCCTTGGAGAGGCAATAGGTGCAGGTGCTGGACATTCTTTGGCATAATGCCCAAGCTTCTTACAGCGGTGGCATTTGACAGTGCTCTTGTCTGGGCGATTTCGACGAGAATTTTGCCTCCTTGGCTCCCTTTTGAAATCTGCAAGCATGGCAGACTCAACTTGCTTGGTGATTTCAGCAATCATCAAAGCATCTTTAGGGACAGCCTTGGACTGTTGTTGTTGACGAAGTGCCTCTTGCTGAATTCGGTCAAGAGCAGCCTCAAATGTATAATCCTCAATGTGTCCTTGCAGATTGATTATCAGACCATCAAAAGTGTTAGGCAAACTATTGAGTAAGAGGCAAACCTTCTCATCTTCTGATATGTCACTTCCAGTGGCATTCAAATCATCCACCAGTTCCTTCATGCGACATATGTGATCAGTCACATCTCCATCTTCACTCAACTTTAAGTTATAAAGCTGATTTCTGAGAAGGACGCGCTGAGATGCATTCCTTGAAGCATAATGATGCTCAAGAAGGCGCATGATATCTCTGCTTGTGTTGGCCCCCTTGACCAGCCTTGCAGGATTATCATCCAATCCACTCGCGATCCACAGTTTTGCTTTCCTATCTTTTTCAACATCAAAAGATAGATCCACCTCCAATCCACCAGAGGAGCTACTGTCTGCAATATTGGATGCTTGAGAATCCACAACTTCCCATAAGCTATGATCCTCCAAGAGCATGCGCATTCTCCACTTCCACATCTGGAAGTTCTTGCCATTGAATCTAGGAATGGTACGAATTGGATTTGCAGTGTTCAAACCAAGGGCTTCCATTATCAAGAATATGTAACTTCTGAGAAAAAGAAATGAAGGCGGCTTAGGCGATTCAAAAACGTCGTGGGCCCATAACCTATTGTAAATAGACTCAAAAAGGTGATGACAGAACAGCAAGTAAGAGTCTAATTGATAATGGAAGAACAGATTACAACATGCAAGGCAAGATGAGTATCTTGCTTGCGTTTAGATCCTTGATCAAGGGAACACACAAATGAACTGATGGTTGTGCCCTCAAGATCGTTCATATAAATAGAAGGAACTTTAAAAGCTAAAACGGTAAAGGAATCTAATTAAAGCATGAACAACAAACTTAGTGGTTCCGAGATTCCTGCTGACGAGATTCTTGCTGACGCTGTTAATCTCAACAGATCCCACCAATCCTGCCACCCCGCCCCCTGCCACGCTTTTGGGTTCGCCCAAGCGAACCCGGCGGGGGCCCCTTTGTTGAAAACGCAAGCGTACTATTGCCACCGACTTGTACGCTGATCTGACCTGGGTTCGCCCAGGCGAACCCGGTGGGGTTCTGGGCATGCGGTACCTGTGCAACATCCTCCTTATTTCGTTCATACCCCTCTTCTCAACCATCCTCCTTTTGTGATCTTGTATTTAATATCCCGTACTTAGTTAATACCCTTTTCTCAACAATCCCCCTTTTTTATTTTGTAGTTTTATTTTGTGGTTTACTTAGATCAGATAATAAAGCATATGAAGATGTAGATTTGAATGCAGATAGGACGGAATTGGATGTGGATTCTATAAAACAAATTATGTTTCATACAAAAAAAAAAAAAGAGAAACTGAAAATTATATGCAATTTCTTAATACCAAGACCATGAATATAGAAAGAACAAGTCAGTAAATCAGTCTATTAAGAGATCAAAGATCAGTACATTAGTCATTCCTTATAGCCTGCCAACTATGAGCTGACATCGAAAAACAAATCAGATACACAAAACCCCACTTGGTGAGCATTTATTTTGGCAGCCAACTCGGAATTTTGCTCTAGTAAGTGCTTTACTACTAGATCTAGCTTCTCTAATTGACTGAGGTTTCGAATACCTTTAAAAGTCCTTTGTCTAACCCTGTTTTGTTCTGCCATAAATTTTGGAATTTGAGTGTACATCTCATTGACAGTTGAGATCTTCACTAGAAACATACAAACAGCTTCTTTTTCTTTGACACTGAAAAATGAAAATGTCAATACATGTTAAAATATCAATATAACGTATGCATGTTACCTTAAGTCCAACGTGTTAACAAGGACTGCATGTCTTTCCTGAGAAGATACAACGTCCTCTTCTTGCTCTGGATTTATAAATCCTGATTAGTAACTTGCATATAATACATGAAATGACAGAGAAAAAATACCTAAGTCTGGCGGTTGTGTTGAAGTTTGTTCTTCTTTGCGACTTCCGCCATAATCTTGCTCCTTATTAATTTTTGTTGTAAATTTAATGTTTACGCTTGAAGCATATGCATAGACCAATGTTATAAGATGTCTACAACTAAGCCATATCCAAAAAAGCCAAGCAACAACAAAAGCATGTCATCACAGTAATTTGAGAAAGCAATTCGTATGCCAGGGCCACTTACGCAATTAAATCTATCATCAAATTTACGCCTAGATAACCAACTGAATATATAGCTTATAAAATTAGTCCCCAGTAGCATAAACAACTACAGCATTCTAAATTAGTATAGGACCTGATTTAGCTGGATGGAATTATTATCAGAATCGTCCTCCTCATAATTAGTCAGGGTAACAACATCAACACTGCTGGTAGAAGCCTTCACTCCTTTAGCAACATTGTTACATAGCGTCAAAGGCACAAGCCCTGGTATGAACATCTTAATACCAGGGTTATTTTTATCCTTATTAGGATCCAGTCCATGCTGCCTGCACAGATCCAGCAATTGAACCTTGGAAGGTTGAGTGCCACTGTGCTCTAGCCCATTCCGTCTAAGTAACTCAATAAGCTTAGGCCTAGTTTGACCCTTACTGTGGACGCCCTCAGACCTCCCTGATTTATTCATGTCTCGAAGGAAAACAATGAGCAATGCCCTTGTTTTTATAGATCTGTATCAAGCTTCGTTTCAATCATGCCTTGAAGCACGATATTTGTATTATCAAATATTAAAGCTTAATCTGTGACTATCTTACAAGAAAATTTAACTGAAGTACAAGATTAGTTACCTGGACCACGTTGCCAGATAAGAATGCATGAATCCACTTGCTTACAGGGCATGATGAAATTCAGTTGAGAGTCATGATCCAGCATCAGACAGCCATAGATGGCATATGGCCGTATACGGCAAGCAGCCGCATTCTTCATGTTAGGGTTTTCGACATACATTTAGGTTAGACATTTATTGCTTCCATGATTCGATGAAGTCCACATTCCATGTTCTCACAGAATATTCTAATCATAAAGATTTTTTCCATTGTACCGGCTACATTATATCACAATAAGGCCCTTGAAAGGCAACCTTAATCTCGAAAAATATCATGCAGAAGAGTTGAAGACATTCTCAAGGTGAATGCATCTCGCCAGAGCAGGGTTACATCACAATGGCTAAAGTTTCAGAGCTATAGCGAATCCGTTAATAATCTTAACATAACATAACACTGTATGTGGTTCAACATGGAAGCAAAATTAATATGATACAAACAATGGACTAATAACTTAAGGGCATAATCAGTGGTTCTGCCAACAATGTGCTTCCCTAGTAGATCACTGCAAACTTGAGGAAATCTATAATGTTAATCATATCAACAAACATGATGGTGGAAATATCATTGGCATTTGTATGCCACCAAGTAGAGGTAAAAGAAGATAATAAGCCAATAAAATTAATACCCTTGTGCACCATGCACAAACACAGCCCATTTTACAGGTCCAGCAAGCACAAAAGGTCAACCTTTTAAAATAAGAGAAAGGGATGCATTATGGCATGAACCCGGTCTTGTGATGTATGTGATCTCACCCTCCTTAGAAACGTAAAAAATTGGCACAGAGAAAGAAATGCAAGAAAGCTTAAGCAAGAAAGAATGCAGAAAGCACAGAGATGAGCACACAATTTTACATACCTGAATTCCGAATTTCCTTACAGGGCTGGACAAGAAGGAGGTCCTTTATTGGCCAGCAAGTAAACCCCTTTTCACACTCTCCCAAATTGTCTGCCCCCATGCTTGGAATTGGGAGAGGAGTCTGAGGAGGGAAAACTTGATTCACTTGCACTGATGCAGCATAAGCATCCATGTTAATACCATGGGATACTCCAGGACCAAGAAAGGCTATCTCTTCCATGCCAACCACGATTCCTTGTTTAGCCAAGAGAACTTTTGATGACACTTGAAGTGTTGAGGCTGCAAGGAACATAAAGGATTATAGTCTGCAGAATTTAAACTTGAAAATTTAAAATTACCTTCCAATTCGTTCTGCTTATGCAAACTTGTTCTAAGTCCAACTGATGAAACAGACATGGTAGTCCATGTTCCTATGGTTGTTTCACTTGTATCCATCTCATCATCATCGGACTCAAACTGCACATAATCATTTGGAACATAGACCACCTCGCCTTTAACAACTCGAGCAACATTTTTCTTATAAAAAGCTAACTAAGCTTTCCAGTGTAGATACATATAAAATATCCTTATTGTGAGGCAAGATCTCTATAATCACTACTTCCCACATCTTCACTTGAACTTGCCATGTTGACCTATATGCTTCAGCAGCAGCAAATTTCACAGCAGTAGCTCTAGACTCCTTGAATTGGCTTGATGTAAGGGTTGTTGGTTCCTCAACGGCATATAGAAACATCTTTGCTGCTCCTTCTCGAACTTTTGTCGCAAGTAAACAGTCAGCTTGCTTTTTTGCACCCTTCTGACCACTTGTACACTAAACATCAGAAGAATAGGTAAGCATCAGAAGAACAAGTATGCAAGCTTTCTGGATTACTGAAATATGACTGATCTCATCAGAACAGGATGTAACAGAAAGATAACGAAATTAGAGGTTCATCTTGCTCACTTTAATCTAGCTATGGCACTAAAGATCAGCAAAATTATTTAGTTATTTAGTGATCACCAAAGTTATTTAGTGATCTAAAGCCAGGTGATGCACTAAAGATCAGCAAAATTAGTTCACCTTTAGCACTAAAGTTATTTAGTGATCTAAAGGTTATTTGCTACAAATATACTGCTAATGGACAATGTGTACAGCTTGCAACATGGAACTCTGTACATGCAGGTAGGGAGGAGCCCTAGCTCCACTTTATTTTTATTTTTACCCAATGGGGCATCGTAACCCAGGTAGCATGCAACATATTGTTGACAACAGTGTTAACACCATATAATTACCACCAGAATCCATATGTGCTGTCTGAGGGGTATCTGCAGCAAACAAAATTGCACAGCCTCTGCTTCCTTGGGGCTTATTTCTCACTTGCCTTTCTTTTTAGTTAAGTTGCAGAGAAGTACAACCATTACTTTGCATAAATTGTGTACACCATGATTAGCTATAAAGCTACTAAGCTAAATAAATAAATAAAGCTAATGGTACATTGTTAGCATTAGAAGATTGGGTATTTGAAAAGACGCCACCTAGAACAGAATATTTTGTGGCTGGGATGAACCAACAAAAAGCTTGGGTCCAATGATAGGGTAGCAAAAGTATTAGCCATAAGTGAGTTACCACGTTTCAAATGCAGAGTGAAGGAATTCAGGACGTTGAGAGACAATAAGCATATTGGACACAAGATGTATTAAACATCATAGACTGCATAAGAGAGGATATGTTTCAGGGGACAAAGATGTAATAGTCAACAACAGATCCAACAATAGCTTAAAGGATTCAAACCCATAACCACCTCCATGGCTAATCTAATCTCAGTTTCTCAGTTTCTACATTTGGCATGCCAGGTTTAGGCATATAGGTTGTCGAGCCTTAGGGAGACTATCTAGACTGCAAATTTTTCAAGGGTTGCCTGCTTTGAAGTCTTATGCATTCGAATGTGAGGCCTGTCACAATGGAAACAGTCTCAAGGGCAGTCTTTACTGTTGCACCTGTTACAATGGCAGTCTTTACTGTTGCACCTGCGCATAGTACCAGTTTATGCAATGCCACGTTTAAGTCTATGAGATCATAAACAATTTAGCTTACCTGACGAATATTCTTGAGGTAACCAAGAATATGAGTTCGTACTTCTTTTTTGTGCCATGAAATGAGAACACCACCGAAATCCATCATGTGTAGCCTGGGCATTACTTTCTCATCAATGACTTTGCTTAATTCTTTCCGCCCCTTTGTTGACTTCGAAGAAAATGTAGGATGATAATCTTCAATGCCTCTTCTAGCGATTTCTTCATTCTAATTAATAGCAACTTGGTAGCTTTAGTAACATGTTTTGAATACTAAGTAACTGAAATATCAATCTTACCGTCAAGAAAATATCATATTGCCCTGTTGCCTCAAAGTGCATCTTCAAAAATGCCTTCCCACAGAGGGTTTGTGTTGCCGAATTAAGGAAAAACAAATAAGAAATACATAAATACATGAAAAAAGAAGGGGTTGCTCTACCACACCACACGATTTTCCCTTTCTCTAAAATCAATGGCTAAAAAGGCGGTGCACTCTAGAAATACCATTTAATATATGCAAATGAATACGACGACCAAAATCATAGAAAAACCATGCAAAAAAACGTACAAAAACCTCAAAGCACCCCCCCAAGTTATTATGCTAGATATATGCATTACTGGCTACATCCACACTATAATGGAAGAGCGGCAAGGAAGAGCGGCAATCTTAAATCGAAGCCCATGGAGGTAGGCTACTAAGATGCCTTTGCAAGCAAGTATTCTTTGAAGCCTTTCTCAGTCGACCATTTTAAAGATTCAAAAGCAAGCCATGGAAGTCTACTTTGATCTTGCTTCAAGGTCCCGAGCTGATTCTCTTTGTGTACATAATTCCAATGAGGATATTGAATGTCAAAAGTGAGTATGTTGATCGAACCTTTCTGGTTATATCTAGAGCTAGATTAACCTCCTCCATTATACCAAATTATAGAACATCCAGATTCTATAGCATGTCAACATCGACATGGCACTAACCCATGGCAACCAATGGCCCTATGAGTTCTGTTATGCAGACGGTATTTGACGATAGGGATGAGCATGTCCCTTGGTTATTGGAAGAAACATGATATTTATTACCATAGGAAACATCACTTGCATAAGTTGTTTAAGTAAAGACAATATAATAATGTGCTGATTATATACCCGAGTAATGCTTCAAGCTACTGAGTATATCTATTGGGAAACGTTAAGGCTTGAGACCTTATTTGGCAGACTAATCCATGTGATCTAATGAGTTATGATGAGCAGGTAACAGAATATGCTCATGCAGGAAATATTTGGCAATAACTTGTACATTATGCCGAACACTAGGCTGCAAATTATTATGAATTTAATGAATGTGATGTGATGTTCTCTACATTTGAACTATTGAGCAAAGACGTTGTCGGCAGTTCATGGTTGATGTTATGCTAAGTATTTAAGTCTACCATAGAATTCACAATTTATTGTGACCCTAATTGTGGTTGGACAGGGTTAACCAATGTGTACTATATCCGGGCAAAGTGTGACTTCCAACTAGATTGCTTATGTTGGGCCTTAAGTATTCATAATGAAAGATGGTGGTACCCGTGCATTTGGAGTAAATTCCTGACTTTTCTATGTTTTGGTAAGGGGTCTGGTGTAAGAAAGTTTATGCAAAAAAATGCTTAAAACTCTACAGGATATCAGAGGGCATGTTTTGCCATGAATATCACTTGGTTGTTCTTTCGAGTTATGGACAATTGCTTGGTTGTGATCAAAGGAGTTGATTATGCTTTTAACTTGGTTGCTGATATGGCTGGGATGGGATTTATTCAGTCCAATCACTCTATGATTATGTACAACAATACCATGATCAGTTTTAATATGCTTGAGGCTTGAAGAATCGATGCACCGAAAGACTAGAATCTGCGCTTGATTTGAAAGGTAAAAGGATAGGGGATGACTCTTATACAACAACATCAGTGGATTCAGCTCTTTTCAGATAATTTTATGCATTTATCTCCTTGATCATATTCATGATAGCATATTATTTCCTTAAATTTGGAGCGAATTTGTCTTTAAGATACAAATTATTTCCTTTAATTTGACCACCGGTATATCGACCAGGGTATCAATTTCCCATGATATAATTTTGAGATTTGAGTTTCATTTTTCCTCCAAATTACAGCTAGTTATGTTGTTTAACTGATTCGGTAATGTTAACCGGACAAGGCCATTAAAGTTTGAGTGGTGTGCTATATCGCTAGTGTTACGAGGTTATTGGCTAGTGTTCGTGGATGTGTCAGATAATAAAGTTAATAAGTAAAATGGTTGCTTCTACCTTGACCTTAATACCTTCACCCATACGTCTACCCCCTTGCATCAAAACATCTTCGTATTTTCCCTATACCAATTCTTTTGCTTTTGGATTTTGAGTTTGGAAGTGTGTGACCTTTTATTTCTACCCAAGGGTAAGCCTTTTTCCAATACGACTTTTTCTTTCTTTTCGTCTTTACTTAACTGGTTTACTTTGCTTCTCTCTCTGCCTCTGTTTCAGCATTCTTGTCCATGTTTGTACATAGTAGTTCTAGAAATGGTGTTTTCCTTCGTTTCACCGAATAGATGGAAAACGAAGTTCTAGAACTACGAAGGTAGTTAGCAGTTTAGTTATTTTTGTTTTTTCCTTCCCGTTCCCTATTTAGTTCTTGCTCGCCCCTTTCTTTCCCATCAACTTTCGTGCATCTTCCTTTCTTTTTCTGGTGTTGGACCCCCCCTCTCTCCCACACCCTTTTTCCATTTGTGAACCTTATTTGTATAACTAACATTGTGTTGGAGGCCTTCGTGCTTGGTTGAGGCCCTCGTGCTTGGTTGAAGGGCTTTATGCCTAGATAGAGGCCCTCGTACCTAGTTGGGGGCCCTCGTGCCTGGATGAGCCATAGTGGTTTTTGGTTCACTTTTTTTTGTATGCAGGGAAGCAGTGGTGAGCACAGTTTTCCTACAGTTTGGCAATTTGGACGGGTGTTGGATTCTAGGCACAAGATGAAGATCAATATATTCAAACATGAGTTCATTTAATGCAACTTCTTTGCTATAATGTATTTTCACCCAACAAGGCTAGTTAGCATGAGGGTATAGATTCTATGTTATGACTCTAGCATAGGTTAGTGATTCCATTATTGTCAGGATTTTTCCTCGAAAGCCCCAAAGGGCGAGGTTTTTTAAACCGGGCCATAATGTTTTCACTAATTTACTATCAAATGTATCGGTTTTGGTTATAAGGAGATGCCAGAGCATTCATATAACATTCTTGTTCATGTCTATATGTAGTAGTTCTAAAAATGTTGTTATAGATGATGCCGCTAACAGCTAAACTCATCGATTCAATCTTATATGTAGGTAAGTTGCTAAGAGTTTTCATTAAAGAAAATCTGCAGACCTAATCTGTCTATCTGAGTCTGCTTTATCTATTTTCTAAGCTTGCAACCAACCAAGCTCTTGTTTATCATGATTACTCTTCTATATTTGTGGCTCGCTCCTGTGAACTTGCTGCAGCAGAATAAAATCACACACAAGCATGTTTTTGCTTGTAACTCAGTCCCCTTGAGACATTTTTTTAGTCGGAGTGTTCTATGATGTTCCTTAAGCAAAGGGAATTTAAATCTGTTTTCATATTTTAAAACTTCAAATGTTGGATGTTTCCATTCTCATTCATTCTTGTTCCTATTCCAAATTGTAGGTTTAAGTTTCTAAAAAGTTCATGTTCCTGGTAACTATGATTTAAATAAAGACATGATGATCTTGAAGATTATTATATATGGCTTGTAGTTAAGATATTTATTAATTCATTGAACCCAAATGGTGTTCAATATTGCCTCACCAAAATGTGCTATCGAAAGTTATGTAGCCCCTTCTTCTTCCATGCACCAAAATCATAGCATGCAATGAGTATGCAATGGATGAATGTAAGATAAAGATAAGATAAAAATAAAATAAGATAAAATAAGATAAGATAAGATAAGATAAGATGCTCAAGGGTGTATTATATTAATGTAGTAATGGATATAATATCTGAAATTTTACCTTTGCTATAGATGATATTACATAGATGCTATTTTTGGTAATGATGTGACAAATACAAATTCTATACATTTTAACACACTCTACATCGTGGATAATCCTCTACATCGTGGACAATAAAAAAAAATCTATCTTATAATGCATACTTTAATATGGCGCCATGTCCATTTGAGAAAGAACCAATTGTCTACATCTTGTCAAGCCCCCCATTGCTGAGATTTTTTGAAATCTTTTTTGTTGTGTTGAGATGTATAACTACTTTGACTGATACCCTCCAGGATACTATTTTTAAGTGTAATGTTGTCCTACTGTACATGCATGTTGCAACAACATTACGCAGTTAAGATCTAGCATTTGGTATAATTTGTTTCTTTTTTCTTAACAACCTATGCAAAAGAGATTAAAGCCTTAGAGAGACACATAACAAAATCAGTCATCGCATATGGCATCAAAATATGTAGAACAATGAAGTACCTATCAAAGTTCTATAAGGCATTTTGAAAACAAGCACGATAATCATATAGTAATCTTTGGCATACTAAGTACAAATCCAATGTTGTTTTGCTCCCGTGGCCAGCATAATATTAAAATATTTGCGTGAGCCAAATTTCCAAATGGGCCTTCTCTTGCAACATTGGCATTTGCACAAATGCTGAAAGGGGTTTTTAAGAGGTGGTTCTACATTAGGATGTGTGTTTGTTCTAATCAGGGATATTCAGGATGTTTGTTTTGTTTGACAAAGATAAGAGTGCATATTCGTTTTTTGATGATGACATCACTAAAGTTGACTTTGTTTCTAGTTGCTTACTATCTCAAAGATATTTTTCTTGTCTATTTTTTAGCTAATAATCACACACCTATTCTATTATGATATGATGTATTGGCCTACTTTTTAGCCTACCTCTTGCTTTTGTTAGGCACGAAGGGCCCTTTTTTTTTTCAAATATAACAACTAGCATGTAACAACCATTAACATTAATTAACATAAACTATTATATCTAAATTTTTTAAATAAAAACCCCCTTGAAACCCCCTTTCGTTTGGGTGCGCACAAATTTAAGGGTCATGTGGATGTAAGAAAAGAGAAAGCTTAGCTTCTTCCCAAGAGCACTTGTTTACATAATTCAGATTGACGACAGGCACTAATGGCAAACTGCCATCAATGCATATATTTCCAGTACTAATGAACTCCTTTTGATAGCTCGTTTCCCCTTTACTTAAGGTCTTTGGGTTGACATTGGGTGGATTGGTCTCAACTACCACGACTGGGGTTGAAGCCATTGCTGCAATGGCTGCATAAAGTGCTCTATCTTTTTGCCAAACAATGTGCTATCGCTATCCACTTGGATTTGGTGATGTCTCTCGTGCCCTTGTCTACTGTTGCTTTCCAATCCACATGCTTGATGCTTTTCCTTATTTCCTCGTGTACTAGACATATGTTCCAGACATGCCTTTCATTTTGTACTTCTTTCATATTCCAGAATGCGCACAATCTATTTTCCCCAGCTATCATTGGTCGCTACCATCTATTTTTTTCAATAGTTTCTTGTTTTGAATTTGCAGACTATTATCAGTGTATACATGCTACCCAAAGATTCCTTCTAGATTTATATTTTTTAGTTATCAACTTTTCATACAATCGCATCGATCCGAGCCTTCGGATCGCCATTTTGGGCAGGGACGAGCCATTATATAAGACCACTCCCCATTCGGGACCGGTTATCGGCGTCTTCTCACAGCAGCACTTCTTCCATTCTCGTTGTTTCAATGGCCCTTCGACCAACGGATTTCTTCTCCAGCTTCTCTGCCGGTTTCTTCCTCCACGTCTCGCCACCGACACCTTCCTGGCGAGTTTTTTCATCCTTCTCTAGAAGGTACGCCTCCTTCCTTTCCTGCTCTTTACGTCAGGGGTTCTCGCCCTTATTCTTGCAGATCTCTTTGTTCTACTGTTCTCTTGGTGCTCACATGGCTTTTCTTTGGGCATTCACATGTTGAGTCTTGGGCATGGGCTATTCGATGTTTGCAAGACAGCCTACAGTTTAGGTGTGATTATGGTTTCGAGTTATGGATTGGGCGTTTCACATTTTGTTATGATCTGATGGTTCGTATTTCTGGGTTTATTGGTTGATCTCTGTCGAGTGGTCTGATCCGTTTTTCCATGGAGTGCTCGGTGTGTTTTCTGTATGGAGTGCTTTCATGTGTTTGGGGCGGCCAGGGCCTGTGATGCGCGTGGTTTTCCCCTTTTTTCCTGATGTCCCTCATTCTCTTCTTCTGATCTCGCTTTTGGCCAGTTGCAGCAGGGTTCTTGCTTTCATCTTTCTGGGTTCTTCCTCTCTCATCTTCTGTGGTTCGGTTTCTCCCTCTCATAGTCCATTTGCTGCTTGAGCCTATCAGCGGATTCCGGCTCCATTCTTGCTGGCTCTTAGTTCTCATCCCATAGTTTTCTGCCCCATATGCTCTGTGTTTCCTCATTCCTGCTGGGTTGGTTGCTCTTGTGCCCTACTGCACCTTCCGCCATCCCTGTTTTCCTATCCGAGTTCTTAGCTTGTCTTACTGGGCCTCAGCCTGGGCACCCAAAGCTTCTTCTTCGCTCCTTCTATCTGTTCTTTGCCCTGCCAGTATTTGTTCCTCTCGTTCCGGTTTCAGCTAGCGCAGCCTCTGCCCGTCCATGTTGCCATTGTCTCCTTCCTCCTTCACGTCGATTCGCTCCCCCCTTGGCAGAATTGGAGTTTTTCGGCACCTAATTGGAGGGTGCGTGCTGTCTTCGGATCAACCACCCATTGGCATGCAGCAATGCTGAGGCCGGACTCTCCTTCTTTCTGTTTGCTGTACCAACAAGATCCAACGGCCCCTGCTTTCTCCATGGTAGGTTTCGCTCATTTCCCACCACTCTTCTACTGTAATTTCGGCTCCTCCTCTTTGGGCTCTCTAATTTTACCTGCTCTTGGCTGCCATTCATTCTGTTGCATGCTTTTCTCCAGTTCGCCCTCGGTCTCCCTTCACTCTGCTTGCATGTTTTTTTGTGGCCGTTCGTCCTCTCCTTCTATTCCCTACTGGTTGCTCTTTAAGTCTTCCTACCACAGCTCCTTTTCCACAGGGTTTGCCTTTGGACTCCCACCTCATTTCCGTATACCTTTCTTGATCCTTTTTGCAAGTCCCGATGCCGTTCCATTGCCCCTTTTGCTCCGCCAAGATCTTCCCTGTTGGTTTTTTCTTTTCCTCCCTTTGCACCTCCGGAGATTGCTATGACGACTCACCATCTTTACACATCCCATTTGGACGCTTTGCACCTATCTGCTCGCAATGCCTTACAACTTGAATGTGCGGACATTGACTGGCCTCCGGAGTTCTTCCGGGTGCTTCATCTTTATGCGTCTTTTTCTCCTGTTGTCCATCGGGTGTTTCCTCCACAATTTCTTCCCACTTATCCGGTGATTTCTTTGGGGTTGATAGTGTGATTGTCCCTACCCTTCGGGCGACGGTTTTTTGCTCTGTGCCTTGCCTTGGCATCGTCTACATGTTGACGCCCTCTGATGAATAATATGAAATAAAGTGATTGGTTTTGCTTCTGACACGTTTGGTTCATGTTTCTGAATCATAAACACTAAAATAGCGTGGTTTTGTTGCGGGTTCCTATGTGTTGGCTCCCCTTTTCTCTTTTTATCTTCCCATAAGGGGGTTGATTTTTATAGAGTTTCCTACGGATCTGTTGTTGCCCCTATAGGGGTCTTGTGACATGATGTTTCACGGTTTTAGACTCAGGCATGTCTCTCTTTTCATGTATTACTTTTTTGCATTTTTTGCGTTGTGGTTGACAACGTGGGTTTCTCTATATGTGGCATCATTTTATGAATCGTATTAATTCACATGGTTGTTTTGACTTTTTATGTTAGACATCATTCGAATTTGCATTTTTCATATCGCGGAATAAGATGCACCAAACTAGTCGATTATGTTGCCTATGTGATAGCTTCCTTTTTTAAGATGTGGTTACCCACATGAGGTTTGATTTTTCTTTTTTATATTACTGCATGTGCTTTGGTTTCGATTCCATCCTATTGCCTATGTTATAATTTCCCTTTGAGATGTTGTTATCCATATGAACAGTTGAATGTTGTCTTTTCCCCATTTTAGGCATACGAGGCATTACAATGGTTTCATTTTCCCTTTTCATGTTATTGCCGATGTAGTGTTTTCGATTCTGCCGCCTATATAGCTCTTTGTGATTTGTTGTCACCCATATGCCGGGTTGCACTTTATCTTTTTAACGTTTATGCATCTTACACACTACCTTGGGTTGATTTTCCCTCTTAATCTTATTGCCTATGTATTGGGTTATTCATCATTATTGACCTCTTGGGGGTTTGCATAGATGTGGGCCTCATCTTATGCATCATATGCATTAACATGGTTCATTTTCTTTTCGTGTTTATGCATCATCTGCAATTGCATAGCTTGATTTCGTTCATACATCTGATGCCCGACCATAACTAGGATATTGGCTTCTATCATTCGTGTTTAACATTCTCCTTATTATTGTTGATTTCTCCCGCTTATATCGTGGGTTTCTTTGCATTGTCCTTATTGTTGTTGTCCTCGTTTGGGCGTGCCTGTATGCCGTCTTGGACTCGTCATCATCGGGGCTTGACTTGCTTTTGTCGGGGCGACCTCTTTTTCCGTCTCGTGGCTGGCACGCCCTTCTTACCATTGTTTTTGTTCTCTAATGTACTTCCTTTTTTCAGGTCATTGAGCTGATACTGTCCATAGCGAGCACTTCCAACTCTCCTCCCTCGAGTTCGCCTTCTCCCCCATGGCTCGCTCGCGCCGCTGGTTCTCGTCGTCAACGCGATGCTTCCCTTTCGCCTGAGCCGGACTCTTTGGACCCCAGTTCACTTTCTCCCCCCACCTCTCCCGTTTCCGCTTCGTCTATTTTTTCTTTTTGGCCCCCCTCAGCCTTTGCTGCCCCCTTCTCTTCTCTCGCTGGCGCCGCCGCCCCTTCTTCTCCCACTCAGATGGCTCCTCTTTTCTCTTCTCTGCCGCCCGCATCTTCCGCCTCTGCCATGCTCATTCCTTCTGCTCCGGTTTCTCCCCATTATACCTAATTATTGCATGAACTTCAGCAGCACTCCAAGCACACTCCAAGCACTCCAGACATCGATGACCCAGCAGTTGTCAGTTCAGACCCAACTTGAGCACCCTCAACAGGATATTCGAGAACGGGCCGCTCGACCTACCCCTTCTTTTGAGCGTGACTCCATGCGGCATTACTACGAGTTTGCTTCTGCTATGGACACCCGGTTTAGATGGATTCATGGACGTCTTGCTATGTTGGGGGTCGCCATTCCGGATGATGTGCTGCAGATGGTTGAAGAAGGTAAGCGTTTGGCGGACCAAGAGATGAAATTTGTCCTTATTGTTGACCAACACGGATACGACGTCGCCTTGGAATTTAGCGAGTCCCCTACTTAGAATTTTTCCTTGGACGAATCCAAACACCTGCAACAAGCTAAGGCATTCGCCCAAGAGAAGCGCCTATCCCGTGCTCGCCCTTTGGGCTTATAGTTCAGGAAGTTCTCTGGTAGTCGGCCGGTTTTGTGTCTCTTGCAGGTCCCTTCCCAGAATCGCATCGATCCAGCCTTCGGATCGCCATTCTGGGCAGGGACGAGCCATTAGGGATCGGTTATCAGCGTCTTCTCGCAGCAGCACTTCTTTCATTCTCGTTGCTTCCCTCCCTTCTCGCCCTGCTGGGTGGGGGCGCGCCTCTCTTTTTCATCTATGTTTTGGTTCATGCACTCTTTGTTGTTGTCTACCTTGAGTGTTGCTATAATAATGTTTTTCTTTTTCGGCATCATGCCGCATTATTCTCCACCTGCGGGTGATACTGTTTATTTCCACCTCGAGGGTGACGCATATTTCTTTTCACATGATTGTTCTCCACTCGTTGGGTGACGCTTTTCTCCACCCTATGGGTGATGCTATCTCCACCTGCGGGTGATGCTGTTTATTTCCACCTTGAGGGTGACGCATATTTCTTTTCATGTGATTGTTCTCCACCCGTTGGGTGACGCTTTTCTCCACCCTACGGGTGATGCTATCTCCTTTTTTACTATGTTCTTCTTCATATGTTTTTATCGCTCATATCGTTGGGGGCTTGTTGTTGGGCGGCTTGCCTCGTCACTGCCATGCATGTTTGATTTTCTCTAACCATTCACGGGTGTTTTTTAAGGTTCTTTGTGTTACTTGCAGGTTTTACGTCGTCTTCTGGGGTCCTGGTATTTTTGGGCTCGCCATCCACCCATCTCCTTCGGTTCTCCAGGCAACACATTCAAGGTTGTTGGCGACTATTTCTCATTAGGGTTTTCCTTGAAAACCCGAAAGGGCGGGGTTCTTTATCCCGATGAGAAGTTGTCGCTATTACCCTTCTATACTGCTTGTGCACATTTTTTTTTTTTTTCCCGGGGTAGCCCGATATTGTTCCTATGGCCGGCTACCCCTCTCTATTCTTCAAACATTGTATACTGCTGCTGTGATAAATGACAAGCCTGCCGGTTTTGTGTCTCTTGCGAGTCCCTTCCCAGAATCTAGCAATTTCTATCAAAAGCACAATTTCATTATTTTTGTACAAAACCTGAATTTATGGACCATTTTTTGGAATCATACTTCAATAATAATTTTTCCCACACTAAGCAGCATCACCAGCGAGGGCTGCATATGCTTCAGCAACGGGCACTGGAATCTTGATAGTGTTGGGGAGCTTCTTCCTGTTCGATGGAGACCAAGCAAAGTCGATTGTCTCCAACTCAATGCGATCACTAGCAGTGGTTGGCCTCCATCTTTTCTTCCAACAGTTTACATAATTGGCCGGGTACACCTGGTTCCTTACGGGGACAGGCTCCCACCAAGTGATCTGTACTGTCTCAAAATTCTCCTTCTTATCATCCATTTGGGGCTCCTTCGTGGCATACCCTACCCATGTGGGACACAACACGTCATCAGGATGTGCCATAATGAACATACCTTTTTTCATATCCTTGAATGGATTGAATTCTGGTATGGGTTTATCCTTCAATGGTCCCACGTATGGAGGAGCGATGCTTGCAATTGGCTCTGGTACTGCAACCATTTCAGGAAGCTGAACTCCTTCTTGCCTGGTGCATGGCCAAAAGTCCTCATAACTGCCTTCCGGGCACGAAATCTTCCCTAGCTCCTGTAAAAGACCCATCCAATACTCAATGGTAGCCGTGAATTGTGCGGAATAGTTGGCTGTTTCCGGGGTGCCCTTCTTGCTTGTGGATATTGCAACCCAATGAAGGATGTGCTTTTGGATGCTGTTTCGCAACTGGCCAAGGTCCTTAACTGTTGCCTTTGGTTTAAGCAGCTTGGGTGTTCCTACAGGCATCATGGGCTTCCCGTCTTCCCCTTCCTTCCACATTTTTATACCGCATGTAGGCAGCCAATCCAGGAAGCACGGACGGGTTTTGTAATACATGACAGGCCACTCTCCATTCATTGCAAATTTGAATGTCAGGGGGGTGGTGTGGCCAGTCAATCTATCATCGCCGTCGGGTATGTACCCTTCTATAAACCCCTTCCAATCTGGCACTTTATCAACAATGTATGGTACAGGTGCATTTAGATTGCATGTGTGGAACTCATATAATAATTCGGGCATGGTCAGCACTTCGGCCTTCTTCAGAGTGGAGGAGAAGTTGCCAAACAAAGCATCAATGTCTTCATGTGTATGTCCATGTATCATGAAACCCAACTCTATCTCCTCGAACACACCAAGATATACTAGGTATGAAAGATACGAGAAAACATACCTGTTTTATTTTGACCCGAAGCATTGTCCAGTTGCAGCAACAATGTTCGGGGGAGGGGCTTGAAAGAAGGTCCTTCTCGTCCAGGCAAGCTTGCAGGGATGTTGCTATTGGTGAGTGCCAATTTCGATTTGAGTGCCGCATTATTACGCAAGGAAGTCACCCAAGCTGGAGCTGATGTTTCTGGCATTGTAAGATGGCCTCCTGGATACTCATACCCCATCTCGAGCCTTCTCAATATGCTATTCAAAGAACCCACATGAAAGTTCGAGTCGTCTGGCCATAGATCCAAAGCAAAGTTTCTATAGCTTCCTCTCCCATGACCATGAGTAAGAGCACCCGTCAATGATGTTTTGAGTTTATCCAGTCTCCAAAGTGACTTCACCGATTGCTGCAATTTTGGAATCATTGTCTTAGCCTGGTCCATCTTATCATGAATTATACAAACATAGTCTTTGGGATGCCTATGGGACAATAATCTCCACGACCAATACTGGGTACGACAGGAGGCTTGCTCCAATCTGTGTGCTCTTCTCTGGTCATGCAATATCCGCCTTTCTGCCTCATCCTTTGTCTTCAACAGCTTCGTACGAATGACCTCGCATGTATCACATTTAGAGAACGGAAATTTTTTTTGCGATATTGACATCCATAAAGCTCATTTTCCAAGTTCTATGAAACTTTGCTGGCGAGACTTTCTTGCATGTCAGTGCCATAACTTCTACATTCACCTCTTCTAGGATGCTTGTTTTTGTAAACATTGCAGGCAACTTCATAATGTTTTCCCGGATGCCATCTTCATTCCTCCGACTACAGTGAGGCAAGGATTCGCAATTCTCCCTTACGAACAAGGAGAAAACAGCCTCGGATGCTAAGGTGGATGCACGAGGCTTCAAACTACCACAGTTCCCGTGCTCTGCTTTGCGAGCACCCTCGATGTATTGTGCTTTCCATTTCAGATAACCTGACTTTGAGATTCCGAGCCCAAGGTACCAGGCTCTCTTACAGACTAGCCTCCCATGCAACACCAAACGTTCCACTCGACGACCTTTCATGTTGTTCCCAAGCATGTCATACACAAATGTCACCCTGTCGCTAGACTTCATTGCATAGAACTCCTTGCGCATGTCGATGACCTGATTATGTGAGAACTTTGCACAACACCTGTGTTTGCAACACAACGTCGTTCGATATTTCAAAACAGCCTCTCTAGAGCTAAGGCGTTCAATCTTCGGCTGTCTCGAGAACCGCCTATGTTGACGGGAGTGGAAAGTGTACTTGCGCCTCTCGAAATTTGGATGCTTCTCAATAACAGAGCTGCCTTGACTTGACGGAATATCTGCTTGCTCGGTTGGCTTTGCAGTCAAGATCTCAGACACCTTTACACCATCCACTGTAACATATTCGTTACTCCACCTTACAAGCATACCTTCTTTTGGTACCTGTAAACAAGCCTGACAACGGAAATTCACTTCAGCAGGAATCGGGTAACCCTCAACAATTGTCACTCCAATGCATTTCAATCCTAAGAACTGGTCGCATACTGCATCATCTGGGCCTGTAAAGGATATGAACCCCTTTCCCACAGGAATGGAGTCGCAAGAGTGCCATATTTCACAGTCCTTCTCCAGTAAAGTGTATCTGTTGTGGGGGATAGGTTCCATAGTAGATTCCACTCTGTTTTTTGGAGGTGGACCCGACATCCTCTACATTGGATTCACGGACGTCTTCCTCTCTCCAAAGAATGGAGGATCCTTTGGCTTCTCCTATAGTTTCTGCATCTGGAGTGGGCCATGGGAGGGCGTGACACTCCTCAAAAACCTCTTGAATGCCCACACTGACAGCTCCAGCGGGGATGGTTCGACTGAAATGGCACTGGTTAGAGTCTCCAGCGAATCCTTTGGCAATGGGATGACCATCCTTGAAGATGTACACTTCCTGCAGAAGAGAGTTGTCAGAAAATGGGGCCAGGTTATTGAGAGCAGAACATACTGCAACAGAATCAGCCTCCTGAATTGGGGCCTCAAATCGGACGGATGCCCAATTTGACCAATATTGGCCAGACATCCAATCAGGCCCGGGCCAGTTTATCAAATCCAAACGGGTCTGAAATTGGGCGGTCGCCCAAATTGGTTTTCAAACATCGCTGATGAGGCCACTGGAAAAAGTAAATTGGGCACCCGCCCAATTTAACAAGGTTTAAAATGAAACGCACTTATTTAAGAAGTGCGTTTGAAAGATTCCTTTATAAAAATTGAAAACTTGAAAAAAACACACAAAATAGGGAGCAAAATAGATTGTTGAGCAATTAGCATTCGGGATACCCCCAAAAAAGCGACATTTTTGAGGCCTTTTCATTTTTAAAAGAGGGCAAAGAAAAAAAATGCTTGTTTTGAGGAGAGAGACATTAATTTTGATAACTCGGTAAGTATTTATTGTTAAAAACAGAAGGAAATATAGATTGTCTTTTTGCAAGCTTAATATAAGTACTAAGAAAGTCAAACATTGGAAAGACAAAGAGTGTGAAATCATGGAGCAAGAAAGAGTTGTTTCAAAGCATTGTTAAAGAGACAAAGCTTTCAGTTTAAAAATCTTCATCAAGATAAATTATAATAATACTTAGCACATAGTTTACAATGGAAGTAGTGAAGAACTCTGTTTGTATAAATTTATACAAGAGGTGGCTCTTCCCAGTCCACAGGACTCTCGTACCCCTTAGGATCTGGCTCTTGCGAGCTTACAACAGCAGAGATGCCTCCTTCTGATTCCAAACCTACCAACACAGGTGGTTTCTCGGGCTCAGGCACCACAGGCTCCAAGTCGACAAACTCCACCTCCTCATCTTTTCTTCCTGTAAGTGGAGGCTGTATTTCTGTGTAAGTGCCCTTAACATCGCTGGCACCGTTCTTTGCTCCCAGTTCCTCGTTTTCATCAGGAAAGGATTCACAAGAGCTTATCCTGGTCCTGATGAAACTTACTTTATCTGGGTCTATGTCGACAGAGACGACATTGCGCCCCTGCTTAAGGGCGCAAACTGCTGTGGTGCCTGATCCAGAAAAGGCATCTAAGATCCAGTCTCCGTGTCGAAAACCATCAGATCAAATTATTAATAAGCGGCGTGGGTTTCGATAATGGGACACCACAGCGCCTTTGTCGCTGTGGGTCTCTTTAATTTCGCAGGCAATTTGAACCGAAATGCATTGCATGGAGGAGTCTTCTCATTCTCAAGGTTTGAAATGAATCATGGTCTTTTGGTGTCCGCTACCAAAAAACCTATATAAAAATGCTCAAAACAACTCACTAAGCGGACCACCACCATGACCCTTAACGCTTGTTTTAAGCCCGCCAAGCAATATAACAATTAAAAAAATTAGTAGAAAGAAAACAAGGAAAATAAGTTACCCCAAAGAGTGTGGCGGTATAAACTTATACCACGGTTGCCTTGTCAGATAAATTTATACCACGGCGCAAAGAAGTCAGATAAATTTATACGACATTGCCTTGTCAGATAAATTTATACCACGGTTGTTCCAGCCTTTAAAATTTAAACCTTAAGACAGATGTGGTATAAATTTATACCGTAAAGTTACCGTAAAAAAAGCGTTAAATGTAAAGCTTACCAAACGCAGTTCTCGAAGCCGGCGTTACAGACCGCTCCCATTGGTTTAAGCACCGACATCGTCTGTAGGTCGGAACGAAAAATGATGACCCTCTAGTTTTCAGATGTCGTGACTTCTTTTAGGCCATCCAAAAAAGACCGGACTTGCACGTGAGTGAAAGCCTCCTCGTCAAAAGCGCTATCCTTTATTTTGAATCCATAAGGAATGTCTGCAATGCATAATGTAAAATTTTTCTTGTCTAAAAGAGTCCCCAACCTTGTACAGTCACCCTGAACAACCCTGTACTGGACGTCCTGATCAAATGTAGTAAATCTCTCATAAATAGTGTCAAAACTGGAAGTGGCGACCTCTTTACCCTGTTCAATTGCCTTAAGCCTTTGCCTCTCCTCCTTGGCCCTACGAACCAGGTTTAAAAATCCAGTTGGTAGCCCCTTCTTCTTGTTCTGTAAGAATTATGTGAGACAAATTCACAAACACAGAACATATTTTTTGCAACACTTACCCAACCACTGAAGTTAACAACGTGCTCTCTGATGATACTATCTGTGGTGCAACTTGGGTACAAAAGCTTGCACTCCTCCCAGTCCTCTAGGTTTAGCTGCTTCATTAACTCGGCCTGGCAGGTGACAATGTCTTTTTGACTGCAAAGGGGAAAATATTGTAAGACAAAAAAGGAAGAAAAAAACACGGCATAGCAAGTGAGGCTTACGTCTTAGCTTCCTTGGCCATCTCGTCTAATGTGAATTCTTTGGCAACTACTTTTTCCAACAGGCGAACAAATATTTCTTTGCTTTTGAGACCCTGTAACTGCATCCAGGGTACAATGCTCATATTTTTTTGTTTTGATTCACCACCTTTTTTTTGGTTTCTTTCCTGCGTTGCTAGCTTGTTCTTTAAGCTCACCATCTTCAAACATACAAAAAATTCTCTCTTGAAGATCCCACACCTGTAAATGGTCAAACGAAGTTTAGTGTTGAATGGTGTAAGAGAATGGGCACGGCGACTCAGCACGGTATAAATTTATACAGGGCGGCCAAGCAGTATAAATTTATACTCAAGATCGGCAGCCAAAGATAAATTTATACCGCACCGCCACGAGATAAATTTATACCAAGGATTGGAGACGGTATAAATTTATATCATGACCGCCACGGTGATAAATTTATACCACGTCCGGCACCTGTGATAAATTTATACCGTCACCAAGATATTACACACTTCTAACCACGCTAACAAACTACAAAAGATTGAATTAAAGCTTTTACTTACTTGACCATCTCTGAAAGCGAGCTGAAAATAGTTATCGTATTGTTTGACAGCCATAATGGGTTTCTTATCCGAATCATAATCGAGGCAAAGACTGTCACACAAAGCTCAAGCTCTTGAAGCTTGTTCTTTTGTTTTTTGAAGTCCTCTCCATGCAGTTGTTTGAAATCCACGTACTCTCGGTGCATGAAGCGAATCTTGTCTATTAGGCTCATTTTTAGTCTGAAGTCATTGTCGAGATTGTGACTCACGGCAATGACTTTTGCCTCTTCGTCTGTTACGCCCACGTAAATATGCGCTTCCACGCTTTTCCACACTTCGTTACGGCTTTCTTCCTTTGATAGTTCTTTTCTTGCCTTGTAACTGTGTGTGCCTCCAAGGACATAATATGTGTAATCTTCGAAGTCTGCCTTTTTGTAATCCTTTAATTGGTTGCACTGACTTCTATCAACCATCACAACTAGTGGCGACACATGCGCATGAGGATTCCTTCTCATTCTTTGCTTAAGGATAGCCACATGTGTCGCGTACAACTTCCGGACCTGAAGCACTCTGACCCCATCTTCATTTTTTGGTAGCCTCTTAATAGTGCTCAGTGTCAAAGAAATGGTCTGCTTGAGGAGTTTGATTTCATTTACGTGCTTTAGGATGGCACTTGACTTGTCTGAGGGCCGCACAACAATATCAGCTCCAGGAGCCTTTTGTAGAGCTTCTGCTGACTCATCTACAGTCAAGGCTTTTGTGGTTCTTTTCTTTTTGGTAGGAGGCTGTGTATCTACTACCAGGGAATGCTTCCTACCCTTTCCCTTTTGCACCACTGGTTCCTCCTCTTCTTCCTCTTCTGGTTCTGAAGCCTCGTCCCTTTCGACATCTTCTTGAGGACGTGGGTACCAGAGACCCTTTACCAATTCTTTTTCTTCACAAAGTATTACTGAGCCGAGAATGTCCACTATGTCCTGTAATACAGGGTAAATTAGAAAGATGACGGTATAAATTTATACGCAAAGCCACTAAGACAGACGTACATAGCCATTCTTGTAATTCTCCGCAATGTAATCATGGATGTCCTTAGGTCTGCACATGCTTATGCGCAGCATTCTACTGTTCAGAACATAAAAAACTTCACCTTTGTCATGATTGCACTTCATCAAAATCTCATCTTCATTTCCTGTTGCAGTCAGTGTTATCATTTCCCCAGCGGGGTAATAATCATCTTTGGTAAATTTTCCCCTCCCTGACTGGTGACACAAATACAGGTATGCCTCTGTGGGTTTGCGCTCTCTCGCCCCCTCGCACGCATTAACGCCCCAGTCCGACAATTCATATGTTTGTGGCTCTGGTGGTGCCGCCTTTGATGACTGGCCTCTCTGTGTGAACTTGATCTTTGGGCTGATAAGGGGCAAAAAAAACCATTTTTACACCAAAAATGCAGTTTTTCGCCTATGTTTTGGACACTTTAACTGTACGAAAACTAGCTTAAAGGACCTAAAATGCACGCTATTTTAACCTTTTATTTGTGTCATTTGACCTTTAAAACTCAACATTAATGCTCAACTACAAAGGTTCGTAAAAAATTTTTTAGACACTTTCGACACTTTACGAGAATAGAAGCCACAACGTTGTCTTAGTAGATAAATTTATACCGAAAAGTGTTCGAACGGTATAAATTTAAACGCCGAAAGAAAGAAGCGGTATAAATTTATACCGTTGCGAGAACACTTTCGCGGTATAAATTTATACGCCGAAAGACGAATCCGTATATACCGTTAGTGAATCCAGATAAATTTATACCGCTCGTGCTCGAGGCGTATAAATTTATACCGCGAGTGTTCTGCAACGGTATAAATTTATACCGCTCTTGCTCGAGGCGTATAAATTTATACCGTTCCAGAACACTTTCGGTATAAATTTATACGGAAGACCCTTAGACTCAACAGATTAAAAAAGACGAAACTAGAATAGTACTAATAGAGACTTACGTGGTCATGGTCGTATGGATTCGCTTTTATAGCTGTTCTGAGAAGCAATTTGGAGGGGGTATATAAGCGGCAGCTCGAGCGGCCTTCACTCCTAGCGGTATGTAGAAAATAGAGTGACCGGGTGCCGGGCTTAAGTACCTCTAAGTGCCGCTTTAGAGATAGCCCCATAAAGTTTTCAATACAAGTGTCCGTGGAGTTTTCGTGATAAATTTATACCGCTTTTCGCTCTATGTTGCCTCCTCCGTATAAATTTATACCATCTCTCAGATAAATTTATACAGTCTTCCGCTTCAAGTTTGCCTTCTCTCAGATAAATTTATACCATCCCTGTGGTAAACTTTTACCGTCACCCTTCAATCGTGATAAATTTATACAAGCAGACGCTAAGCTTCGAAAGTATGGCTCGAGAAAAAGAACCGCAGCCTCCAACTCCTGTTCTCGCAGCTTCCTCCTCGCAATGACATTCACACCTCCTCAACGACACACCGTGAAGTAGCCTCAAAAATTCTCGGGCCCGATATTCAAACCCCCAAATGTTGAGTTTACTCCAAAGACGACCACGCCGGGCTTCCACCACCAGTTTTTTTTACTCCACCACACCCCGCCCCCGAACGCCGCTTTGCCCCCACCAATGCGTTTTTACTCCACCACGCTAGAGAGGTCGACTACCTACTCCACTTCATTTCAGTACGTCGCCCATAGTCCACCGTAGGCTAAATCCCCGGAGGCAAATCACGCCAACTCCATCCATTTCACTAAATGATACTACAAGTGGGAGCAGTCAGCGACACGCAACTCTTGTGTTCTACGACACTTCAGGAGCTGGTCAACTACGTCACCAACCTCGACTACTTTTTCCCAGAGATAGGGAAAGCACCTCCCCCCAGGACTTGCCCACACCAAACCTCTCAGCATCTACAAGTACACCTCATGTTGATCTCTTAGACGAAGAAACACCTCATGTTGATCTCTCAGACGAGGACCTACCAAAGCCACAAGACTCCATGTTCGAATTCAAAGCCCCTGCAAGTAAGAATCTTAAGCGTAACTTACACAAGAAAGCATGTACAACCGTTAGAAGAAAGAAACTTATCGACGAGGCTCACTTGAGGGCAATACATACAAAGCACTGTTGTTCTCAACGTTGTATGCTTAAGATTGGACTAAAGGAATTGAGGTTGATTCGTGATAGTTACAGTTCAATGACTCTGCTAGACCAAAGGGGCTACTTAGCCTTCAATATTAGGCCAGATTATGGTGAGAAGTTTACTTACACAGCTGGTGGCCACACCGTCTGTCAAACGGCCTTCAAATTGATTCATGCTTTAGGCAGCAGACGACTTGACCGCCTGAAGAAAAGGCTTGACAAGAATCCAGGCATCAATGACTACTGCCATTCAGGAGGCATATCCAGAATTCATGCCCTTCAATGTGTTTCCTGGATGGAAGGTTTCTTTAAGGAGTCTTGTGAGAAACTCCCTAACAGCCCTATGTACCACTTGAGTGACAATTTCACGAAACAAGAAGTCTACGATAATTATAAGGAGATGTGTGTTGAGGCTGGAGAACGCCATGTCTGCTACTCTTACTTTCATCAGACTGAAAAAAGAGTTTTCTCAAGTCCATTCCTAGAAAGCATAGGATGTCTGTTTGTGCTACATGCTCTGAATTAAAAGCTCAGAGACAAAATGCAAGGACACTTCACACTAAAAGTAAGCTTCCAGGACGTGTTCTTGCCTAGTTCTACTTAAAAGTAGGTTCTTTCCTAAACATGTTTTCATTTCAGATGCATTGAAAGAGAAACTGAACAAGCACAGAGAACAACAATCCTTAGAAAGGAGAAAATTGACAAAACATAGGAAGAAAGCACTGGAGCAACCACTCAACTACATACCGGTTGTTATTGATGGAATGTACCAGAAGAAGACCACCCTACCACATTTTGTCAATGTGCCTAAGGATGCTGCTGAAGAAGATTTCATACACCTGCATGTTGTTGGTGCTATGGTATTTAATGGAAAACTATCTTGCAAGGCATTTTTGAACTATCCAAACATTCATGCTGATCCAAATCTGACTATCACAATATTGAATAAGCTTCTTTCCAATCTAGAACATATACCACCGGTTCTGTATCTTCAGCTAGACAACACGACAAGAGAAAATAAGAATCAGGCGTTGTTTGCTTACTGTGCTATGCTAGTTGAGAAACAAATCTTCAAGAAGGTGAAGATTGGTTTCCTGCTTATTGGTCATACACACGATCAAATTGATCAGATGTTCAGTAGGTTCTCTAAACGTCTTGCTCAAAAAAAAGCGCTCAGCCTACCAGCAATGATTGAGGTTATCCAAGATTCCTACAATCCTCGTCCAGACATCGAGTTATTAGAAGAAACTTATGATTTCAAGGAATGGATTTTTCGGAGAGATCAACTGGGTCACTGTGCTATTGAGCCCTTGAGAAACATTACATTTCAGCATCAGATCAAAATTTCACTTGTAGATGACAAGGCGATCTTACAAGGAAAGAAATATGCCACATCCTTGCAAAGGCAATAGCCAGCAGTTGTATTCAATTCATTCGGACCATCCCCAATACTAGTTCCATGCTCTCTGCAGAGCAAATGCCTCTAAAAAGCTTGAAAGAAATCACAAAGAGTAAAAAGGAGGGAAGAGCATTTGACTTAAACAAATCATTGGATTTGATTCAGACAAGTATTCAGTCGTGCTCTAACCACTTTGGGGAGGCAGATGCTTTATGGTGGCCTCAGTTTTTTTCTCGGCAACGTGACATGTTGCAAGCTTCATTACAAGGTCGAAGACCAGTTACATTCAATTGGCCATCTAGGCAAACTCTCCCTGTGCAAGTTGAGAATCAAGAGGAACATGTAGAGATATTGGCTAGCTCAGATGAAGATGACAGAGTCATGTACACTGGCCCCAGATGCACAGCACAACAAGTTGCTCGAGTATCTGGTTCAGTCTCAGAGATTCAGAAAGGAATGCTCATAGCTGTCCCAGCTAATAATGATGAATCTGGGAAGCCATTCTGGCTAGCTAAAGTACTGGAGGTAACAAGAGAGGATGGAATTCCCACTCAATTAAAAGTGCACTGGATGAGAACAAATGCTGCCAGTGCTTTTAGTGGGAGTTATACTTTGGAGATGGTAAAAACAGGAGTGGGAAAGAGAGCAAAGTCCAAAGCAAGCACTGCTGTCATAGATCTAGCTGAAGTAAAGGTTCTTGCATATGACTTTGTTCTCGACTGGCCGCTAATAAGTGACGATGGTCACTCAAACTTTAATAAGGCTCCAAGCATGTGGATTAGACAAACAACCTAGAAAGGTGGCCAAAAAAGATGATGATGAGGACTCACTTGTAGACAGTGAGGAAGAAGATCGTACATCCAGTTTTGAGAGTGAAGCTGAGCATGAAGGCTCAAGTGATCAGGGATTAAATGAGTCGGAGGATGAGATGCATCCTGATCTTGCTGCAAAATGTAAGTTTGTCCGATGACTCGAACATGTAAAGAACATAAAGTGCAGGTGATGATTGTCTGTCAAAATGTCCTATATTTTTGACAATTTTGTTCATAATTTTGTACAATTTTCACAACCTTGAATATATCACTTCTTTGTCACTCTACTACCCTTGCTATTTTTTTTATTGCCCCTTTTTTGCCACACTTTATATAAGTAACTATTTTTTGTTCTAAATTAGGAGGATAAAAAATGCTGTTTAAAATTTTTGCATGGAAGTTATGTTCAATCAACCCCTCAAAAAAGGTACCTAAATTAACTAAATTGTCACACCTGTCACAAAAAAATCTTAAAAATGGATTTTTAAGGGAATTTTAGGGAATCTTTCAAAGATTCCTTTTGAAGTGCGTTTCCAGCAAATAAGTGCGTTTCATTTTAAACTTTGTTATTTACTTGACGCAAATGTACACTGGCCAAAGCACACTGGCCACAGTAAATTGGGCGCTCGCCCAATTTGTCCCATTTCCTGCAGGTGGAAACACATGACCGGCTTCAGTCATTGGTCGCCCGAAATGGATGCTCTGCACGTGGCAGTGGCCAAAGTAAACTGGGCGCCTGTCTACAAAGTATTGCATTCCATTTCCTGCGGAAGGAATACATGATCACCTTCTTTGGGCTGTCGCCCACATTTAGGCCAGTTGTTTCTGGAGGGCTACACAAAATTGGCTGGTTTTGAAGATTGTCAGAACTTGACTCCCAAAGAGTGGACCTCCATTTGTATCAGCACTTGCATGGAATTGGCAGGCCATGCAGAAGCAGATTGTTTAAGGCTGCAGCATTAAGGAGGAGGGAGCTCATTCAAGTCACCAAGACAGAGTATACATAGCAGACTCTTCAATCTAACAGCTAGTAAGGATAGAAGGACAAAAATTGAATTCCAGGTGCTCACGTCAGTAAAAGACATCTTCCAAAAAATGTTTCATTAGTTGAGCTGACATGATTTTGAACTAAAGAAACAATGCCAAAATTACAGATCTACCATATTTATGAAAAATTACGTTTGGAGTCACTGGCGCCATGTAAGTTCTCAGAGGTACAGAAGGCCTTCTTAGCCCGGGCACTGGGAGTGAAATCCACGGTCCCATATCAGATCTTGCTCCAGGAGACAGGCTTCCTTCCATTACAGAGGGCTGCGCTCGAATGTCACATTACTTACTTCCAGAAGGTGGTGGCTATGGATGAAGCCCGGCTGCCCAACCTTGCTTTGGCAGTGGCGATGGGCCCGCAGCGACTCAAAGCCTGCTGGAAAGACAAGCAAGCCCAGTGGTTTTCGCGATGGAATGTGCGCACACGATGTGGACCAAGGTGCATACACCGGCGAAGGAACGCCCCCTTGAAGCAAATTTTGGATGCTTGCTTCATGGCCAAGCTTTGGGATACAGAGGGCCCCGTCACATGTCAAGGTGGCAAATTATCGATAGCAGGTTAATCCCATGCTCACGAGGGGCCCACACCACTACCTCCACGCACCCATCTACCCATGAAAAAGCGCAGGGTGATTGCTTCCATTCAAGACAGTGCACACCACCTCCGCATTGAGACAGGGAGATGGATTCGGGAGCCGCGTGAGGGACAGAGTCCGCATGCCGCCGTCAACAGTGGCCATTGAGGATGAAAGTCACGCCCTCCGTGCCTGTCGGGCTGACGAGCATATCCGGGCTCGGTATGCTCTGCTAGTTGTACCCCATCGTGCCCCGCATGAGCTACCGAGCACGGCCTCTCAGAGGGCTTGTTGGGATCAGTACCTCGGGAGGTAAGGGATACGCTGGACTCGCTTATGCCCCCGTCCGACATTAACCTCAGCTGTACTTGTGATTATGTATATAACTGTGCAGTATGTCAGCATCCTTATTGCTACTAAGGTTTTTCCCCCGAAAACCCTTCGGGGCGGGGGTTTTTTAATCCTGGTCGTAATACGCCTGCTACTCTCTCTTTGTACTTGGGTCCCATAGGCCAGTTGGTCTCCGTGGACGATAAAATCATATTCTATTCTATTCTATTCTATTCTATCATAACATCTATTCTATCTTCCTCTTCATTCTGGGTCTGTCCTGCAGTTACTGCAATAATGAACTGTTTTTCCTTCTAATCCCTCTCTATTCTTTCCTTCTAATACTCCTAATCAACTATTTGAGCAGATCATGTGCCACCTTGATAGTCGAACCACCTAAACTTACTTCCCTCTGTAAAATGGGCGCCCACTCTATTTTTCTGATAATCACTGCTTTCAGCAGGTAATGTGCCTGATAGTCGATCCACCTAACCTTGCGTCCCTCAGTAAAATGGGCGCCCGCCCTATTTTTCTGTGAATCGCAGCTTTCAACAGGTGCTTTGCTAGAAAGTCGAAGACCTCACCTTCCTTCCCGCTCTGTAAATTGGGCGCCCACCCCATTTGACTGTTAATCACAGCTCTGAGCGGGTCACGAGCTTGTGAGGCTAGTGGCCAGTCCAGGACCTGGGAAATTGGGCGGACGCCCAATTTCACAATGACATGCCTCTCCCCTAGCGCCCCCGTCAACCATTCCACTTTACTTCAAGACAACTATATTGGGCGGGCGCCCAATTTATCTCAGAATTGTATGCCTAGGGGTATCCAGGATTTCTTGGACATCTTCCGCCCCCTTTGTTTACTATAATACTGTCGGTCAACTTGTACTTCATGGTACTTTGGGTAAGCAGTACTTAATTCTTGTTTGATGCAATGCAGGAGTAATGGCAAGGACAAAACAGACTGCCCGCTTGCCCGGCTATGGACCTGGGATTCCGCAGGTTGTTGCTGCTGCGAAAGGGACAGAACAGGATGTGACATTTCAAGGGATTGAAGTAGTTCTGGAGGAAATCACTTCTGTTGCTGACAAATACACGTGGTGCATTGAAATTGGAAACGTAAATCCTAAGTCGAGCACGAACCATCTCAAGGATTTATGTTTATATTTTGTCGTGCCAGGGACAAAAAAGACAAGCAATGCTGGGATAGCAATTGATATGCTGGTAAGCGCAGAGGTACCCGGCGAGATAGAGGTTTATGTGGAAGACGTATTGGACAAGTCCTTCCGTGCATACAAGCTACCACTTGCCACTTATGACCCCCAACTCATGTCAGCAAGCATTACCAAAAATCAAAACTCCTGCGCCGCAAAGGGTTGGCAGCTCAACTCATACGAGAGCTTGGAAAGATCTGGGATTAGGAAGCGTGGAGATGTTATAGATGGCTTCTACATAGTCAGGCAGTGGATTCTTGATCACAAGCAGACTAGGTCGAAGGGCTTGTATACAGAATATCATGGGAAGGCCCAGCCAAAAGTGTACGATACGGCCTGGTTGAGGTCTCGATATGGAGTTGCCAAAAGGGGAGAAGCAAAATGCAGAGAAGTCTAAGAATGTAGTAGTTGACAAAGGCACTGCTGCAAAGAAGAAGAGATCATCTTTGACAACAAACCCCAGCATTGAGACGCCAGTTGTGATGCTTGGAGGTATGGAAAAGAGACCAAGAACCTCTGATCCGAGCAATAGTGCCGGAGAATCTTCTGAACGAGAACCTGATCTTCAGTTGAGCAAGAAACAAAGAGCAGAAGAACAAGTAGACACCTCCTCTAAGAAATGAAGACGTCCCACTCCGCCTCAGACTCCATCTGGGACAAGCGAGGATAGTGAAATGCCCAGCGATAGCGAAGAAGTGGGATCATTGCCAATTGTACAGTATACAGCCTCTACTGGGGAGTTAACACAGGAAAGTAGGCATGAATTATCTCAGAGCGCCATGTTGAACATCAAGCATAGGGAGAGGATTTATCCACTTGGTGTTGGGTTCGAAAATGACGCCAACATATTCAAGATGCATCAAGCCCCTGCAAATATGACTTGCAAGGTCATCAGTGCAGAACACGTGGATACCCTTTACGAATCTTTCATAACTATGCAAATGCATCCTCCTTGTGCAGATGTTGTTCCATTTGACCCGTCGACAGGGCGTGCTATGAAATGGAAGAGAGCAAGTGATTTGGACAATGCGGAATTCTGGATCGTCAATGGAAATCACACTACAGTCGTTGCTCAAATCCTTGTGAACCAGGCTTTGGAATGGCCCCCAGAAAGGAAGCATTTAAAAGATTTGATATTTTTCTTTTATGCCAAGAGAAAGTGTCGTGTACTGGCTGGAAACCTAACTCCAACGGAATATGTTAAGGTCAGCCAGGAAACAAATGATATCATAGTCAAGACAATTCACGCAGTTGTCTTTTTCGAGGAGGTCCAGCAACTTCGCAATCAGTGGGAACTGTATGGCAAGCCCAAAAAAGGAAAGCGTGGTCAATCAACCGAAGGCGCTTACTCTGTAAGTTATCTCCCCATTAACCTGTCCCATGCAATCCAAATCGGGCGCCCGCCCAATTTCACCCAGGCATTATTCTTCCAAGCTCTCTCCATGCTCACTCCAAATAGGGCGGGCGCCCAATTTCATACCCTTAATGACTGTCCATATTGTAGTTTCATCCAATTCTTGTGTCGTCTCAACTTGTCTTATAGTATCTTTTGTTTGCAGGAATGGCTAGCTATAGCAAAACAGACCCTGAAGAATAAGAGCATGCGGGACTATGATTACTTCGTCTATCTTGACGAAGAAACTTGGAATATGTGCACCCGTGTCGCTCAACTTTTTTACAAGGATGAGCTGAAGGATGAGAATGGCGACAGAATTGAAGTCAAAGATCGTCTAAGGATGTTCACAAACTGAAGTCTATGCACCCCATGGACTTGCAGAGATTAATGAGGGAGATCATGGCAGGCACCACGTTCATCAAGGCCACGAAGGCTTATAAAGAAAGACGTGTCATGAAGACAAGAGCGCAAGAATTAAGGAAAATTGGCATTGTTGAGCGTGCAATACTGAAATATTTAAGAGAGGTGAAGAAGTTAAAAGTCGAAAATATGGATGAAGTCAGACAGTTTCATCCCATATTCACAGAGAACCTCATGCCAATGTTTGCAAACAGTGTCAGTGATTGGACAGAGAGTCGGAAAGAAGCTGAGAAGGAAAATCTTCCAGAGACTCTAATTACAAAAGTTAACGAATACCTCCGTGGACCAGTTGAAGAGGGTTCAAAGGCTTTCAAATGCCTGACTGTCAGTCCACTGGAGATGTGTGTTAATGTCGTGAATACGTCAGCACGTTTAGTTGGATGTGACTTTAGGAACCTTAAGAAATGGTCAGTAGAGGAGTATCAGAAATTCATGGATCAGATTAGTATCCTAACGGACTAGCAGTTATACTGGATAACGATATTCATCAGCCAAGAGCATTTGAATGAGTGCTTGGCAGCAATGAAAACAATAGATGGTGGTAGTCGGGTGTGGATTGGAGCCTACCAGGATCCAAAAGCAAAGTCAGGATCCAAAAACAAAGTTCGTGAGCTTCAGAGTCTAGTCCTTGTCATGTACGTGGCCCGAGACCAAGCGGCAGCTCCTGCACTGGATGACTTGAATCTATGCTTTATAGACAGTGACCATCCACAAATGCATTCGAAATTTCCCCAGCATCTTAAAGAGGCAGAGGACATCGAGAAGAACTTGCCAGACATGGAGTGCTCCGCATGTAATATTCTTTCAAATAGGGCGGTCGCCCAATTTATGTGTTGCTTTTGCTGAAATAGTTTCTGTTTCAGCGTATTGGTTGTATCGTCCTTCCACAAACTAATGATGGAGGGTTGGAGCGTTCTTGATTTCTTTTCTGGAGGTTCATTCAGTCCTGCAGCACTATGCGAAGGATACAAAGCAACTTCCTTCAAGGCGGACGAGAACCTGCAGCTGAAGCTAGTACAGATCTTCGATCAACTAGAAATAATGTTGGATGAAAAGAAATCAATGGCCCACCGGAGGCAGAAAATTGCAGAGGGCAAGAAGAAGAAATCTGGTTCCAAGCCTGTACAGTTACAAATCAATCCCCTGTCAGCAAATCCATTCTCTGCTCAGAAAGTTCAAGAACTGCAGTCCACGGTCTGCCTGAGTAAGGAATCCCTTGCAGAGCAAATAAAGAAGGCTGCAGGAATAGGAAGTAAGGATCTTTCCATCTTCCGAATGAAAAAAGATAGAATTAATATGTTGGCAGGTACCCAAGTGGTGAACACTCAGGATGTCATTGAGGGTAGCTCGAAATTCAATGAGATAGTGGACAACGATCGTGAGGAATCCTTCGTCAAGGACACACCTCAAAGTCAACAGGACGAGGAGCCAGATAAAGCGCTAGATGATGAGGAAGAACAAAGGGAGGTAGGCAATACAGGTGTCGAGAAGGAGACCGGTCAGGTAGAGACAGTTGAGGGAGGGGCAGGTGAAGAAGGTGGCACGCTGAGCAATGAAGAATTCATTAACAGGATGGAAGATATAAAGCAAGCTGCCCAGCAAACAACAAGATCAACATACTGACGTTGACAACACTGAAGAGAACCCCCCAGACCCGTGAACAGAGGTTGCAGCTTAGGAGAGTTGCTGAAATTGGGCGGGCGCCCAATTTCAGCAGTCACATCTGTCGAATCAATATTATATCGTGTAATTTTGTATCTAAGATCAAATTTAAATCTTGTATCTTGTAATCTTGAAATTATCAAATACAAACTTTTCTTGTGATGCTGTTCATTCTATTGGATTTAATTTGTTGTATTGTCATTGAACGTCTGACATAATTGGGCGGGCGCCCAATTTCTCTTCGCTAGAAGAGTTCTCGCATAGAAATTGGGCGTGCGCCCAATTTGAACCCTGACATGAAGTCAAGTAGAAGTGCAGAAGAAGTGGAGGTCGAGAACCACGATTTTACAAAGTACTCAGGTTCGATACATGAAATAAAATTCACTAAGCTTATACATCCTTACATATTTCAGAATTGCTTATATCATTATATCCTTATTACAGGGACACAAGTCACTCAACATCAACACTTGCTGAGGTGATGGCATTCAGCTCATAGATCTCATGATCCGGATGCCAGATAAGGTGGATCACAACATGACTGAGCTCCAGGCAACGAATCTCAGGACCACGAGCTTTGGATTCCAGCCAGGGATCAAGCTTGACCCCCATTCTCAAGGATTCATCCAGATCACGGTAGCTCATGGAGCACCTAATGCTTTCGGATGTGCTCCGGACGAGGAGGCAAGGAAGCCATGCGATATGAATGACCCTTACCATCGACTAGAGCTGCTTTTATAGTGAAGTAAAATTATTGGTGTAGATTGTACCGCCATTATTGAGCGTGTACAAGTGTCATGTACAATTATCATGTATAGTTATCATGTACACGTACGAGAAATTGGGCGGCCGCCCATTTTCAAGCGGAGCGAGTTACTTCGGTTTTTTGATGACAATTTGGAATAAAGCATTCCAACGGAAATTGGGCGCCCGCCCAATTTCAGCGCCAGCAACGGATATCAATATTGTTTCACAGGAGTCATATACAAGTTAGACTAATAGTTTATCTGATTACAACAAGATGACAAGTAATGATCTAGGGGGACTCTTCTGAGTCATTCTCACCAGCCACCCCAGTGATCTTTTCTATCATGTACATTTGATGCTCTCTATTCCATATCAGATGGATGATAACATCGAAGGGATCAGGATAATGGCGAGGATTGAGAGCGACAGTGGTCATCCAATCTTCCATGGCTATTTCTCGCTCGCGGCACTGCTTGAAGTTTTCGTGATTCATCTTGCAGGTAATGGAATCACGTTCAGGACCAGAATGAGACCACATGGCTACACGAAGGCCAAATTTGATGGACAAATTTGGTTTCATATATATTTATACCCACCAAAATTATTGACGGTATTGTACACAACAATTATTGGATATACATACTGCTCGTATGTACACCCAATAATGTTGCTACAGTGGTCATCAATAATTCCATGGCTATAAATATAGCCGCATTCGAGTGCACAGCACATTCATTTGCTATGTCTTGCCGTCCTACTAGAGCTCTTCAGAGGTCGAATCTTGATACCCTCACTTGCCTTATGACTTTCGACGATCTTCATGCATGCCATGTCAAAGGGATCACCCTTGATCCCTGGCTGCATGGGGTAGCTACTGGTCGAAAGAAAGACTCCCCCGGCGAGTACCATGTTACTATCCATATTGTTTGGGTTCCGGAGCGCGAGGCTTATGAGATTGACAAAATCACCAATAAATACAATCTATGAGTCATGTATTTAATGAGTTCATAAGAATTTATTATTGATATGACTGTATTATGTAGCATTCACATGTGATTTTATAGTGTTCAATTACTTTTATTTGTGTTGGATGAATTATATTTGTGACAGTCTGTATTTCTATATTCTCGCAACTCTAACGAAATAGGGTGGGCGCCTAATTTCCTTTGGAGGCATCTAGGAAACTTTGTTCAGACGAATACCAGGGCAAATTGGGCGGGCGCCCAATTTGCACACAACAAATTGGTGTCTTGAAATTGTGGGTTATGCTCCTTCATAAAAATAGATAGAACCAGTTCCATTCATATAGAATTGCAGTACATAGATGGGGTACACATATTATAAAATCAATGAAACATCATGCCTCGATGTAGATAGTTCGACAAAAACAGAATAGAGAGTAGAAAATATCAGGAAGCCAGGTTTCAGTCAATGCCTAGTTCGACCTGAATAAGATCACCCAGATCGAACTCATCAATGTAATTTCTGCTATACATATCCAGCCATTCATCCAATTCAAGGATCGAATGAGGAGTGTTGACAATGAGCTTGGTTACCAAAGCTTTACGTTGCCTTTTTTCCTTCTTATAAAGCTTCTTAAATAATGGCTTGAAGGTGTTGTGCAGCCAAACATCCTCTAATTCGAGTAGCCTCTTCATGGCCTCTCCCCTGTAAACATGTCGTTTCAATGATATCAGGCAAGCTTCTAGCTCCACCCTACTGAGTTGATCATTGCTTTCCTTTAACAACTCTTCCCTACGAAGGAGCTTCATGACCTGCCCACTGATTTCCTTTCTTCCATTCTGGTTTATCTCATTCTGCACTTCAACCTGCAACTTATTCGCGTGGGCTAAGATTGGCTCACTAATATGGGACTGCATTTCAGTCATTGTTAGTCCATACCGGCGCCTCGTTTCAACCATTCTCACTGCTTCGTTATGAATCTATGCTGCACAGATTTGCAAAACAAAGCTTGACTAGCAACACCTCTTATACAGAAGGCGCTTTTGCACGACCCCGAGTTTGTTGTGTGTTTCTTGGCTTAATAGAAATAGCACCTGCCATCTCACCTACCTGCACATTTCCCGAAAATTTGCATCACTTTATTAAAAAAAACCATAGTATTCCAGAAATTTGCGTCAATTTCGGAGGCGTATGGACTCAGGGAAAGTCCATATATAATGAAACAGTGCTTTCAATAAGATGTGTGGAAGTTCCAATTCTTGTAGCCTCAAGAACACTTTATCTCTTGCAGTAGTATCAAATGCCTTTCTAAAATCAACAAAGTAGCAGTACAGTGTTTTGCTTTATGGCTTCATTTTTCCCATCAAGACTCTTAGTGTGACCAGCTAATCGACTGTAGAATGATGTGGTCTATATCCGCCTACTCCATTTCTTTTTTTTTGATTTGTCACTGCCCATTTTGTGGTTCAAATTTCTATCACATCTTGCTGTACCATTTTGCCATCCCACTACTTACGATGTTAGTCTTGTAGTTTTTTGGGTTGAGTGGGTCTCCATCTTTAAGTAGTGCAATCATTTTGTTGCATTTCCAACTAACAGGGAGCCCTTCCTTGAGCATTGAGTTGAACATTCTTGTTACCATTGTTACTAGAACCTGCCCACTTGTCTTGAAGATACCTATAGTAAAACACAGCAGGCCTTGTGCTTTATTGTCGCTTAGCTGATACATTGCCCTTTCTATTTCATCTATTCTATTCCTATTCTGTAGAGTTTATTTAAGTGCTCTTTCCATACTTTGTGATCCCTTATCCTAACCTTGTTCTGCTTTTTCTTGAACACTTTCCAAAAATCCTTCGGAGGTTTTTTTATCTGGTATATTTTTCTCACTTAGTGTTCCTTCATGAATGCTCGTTTCTTTCATTTTATTATCAGCGTATAATTTCTTTCAAACTTCTTGTATCTATCTGATCCCTTCCATAATCTTGCATTTTGTTGTGCTCTCGCAAATTCACGGTCGTACCACCTTGATTGCTGAATATTCGAGTTTGGTTGTACATAGACTACAGTTAGAAAGAAGTCTTCTTTATTGATTATTGGTAATTGTACAACAATATGAGCCTATTTTACTATCTAGGGTACGAACAGAAAGAATCGTTTGCATATTAGTTTCCATCTGTTGAGAACCATCCTCCATCTTTAAATCCTCTATAATGCCATTCTCCACTGCGAAGAGCAAAAATTGAAAAAGTGCCACAATAGTAAATAAGTAAGGAGCTAACGGACAACCTTCAGGTATACCACGACCGATGCTAAAAATAGGGGAAGACTTGTCATAACAATGTATAGTCACCCTGGCAGACATAAGAAGTTCCATCACCATAGACATAAAAGCATTCCTACATCCAAATGCTAGCATCATTCTCTTCAAGGAGTCCCATCAGACACTATCATAACCTTCAATAATATTAACTTGAGAAAAAAAAATTGATCAGCTTTACATGCCGAGTGGGTGCCTTCAAAGTAGCCGCAACATTATTATGATGGAGGAAACCGCAATGGGGAGGGGGTTTCCTGAAATAAACCCCCGGCGTCCGCCATGAAGCGGGCGGCCAGCCGAAGGCGCCGCCGCCAGGGGTTTATTTCAGAAAACCCCGAAATATTATTGCGCCACGTAAATGTCCGTAAGGCGGAATTTTTTGCTACGTGACAAAAAAAATAGGTCTATGGCAAGTTCTGGCCCCTGTTTCTGTGACGCCCGGAGTTCCGGAGCTCCGATTTTGCCAAGGTGCAGGCCGGGCTGTCTGAGTATTTGCAGCTCTGAAGGAAGCTTGGATGGAGATTCTTGGCGGTATTGCAGTAGTTTGGCTGCTCGGGTGCATGCTCAAATCCAACAGACCCTAACCTAGTTGAGTAGATCCGGCAAAAGATCTTGCCCTGCCCTGCGAAACTTGAACCTTGCAGGGCTTCTCTAAATCCCTCTCAAAATCTTTCAGGGCAAAAGAATCAGAAACACCCTGAATCAGGCCCTGAAGCACCTATTCTTTGAGATCTTCGACCTTCGACCTGTTCTGCCCTGCAAAGATGTTGCCCTGCGAATGCTTTGGCCTACAGAACTCTACCTTGCAAAGATCTTGCAACCTTATGAAAAAATAGGGACGATCCGGCAATGACCAGGGCTCGTTCATGACGAAGGAAAAAAAAATGAAAAGGGATATCTGTGAACCGAGCTCCAGAGCTCTTGGCATTGCATCATTACTTCAAGATCCTCCAGAGCTCTGGCGGCGCCGCCTGGCCTCCCCACCAGGCCGGTTTCTTGTTTTAAGGAAAGACATAAAAAACACGAAAATTCCGCTTTGCGGACGTTTACGGATGGCACTAGTAGCTGAGATGGGGATTCAAGAGGTAATTGAGATTGTTCGAATGGATGTGATAGCACAGAAGATGCCTTTAGAGCATGGGGTACAAGAGTGTCATTTTCCGACAGATTGCCCTTTCTGGCATTCTTTGTTTTCTAGATGAGAGATGCTTTAGGATGAATCACAGTTTGTCTTCTTACACGCACTTCCTACATTTTGTGATGAATTTAAGACGTATTTTACTCCCTGTCCAAGATTGGCAGCAACAAGTCTTCAGATTGCACCGTTATATCGGTCATGTGTCTTTGTGGAGGATGAACCGGAAGATTGTTAGCCACTCGAGTCAAAAACCATTGATCCCGCTCCTTGAGTGGAAAATTTGCAGAACAGCTGCGAAGACGCCAACTGACCATTCTAGTACCAATCTTCTACGGAATAGAACAGAGAAAACATCATTCTGTGCCCAACTTTGCTAGAGGTGAGGATCGACATTTGCTAACAAGGAGGGCAGCATGTTTGGCATTAATGGAATCCACCATGATGATGAATTCAATAGGACGCACCCTAAAACAGAAGACCCTTCAGAAATGCTGAGGCATTGGCATGCAGTTTGACAGCTGAAAACAACGCTCTGGAAGCTACACTTGAAATGCTAGCTTACTTAACACAACCAAAATGGAACAAAAGACTGATGGAACTTTTCTACAATAGAAACATTTTCTGCAACTTGCTCTCCGGAGCCAAAATGACAGAAGCCATATAAATATGCATGGAACATAATATTGACTTTGCCACTGTGATTCGGCGGAAATTGAGAGCCTGCGATATTTCCATCAATTGAGGTATCAGCGTAAACCTACCAAGATGTCTTCGCAGAAGATATTGGCGGAGATGTCAATGTGAAATGAAATGCTCAATATTTTGGAGCACCTAAGTTGCAACTGCAATTTCCAGGGGACATCAATCAGCATAGTTGATGCTGGCTCAAATGAGAGCCACAAAGCTGAGCACTTTTTCAATTCAGAAGGCAATTAGAAGCAATGGAAAACATATCCAGAAGTTCTTTTGTGTCTATCAAATTCTTCTTGTCGGCTTGTAGAAGGAGAAGGAGAAGGAGAAGGAGAAGGAGAAGGAGAAGGAGAAGGAGAAGGAGAAGGAGAAGGAGAAGGAGAAGGAGAATGCCTAATGTCATATTGATCTCGAGCACCACATGACAGCGAATACATGGTGTGAGATCAACTTCTAATAGCAAACTTTAGATCATGCTTTCATCTATTCAACAATTGGCAATCGTTTCATAGTGATAAAGGGAGTGATGGAAAAACCCGAGCCACCCATTTCATACCCATAAGTCGTGTTCCACCTTATGACACCTGCAAATCGAGTGTGCCATCGGTAAGATTGGTCCATCCTGAGATATCAGTACCTATACTCATGTTCTTTAAGAATTCATAATATGATTAAAATCCCTAATATAATAGCCAACCTTTTCCTTGTTAGCAGGATCAACACTATTTCCACTTTTGAGATACTACCAAGCAGGATGTTTGACTCTTGATTGAGGAGCTGCAATATGATGAGGTTCACTATCAGATCAAGTCCAACCAAGAACACATGCTACCACTTTCTGATTCTTGCAAACCCATTTGAATTATTGCTTGTTAAACAGTCTGATTTGGCTCAACTCTCTTCTACAATACACTTCACGCAGTGAACTTATATATCAATTTATCCACGTTGGAACTGTCTCGTTTGATCACCAACTTGTAGTTCATCTATCTCTTTGGTGGCACGGTTTTGTATTCCCTTTTTTAAGTTCTCATTTGCAACAAAGAATATACACGGAGAACTAATTTGTCACACAAATACAGATTATTGAAATTACAAGACATTAAAATGAATTCTAAAACAATAAGAAACTTGCTTCAAAATTACCCAATTGATACTTCATCATCCGTGTTTGAACCTCTTGTAATAAAACACTTTGCTTGGCTATGAAACTTGTAATTTTTTGGGCAATAACAGATGGACAACTACAAGGACCTGAAAAATTTGTTGCAGAATAACTTAAACCTCTATTCCAGCAAGTTTTGTTCCAAATTATAAGTATCAGCAGAATGCTTGTGCATAGCAAAAACTAACCATGTGAACTATACTATCCACGCAATTAAGTTGTTGGAGCAATGTCCCATTATACATTGCTAACTATTAGATTATGATATGGGCTTGTCATAAACATCCATTTAGTTAGGTTATTGTGTTTTCTACTATATGTTGCCACATGTTCAAGAGTAGAGGAATATGACACGTGCTTGTCATCTATCTATGATTATTTGTCTATCTTTAGGGCATGATAAATTCTTAAAAGCTAGATAAATTTTTAAACAAATGGATGGATGGATGCGTGGATGCATTTTAGACATCAAAGTATTTTCCTTTGGCAATTTGGACATAATGTTGATCAAACACATTGTATTAGAAATCAAAACAATCAGTAGAAGTTACCTTCATGTCTTCAATCATATGAACCATCTTCACTATAAGCTCAAAAGTTCTCTGGATACTACCGTTGAGATACTACCAAGCAGGATGTTTGACTCTTGGTTGAGGAGCTGCAATATGATGAGATAAACTACCAGCTCAAGTCCAACCAAGAACACATGCTGCCACTTTCTAATTCTTGCAAACCCACTTGAATTATTGCTTGTTATACAGTCTGTTTGGCGCAACTCTCTTCCACAATTCACTTCAGCAGTGAACTTGTATATAAATTTATCCATGCTAGAACTGTCTCATTTGATCACCAACTTGTAGTTCGTCTATATCTTTGGTGGCACGGTTCTGTATTTCCTTTTTCAAGCTCTCATTTGCAACAAAGAATATACACGAAGAAGTAATTTGTCACACAAATACAGATTATTGAAATTACAAGACATTAAAATGAATTCTAAACCAATAAGAAACTCGCTTCAACAATTACCTCGCTGATACTTCATCATCCATGTTTGAACCTCTTGCAATAACAAACTTTTCTTGGCTATGAAACTTGTAATTTTTTGGGTGATAACAGCTGGACAACTACAAGGAGCTGAAACAATTGTTGCAGAATAACTTAAACCTCTATTCCAGCAAGTTTTGATCCAAATTATAAGTATCACCAGAATGCTTGTGCATAGCAAAAACTAACCTTGTGAACTATACTAAGCATCCATGCAATTAAGTTTTTGGAGCATTGTCCCATTATACATTGTTGTCTATTAGATTATGATATGAGCTTGTCATAAACATCCATCTAGTTAGGTTATTGCATTGTCTACTATATGTTGCCACATGTTCAAGAGTAGAAGAATATGACATGTGCTTGTCGTCTATCTATGATAATTTGTCTAGCTTTAGGGCATGATAAATTCTTAAAAGCTAGATAAATTTTTAGACAAATGGATGGATAGATGCATGGATGCATTTTAGACATCAAAGTGTTTTCCTTTGGCAATTTGGACATAATGTTGATCAAAAACATTGTATTATAAAACAAAACAATCAGTAGAAGTTACTATCTTCACTATAAGCTCAAAAGTTCTCTTTTGGCCGCCAAAAAGATTAAGTCAATCACACAACAACAAGCAAATCCTAAATATAAAAAAAAATTAATATGCGCACTTCTCTGCTGCTGTCTGGTCCACTATGTTCCCTTTCAATTTGATGACTATTTCCTTGCGATACAATCATAAGACCCAGTGATTCTATGTTCTTATATAAGGTCTCTTCCTATCTTATGCATAATGCTAAGAGTGACCTTAAGATATAAATAGAGAATCCTTAAAACTACAAAGTATTCAATCCTCTTAGATAATCGAGGCGACGTTGTTACTAAAAAGAAAGCAAGATCCATTTTCTAATACTTTGACTCCCAAATTCACCCAATTTATCAAGGATAGTCAAGGGCAATATATGTCAGAAAGCTTTGAGATGAGCATTGGAGTAACTTAGCATTGGAGCATTGGAGTAGCATATGGAGAAACTCAATAAGCATATAGTTGCTGGCTAAACGAGACAGAATCTAGTTTGTTACGATCTTATGATTTATTGCAATGGTTTTGTAGAATGTCTGAAAGGTATATATTCGAAGGATCCACTGAGGAAGAGCTCTTGCAATCTTAGATTTGGAAATGAAATTTTTTCTTTAAACAACTGATATTACAAGAATGTGATATCAAGGTAGACTTTTCTAGGTATTTTATTGTGAGGGGCTCTAGGATTCTGATGTCAAAGACCTTGTTCAGAGAATTTTGCAAATGTTGAGTTCATTTTAGGCATTTTGTAGCATCCATGGGTGAATTTAGTAGTTTTATAATTCTTATTGCTCCCCAGGGCACCATCTACTAGACATGTTTTATCTTGAAAGCCAGTGGTATACATCAACCTTCAAGTTGAAATATGTAGCAAAGATAAAAAATCAGGAAAATAGATAATCAATCATTCGTTTAGAACTTAGAACTCTATTGATCATAATCAACGTTGCCTTTTGAATGATCAATGAAATTCTAAGCTCTGGATCGATGACCAATGACCTGTGCTCCTACACATTCCATCTAGCCAACCATTGAGCTCTCTTTTCCCTCCAGCAGGGCTTGAGGCACTGCAACCCCATTGCCATGATATAAGCTAGGTTAGGGAGACGAGCATCGTCCATATTGACCACCTTCTGAAAATAGACAATGTGGCGATCAAGGGCCACCCTCTAAAGAGGCAAGAATCTCGTCTCCTGCAGTAGAATTTGATATGGGACTGTGGACTTCACCCCTAGTGCTCGTACCAAGAAGGCTTTCTGCACCTGCTCCAAGTCATTCCAAGTAGCGAGGGATACTACTGGGCCCCATACTTCAACCCCATATAAAAGGACAGGCTCCACTAAGACCTTGAACAGGTGTGACTGATGGGCCAAATCATACAACTCCGCTCTATGACTATTGTTTTGCATTGCATATAGTGCCTTCCAGCCCGCCGCTCGTAGCCATATGGATGTGTCCCAATGCATTGTATCCAACCTCCTTGTCCCTTGTTGAAAGAGTTGGAATTATAAGTAATGATTGGGAGCACTCATATCTACTTCTCTTCAGACATTGTTGCAGACAAAGCCACTTAGATAGAGATAGAGGCTGCCATGAGATAATTTATCTGGCAAGGAGATTACAAAGTGTCATGGCGTGCAATCTCATTCATCCTAAAACCTCAGGTAGATAAGCATGCACGAATCTATTTAAACAGACCTCAGCACTGGTGGCTAGACTGGTAAGGTTTGCCTTATACGAAGAACATGGTTCCCCTGCCTTATCTTTGGTTGGAGAAATCTAAACTAGTTGGTAATAGTTCATCTATCATCAGCTCCCAGAATTTGCATTTTATCAGCTTCTTGCTGCACCACATACATCCATGATCACGAGACAAATTCTCGATGCCTGGAATGAAGTGTCCCACTATTTCCATGCAGATGCAATCAATAGTCAGGAGTTTCATTTTCTTGGCATCATAAGATGCAACCAAATGAGGTCATTTGGCACTTAAGCACCCATGGAAATATAAGGAATAGAGCTCATCTGGACTCAACACTATCTCTGATCTTAGAGAAGGTGATGATTGGATATCAGGGAATCAGATGACTCAGAAGATTCAGTGTTCCCTTACAAACAGAAGTATCTTTGAAGCTGTCATACAGGCTTAAACAAACTGGGCAATACTCCAGGATTGATTTACTGGAGTTGTGGTAACAAGAAGAAATCCAAAGTTTGCAGAGTTTACAATATGATTCTTGACCCTCCAGACTTAAAGACCTCAATAGTTTGGAGGTGCTCTAATGATGTTGGCATAAATCTCACTGTAGTAGGTTGCAATGCCTATTGTCCACAAAAAATTGTGCTATCTAGATGGTTGTTGCCCAAAGTCTTGCTTCAAATGCAAGAGCAGGCAAGAATAATCCGGAGTCTCTAGCCATTGCCCTATTGTATAGATTGAAACTAAATCCTTCAATGCCCACGACGCTCCCTTTTTTTTTTTATCTTGGACTAGAAATCTTTGTAGTGCTACTATAGCCTCTTCCATTACCGATTTCTCAGAATTTCTTCACTTTCCTAGTGCATTAGGTGGCACCCTAAGGACACTTGCTCGATGGACAATTTCAAAACACAGAAGCTCACCATATTTCCCAACCTCTTATTTTTAATTGTTGAAGGCATTCTTTGAATCTTTGCTTGTTGAAATAGCTCTGTCTCACAGGAAACTAAAGGGTCTGGCAAATGATCAACATTGGGACACACTTGGAAGCTATTATGGTTTATTTGCATTTTTCAGATTATCTTTGATCAATGCTCATATTGATGCTGGTATTTGCAGCCAAATGAGAGGAACACTTTGAGATATCTTCTAAGCTCATTCTGCAATGTATGGATGACACTCTTTTTGACCCGGATGAGCTGGAGATCATTTACAATATAGTGTAGGTCGATCTTCTAGAACTTAGATCTTTCTAAATTTTCAAACTGATGTTGTAGTCTGAAAAAAACATTTGAAACTCTTAATATCCTAAGGTCGCAGCAATTTTGTCCATTATAAGCTATGGATCTCTCTTTCTTTTGTTGTTCCCTTCTTGGGATTGAGATTGCAACATCAAATGTGTTTACCCATTGACATTGTTGTAATATGTAGCAAAATAACAGAGGGTTCCAGGGAGATTTGATATGGATGTAAAAATAACAATTTTTTTTTTTTTTTGAAGAACTGTGTCATCAATATATTAAAAGAATGGTAATGTTACAAAGCAAGTGAGGAGGAAGGAGAACTGCCCCAAAGAGACAGCGATACCTCGACACTCCACAACAAACTCACAGAAAAACTGCAACTCTACTGCTGTACAAACCGACCATCACCATCTACAACACCCAAGAAGTCCCGCCAAATGGCAAACTTCCGCTCTACTACTCCCGGGAACACCAGAAAGCTTTGAAATAGCTTGTACCTAAGTCGAGGAATCGAGAGGGCCGCAGTCAGCCGAATCCCCCGAAAGATCCACAACCGCCGCCACTTCCAAATCAGCCACACCAACCAAGCCACGACAGATGCAAGGCTTTGCCGCCGCAAGAGCGCCAAGCACCAGATACACATGAAGCAAAGAATCGCCGGCTAGTCAATCTCACCAAATAGAGCCCTAACCCAATCCCAGGCAGCCCGCAAGTGAGGGCATAAAACCGCATAATGCTCCACAATCTCAATGATGAAGGCCACAACAAGGGCAGAGAGGGCTCACACCCGCCTAAACCGACTCACAAGGGCATTCACCCCCGATACAAATGGTGCACCACCGCCACGTAGCACCCTAACCTTCTGTGGGGAAGTGAGCTCCATGTCCACGCCCAAACCGAAGGCCATCGAGAACCCTAAGCCGCAGAGACCACTTGCCCGGCAAGGGGGCAAAGGTGTCATGAATAGCCAAAGACCCTGTAACAAGACCGCACAAAGCAAGAAGACACAACATCCGGATGAACCTTCCAAACCTGCACCACCACATCATCCCGAGGGACTATAGGTATGTGTAGCGAATACTCCCCGCCACGCGCTCCCGTGATAGCCCTACCACGCCTCAGCGTAAAGCGAAGCTCGAAGAACTCCCACGGCTAGCTGACCACCCCAATACCAATCCTCCAAGGTGAGCATAGCAGCTCGGCCTCCACGGCCTCAAGGTCCGAGCATGCACACGCGGGCGCCAAGGGCAAGTGCGCAGGGGGTAAAGGAACCCACAAGAAAGGAGAAGAATGGTGATAAACTGAGGCATAATCTAGCTGGAAGAGCACACGCACATGATCCCAAGACCGCAACACTCCTGTGAGAAAAGGGGATGCATGTGGGAAAGGCCGGAGACCATATAACAGTGCCCAGGGCAGCTCCACATGCACAGACGACTTCCCAAACGCCACACAATGGCGAAGAGACTGCAACAACAGTGCCGCACCAGGAGAAGATGCTCCATCCTGCAGAATGCTCCAAACAAACTTGGAGACCAAAAAAATAACAATTTATGAAATCATAGACCATATATTTCTAAAATAATTGAATGGGTTGTTATATAAAAAAAACAAAAATAGATTCAAGATAAGAAATAATCGTATTAGCTCACTGGGTACATTTGGTTAAAATAGTCTTAATAGGATATTTGATAGGTAGAGATTTGAGCCCCCGTATTTCATATTCTAAAATCTTAGAATAGTCTTAGACTATTCTATTCTATTCTATTCATATAGAGGTTTGATATTCTCTCAAAACCTTAGGCGAAATCGTATTTCATATTTCAAAATTATAGGCGCCTCCAATCATAAATGACTATAAACGAAACGAGAGGTGCCTAGAGGCCCCAACGTACGATCGGGGTCGTAGGATCGATGAATCCGACAACTGTGGTAGTCTAGGGTGCACCTCATTTTATTCATGTAATTTTCTCCTACATATAATATAAACCACTACCTTAACACCAAAAAACTAGTAAAAACATAGGCTTGCGGCAAGGAGAGGTAGGACTTTCAAGCATGGGCACTATGGGAGAAAATTGCTATCAAATGGAGGTCCGGCTTATCATGTAAATGTCCTCATAGGTATAGAACTTCAGTAAAGTCAATATGAAAGGAACATGCATATATCAATTTTGGGAACTAAGTTATGCCTATTAAACTATAATGGTTAAGAACATGTTTATATGATGTATAGTAATTTGCAAAGGATTAGCAATGTTACCTTGTATACAACGATAGGTGCAGTTGGTACGATGCTTTTCATTTTCTAGAATAGGATGAATAAACTTATGGAGCTTGACATGACATATATGACAAGGAAAAAGGGATTTTGCAAGAGGATAGGCGGTCAAGGACTTGGAAAAGAAAAGACAATTGGTGCAGGAACGTATTGATAACCTTCTAATTTGCATGGTAAATTATATCTTATGGGAAGTGAGTAAGATTTTAAGCAAGTTTAAGCATATCAAATAAACTCCAAGATGCTGCAAGGTAGATTTAGTACAATATAAAAAGTGGAGAACTCATCATACTTTTCTATAATATTTATAAATATCGGGTGATTTAAAGCGTATGGAGTTAGGAGGCCAAGGCATTCATTAAAACATTGGTGGGTGGGACACTCATTACATCTGCTACTACTGATGCACACTTGTCAAATGGAAAAAGAATAAAATAGAATAAGGCTATCTTATATTGCCTTATCATCCACACCGAGAAAAATTTATCATTATAGATAATAATATTAGTACTAGCTGAGTGTCCAGGTGGAGGAGATTTTTGATGGTAAACCCACAGTGACACTGTCTGCATGAGTGGTATTAGTTGGAAGTAGTGGTGGATTGTTAGTGGTTGATGCCACGTGATACCTGATACCCAAGCAGCTATTAAACGAGATGCAAATCATGCCATGTGGCGAATGAGGTGGCATCACCTCTTTCACCCAGATGTCTAAGAAGCATTTTATTTTATGTTCATTTTGCATATCACAGTTCATTTTATGCTTGTTCCAACAATATTATTGCTTTTGTGTGCACTATATATAATATGATAATAATTATAGAGTACATTTATTGATTTAGACAATAGATTAAAAAAGGCTATAATTTTTAGCAAACAATTTCACGACTTTGAGATGTTAGTGGCAGTTTTTGGGCCTTTATTAGCTAACAATTCACAAGTTTGAGATGTTAATGGCAATTTTTTCAAGCTTTAATGTAATCAAGAGTTTGAGATTTTAAAGGCAATCTTCTCAGGCTAGAGTAAAGGTAGGACAACATTTAGAACTGTCAATCCAAATGATCAATTATACAACAAAATTTAGGAGCGTCAAACCAAATGGCCAACCATACAATATGTTTGTGCGAGAAATGTGGATATTGTGTCAATGGCTCATTCTTTCAAATTGCCGTTGTGACAAAATTCATGCATTTGGTAGCTCTATCTGGTGTTGAATTAGCATCACCTATGCCAAGAGAAAGCATACATTGAAGGAGTCATCCTGCAGCCTAAGGGAAGGATACTGTTGACATGTAAATTCAAGAAATCCTAGAACATCATGCCTCGACAAAGAGGTGCCCTTTTATAAATTGAAACACGTTTACAATAGAATCAGATCCTAATACCATTAAAAACATCGAGGAAAGGAGAACAAATATAGTATCAAAACACGCCATCTCAGAGTTGTAGATTCATAATTTACCAAGAACTCATGAAGGGAAAATTAAATATTTTTGTTTCTCCAGCAAAGTATCAAAACATATAGGAGGACAATACAAGCATCAAACAAGTCATCATTTACTTGGTAACCACATCTGCAAATGTCTTTTGCCCATCTCTTGTCAATGAAAGAAGCTTTCTTACTTCGATGCCACTGTTGTTTCAAGACTATGTCATATCAAATTTGTTACATTTGTTACTGTAGATGTCTCGTGTCTATCCGCCAGTCCAATTTAGATCTAACTCTGATAGTACAATTTCCTCGACAATGCCATCTTCTGAAGCAAGAATTAATATGCAAGTTTATCTATATAATTGGTTTTCCAATGCTTTCCATCATGGTATGATCAGATGGACTTTTGGAGAACAAATAGAGATAAATATCAAAATTTTCTGAATTGGCCTGAGTTCATGCAGAAGTATAATCTAAAATCTACTTGTAATTGTTGAAAAATAATGCTACCACCAAAGCAGCCATTCTCAATTCTGCTTGTGAAATGTTAAGGTTAGCAAATCGTCATCCAACTGGCCTATTGCTAGAAAAACAAAGCTGGAAATTTTGCAGGTATAGAGATGAACATCTCCATTTCATCTATATATTTTGGCATTTTTAAATCCTATGTATATCAGTGCACTTGAGAACATGCAAAGGCCTGCCACTTACGCATCTGTAAGAAAGTCTATGATGTCAAAGGTGTAGTTTATGGTCTTTCCAGAATCAACCCACTGAGATATACCATCTCTAGTGCCACAGTGTTTCTCGAGTTTAGCGCTCCATAAAGATCTATAGTGATTTGCAAATTGTATTGGTTGCAAAAAAATGACAAGTCAGTTCATGAATGTGCACTCTCCAGAATTGTATAAAAAAAACCATGAGATTGACGTTTTAGACATTAGAAGCATTATAGCCATAACCATTAGCCCATTGTTATTTCCGACCAAATAAACCTGCAAATATATACATGCAGTTTGAAGACAAACAAGCATCAAGAATTACATTCATCATTCTACAACTGTTTCATATATCAATATTGTGAATAAGAAATGGATTAAAAAAGAGCAAAGCTTTCTCTATCAATAACTTCACCATTCATTTCACATACATCTGTTTAAGGTCCTCGGCCTTATCCACGTCGAACCCATCGTCAAATGTATGCTTAAGATCAGTTCTAAGATCATCTGGAGTCATGGCGCAACGAAAAGGCCTAAATGCAAATAGTATATTAGTAAAAGGGGAACTGATAAAGACTAAAATAGGAGCCATGTCAAAGTCCATGACTTGGCCTATAGACAAAATAAATGCACAATAAAATTGTGAAACAATCAGGAAATACCTGTGATGAAATATTTTTTTCCAAATTTGACAGTAAGTGTTGAAATTGCATTCTTCACTATCTCTTCTTGACATATTGTGTCACACAACTTAGCATATAGTCTGTATCCAAGATATTCCATAGAAAATGTTAAAGGCATTTCTTTGATACTGCTCATCTAGAAACTCGAAATGCCATTACAAAAACTTGGTGAAACTTTTCAAAAACAAAGGGAGATCGGGGAAAATGATTAGTGACAGTTAAGGATGAGCATGGATTTGCAAGATATAAAGCCATGGATTTGTGGAGCATCATGAGATGGGAAAAGGTATGCCTATAAATGGGACCAGCTCTAGTATTGATCTAATATTTGTTCCTTTTCAAACTTTGCAGGCTTATGGAGTGAATGTGGATTCAGTCTGTCCAAGAAAGAGAAGTGGAAAAACATGCATAACTGCTATAATTCATGATTTTGTTGGATATGAGGTTCGTCTTGACATTACTTCATTGGTTATTGCAACTTTATGTGACATTGTTTAGATAACATGTTCTTGAGCTTTGTTTCAAAGTTCTACCGAGCTTTAGGAACATAACTTCATGCTGAATAAGACATTCAATGATGTCCATCCGAAGGCCATTTATGCTTTACTTAATTTCTGGAACTAAAACACCAAAATATCTTTCTTGAGATATTTCAAATGTTTTAGTATTAGTAATAGTCAAGAAATTTGTCACTGCACATCATGGACCTTTGATTCTTTACATCGTGCTCGGGGATATCACTTCATGGTGAATAAGACAATCGATGATGTCCATCCGATGATTTACTTGTTCCTAGAGGACTTGCAAAAAAAATGGACAGTGTACAGGGGAGGCGCAACAATCATTCTAGATCAACGGCCTTCAATCCTTGGCCTGCCTATGTCTAGATAATTTAAGTAGCACAAAATCATCATTAGCATTAGCTCTTTTTATTATTTGGGTCCCATGGCCAATTTGGCCTCCGTAGACATTTAAAATCTACCTACCTACCTACCTACCTACCTACCTACCTATCTATCTATTTTTAGATGTTTTAGTGTTAGTAATATTCAAGAAGTTTGTCACTGCACATAACCAATTGCTTCAATTTGTCATGGACATTTGCTTCTTACAGCTGCTGATGTATTGAATGGAAAGAGATGCACAACCTACCCCGCTATAGAAACTGTGATTGATCTCATTTTGGAATGATACGCTTATAGCTTGTTCTAACCATTTTAAATCCATAAAGCCTTTTTTGGATACACTTGAAGGCAATATTTCTAGATGCGACAGTCATCTATATTTATTTCTAGTATATCATAGTTTCACTTATAGTGAAGGATAACATGGAAGAATATGGAGCGATGGTTCCATTTCAGGTATTATAAGCTCTCGCAACAAGGCCAATATGGCTCCCGCTCTTCTCATAGACACGAGATAACACCCAATCATCTAACTGCAACCATAAGAGTTTGCATACGCAACCATTTGCAAATCAAATAAAATGCATGAAGCATACTATACAAGATCCTCTCACTTCGTATCGGCAAGCCTGTGCCAGCCGGAGCATGTCGAGCCAAATGCTTTCGCCAAACTTCTCTTCAATGGTATATCTAGTTGTTCCTGACACTCCAAGCCAACTGTCTATCGCCAATGCAAGGGGATGCAGGATGTAAAAGAAGGATGAGACAAAAAGGAATATATGCGAAGAAGAAAAGAAGGAAAGCGTCCAGAGAAATTGGACAAGCTTCGTTCGTGGTTATTAGGGAAGGGAATTTTCGAAAAGCAGAGAATGTTTAAGGTTCATACTAGACTAATCTTGTTTAGACTAGCTAACTTATCCCATTGCTTTGCAGCAACAAAAGTGAAGGGCCAACAACAAAAGTGGAGGACCCGTACAGGCTTTTAAGTTCTACCACACCGGGGATCATTATTGTATATCCCTATTAACCAACTCCTCATCGTATACCCCTAGTAACCAAATCCTAAAGATAAGAGACATTGGCAAGGTCTGAACCCATGACCAGTGTACTTATTTTAGAATTACTAGGCTTATATCAACTCGCCACACATTCGTTGGCAAAACTTTTGCCGTATATGCACACTTTGTAGGCAAAATTTAATCCCACTTTAAGAAATCTAGATCCAAGGGGCAACTCTAGGGGCATTACTTTCAGCCTCATCATCCTAGTGCCACTTGCCATGGTCCCATTAAATTTTTAGTTCTTGCTTAAGATCCATACTAGACTAATCATGTACAGACTAGCTAGTTTATCCCACTGTTTATTTTTTAATTTTTGTTTAAAGCCCATATTAGGAAGTCGCGAGATAGCCAACTCTAGTAGATACCCGGGGGGTTCACGTATGTATTCCGTAGAATACATGTGCGTGGACAGGAGAGGGGTTTTTTCGAAAAAAAAAGGTACGTATACGTGCGGTGTGTCATACGTTTTGGCGCCTGGACTGTATGCATTTTCACGGTTCTGGGAGGGTTTTCTTCGATCAGGTAAGGCGTTAGAATACGTTTTGAGGTCTAGGAATCTGAAGCTTGCTGCCAGGTTAAGGGATTTGGTGTTTCGGAGGTAATCTTTTAGCTTATTTGTCATTTTCCCTTGCCTCATAAAATAAAACTCTGTTACAGAGTTCGGTTATGTGGGATGGCATGGGCTTGATATGGCATGGGCGTGAGTAAATGTTTGGTGATTAATATTATGCCCTGAACTCACTTAGATATTTCTTTATTTGATTGAATGTTATTAATATATGCCATAGAGGTCTCCTTAATATATGTCATTGATCTCCTTTGCTGTGCAGGGCAGCTTGATGTTGCAAAAAACTTGATTGTCGGCATGCCATTTCAGCCTACTACTTCACTATGGAGAACATATCTTGGTGCATGTGGCAATGAATCTCAAGGAACATGGGCAGCTGGGTAACTGTCTAGTTTGGATCTTAAAGATTCTTCATCATATGTTTTACTCTCAAACATACTAGCTACAAGTAACAAGTGGGATACTGAATGCGAGACAGTCCCCTTTTTCTACCAGGAAGAAAGCCAATACTAGATATTTGTTCTTAATTTTGTTTAAAAGAATCAAAGTACATTGGGGTGGCACAAGAGACAGAGATGCAAGTGAAAGGAAGATTTGTATTCTTGATTTTTCGAACGGTCCCATGCGTTGGCATAGTCGGCAGATAATAGTCATCTTCTTTCCTCTCCTGTTGCCAATCTTAAAGCAAGGGCTAAGGAGCCAAGCTCTTTAGCGTGCTTTATGATATCTTGGGTACAAGTATTCCCGAATTTTGATCCTTCACCAATTTTTAATCTACACCATACTTCAAAGATCAAGTTTTTGAGACGCTCATGCTTTTAACTTGTCGGGCGGTATGGAAGGCAGTCCCCATGCACGCAAAGGCCCTCTCGTGTTGTGCCGCTTTTGCCACATTGGACTTTTGCAATATGATCGTGCTAATGAATATGTCGATGGAGCTAAGAATGTAAGTAGGCCTATTAGAATTTGAAGTTGTTTAATCGTCTAATAAGATGTATGTTGATAGCTGGATCCAAACATGGCCTGCATCTTCTTGAAGGTAAATGCACCTAAATTTCTATGCTTTATTACAATGGCCACTTCGTTATGTCTTTTATTTTCCAGTTCAAGATATGGCTGCAACTAGATGATGAACTCAGAGCTGCAAAGCAGTTACTTGATTGTTGCATCTCATGAAGCCATGGCCTGCAAAAGCACAAAAGATGTTGTTTCTGCACTCTCTAGCCCCCCTGGAATTAGAGAAATTACCATCTACAGGAATCTTTTATCTCTGGCATTGGAAGATTTAAAATGTCAAAGTGACATGTTTGAAGTATTTGAAGAAAGCTCTTGCACGCATGGCAGAACTTGGACCAGAGACGTTATTTGATTCTGAAGATAAAGGACAAGGAAGCCACCTGGTTTCCAGGGTGCTCATGGAACCGTGGTTTGGTCAAGGCAATGCATGCGGTTCGAAATATCCCTTCTTCTAACCATAGCCGCAATCCTTTCTCAAGAAGGGCGGGGATGATCCCGGGAGTTAAAGATGGCTTCAATTTACTTGGAGAGATGCCGGAAGGTGATATTTTATCCGCCTACTTTATGCACATTATTATTATTATTATTACGCACTAGTGATGCAAGTAGATTTTATAAATGAATTGTTTTCATTGATCCTTGTTTTAACAGATTCATTTGTTGATTTTGTCCCAACCAAACTGTGACAAGTTTGAATGAGAACTTCAATGTATATTTAAGTATTTTAGCCTTTCACCTATAGGGCAGAACTAATGTATCGTTGCAACAGCATGCCACAGTGTTTATAGCCTGAAGATTCAACTCATATGAACGATCAAGTGGCTGAACTCTTGTTTTGCTAAGTTTGATAAGGAGCTTATAGCTTGAATACTTAACTCATATGAATAATAAAGTGGGTGCACGCTTTGTCCTGCCCACTTTTTGTGATATGTAATGTTGTACAACTTTTGGATATTCTTTATTTGAACTACATTCATGTGCCGTTCATCACGTTAGAAAGAATGTGCATGTATTGCAAATAAGACACTCAAATGCTAGCCATGGATGTCTTATAGTTCTATGTTTAACCCTAAATACTGACTGGATGTAACATTTGCAAACTGGATGTAAAAATACGGTAGAGGGTAGGATACATGAATGAAAAATGGACGTAAAAATAAGGTTGAGGGTAGGGCAAGAAGTGCTTAGACTGGGTGTAAAAGTATGGAATCGGGTATGAGTCTTCGACAGTATGGGACCGTATACATAGGGGTTTCTATGGAGGGTCAGCTGTATACAGAGGGGTTTCTTCTGACTTGATGCACGCACATGCCATATGCCCCTTATATAGAGGTGAACCCCCCGGGAGTAGATACCTACATATCCTGTGCCAAATGGACCATTGGGTACTAACAGAAATTTCTACTACGTCTGGGTTAACCCCCAGCAACTCCCATCAAGAAATGACATCTAAAACAAGGTTTGAATCCCTGACCAAAGTGCACAAATCTTAGGCATCACTAGGCCTCTACCAACTCACCACACGTTCATTGACCAAAACTTTTTTCAGTGGTATATCTAGTTGTTCTTGACATCCCAAGCCAAGGGTCTGTAGCCAATGCAAGGGGATGCAGGATGTAAAAGAAGGATGAAACAAAAAGGAATATACGCGAAGAAGAAAAGAAGGAAAGCATCCGGAGAAAACGAACAAGCTTCGTTCATGGTTATTAAGGAAGGGAATTATGGAGGGTTAGGCTGCTAAAATAAATAAATAAATAAATAAAATCATTAACTATGTTTCTTTAAACTATGTGTATCACTAATTTTATTATACGGTATACCTAACATGTAGGAGCATACCCCATATATGAGGGTTGCTATCTACGGCCTAGATGCAGGCACAAATCGTGAATAATCCCATCTAATAGTTGCCAAAGCCACCCCTCGTGCCCTCGTATGAATATACCCTAGACATTAATGGTGTAGATTTTCAAATGGACATACAAATGAAATGTTGAGTGTAATTATGATGTACGTTGTTCTCTAGGCAGACCATGCTCACGAAAGACTAAATAGCCTAATCGAACCAGAGTCGCATCTATGTTGGTGTGGTACTAATTCTACGAGGAAAAAATACCTTCAACGTTATTTGAAACATGTGAAGCAAGATATATGGTAAGACCCAAATGCACTAATACAATATAGATTATCCTCAATAATTAAATGACGTATGATGTTATGAACTTCTTCTCCCAAATCACTTCATTACTTTTAGTTTCCTATAACACTATGTTCGGGATTGCGCACAACAATGTTGGCAGATAATAGTTTGTTTAGAAAAAACCAATTTGCCATCATTGTGAAGAACCTCATGAGAAAATAACACATTGTTTAATACATGGTTTTATAAAAAACAAAAACATCTAAAGAACAAAACTAGGAAAATACTTCTTCACCAAAATCGATTTAGAGCTAGGGTAAACTACTATTAATATTTCAATTAAGGCATGGTGTCGATATGCCATGAATCATTAAGGATGTTATATTTTTTATTTTACTATCCAAGAAAAGATTAAAATTGCATGTTACATGTCCCAAGCTAATAATTTAGAAAAAATAACAATTTACTGCACGATGAAGAAATATTTTAAGACATAGAGAATTCATTTATGGAAAAGAATTGAAAATGACAAAGTGAGAACGAGGTTAAAAGTTTCCTTTCCCAGACAATTTTACCAGAAGCTAGAACATACGTGATGGAATGACAACATTACATATAAGAGAATGTGGGTTTACCCTGCATTCTAACAAGGAAAATCACGCCGGCGCAACTCTGCCATAATGCAGGGTAAACCCACATCCAGTTAAGCAGAATGTCAAGTAAACTAGAATAAAAAAGCGGGAATATCAACTAAAATGCAATTCACGAAAAGAAAAATTGCCCATGTGGCAATAGCGGATTGGCAGATAGGGCACAATTCAACCTAACCTTGCTTTGCTTTTAAATAATGTTGTACAAAGTTTACACTAGGTGACACTAAATTGGTATCTAAAATGATTATAGCCTATTCCACACAAATCTTGTAAGGTTAGAATTTTCAAGTCAAAATTCAAAATCACGAACAAAACATGGAATCCATGTAAGGAAAACAAAAGATTGACGAAGGGAGATCAAAACAAAAAAGGAAAATAGAACAGAAACCGTTTGCCGTATGTAATCAAAAGAGACGGGTCAATATTCCAACCGCCAAAGGGCGTCGAATTTTGAGGGGTCCATTATTCACCAATTCTTTAATAAGTATGGGGTTTGTCTTTTGTCTTTTCAAACTTCTGCAGACGCACATGGCATTCCAAGAGCTTAATTTTCAATCTAAAGAGCTCAATTTTCAATCTACTGAATGTTGAAGGCTGTTTTTTTTTTTGTTTCCGGTTTCTTAGAACCAAAAGGCTTGACGAGCGAAACCCACGCGCCAGGAATTTGCATCGAGTGACTGACTCTTTCAAACCTTTGAATTTACTATCCTTTGAAAGCCTTAAACCTCGAGGATTTGACTGACTTTGATCCATCTTTGTTCTACACAGGCATCTGCAAGGTCATTTCTTCTTCCAGTCTGTTTATGCTGTATATATAAATAAGGAATCCGATGGTTCTGTGGCACAAACAAAACTACATCTCTTCATGGCTTCCACTCTCTTCTTGGGTTCAACAGCAATCTTCAGTAGCCAGACTAGAGCCCCTACTGTTAAATTGAACTTCAAGAGGACAGCCACAATTGCTCGCATTTCGCTACCCCAGGTAAAGCAGGAGCCTCATGAGCTAAAAATCAAGTGTAACATACCTGTCAAATGCCATCCTCAACTAGACTGCATTCGTAAAGAAGCCCATGCCTGGCTCCGAAACTACGTCTCTAATACTCAACTAGAAGGGGCTGATCTTCCTTTGCTCATCATGTCCATGAATTATTTAGGTGATGCTCAAGCTGCCACCAATCTTGTCAAGTTCTTCCTTTTCCTTGTCCCTCTAGATGACTTGATGGATAACTTTCCAGCTTCCATTGATGAGTCTATTTCTCGCCAAAAAATTGTCAACCACATTGTTGATGTTATGCATGGAAAAACATCTCAGCTGTACATGGAGGAATTCCCTTTGCTTTGTGCATGGGCGGATCTATGCGATGGCATTCGCAGAAATACCAGCGCCCTCCAATGGGAGCGCTTTGTAAAGGGTATGACCACATACTTACAAGGTTTGGATGAACAAGGCCAACTTCAAGTCAATCCAACCCTGCCTAATTATAATCCAACACTCTCTACCTATGCGACAATCCGAAGAAAAGTCATTGGAGCCATCCAGGCTTTTCCTTTGGTGCATGCTATCATTGGGTTGGACATTGAAGATGAGCTGTGGTACAATACATCCTTCCAAGATCTTCACAACTATGTGCTTGACCATATGGTATTTACAAATGATATTCTCTCATTTGAGGAGGATGAGGGTGTGATATGGAACATTGTATCCATCATGCAAGCAACACACAAATGTAATCTGAAGGAGGCCATATCATTGTCATGTCAGAAGGCAGAGGACATAGAGAAAGCATTCACAACTCAACTCCATGGTTTCAGATTCAGGTTTCGCCATAGACCACTTCTTCTTGCGTACTTAAATACATTAGCAGCTCATATGTCTGGGCACTTGACATGGCTTTCTCGTTCTCCCAAGTACGGGACACGTAAATGCAAGCTTATCCTCAGCGATGGCAATGCTCCAACCCTCCAATTGAAGTACATTGTCTAGCCTTTTGCATCAGAGAATTCTATGTCATATATGTTTTAAGTGTTCCCCTGATTTTTGATCCAATAAAATACATCCCAGGTTTTTTAATTATTCAATGCAATTCTATCTACTAAAATCCTTGAATGATCTAAAACTAGGATTATGGCAAACAAGGACTAAACGAAATCCTCAAGGAGTATGACATGACCTCTTATAAGACTAAATTCGAACAATTCGTATCATGAAGGGACTTGCCATTTGATGTTTAAGTAACTAAAAGTATTATGTCTTAAGGTTAGAAAGCTTGCTTGAGGACAGAACTTGATGTATGCATTGACAGAAGACACTAATCAGGATGTGACACTAATCAGAAGACAGCTCTAGATTATTAAGATAAATTAAAAGTAAGGTAGAAATCATGATTTTAGGTCTTTCCTGGATACTGACAGCGACACTATTATAATTTTTTTTTGAAGGATAGTGACACTACTTATTATAATGCTTGCTATCAGACACCAATTCAGTTCTTTTTGTGCCTGAACACGTTTTACCTCCAATGCTCTGGACATTCAGAATCTGGAACAATGAAGAGTTTTATGCAGTTACTTAGATCCTTCCATTCGTCTTTTGAAGGATTCAGTTCAATAGTCCTTTTTTCCTGAAACTAATAGCTGATATTTGGTCAATCTATGGCATGTATCGGTGCTGCTTGCCTGCTTGCAAAGGTCTGTAGCAACGTATGCTAACCTATATTAAAGATATTACATGAGAATAAAACTTACATGCTGGTTTCTGGTGCCGACACCAATATTGGATTCAGAGTACACCATACCTGCCATGGATAGAAGGCTTAATTCCCTCGTTTCTTTCTTGTCTTTCTCTCGTGTTTTCTTGACCCTTAATAGATGGTTAAGTACATAATAAGAGCGTAACAGCTGTAACCGGCCTGCTGATGAATTCTGCCGATAGAAGAACTGGATCCAGAATGAATCTGTGCACCCGATTCCTTTCATAGCCACTCCAAACGCCTATCATCGGTAGGAGAACATTTGATTCTTGTTGGGCAGCTATGTTTTGTTTTTTTTTCGCAACAGCGCCAACCCTTGGTGTCTATGTTATTTTTAAGCCTAACCTGGCACTAACCCATGGCAACCAATGGCCCTATAAGTTCTGCCATGCAGACAGTGTTTGACGATAGGGATGAGCCTGTCCCTTGGTTATTGGAAGAAATATGCTATTTATTACCATAGGAAACATCACTTGCATAAGCTGTTTAAGTAAAGACAATATAATAATGTGCTGATTATATACCCAAGTAATGCTTCAAGCTGCTGAGTATATCTGTTGGGAAAAGTTAAGGCTTGTGACCTTATTTGGCAGACTAATCCATGTGATCTAACGAGTTATGATGAGCAGGTAACAAAATATGCGCATGCAGGAAATATTTGGCAATGGCTTGCGGTGCATTTATTGGCACCCCATTTGGACTTGGATTCCAGGGGGATATTTGACTCGTGGAATAGGGGGTATTAGACTCGTGGTTTCGGCATGCACACTTATTCCACAAGCCGAATACCCCCAATTTTGGGTTGATATTAGGCAAGCCAAATACCTCCCATTTCTCCTTGGCCGGACCCCCTATCCCAAAAAGGTCCCAAAAAAGGGGGTATTAGACGTGTGGAATACCCAGGTGGTATTAGGCTCGTCTAAACTAAGGCTTGTATTGTGCAAGTCGAATACCCCCTTGGTTATACCACAAATCAAATACTCCTTGCTTATTCCACAAGTCGAATATACCCCCCCACCCCCCCTTTTTTTTCGTCAGACCGTGGACGTCAAAAACCCATCTTATCTTATCTCTTTTGAGCCAATTTGTGGCCGGATAATAGCCCCGATCAGGTCTTCTACCCTATTTTTATCTTTCATGTCAAGGATTTAAACTTTGCAGGTGTTTCTATCTTTCCCATCATAGATCTAGACTTTGCAGGGTTTTTGCAGGTCTTTCAGGACCTTCCGATTCTGAGGTAATTTTTTCTTCAGAATTTGATCTGGCCTGGTTTGAAGTTGGGTTTCTATGCGTTTTCTTATTAAATAGATACGTCATCACCTCGTTTAATCTTGTGGTTTGAGACTGTCAGTTCAAAAAGGATGGCTATTAAATATGGTGCCTTGCGCAAGATCAGAATGTTCAATCATCCAAAAATTCTCGTGTCACTGATAATATTACAAAATAAATGCAACACATTCTAACTTGCGTTAGAATGAAAGAACTGGGAGCACTTTTGGTAAGGCTTGCCCTGTGCTTCATTGACAAGCCTTGTTCCAAGATGAGCCAGAAAAACCAATGTTGTTTTGTGTCCTATACAAAATCCTCAATCTGTTGTTTTGTGTCCTATACAAAATCCTAAATCTGTTTCTGTCAGCAGGTTGCTTTTGTTGTTATGCAGTGCAGGTAGACTTTGTTTTCTTATCCGTTAAGGCAGAAAAAACTGATGCTAGTATTTCATTTGAAAATAAGAAGCGTTCAGGATCAGCAAGATGGACATATGCTGCTTTTCCAAGTTCCAATGATGAAATAGGCCTCCTATTCCCATCTAGTGTAAGAACGTAACCCTTCTGCACAAACTCCTCTAAAGCATGATTTCATTAATTGGAGAAAATAACGCAATTTTGAGAATTTTGAGCACACCTAATTTGCTCAAGCACCAATACTTTCACCTACTTCTCGAGTCCAAGATACATGAGGTCACAACATACACATATCCATACAAATTATGCGTTATACTTGTACGTGTACGTGATACTTGTACAAGCTTAATAATGGCGCTACAATCTACACCAATAATTCACATCAATAATTTTACTTCACTATAAAAGTAGCTCCATTCGGTGGTAGAGGGCATTCATCTCCCATAGCTTGCCTCCTCGTCCGGAGCACATCCGAACCATCAAGTGCCACATGAGCTATAATGATCTGTGTGAATGCGTGAGAAATGGTATCAATCTTGATCCATGGCTGCAGTCCAAAGCAGATGGTCCTGCGAGTGGTTGCAGGAAGCTCACTCGTGTTGTGATCCACCTTTATTGGCTTCCTGATCAGGAGATCTATGAGCTGAATGCCATCACCTCAGCAGGTGTTGATGATGAGTGAATCGTTGAAGACTTGTGTACCTGTCAAGGATATAATAATGATATATGAGCACTTCTAAAGTATGTAAGGATGTAATAAGCATAATTAATATTATTTGATGTATCGAACCTGAGAAATTTGTAAGGGTGTGCTCTTCGACCTCCACTTTATCTCCAAGCAGTCCCTAATTTCAATCACACTTAAATTACTCAAGCACAAATACTTTTACCTTAGTAAAATCCAAGATACAAAGCATGTTTTCACTTGACACACATATCCATACAAAATATGCATTATACTAATGTACGTGTACATCGATCTTGTACGCGCTCAATAATGGCGATACAATATACTCCAATAATTCACATCAATCATTTTTCAGGAGTATAAAAGCAGCTCCAATCGGGGGTAGAGTTCATTCATCTCCCATGGGTGATGATCAGTGAATCACCTATTCTGCAATGTATAGTGTAAGAGCTCTTGTAGTAAGATGAAAAATGCAGAGCGTAATGTAGTAATGTTTAAAAGCTCTTGTGTTAAGATGACAAATGCAGAGCGTAATGAATAATAACTAGTCTATTGTACCTTGCATGTTATATATGGTATAGTAATTACGTAAAAGAGCATTGCATACCTCATGAGTTCTCATCATCGTCGTTAGCTTCTTTAGCCACTAATTCTTGCAACTGAGCCCCCACACTATTGGGGATCACCACTAACAACGGCCTCGTCTCTACCGCCCAACCGTAGTCTATTGTTTTCAAATGTTGGTAGCATGGCGGGTCATTAGGATTGGGTCTCCACTTCTTGCTCCATCAATCCCTATATTGCATTGCATATGAGGTTCCCTTTTTGGCAACAGGCTCAAACCAAGAGACAAACACCTCTTCGTAATGAAGGAGATTAGGGTCCTCTATTGGGTCCTCTTCGGCAAAAGCCATCCACGTCGGGAAGTTATCATGTGGACTGATTAGCAAGAGCATTCCTTTCTTGACATCTTGGTAGGGGTCGAATATTTCAACTGGTTTCTTTGGTCTACCTGAGAAAGGCCCTACGTAGTGAGATGCTACAATGTGCTCATCCACCAACACGTTTTCGGGTTCTTCCAATGCATTTTGCCTGGTGTTGGGCCAGAAATCCTGAATGACTGCTCTACTGGGCTGAACGTCCCCAAGCACTCGCAACAAGGTGGACCAGTTACCAGTAGTCAATTACTTCATTCATATATGTGTTGGACCATGAGTGATCGCCAGCTCTAGAAATAGCTGCCCAATGCATCATGTACTTGGCAATAGAAGATCTCAATGCACCTATATCTTTCAAGCTCGCATATGGCTACACGACCTTAGGTGAACCTGTCGGAATGGTAGGTAAACCCTGGGCATCCTCCTTCCACATCCTGATTCCCTTTTCAGGGAGCCACTCCCTATGCCCTGGCCTCATCTTGTAGAACATTAGTGGCCATCCATCCTTCATGCAGAACTTGAAGAGTAGAGGTTCCAAATGACCACATAAACGGTCCTTCTTATCAGGGATAAAACCTTTCACGAATTCCTTCCAATTAGGAACCTCAGTCACAAGGTAAGGTGAAGGAGACTTGGAACTACACTGCCTGAAGAGTTGCATAAGCTCTGGAATAGTCAATGCATCTGATCTTCTCCTTGGAGTAGAGTAGTTTCCAAAGAGGGCATCTATGTCATCATGGGTGTGTCCAACCATCATGAATCCCAGCTGCGCTTGATCGAAGACACCTAACCAAACCAAGTATGACAAGTAAGAGAAAAGATATATGTTCTTGTTTTGACCTGAGCAATTGTCTAACTGCAAGTAAAGCCTCCTAGGCAACTTCTTCGGTACCATAGGGCCCTTGAGGGGAGGCAGAAAATCATTTCTAGTGCCATTTACCATTTTTGTCCTCAGGGCATCTGTGTTTAAAATTGCTCCACCCCAGCACCTTTCAAGATGATCTGTATGTCTCAAATGGCCCCAATTGTCCTCAGATTGATTCTCCAGTGTTTTCAAGGTATGATTCAAGGATCCCACATGAAAATTAGAATCATCAGGTCAGAGGTCCAGTGAGAAGTTGCCCAAGGCACCTATACCATGCCCGTGCATGAGAGCACCTGTAACACTCACCTTCAATCGTTCACCCCTCCATACAGACTTTGCTAGCTTTTCTAGACGAGGAACCATGGTCTTATTCTGATCCATCTTATCATGTATAATGGTTAAAGCATGTTCAGGAGATCGATGAGACAAAGCTCTCCATGACCAGTAGAGACTCCTGCATGAAAGTTGGGCTGTCATGTGAGATTTCCTTTCTACGGCAAGCTCCCTTCTTTCATTTGGATCTCTAGTCTTGGCAAGCTTCTCCTTTATCACAATACGGTATTACACTTAGAGAATGTTATCCTTTTAGCGATTGCTACCTCTGGGTGATTCTCCTTCCATGCTGACAAGAAGGACGAGGGAGAAACATGTTTTCCTGTCATCTCGTGCACGGTAATATTTATCTCTTGATGTATGTCCTTTTTAGTCAAGATGGAAGTTAATCTCTTCACATTCTCTCTAGTGCCTCCACTCGTAACCTTTGAGCGGTGTGGCATAGTCTCAGCATTTTCATCTATATACATAGATAGCACAGCAGTTCTAGCCAATGTATGAGATCTTGTCTTTTTAGATCCGGCATTTCCATGCTTCGCAATCCTGTGGCCACTCAAAAATAGCTTCCTCCATTTGTAAAATGTAGAAACGGGTATACCATAAGCACTATGCCATGCCTTCACGCAGACTTGCTTGTTGTTCAGCATTAGCTTTGTGACAGTTCCATTCTCTGAGCAAAGATCTAGCATATTGTACGCAAAAGTTGTGCGTTCTGAGCTTTTCATGTTCCAGTAAAAGGTCCTCATGCAGGCTATCTCTTTAAATGTGAAATTAGCACAACATCTCTTCATGCAGCAGAGCGAGGACCTGAACTCCAAGATAGCGTCAGTTGTGATTTTCCTTTCACATTTGTTTGGGGCGGAGCGTGGTCTGGCCCGCCTATTAACCATATGGTATTGTCTTTTTTTTTTTTGTATTCCAACCTCCGGCCTGATGGCATAAGGTTCTTTCTCGACATCTGTCTTCTTCACGGCCGATACTAGACTTGAAACAGGAATATTGTCTACTAGAACCAATGCTATTGGCCATCTCACCAAATCATGCACCTGCGTTATTTCTGCACAAGCCTGACAGCCTATAGAAATATTTTCAGGCATGGGGAACAGGTTCATAATAGAAACCCCTATCCATTCCTCACCCAGCTTCATGTCAGACACAACATGGTTTGGATCTGCGAAGACGATGACACCTGAAGCATAAGGCATATTGCAGCACTCATGCAGTAACGCGCATGTCTTCTCCACTAGTTGATCTCTAGAAATCCCATGCACTTCACTTGGTTTACTGTTTTCTACACTATCATCTTCTCTGACCTGCCAATTTATCCGTTTAATCTGCCCAGGTGGCGTGCAAACATCGGCTGCTTCATTATTAATGTCGTTTTTACACCAAAGAACAAAGCTACCGATAGCTTCCCCTAGCTTCTCCAATTCCGGTTCTGGAAACGGAAGTGGTATCTGTCCATCAAACACAACCACAACAGAAACTAATCAAATCCTCCGGCACAGGAACATTGTGGTGGTGCATGAAGTTGTGCACTCTGCCTTCTGCCACTTTCTTCCCCAACAGGTAGAATGACTGTAAAGCTTCCATCCTACAAAACAGGTCAGATTTTGCTCGTCAACATCGCGATCGCGATCCTCTGGACACATTGGCAGAAAAATATATGAATACGTCATCAGCTCTAACTAAAGTCTTCACCAGCTCTAACTAAAATCTTCATCAGCTCTCACTAAAGTATTTATGGCCCACTCAAATATTATTTTACTCTAGGATTTCAGGACAGAATACCTCCACAAGATCGCAGTCGCGATTATTTCGAGCGAGCAGATTTGGAACGTGTACCTGACGTTGCGTCAAACGAAAATAACTCAGCAGGATCACAGTCACGATTTCTTCAGGCGAGCCTACCAAGATCATCACACCTTCAAATGAAAGGAAATGGTGCATTGAAATTGCACAAGCAATTCCTCAAACTAAAGGTGACAGAAGAAAAGACCTGTGCTTGTTCCTCCGGACTGGCAAGAAAGTTGAGGACGTACAACAGATAGGGATAGTGATTGCTATGTGGGAGGGCACAAAAAACAATGTGCAGGACGCCATTATATGCAGCGTGGAGGATACACAGCAATTGCAGTTCCTGGAGTACGTTTTGCAATGGAGGAACTACGACCCCTCAATGACGACGGCTAGCAAGTTGAACAAACCGGCAACAGGGAAAAATGTCCCAACTAGTGCAAAAGGATATGGCTGGGAGCTGCAGTCGTATGAATCTTTGTTTCTATCCGGAATAAAGGAAGGAAGGAAGGAAGGAAAAATTTTTAACGTCCACGGAACCCAATCGGGTTATGGGACCAAGTACATAAGGGACCGAAGTCCTGGACCGAAGTCCAAACAAGAACATGGGCCGAAGCCCTTAAACCAAAGCACAACGTGAGCTAGAACACAACCGTCATGACCCGGATTAAAAACCACCTGGGAAAAAACCGTTGCCAGGATGACTATGGCTGCTCACCGATCCAAAAATCCATGCTGTTGCACAAGCAACAAGCATACCTTCATACCTCCAGCAGGCAAAGCTTCACCAAGCAACTCCAAACCGTAACCTCTTCACAACTGGGTGCTGGAAAACAGACGCCCCCAACGCCAATCGCCCAGACACGCAGGGAAGGCGGCGCTCAGAAAAACCGCTCAGGGAAATCGCCCATCGGAGGTGCCTCCTCACCCATCCACCAGCCCTGCGCCAAGGCGCCAGCACCCCCAGGTATGCGCGCAGGCGGACATCCACTCAGGCACACACAGGGGTGCCATCCTTCACTGCCGCTGCTCCAACGCCATCCATCATTGCATCCGCTCGGGCAGGCCTCAGGCAGCGCCTCAGGCAGGCGCCAGGCGCCAGGCGGAGAGGCAACGGAGGAGGACTCAAAGGGAAACAGGGATATGCTGCCAGGTTTCTCGGCATGCAGGAAAGGTTTGCTAGCAGACAAGAAACCACCGAGCATTGCGTTGAAAGCAAAGCGTGATGAGAAAATGCCCTCGATCATGGACACAAACTGGCTAAGAGCTCAGGCCAAGAAGAAGAATGTAAGGCCTGCCTCCATAGCAGAGGACTCTTCCCAGATCAGAGCCCTGTTTGTAGAGCCTGTTACCATGGCCCCTCCTTCAGCTATTATTAATCTGACACAGCCTCTGGCTATTTGTGCTCCACCTGTTACAACGAAAGAGACGTTGGTCCCCAACAAGCTATCAAAGTTCACGATCAACCTGCGCAAACTGACAACATCGGATAGTGGAGAGACTTCGTCATCTCGCACGCCTCCTTCTGTCACAGGTTTATCTTCTTCGAATACCTTGGCATGGCCCGTTATCCCTGAACTGCCAACTGAGCTTAAGTTCAATCCTGAGGAAGAACGTAAGTTGGTCGAGCAAACCGCACAGAAGCTTGAACAGTTTAAGCGGTTTTATCCGCTTGGTGTGAACTGGTTTATGAAGGTATCTATTTTTGATTGCGAGCCAGCTCCTGCTAATCTCACCCATCGAATGCGGTCGAACGACCATGTGCAAACACTAGTGAAGAGCTTCAAGACGTATCCTACAGAGGTCCTCACACCGGCCGACGTTGTCCCCTTTGACCCAATTACTAGGTGATTGTTATTATCCATCATATTTGTTTTGTGGCTTCTTATCTAATCGGTCTGCATTATTTCAGGAGAAAGGTCACCTGGAGCGCAGAAGCTTATTTAAAGTGCAAAAAATTTTGGATAATTTCTGGTAACCATAGTATATGTGCAGCTCAATTGCTTTGCGGTGTTGTTGGTGAACTGGAACAACGGCTCGAATTTGCTAAAGCCTACGCCAGGAGAAGGACCAGAGTGCTGAATGGAAATTTGTCAGATAGAGAATATATTGAGTTGAGCATTCAGTGCAATGAAGTCATTGCAAACACCATATACAGAGAGCCTTTGATAGAGAAGCTGCAACAACTACGGCATCAACACAAGGCATATGGATGTCCTCCGCAAGGGCCCATTGGTACTGCTACAACATCGGCATGGAAGGTATTTTGTATTTTTAGCTCACCAACATCGCGGCCGCGATTATGCTGACCATTTATTTTTCAGGACTTCCACGAGATAGCTACTACAACATTGAAGGTGAAGGAGCTAAAAGATGAAAATCAGTTCATTTTTATGGAGGAGCGCGTCTTCAAAAAACTAATGGAAGTGGCCAACAAATGGGTGAGCAGAAAACTCTGTGATGAACATGGGGATCTACCTGACAGGCCAACGAAGGACTTCTTCAACAAAACTTGGCTAAGATTCCTTAGAGGTATGTCTAATGCAGAGGTTTCTCAGCTGCTTGATGAGATTTTGGAAGGAAAGACATACCTTAAGGTGCAAGCGGGATATCACAGCAGGTATGATTGCAAGCAGCGCGCCATTGACATTAGAAGCTTGACCTTCATGCGCAGAGAGATTGTGTCCTATGCTTCCAGCTTGCTTCAGAAAGAATACTCTTCTTTTGAAGAATTGTTGTCTGAGTTTCCTGAGTTCACTGAACAGCGGATTCTTGATATTTCTGATTCGGATACAGAATACGTGAAGTCCAATTACAACAAAGATCATGTCGTGGGTAATTTGCCCGTTGCATTTTTAGAGACGATCAGATTCGATTTTGAAACCTGAAGAGGCTATCAAAATCAAACAGAAAAAAAATGTTGTTCACGCAGTGACAAAGGAAGGGATTCCTACGTCCACTCCAGTATCTGAGAATGCAACACTGGTGTTCATTGACATGAGGGGGTTCTCTACAATATGGAACTGCAAAAAGTACATGGAGCTCTTTACAAGAGTATCCAGCATGACAATTGCTAATCTTTATCACCTGGTTATTCTGATGCGGTCTGTGAACTTGCCAGATTGCTTGTACAGTCAAAAGCAGATTCAAGGCGGCTCCCATATTTCTGTAAGCACGTATGACGAGCAAGGATGGGAGAACAAGAAAAGAGTAAAGGAGTATCAGTATTACATCACCCATATGTGCATTAACAGAAGCGACTCCAGGGTAATGCCGATATTGCCTGAGCTGGAGCTTCATTTGACACCGGTGAGCTCAGCACCAAAGAACACCCCCTTGCCACCAATGCATGTCACTGGAAATGAAGAAGCTGATGAGAAAATGAGAAAAAAATGGCAGACTTACTTCACGGGTAAACCAAGATACAAGTTTGTCGGAATGGAAGGTGATCATGTGCTAAAGTGCCAGTTGAAGACATCATATGCTTACTACATTGTTGATCAGCTGGTGCCCAAGGATGGTTGTGTCCTTGATTTCTTCTCAGCTGGTACTGCTTCCCGTGTCGCCTTAATGCAAGGAAAGAAAAGTATTGCATTCGAGAGCCAAGGTAAAGTATGTCGATTTCTTAGGGCTTTCTTGCATAAGCTTGAAAGAATGGTTTGCCAGGGCACTGGGGAGTCATATGAAGAGGAGAAAGCAGACACTGCAAATGATCCTGACAAGATCAATATAAATATTACCCAAAAAACAGATATATCTAACCTTGATGAAATCTTGGATCAAATGGATGCACAGAGCTACGAGCAAAGGATGCAGCAGACGAAAAGACTTTTAGAGTCTACAGAGAAAGGTATTAATGCGCTAGAGCCTATGTTTTAAAAATTGGGGGCTTTAAACAAAAAATTTGATGCGTACATGCCTTTCTTGACAGACGGATCAAATTTCGAATACATAGGAATCAACGAGGAACTTGCGCATCATGAGGGTGAGCCAAGTGGTACACAAGAGCACCAGGTTGTAACCAAGAAAAAGAAGCTCTTCCACACACCAGAAATCGACTGTGGTGTCCAAAATCCCGCATCGGTGGAAGGCAGCGCAATGGATACTGAGACGGAAGAACCCGATCCACATCTCCAAGTCCTTGCACAGGCCATATCTGTAGACATCCCAGATGTAACAGGCTATACAGAGATGGACACATCCGAGGTTATAAGAAGGGGCTAGGAACATGTTGCTAGGATATCTACGGAGTTAGGTGTTGTACCTGAATCAGTATCAGAAACCCAGATGGAGTAAATTCTGCCGCTCTGGCAAACAATTGTACGCTGTTATTTCTATGGAATATAATCTATAAGGGTTTGAATAATTGCACAATTTTGTGTTCTTTATTATTTAGAGTTTTGTTTCTTGTCTAAACTTTCCTCTAGCTTAAGAATTCGGATCAAAAGAGGTAGCTAAACAGCTCAAAATGTTCGCCGCCGCGATCTTCGCTATCACTTTCTTGTCTGTCATCCATATTTAGACCTGTACGGACTTGTGATCTTCTATCTATGGATTAGCTAAGCAGCTTCAAATCTTCGCCGTCGCGATCCTGCTGAGTATTTTTACTCTTTCTAATGGATAGCTCTTACTCTGAAAGGAGCTTGGGATGGCCTTATAAATGTCGAATTCGGATACATCGCTGGTTGTGGCAGAAAATCATCAAAATAAACGGCAACTTTTACTCAGTTGCGACGACTTACGGAGTTTTATAGAGAACCAAGAACTTATTTCATACTAAACGAGAATTCCAAAATTCTCTAATTAATTAATTCTTGCTTTCTAATGCTTCGCAGAAAGAATACGTGATATCACAGCCAAACGCATCTGAAAACTTAAGTAAATTTACACCTTCAGATAACCTACAAGATAACATAATTGTGTCCAAGATTCTGTCCTCTAGGCTTCCTTCAGGAAAATCAATGTTGCCTCCCATTGCCTCTAATTTATCTACGAACATCGCATAATCCTTCATTTTCTTGGGTCTCGAAAATCTTTTCTGTTCAGTATAACTCGTAGATCCTAATCCAAATCCGTAATATGGCTGATTACGCCAGTAAACAAGATTGTGCTTGCATTTGAACCCCTCTTTTGCATAATTACTCACTTCATAATGTTCATAGCCAAAATTTTGAAAAAACGTCGATGCAGTTTTATAAACTTCAGCAGAGGTCTCATCATCTGGAAGAGGAGACTGCCCTGCTTTGAACCAACTATCAAATTTTGTGCCTTTCTCAATTTGCAAATCATAGACAGAGACATGTGCTGGATTGGCTGATGCCACCTGGGTTAGAGAATCCTGCCACAGTTCAATAGTCTGATGAGGAAGTGATGAAATCAGATCGACACTCCAATTCTGAATCCCAGTCCCAGCAATTCCCTCAATAGCATTATAAATGTCTTTCACGTCATGAGATCTCCCACAAGCTTTAAGCAACTCTTCACTAAATGATTGAACACCTAATGAAATCCTATTAATACCATATTCCTCTATTTCTCTAAGTTCAAAAGGACCATATGTTCCAGGATCCATTTCAATGGAAATTTCAGATGCAGAAGATAAACCATAATTCAATCTAACACAATCTATAATACGATGGAGTAGATATGGAGGAAGCAAGGAAGGAGTTCCTCCACCAAAGAATAGGGTTTCTAAAGGGCGCCCTAAATGGCATTTAGAAGTTGCAATAATTTCTCTACAGACTAAATCCACATAATCCAGCATTAAGTCATTCTGGTTGCTTGCCTGTTTGCCAAGCGCCATAATGGTGAAGTCGCAGTAGAAGCAGCGGCGGCGGCAAAAGGGAATATGAACATATGCAGAGGTAGGGCAGGCATCGAAAGCGCCTGAAACCATGTTGCGTTTGCCTTGAACTGAAAGGGCATGGAGACTTACAGTGTTAGAACTATGTCTGGCCACTGGTGTGAGAGCTGAGACAAGGCTCCATCTCCATCTCCATCTCCATCTAAACAGCGAAGAAAGGAGCCATGCTGGAGATGGGAGCGACATTTTAAACCCAGGATTCAATCGGACCACGACTTCGGAATTTCGGCTGGGGCATATTCAACTTCGGAATTTCGGCTGGACGTATTCGGCTCACAGTTTAGATTAGGTTGAATAGGCAGGTCGAATACCCCTTATGCCGGTTTTTTCCCGCTGGCAAACAAAACAGAAGATGCAGGCCGAATACCACGCTAGGGTATTCGGCTCAAAGTTTACTGGAATCGAGGCCGAAATGTGGTGCCAATATTTCTTTCGAATGGCTTGTACATTATATCGAACACTAGGCTGCAAATTATTATGAATTTAATGAATGTGATGTGATATTCTCTACATTTGAACTATTGAGCAAAGACGTTGCTGGCAGTTCATGGTTGATGTTATGCTAAGTTTCTAAGTCTACTGTAGAATTCACAATTTATTGTGACCCTAACTATGGTTGGACAGGGTTAACCAATGTGTACTTTATCCGGGCAAAGTGTGACTTCCAACTAGATTGCTTATGTTGGGCCCTAAGTATTCATAATGAAAGATGGTGGAACCCGTGAATTTGGAGTAAATTGCTGACTTTTCTATGTTTTGGTAAGGGGTTTGGTGTAAGAAAGTTTATGCAAAAAAATGCTTAGAACTCTACCAGGATGTTAGAGGGCATGTTTTGCCATGAATATCACTTGGTTGTTCTTTCGAGTATGGACAATTGCTTGGTTGTGATCAATCATCAAAGGAGTTGACCATGTTTTTAACTTGGTTGCTGATATGGGTGGGATGGGATTTATTCAGTCCAATCACTCTATGATTATGTACAACAATACCATGACCAGTTTTAATATACATGAGGCTTGAAGAATCAATGCAGTGCAAAGGATGTTGTTTTCCTTAGATTATTTCTAGAGACCCAGATAATTTTTGTTTTTAAAGGGCCACATGAAAAGCGTGACTATGTGAAAGATGTTTTTGAAAAAGTTGATAAGGGAGCTTTTGCACTCACAATAACGGTATGCATTAACGTGTTCTGGTTTGGTACTGTTAAGCAATGCTTCTAATATGTTCCAACATGGTCTGACTGCTGAAATGGGTGTTCTAAGCTATTCTGAATTTACATTCTTCTTATATACCTCGATTCATCTTATTGCTAGGTGGAAAGTGATTTTGTTCCTATTATGGCAAGATCAAAAGCAGTCTTATCAAGCTTGGCTGCAGTTTCAAAGTGGGGAATTTGTTATAATTGGGAACACTGAGCAGTGTGGTTTAAGGTGAAGCAGTTTAGTCCTTCAGTTTGGGAGGTTCACCTGGTGAAGCAGAAATCAAAAGACTAGAACATGTGCTTGATTTGAAAGGTAAAAGGGGGGATGACTGGTATACAAGAACAACAGTGGATTCAGCTTTTTTCAGATAATTTTATGCATTTATCTCCTTGATCATGTTCATGGTAGTCCTTGATCATGTTCGTGGTAGCATATTATTTCCTTGAATTTGGAGCGAATTTGTCTTTAAGGTACAAAAATGCTACTGAATAAGCAAATAATCTTGTGACAGAAGTTCTGAGGGAGCTTGCTGATGGGCTAAAGGCCAAATTAAACACAATTATTTTTGTTTCCCTCTTTTGCATTATTGCAAATATTCTTTTTGGTCATGTAAGGTCAGTATTCAGCTACTTATTTTACTGTTCCTGCTTGTCTTGTATTGCATAGCATTTTCTTGTTTTTCCTTTCAAGACCCCCTCTTGTTCCATCATATTGGTTGTGTGGACACAAGATAAATTGCCAGAATGATGATAAAGATAAGAGAAGAAAGATACAAACCAAGATAGGAACCCCAGGAACTTCAAACAAAATAAAGCAACTAACCAATGACGTGTATGATTTTGCAAGCTCTTATCATTCCTCTTGAAGCGGAACTCTGTAATGCATGTTGAGTCGTATAGTCTCTTCTAAAGAACAACAAAATATCCTTCCTCCACAAGGATTGCCCATCTTTGCTTACGTTTTCTGTGTCAAAACAGTCCTGTTCCGGCCGCCTTTGGTAGGGTTTGCAGTATTGGATATTGTGTTTCAGATCTTTTAGATTAAGGCTTCCGCTTTGATTTAACTTTTGTATATAGCCGCTTTGATTTCATTTAGAACCATGACAGAAAGGGCCAGTAATAAGGAGAGATTTGGTGTAAGGATGGCCAGGGAAAAGAAAAAGCCTCCTACTCAGGATTCATTGTTTGCACAGGAGGTCCCTCGTCCCATAAGTGCTCGGTCTAGCATACAGCTCCATGGTCAGGGGCAAGCTAATTCCAGTGTAATAATGGATTTGCCATCTTCTCTTTTTGGTCCCCAGCGGCATCTTCATATCGGCACAAGCAGGCCTGGTACATTTACCTTCCAAGATCGGGAGGATCTCCAAAGTGCTCTAGACCTGCAAGTTCAGTGTTTGCCGCCGACACTTCGTGACCAAGTATGACTCATTCATTCTGAGGGAGGAATGACGGCCACATCTATGATCGTGTCTATTGAGAGATGGACACACTTATTACAGTTAATACATGCCTTCGTTCCAGACCCTAAAGCCCAGTATGTGGGCACAAGTGATGCCTCAGTACAGACACTAGATACCGAATTACAGCCACAGAAGAAACATTGTGTTGAAGCGGAAGTGCAGACATTGGAAAAAGAACATGTTGAGGTGGGCGTACAGACATCTCCACAATCCCAAGGGGACCAGGAGTCGCAGTGCCGAGCTAGTAGACAGGAGCAGGCTGCCTCAGTATCTTCTGTTATTAGGAGCCTGAACTTGCGTATTATAGGGGTTGCAGAGGCAGAAGATGATGTCCTTTCTGATATGGATGCTGCTTTGCATTTTTTCACTGATGTCATGCATGTGAAGGCTGATGGAGTTGTCTCTGCTACTAGGGTGGGAGCGGCAAGACTTGATCGTCCTCGCCATCTTTTGGTTCAGTTTCAAGACACTCTTAGCCGCTTACATGTTCTTCAGCATGGAAACCATCTCAGAGAGACTAGTTTCTCAAGATGCAGGGAGGACCTCTCCCTCTTCAATTGTGTAACCGTAAGGAGGAGCTCACGCAAGGTGAGGGCAGCCAGCCTGCAAAAAGAAATGGGCGGTGTCGGGGGAGGTGCAAAGAATTATTCTAGATCAATGGCCTTCCAATCCTTGGACTGGCTATGTCTAGATAATTTTAGAAGCATAAGTTTACCACCAGCATTAGCATTATCTTATCTTATTCTTGGTAGTCTTTTAATATTTGGTTATTGTGTTTGGTGATGGGGCCTAGTCCCCAGGTTTTAGATGGGTTGTTGCCCTTGCATGTGATGTGAATTATATTGTCCCTTTAAGATGTTTCTATAAGTTCGTTCTTTAGATAGTTAAATAATAGAGAGTAAATGACATGGCATAATGGTGACATGGCAAAAGGCTGACTCAAATAAGAGAAGTTAGAATTAAAAAAAAGGGGCTGAGAACGTGAGAAAGAGGGGAAGGCAGAGATCAGAGTGATAAGAAGAGAGAGAAATAGTGATTTGAAGAAGCGATTTTGGAGGTAAGGATTAAACCTGATGTTTGTTTTAAAAGAAAAGGGGAATTCATCTTAAGAGTAAGAATAACTATGGGCTGGGGTATCAGAGAAACAAGTGCTCTTGTAATTTCGATTCTTTATGACTGCTCTAAACCATGAATTGATGGTTCTTATACGAACCAAGAGCCGAAATTCTCCTATTAAGCCAACTCCAGACCTGATAGATCCCTCTGGGATCATTTTCACTGTGCAATGAAAGGAATCCGGCTGCTGTTTGCGCTAGAAAGGGAAATAGATGGGGCTTCACAATCCATGTCACAAGAAACCATGAATCGTATAGGTAAACAAGAAAGATCAGGCACAAATAGGTCTTCTGGAACACGATTTCAACATGCCTTGTGGGACAGTGATTCTTCTATTTTCTGATAACAATGGCCTTTATCTGCTAAGAATCAACTAAGAAGCAAACTTAGATTACAGATTTCGATCTTCTTCTGTATTACCTAGGTCGGGCCGTCCAAATCGTGCCGCGCGTCATATTTTAGGGCATGAAACAGTTTTAGTTAGGTCTGTTGTAATTTTATTGAGGTTAAGTATAAAACTAAATTGAAATATATAAATATGTGTAGTTGTGTTTTATTGGTTAAGGTGTGTGTCTTTCATCAAAATGGCAAGGGTTCAATCCTTGGTTTGTGCAAGTAATTTTGCTGAATTATCTAGCTTTAATATACGACACGGTCAACCATTTAATATAGGATTCGAATTTATATTAGATACCTTAATTTAACAAGATCCATTTAGATAAGTTATTCACTTGGGAATTTTTTTTGTAAGATAAGTCTTGAACGTAGTTAGATACTTTGCAAGATCAATTTGAATCTTAGTTAGACATTCAAGAAGGCTAAATTATTTGACCTTCTATCATGTTGCTAGCCTAGTTGCACCTTGGTCTGCCCACAGCTCTCCGGGGAGACTAAGCAGAAACCGAGGCCATGAGTGCTAGTCACTCGACACTAGCGAGTGGGCACTGATGAAGCTCGCTAGTGAGGACTTGGCATTGGTCATGTCAAGTTGCACCTAGATGAAGGTGGTCTCATGAGCTAGAGACCAGTAGCTCAGGGATGCCGCAACATGCTATTTTTGGGTTGTGGGTCGATATGCAGGTTCTGCACCCGTGGATCCTGAGGTATTTGTGTTATGTATCTAAGTATTAATCAGTGTCGGGCGAAGGACCGTCACATTGCATGTGCCGTCCCATAACCCGTTGGGTTCCCGTGGACGTAAAAATTTCTTATCTTATCTTATCTTATCTAATATGACGTCCCTGGGCTTGTTGGGGTCATACCTTCAAGAGATTATGGATATACGGACTCAGTTGTATATTGAATTGCCCTATACAATTGTACAGTATACCAGCATACTTATTACTGCTAAGGTTTTTCCCTCGAAAACCCTTCGGGGCGTGGGTTTTTTAATCCTGACAGTAATACGCTTGCTGCTCTCTTTTTGTTTGGGTCCCATGGGTCAATTGGTCTCCGTGGACGATAAAAGTTTATACATTTGGGGCAAAGTTAAATCCAGAAATATGTGGCGATTATAAATGTATTGAAAGGTTATCCTATTCTGCTTCTATCATAAGTGGCAAAAAACATTCCGCCACATTTGATAAATTAGCCAGAGAGTAAAAGAAAAATGTGAGGCTTATTAAATATGGGAAGTTATTGCTGCATATTGCATTACTGCCTCTTTTGGATGACTATAGTTATTATGTCTCTGCACCTTGTCCCACCCAAGTGATTCAGCCAGAACCATTAGTTTGTTTTTGCAGCGAGGGTAAGAGATAGGGTTGGGCATTCCCAGATCTTGATGAGCTTATTGAAATCCAAGGAAATCTAACAAAGACAAATCCAGTAAGTTGAGAAATTCTATTTATTGCTTATATATCTAGCATCAATTGTTTGAACGAAAAGTTGCGCTTTAGAATAGTAAAATACACGATGAATTGTTTTGCTTGGACTTTATAAGGAAAAAATAGATCATGCATTTACAATTGCTAATTGGATAAAAGTCCAAAGGTTGAAGTTATATGTACACGTAGGTTTATCATTTAAAATCTGGCAGAGCATAAACTGTTCTCCATTTGCTTGAAAGGTCCCATATGGGAATATCAATGCTATAGTCAGATCAGATAATGCATCATATACTAGTCAGTTGAGAAATTTAGTGCACTCTGCAATATGGTTGATCTTTCCACAAATTTGTATTGCATCTACCGCTTTGACTAAGATCACAATACAAATGCCCACCAAAGTTACACCACCTTCAAGGCACATGCATGCCAATTACTATGGTAAGGTTCGTGTCGTTCTGTACTTTGTATAAGGTCCATTATTTGAACACTCTCTTTTCAAAGGTAACAGCTTGTGCTGCTTTGTCCACTCACTTAAAAAGGAAAGACTTACATGGGACTGTGCTATGTGGAGCTTCATATCAATCAGTCTATAATATTCTGCAATTCCGTGGACTAGGTTGAGCTGTTGGCGAAGAAAATTATAGAATTTGGATATTCTTGTTTCTACATTCATGCGAAAATGTTGCAATCACACTGTAACAGGGTGTTCCATGACTTCATAATGGAGCTTGTCGAAACCTTGTTTCCTCGGGTATGAGAAGATTTGGGCCATATTGCATATCGAGAGGAATTTTATTTCTTTTGTTAATAAATGGATCTTTGGCTTTAGATTTGTTTACTCATGGAATTATATCCAAGCTATCAATGTGGTTATTAATTTTGACTTCCCAAAAAACTCAGACCTATCTTCACAGGGTAACTACTAAACTTATGCTATCACAACTCCTCTCAGGTTAATAACTTGGCTTAAACTTTGTTCTTTCAGGTAAGGCAGTCCGGCAGGTTTAGACATCTTGGACTTGCTGTCAATCTCATTACATATCAGGACCAGTTTAGCCTGTAAGAACTTTTGTATTTTTTTGTGTCGTCCTATGTTTAGTCTTTTTCTTACATCTATACTTCGAACTTTTGCAGGTACAGAATTGAACAAGAGCTAGGTACAGAATTCAAGCCAATCCCCCACAGATAGATCAGGGAATATATTGCAGATGAGCTGCTATGTGGTTGGTTGGGCTTCTAGCATGGGTCTTATTTTCACTCTCTAATTCTAACTTCATAACAATTTCAATCTCGATTAGGAAAAGTATTGAAGAGGCTCTGCAGGAGGCAAAGAAGTGGATTTAAAGCTTTGTCGGTTATGGCGATGGATTTGTTGCCTAGCTAGGGTGGCATTTTTGCCTAGCTATGGCGGCAGATTCATTGCGTGGCTATGGTGGAGGGCCCAAACGTGGCCACTGAGGAAATGTTATGGACATGTATCCTGTTATGGTCATAACCAATTTGGCCACAGAATGCTACTGGACATAACATCTAAAGATCGACGGCTGAGATTAAAACCTACAGCTAAATGCTGAGGCCAAAGACGTTAAGGATAAATTAGCAATGCAAGATTATGCGCTCAGCCATAATTGCCAGTGTCTAGGTGGCATAAGCAAGTAGCTTATGCATGTGCCGTGTTGGTGTCTCAGGAATAATGAAGTATTGGCATGGCAAAAATTGACAATAATGTCATCCCAAGGTAACAAAAAAAAGTCTTATTATTAACTCAGGTTCTTTGACAAGTATAAGATTTTTCACTTCCATGTTACCATGATTCTTAACATGTTCAAGCAACTTTCTCCATGTTACCATGATTCTTAACATGTTCAAGCAACTTTCTCGAACTCGGATCTGCTTTTTCAATTGCGGGCTCTATCAAAGATATTGTAACTGTCTGCACTAATAAATCATGCATATATTTTTTTGTTGTTTTTTTGCTCTTCTACATCCAATTTTGGTTCAAATGGGCTTCTATGAATATGTTCATAGTTCACTGCTGCCTCAAAGAGATGGTATAGTTAATGTTTTAAGATATTACAATTATTGATCATATGTGTCAAAATGAAAAGTATTGCATTTGTAATGTGAGGAAAATCTATGGTATTTGTTAGTTAAAGGTTTCAAATTGTTGAAATTTCTAGGGTTTGCGAAATTGTACGCAAGTTCTAGGTGGTTTTCTACGCTCCTTATACAAGAGGTGCAATCTGCTCAACATAAATAAATATGTTTACTTAGCCCTTTATCTCTTGAAACATTTAACTCTTTCTGGTTCAATGCTTAAACCACCAAGAATTATAGAGTTGCCCCCTAGACAGAAAAAATCCACAATTTGAACCTTCCTAGATGTATTGAGAAGATCGTTGGTCTACATTTGAAATCCTTGGTAATTTTGGTATGATGGCATAATGAACATAAGATGCTAATCTCAAAATCTTCATAAAAGCAACATGTATCATAGACAATCAACATCGCATCTTAAGTAAGAACAATTAATATTGGCCAAAAGCTCAATACAATTGAGATTTATGCAACAATTCTTTTCTTTATTTCGTTAAACTCAATGCCAAGAATTGATACTGCTTTTTTCGCGCAACAGCCGAACCCATCAAAATAAGCCATCCATGCCTGTTGGGAACGTCGCGCAATCGAGCTAACCCCTTCTTGGTCTCCCATCCCTTCATTGCCCATTTTTTCTTCCATGCCTGCGATTCTGTTGCTTGTCGGATTCCACCCCAATGTACTCCATAAATGTTGACTGCCTTGTACTGTTTAACCAAAATTGTCAGTGGAATCTGCAACCTAGAGGAATAATTTTTAGTGCCCATCAGTCTAAGCATAAGAAAGCTGCCAACCCTCAAGCATATCGAGACCAACAATGATAACCAAAGATGTAGGCAACGAGACCCCCTTCAAAATTTCTAGTCCTGAATCGACTAAAACATTGCAAAACCATTTTAAAAACCACGTTCGTGAACCCTAGATTCTAGGATGCTCAAAAATTCAACACTCTGGTCTGTTGGTGGAGCTGCAAAAGGTGAAGATATGTTAATTGACGCCTCCATAGATGCCAGAACTGTTATATCCACACCTTTGAATGGCCTATCTACAGCAAAAAGAAAGAGCCTAGATTAGTTTCTGGCCGAAATTGTTCACGAGAAACCACCTACACTGCCAAATGTTGCTTTGCCCTAGCTCTGCTATCAAGCAGCTCCACATCAATTTAGCCTACACTGCCATTTGCTTTGCCTTTCTCTATTATCATGCAATACGTGTGCATCTCAAAAAGCACATCAATTTAGTTTGAACAATCCAGAATAATTTTTTGTTAAGAAAAGAATCGGGCTATGCGAGGCTATTGAAGCCCTAACAATTTTATCTACATCTGCATTGGCCCAAATTTTGGTGGGACCAGGACCATAAGTTTGCATTTCTTTTTCAAAATCAACGGCTCAGAAATAGTGCACTCTAGAAATACTGTTTAGTACACTGCATGAATACAGCAACGAAATCATAGGAAAACCATGCTAAACAACGTATAAAAACACAAAATTAACCCCCTATTATTACGCTAGATATTCAAATGGTAGTAATATTTAAGAAATCAAGGTGACAAATTATTTTTTGGATTATATTTCAAAGCATTCTGAGATGGCAAAGTTGATAAGAGCGACTTGCATGATTATATAACATGTTTATGAAGCACTGGATAGAACGCTGCATGACGTGATGCCATTATTTGGTGGCTCGTTGTTGTCTCAAGAGGAGTTTCGCCAGTTTCCACCTGTAGTTCCACGAGGAAATCGACCCAACTTGTAGATACTCCATACAAGACCATGTTGAGGAACATAAGCTCACCATAAATATGCGTGTACTAAAAAATAATTATAGACGAAAATCCGAAGTTGCATATATGGACATTAAAGGCTAAGTAAAAAATACAAAGTTAGGACATTAGCAGGACAATACCAGGTACATGTTCACTGGTAAGTTGATAAAATTGTTTATCATGTAGATATTAGTGGAACTTATAGAGTGCATCATTTATGCTCTTGGAAAGCTTATACATAAGTTTAATCAATTCATTTCATTCTCTTTTTGTCCTAGATTCTGTATTAGAGCTTTTTTAATGAAAATTGAGAACAACGTAGCTTTTGAGTCCTTCAAAAATTTATTAGACTATAGGTATTAGAGTTGACAACTTATGGCCAGAAGTCTTACTTTAAAACTTGTTATAGCAAGGGGAGAAATACTTCACAACCTCAAATAGCTTTTTTGAGCTAAATATAATTGGGTGACATATAATGCCATTTAATAGCAGTAGAACATGTAAGCATACAAATCCACATGTTTTATCATAAAATGTCAATTACTTTCAATTTTAGAAAGGTTTGGACACTTTCTAAAAATGCTTGGATGCTAGAAATTTGAAGAATGTAGTTCTAGCCTCGTGTAAAAACTACTGAATTTTATGAAGTTTAGGCAATCACCACAATATATCAGTAAATCTATGATCATGAAATTCTCCATGGTCATAAAGAATTGAGTGAAGATTCAAAAAGGTGGTGGTAATAATTCAGTAACAACTCTAGTAATATGCCTCATTTAATCCACTTTTTGCTCTACTCCCTTGGCCCTATTAGCACCCTCAACTTGCATGAATTTGCCTCCTTTAGATTTTTTTTATCCATCATTAATTTAACCCTTTGTATAGAGCTAGTCCTTCTGAATTACACAATTACACACCTTTTTTTTATTTGTTCCATTGCTTTATATCATCTCATTAGATTTTTTAATACATGGGTCTTATTTTTTCAATTTCTTGACTAGTTATTTTCTTGCATTTGCCACCTCTATACTATTTGTTCAATTTCGTCATTGTTACATTAATGTCTATAGTCTCGCAATCTCACAGTGTTCCCTTGGACATGTTTACTTTCATCTCATTTGCTTCTTTAACCTACTTTTTTTTGTGTTCCCTTTTCTTCGCTTCATTTTTGCATTTATCTTGTTTGCTCCTTTAATCTGTTTTCACTTCTGCTTTATTGCCCTTTTTCCTGTTTCTTTTTTCCTTTCTCTCTATCATCATTGTCTCGTGCCTACCCTTGTTTGTACCAATTGCCCCATTTATACTATTGGTTCCTTTTTACCCCATGTATTTCATTATGTCTCCTTCATATCTTTCAATTTTGTGCTATGTTCCTCTTTTTATGATCCTATTTCCCATCTCCTTCGTTCATTCGACTCACCTCTTGATTTGCCTTAGTTCTTTTTGCCATGATGGGGTTCATACATCATGTTTTTTGCCTTTTTCGTTTTATCCCAGTTTTTCATCCGCCTTGCTTAGCCTTTTATTCTTTGTTCGTCCCATTTTCTTGATCTGTTCTAGTTATCCTTTCTCCCTTCATCTTGCTTTTTCCTTATTTCCCCTAGTTGTCCTAGTTTTGTCCATTCCTTTCAAGGCATCTACTTGATTGTCTTGTCTCCTTCATTTGTTCTACTCGCCTTTGCCCAATTGGTGCCCATATATCGTGTTTTTTTTTTGCGCTTTGCCTTGATTATCCCGGTTACTCCATCAGCCTTTCTTTTAGTTAGTATTCCTTTCTTGTCCCAATTGCCAAATCTATTTTAGTCATTCTATTTGGCCCATTCCTCCCTTTGTTTCGATTTTTGCACTATTTTCTCTAGTCATCCTAGTCTGTTCCATTCCTGCTGAGGTGGTTTCCTCTTCTATTGGTCATTTAATTGTATCATAGAACCCATCCTAGGAATGCCATAGTTTCTATTATGATTGCATTAGAACCGGCATTCCTTGGATGGGGATGCCCTTCCTTCCAATTGACTAAGAGAATTTTGGCCCCCAAATCAACCCCAATTTGGATGACCCAAAGTTAGCAGCTTTCGCTTGCCCAATCGATTTGGGCCAAGTGTCAATGCTAAATTACTTATTATTAAGTAATTTAGTATTTTAACCTTTTTAATATTAGGTTAAGCCCTAAATTCGAATTAGGATTTAGGGTTAGGTTTTCACCTTAATAATTAATCGCACCATTAATTATTCCTAGTGACGTGTCATGTATTTATACCTAAAAAAGCATATAAATACGTGGAACGTCACATTCTCCCCTCCTTAAAAATGATGATGTCCTCAGCATCTAGACAGGTCTACAAGAAATATGGTTGCGCCGTGGCAACACATCACATATTACAAGAAAAAGTTTCCCCTCTTTAAGGAAGGCAACACAGGACCGCAGGGTATGGGATAGCTTGAGAATTCAAACAACTTGGAAGGAATTAGCAAAATGCTTAACAAATTGCTAAAAGGTGGTGGAAAATCCAATGCAAAGTTCATATGAAATCTGACATTGTGATGCATGGGAAGCTCAAAAGATGTTAGAATAAATCCAAAATGGATGGCAGATATGAGTTCGGGGAAATAGGTGAATGAAATAATTCCTAGACCATCAGAAGAAGTCGGTAGTGAAAGCCGTTAGAAAGTGTCAGGTTGCTTGCATTGTTAAGCTTGCATTCGTAGAGGCCATTTTTAAACAGGAAGAAGTCATTGGAAGCTTGCCCAAAGCAATTGCTTCCTTACTTCTTGAATTCCACGACCTATTTCCGGATGAAATTCAAAAATTACCACCTTTTGGAGGCGTGGAATGTGAAATCACATTGGACCGGTACTAAACCTACCAGCAAGGCCCCGTATCATATGAGCATGCCCGAATTGGCAGAGCTTAAGAAGCAGCTACAAGAGCTTCTTAAGTTAGGATTTATTCGGCCAAGTGTATCACCTTTTGGAACCCCTATTTTATTTGTGAAGAAAAAGGATAGCACCTTGCGTATGTGCATTGATTATAGGCAATTGAATAAACACACAATTAAGAATCAATATGCTCTGCCACATGCCGATGATTTGATGGATCAATTGCAAGAGGCAAAGTACTTCACAAAGTTTGATCTTCGCTCAGGATATCACCAAATACGAATTAAAGTGGATGACATTCATAAGTCCGCCTTTCGGACACGTTATGGGCACTGTGAGTTTACTGCTATGCCTTTTGGGCTAACTAATGCTCCTGCTACATTCATGACATTGATGAACGATGTCTTCCGCAAATATCTCGATGACTTTGTCATCATTGTCTTCGATGATATCCTTATTTACAACAAAACCTTGGAAGACCATGAGCGTCATCTTTGCTTGGCCCTACAGAAATTGAGACGCCGTCAACTTTATGCTAAGTTTTTCAAATGCAGGTTTGCAACCACCAAGGTGAATTACCTAGGACACATTGTTTCTGCTGATGGCATATCAATAGATCCAGCCAAGATTGGAGCGGTAAAAGAATACCCTGTTCCAGCAAATATGTTGTAGGTCCGCAGTTTCTTAGGTTTGGCAGGCTATTACCGCAAATTTGTTAAGGACTTGCTCAAAAAGATAAGTGGGTTGCTACAGACGCTAGTAAGATTGCTACGAGCGGAAGGTAGGGTAATCGCGTATGATTCTAGGAAGATGAACGATGCGGAACAACGATACGCCACGCATGACCAAAAGTTACTTGTGATTGTGCGTGACTTGCGTATATGGAGATATTACTTGCTTGGGAGAATATTTCAGTTGGACACAGATCGCCAAGTCTCCAATATATTTTCACGCAACCCCATCTCAATCTGAGACAGTGACGATGGATGGAATTTTTGGAGGAATATGATTTTGAAGTAGTGTAGAGGCCGGACAAGCATAATGTTGTTGCCGACGCTCTTTACAGACATCCATTGGTCACTCGCACGCATTGTAATGCGATTTCCACTCTTACCAGTGAGTTTGGTAAGCCGATAGAGCACTCTTCCTCTAGATCCTGAATTTCAAGAAATATGGCAAAGTCTATCCAAGGAAGCCAGAACGGATATGGAGAGGGAAACTTTTTGCCATTATAAAAAGGAAGGTAACATTCTTTATTATAAGAATAAGTTATGTGTGGCCGAAACATCAGGAATTTGCAAGCTCATTCTGCACGACACATATAACAATCCTATAGGAGGGCATGTGGGCTAATTGAAGACATAATCTGCTCCAGCTATTTTTGGCCAGGTATGAAGAAGCACATTGCGAACTATATTAAGCAATGTCAAATATGTCAGCAGACAAAGGCGGAACAGTTGCGCATCCCAGGAGAATTGCAGCCCTTAGATGTTCCTAATGCAAAGTGAGAAGTTATTACCATGGATTTCATCGTGGGGCTTCCACGCACTCTATGGGGCTTCTATGCCTTAATGGTTGTAGTCGACAAGCTTTCTAATATGGCGCATTTCTTGCCATGCCGAACCACGGACACCGCACTAGACACCGCCTTGTTGTTCACAAAAGAGATATTTCGCCTTCATGGCATGCTGCGTACCATTATATCGGACCGAGATCCTAAGTTTATTAGTGTAGTTTGGAAGGATTTTTTTCGCACCATTCGATGAGCGCAGCTTACTATCCGCAGACAAATGGCCAAACCGAGCATACCAATCGCATAATAGAAGATATGCTACGTAACCATGTCTAGAACAAGCAATCTCCATGGGCAGATTATATCCATTTGGTGGAGTTCACATATAATAGTACTAAATAGGAGTCCTCTAGGATGTCTCCTTTTATGATCAACTATGGCGTCTCTCAGCAGTTACTTACAGATATGCAAGCTTTGGTCGAGGAAGTTCGAGAGTATTTGTTAGCCGCTCGAACCCGTCAAAAGAGCCTTGCCGATAGGCATCGTACGCCATGAGAATTTCAAGTTAGCGAATCTGTATTGCTAAAGATTAAGGTGAAGCAGGCTAAGCTCAAAATTGGCAATTGTAAGAAGCTGGCACCTAGATGGATGGGACCCTTTGAGATAACTGAGAGGATAGGCTCTCAAACCTACTGATTGAATTTACCCCCACATTTGAAGGTCCATAAAGTCTTTCATGTGAGCCTTCTCAAGAATCATACACCCGATCCGGAAGAGATCCCCGATATGCCAACACTTTTGGAGATGACGGAAGATCAGTTGGAGATTGTTCCTGAGGCTCTCCTTGATCGTGCATATAAGCAGACCCGTATGACTCAAATATTGCAGTATTTGGTTAAGTGGAAACATTTTACCAACGGAGGATGCAACCTGGGTTCTTAAAGCAGATTTGGACAAGGCTTATGCTGACTTTATGCGACAATGCCAGGGCCGAACCATTCATGATGCGATCGACTCCAACTCCAATGGTAAGCAATGCATTGTGGATCCGGCATGGGTCATGTGCGTGTTCGATCCGGCAGGGATCATGTAAGGGGTTGGACTAGATGCATCCTAGATGGGGAAATAGGCATATAGGCATTTATGATAGGACGCGTTCGTCTACGGCTATAATGGGAACATTGCCATTCCTTACGCCGAGACAAAACGCAAGCCTTAGGCATGATAGAATTCCTTCCCTATTTCGTTTTCTTTAAGGGGGTAGTCCCCTCAACCACACTATTTAAATTGTTTTATAAGTACTGATGTACTGTAATTCCGCAGGCCAGTAGCGCATACTGTGGTATCTGCAGAAGTTTTTAGGCCTCTGTCTGAGGCCCTCTTTTATTGTTCCAGTTTTATTTTGCATGTGCGCTCTTCTGTATAATTCTATGATATCGTGTTATTACCTTTTGTGCATGAACTACAGTCCTAAGAACTTTAATCAGTGATCACTTTCTGTAACTTTTATTATCTGATGAAGTTATTTTACATTCCATAACTAAATTGTTTTCTTACTGACCTAACCCCAATGCTGAGGACAACATTATTCCGGGGGGGGGGGAAGAGAGGGAGAATGTGACATTTCATATAATTATATAGTATACATATAAATATTACAGTCACCAGGGGTATAATTAGACTCTTATGGGTCATTAGGGGATAACTTGGGCTAACCTAAAAGGGCTTTTATTAGCTATGCTAAATTGTTAGTGAGTTAAATAACCTAATTAGAGTAATTAATGATATTAATTAATACATGTCAGCTAATTAGGGTAGGGAAGACTTACTAAGATTAGGGTGCATATTGGGTCCCCACCCCCAATTCTGCCCCAAATCGATTTGAGAAGAGTTGGATAAGGGAGGAGCTACTCACCACTATACCCTGACCTAAAGAATGGAAGTCTTTTGAGACAACAACTCTAGCCAAGAGACCAGTTAGTCTTTAGATTGCTTGTGTTTCAGCTAACCCTTGTATGAATAGATGGATGGTTAAATTCTCTATTATGTGCTATTAAGATGGAGATGGTTACTATGTTTATGACTATGTTCGCTTTTTATGTTCCTCCTGTGTGTTTGGAATTAAGGGTGGGTAGAGACCTGAAAGCTCCCTAGTAGTAGATATATCTCTAGCTAGAACCCTTAAGACCCAGTAATTGCAGCCTGTGTATAAGAGCCCACCAAGCTGTGGATGCTATGATGTGGTTCAGCACCACATAACAGTCACAACTGGTGAAGCGGGTGCAGAGCCTTGCTAAGCATTGCGCAGGATACATGCCTATAAGGGCGTCCTAGACTCGGTATAGATTTAGTGGTGTAAGTCAAGTATGGATTCATGTGTACTTGGGTGGCACGTATCCTCTAGCACACCCATGGAACCATTATGATTCTGGAGGGGAGTCATCCCTTGCATGCCTCGTCAGACCGGAGAGATATAACCCGGAGTAGTCTCATAGGGTGACTCCATGAGATTACGTCTGAAAAGGCTACAACCATGCCATAGCATGATTCAACCTATCTGCAAAGTGTGCCCAGAAGGGACGGATGGAGTGGGCTACCCTAGCCATTGTTCTATGCCAACCAACGCCATGTTATATCTCTGTTTGTTGTTTCCAGAGGCCTTGACCATCAGTCAACTCCATAGAGTCTGAGCCTAGGGTAGAGCCCTTATTTATGGTATATTTCTTATATTATATTGGCATTGTATTGTTACTTATATGAAAGATGGATGGACCACCCTTCGTGGTGGTATATCATATTGTATATGAATGCTAGGTGCTAACATGTATGTACACTTCTACTGTATGGGATTCCCATAGAGGGCTTGGGACGAATGACACCACCGTGTCCTTCACCCGGACACTTGGCCATCCCAAGTGGTCCGAGTTAGACAGAGGGCCTTCCCATGGTGATGTAGTCGCCGAGGGAGGGAAATTCCATGTATTTGTACGATAAGAATATCGTATAGATTCTAGGATCGCCACACTGCATATACTGAGGCATGGCAATCATCTAAAAGGGACCACCTTTTCCCTCAAAGAGGATCTAACTCCAGCACAGCTCTGTAGACGAAAAGATGAATTATGTCGGGTACGAAAAGCTCCCCTGTAATGGAGGTCCAGCTATCATTGGCCTTCTAATCTATGGACGATTTCTGCATAGCGATGTTCTTCTTTATGTTGTTATTTCTATTTGTTCTTATGTTTCGTGATGGTAATTATGTTTGGTGATGTTTTGGGTTGTTCTAGCCCATGGTATGGGTCCCATGACCTATTGGTCTCCGTGGACGTTAAAAAATATATTCTATTCTGTTTTATTTATTTGGGGCATTGCAAAGCCTAGAATCTCTTGTTTCAATATCATGTCTAGATTGGTCATCTTTTAAAGCTGGAACGATTTTTTTACTAGGAGACAGATTTGGAAGTGCAATAGATCATTCCAAGATAAAATTTCCAACTATCATGCAAGCACAAAGCTCAAGTATAAAGTTCCAAAATGGCTAAACACAAATAGAATCGGTCTTGAGATGCCTCCGGAAGCACGGTAATGAAACCTTAAGAAAATAGGCATGTTCAATAGCCCTTGCCATAAAGCAAGAATTAATTAATTAGAGAATTTCGGAATTCTCGTTTAGTATGAAATAGGTTCTTGGTTCTCTATAAAACTCCGTAAGTCGTTGCAACCGAGTAAAAGTTGCCGTTTATTTTGATAAGGCCATCCCAAGCTCCTTTCAGAGTAAGAGCTGTCCATCAGAAAGAGTAAAAATACTCAGCAGGATCGCGACGGCGAAGATTTGAAGCTGCTTAGCTAATCCATAGATAGAAGATCACAAGCCCGTACAGGTCTAAATATGGATGACAGACAAGAAAGTGATAGCGAAGATTGCGGCGGCGAACATTTTGAGCTGTTTAGCTACCTCTTTTGATCCGAATTCTTAAGCTAGAGGAAAGTTTAGACAAGAAACAAAACTCTAAATAATAAAGAACACAAAATTGTGCAATTATTCAAACCCTTATAGATTATATTCCATAGAAATAACAGCGTACAATTGTTTGCCAGAGCGGCAGAATTTACTCCATCTGGGTTTCTGATACTGATTCAGGTACAACATCTAACTCCGCAGATATCCTAGCAACATGTTCCTGGCCCCTTCTTATAACCTCGGATGTGTCCATCTCTATATAGCCTGTTACATCTGGGATGTCTACAGACATGGCCTGTGCAAGGACTTGGAGATGTGGATCGGGTTCTTCCGTCTCAGTATCCATTGCGCTGCCTTCCACCGATGCGGGATTTTGGACACCACAGTCGATTTCTGGTGTGTGGAAGAGATTCTTTTTCTTGGTTACAACCTGATGCTCTTGTGTACCACTTGGCTCACCCTCATGATGCGCAGGTTCCTCGTTGATTCCTATGTATTCGAAATTTGACCCGCCTGTCAGGAAAGGCATGTACGCATCAAATTGTTTGTTTAAAGCCCCCAATTTTTGAAACATAGGCTCTAGCACATTAATACCTTTCTCTATAGACTCTAAAAGTCTTTTCGTCTGCTGCATCCTTTGCTCGTAGCTCTGTGCATCCATTTGATCCAAGATTTCATCAAGGTTAGATATATCTGTTTTCTGGGTAATATTTATATTGATCTTGTCAGGATCATTTGCAGTGTCTGCTTTCTCCTCTTCATATGACTCCCCAGTGCCCTGGCAAACCATTCTTTCAAGCTTATCCAAGAAAGCCCTAAGAAATCGGCATACTTTACCTTGGCTCTCGAATGCAATACTTTTCTTACAATGTAGTAAGCATATGATGTCTTCAACTGGCACTTTAGCACATGATCACCTTCCATTCCGACAAACTTGTATCTTGGTTTACCCGTGAAGTAAGTCTGCCATTTTTTTCTCATTTTCTCATCAGCTTCTTCATTTCCAGTGACAGGCATTGGTGGCAAAGGGGTGTTCTTTGGTGCTGAGCTCACCAGTGTCAAAGCCAGCTCAGGCAATATCGGCATTACCCTGGAGTCGCTTCTGTTAATGCACATATGGGTGATATAATACTGATACTCCTTTACCCTTGCTCGTCATACGTGCCTATAGAAATATGGGAGCCGCCTTGAATCTGCTTTTGACTGTACAAGCAATCTGGCAAGTTCACAGACCGCATCAGAATAACCAGGTGATAAAGATTAGCAGTTGTCATGCTGGATACTCTTGTAAAGAGCTCCATGTACTTTTTGCAGTTCCATATTGTAGAGAACCCCCTGATGTCAATGAACACCAGTGTTGCATTCTGAGATACTGGAGTGGATGTAGGAATCCCTTCCTTTGTCACTGCGTGAACAACATTTTTTTTCTGTTTGATTTTGATAGCCTCTTCAGGTTTGGGTCCTCGCACGCTACGGGTGGCATAAATGACGTCATTTTTAGCCCTAAATAATAGCGCTAATTAAGGGGGTTTAACTGAATTTTTAAATTTTATTTTAGCACTAAATCCCGCCCATGGGATCCTAAACCGTCAAACCTTTCCTTCTTTCCTACTTTCTTGGAGTTTCTTGGATCAGATTCAGAAACATAGCTGCTCCCCATCGAGATCCCCGTACTCTGCTTGGTTAACTGGCCGGATCAAATTGCTGTGACTGTACTACTCCTACAGCAGTAATTATCGAAATCCGTTATTTGTACCATTCTAAACAATTGCCAGTCATTAGATTCAACAAAATGCCCAATCGAGATCCCATTTCCCTACTTGGTTAACTGGCCAGAGTAAATTGCTGTGACTGTGCTGCTTCCACAGCAGTAATTATCGAATTCGGTTATTTGTACCATTCTAAACACTCGATTGCCAGACAATCGAGATCCCATTACCCTGCTTTGTAAAGAGCTCGGATCAAATTGCTCATCTGAACAATTTCCCAGACTCAAGAAAAGTTGTTTTAGTGGTAAGCATCTAATCTTTGTTGACAAATCTTTGGGAATGGTAAATAATGTGGAAATGGTTTCATTCTATTATATTTCATGCTTCTATATTGAAGACAAAGGTTAATGTAGCAGGTGTGGAGGATTGCATTGCAGGTGTGGAGAATTTTTTGGGCTTGGTATCAGCGGAAAGTACAGCTTAGTAATGTTTGGTCGTGCAAGTTCAGTAGTTGATGCTAACGAGTTTAGCATTTGGTACTATGTTTGCAGACAATCAGTTAGCAAATTATGCTTACAGGTTATATTGGTACCATGTTTCGCAGGCAGTACTTGCTAGTTAGTATATGTTGTGTACCCGAGTTACTTAGTGATTTCGTGCTATGTTTGCAGGCAGCATTTGCTAAGTAGCAGGTTACATTAAGAACGCGAATTTTGTGCTACACTTGTAGGCTCAAATTGTTATTAGTGGCGGTTGCTAAGAAAGTTCAGTGCTAAGTTAGAAAGAGTTAGCTGCTATTTAGCATGACAGTAGGCCCAAGATAATTGGTGTTCATGACAATTAGTAATTATTTGGAAAAAGTAGCAGTTCATTGCTAAGCTCTTAGAGTTAGTACTATTCAGGATACTTAGTGCTATGATTTGGATTGGTTTAGTTTTTTGCAGACACAATGAAGAACTTCCAGTGATATATAATTTCAAAGCTGGTGCAGGGATAGAATGGCAACAAAGAAAACTCAACCTAAAGTGACCATAGACGAAGAGGAAGCAAGGAGGATGTTTGACACATCTGTGTTGCCTTCTGAGGGCATGACCTCTTCAGATGTAAGAAAGGCAGATGTGGCTGAAGATGAGATAAGCAAAATATTTGGCTGTGTAAAACTGGTAGGTACCAAGCAAATTTATAAGTCTAGTCGAATGAATCCACTATTTGTGGATCAGTTTATGAACATCTACAGAAGATGTTACCAAAGAACTGATATTTGTGTTGGAGAGATTGGGAAGTTTTTTGCACGGGCATTCACTTTGCATGTGAGAGGACAAAAGATTAACTGGCAGTCATTTGTGGTTAAAACGAAGAAAAGTGTTACAGCTAAGGTTGAGAAAGAAGATGAGTATGAGTCCTCATTTCCTCATATAAACGTTGTTGGTTGTGTAGTGGACTATTCTTTTTTTTTTTTTTTTTTTTTTTTTTTTTGAAGGACGTCAAGCTTTATTCACCAACTAGAAACCAGAGCAACATAAATGCAAAGACAGGATTATAACCCCAGTGGACAAACCGATCCAACTGAGCACAACCACCTGCCTATGCAAAAGAATGAATCTGAAGGTAAGTATGCCAGATCAGTACTTTCTTCTCTTGAAGGTAAGTATGCAAAAGAATGAATCTGAAGGTAAGTATGTAGTGGACTATTCTGTCATCAACTCCTTCATTGCTGGCTTAGATAAGCAGAAGGATGACTTGAATGTTAGAGTTAAAAGTGCAGCTAGTGAAATGAAGGAAAAAAGGAAGTTGTGGAAGAAGTGTAGTTACGAGGTGGATGCTGCAAAACAGCAAATTGAAGCAGCAAAGGCCAGGTGTGAGCACTCCAATGTCATTACATTCTTGTCATCAATGCTGGTTTCCAAGGAAAAGGAACTTTTGGAGGCGACAACAGCATACAAGAGTATGTAGGAAATTCACAAAGGGGTAATTCCTAGGATGGGTCCTAAGACACAACAAGTGGCCAGTGAAGTGGTGTTCTCATTGAGCTTTGTAAAATATTGAGTACAAATGAATCCTCACCAGGAATAGATAAAATTGAAATCATGAACTGTAAATGCTCCGAAACTAGACACTCATCGAGAGCATGATAAAAACTGAAGAATACAACATAAAAGAAGACGATATCCACGGACGACGGTCGAAGCCCAACGTCCTAGGAACAAGTACCCCCGCGACTGGCTTGTGCACAGCGAGCCCTGCCATCTGAAAAAGGAACCTGGACAACATAACCCGTTAGAGGTCAGAAATGAGACAGTGGCAGGACCGATGCCAGATATGATGGAAAAAACAACTCGGAGGCTGCAGAGCCACGCCAAGCGAAATAGCACGGTCGACCAACCGGTACAAAGAAGAAAAAGCCAAAAAAACAGAAAAAACCGGTTGGTACCGCCTCGGAGGCGACAAAGGCCACGCCGAGAATGAATAAAGAGACCAAACAAACCGTCAAGCCATGCAAACCGACTGAGAGGGAGGGGGGGCGGGAAACCAGGTAGGCGACTGAAACTAGGAGAAAAGCCCAAGGAGAACGCCGATAACCAAAGGGAAGAAAAAATGGGCTATAAAAAGGAGAAGGAGATGAGGTGGCGTCCCCATCCAAGGAATGGCGGTTCTATTGCTAGCGCAATAGAACCGAAGCATTCCTAGGATGGGTCCTAAGACACAACAAGTGGCCGATAGAAGAGGAACCTACCTCAAAGACCAAGGTGGCGAGACACAACGAGGCGCTCCTGAATGTTGGGGAGAACATAGCGCGAATGAGGGGAGGCAGAGCGCCAACGTCCATGGGAACGGACAATGTCCGAAGGGACGGAAGAAGCAGCAGCGGCAGTGGTACGTCCTGCATGGGTGCCAAAGGCCCGAGGCTCCAAGCCGATCAGACGCAAAGACTCAAACCACCAGGAGCGGGCGGCGGCATATGACAACGGGCGGGAGGAAGCTAAGGAAGAGCGAAAAAGCGGACCACCTGACGGTGGGTCAATGGTGCGAAAACCACAGGTAGACAATAAACGTTGCAGTAACATCACCGGACAGGAGGGAGAAAAGGTGCGAGCAATGAGGACTTCCTGACCGGCAGCAGCTTGGTCACATTTGGATTTGCGGATAAACAACTGGACATGATCGGGAAAAAAAGAAAGGTCGCGCCAATTCAGATGCAAGGCCTCCGAGATACGAAGGAAACCGGCAAAGCAGATGGTGACAAGGCATGCTTTCATAATGCCACGCCAATGGGCTTGTGATGGGGCAAGTACTGAAATGATTTGGCGAACATGAGCCGCAGTCAATGGTAGACGCACCTGTGAAGGGCTATGGACACGTGGGGCCGCTTGACGAACTAAGGTAGGAAGGGGCGCAGAGCAAGGAGACGGGAAGTTGACCAAGCCATGAAAAAAGGCGATGGCAGCAGACACAATACCTATGGAATTAGGGCTGCGACGAGCAGATACCAACGAGGAGAAAAACGCGGCGACATGAAGGGAGGAGGCAGGTAAAGCCGGAATCTGCTGGGAGCTGCACCAATGACGAAAAGATAGCCAGGCAGAGGAATAACTGAGCAATGTAGACGATGCACGGGATTGAAGGACAGACACCAATGCTGAGGCAAAGAAGGGCAAAGAGGGATCGTCGAAGAAAGGTAAGATATCTGGAAAAACAAGACAAAAAACACAACAGTAAAAAAACCTAAAACCAAGTCTCAACAATCAACCAATGTCAACCAACTTCTAAAATTATCAAAATATAACCTAGAACTAACGAAAAACTCACTAGATGAAAAAACAAGAAAACATCTATTCAATGGAAAAATTACAACGTAAGGCAAATAATGCGGCATGCCGACGAGAGCCCACGATGCGAGAAGAGAGTGAAGGGAGTAAGGCATGTGTGAATTCATGAAAGAAAACTGCATCGTGCACAAAGGGCTGCCAAGACGAGGAATCAACAGCAAGCAACGGCCACCAAGGTGCAGAAGGCCAAGCAAAAACAACCAGTGTAAGCCGTGCTCTGCAAAGACGGGCGTGGTGCAACACTTCGGGAATCAAGGCAGGCGGAGGAAAGCAGTAGTTATTGAACAAATGCCAATCATAAGATAGCGCATCAGGCGCAATCCGGTGAGGGTAACAATCCTTAGTATTGAAGACTGGCAGCAAGGCATTAGAAGGGCTAGCAAAACGATCCACATGATGAGGGCCCCAGCGCGCCTCCAAGAGATGAAAAACAGAGGGGGATAAGGAAAACTCATCAAAGGCCCGGATTTTTGAAAGATAATCAGCCCACTCATTCTCCAATCGTGGAACCCATACCGGCTCCAACTGAATATGATACTGATAGCAAAAAATTAGTACTTCTAGAAGCAAAAAATGAAGTGTTGGAGATCGTGAACCACCACTCTGTAATAGAAAAAACACATTTTGGTTATCCCCGCGAGCTATGACGCGGGATGCAGCCAGTAACGGAGCACACCGCTGCAAGATCTGAAAAAGCGCAAAGAGTTCGCGCCAAGTGGAAGATTGGAGGCGATCATCTGCAGAGAAAACAACACCGAGAAAGGAGAGAAGCTGAGAACCGGACGCTGAAGCCAGCCGCCCCATCCCTCATTGCTAGCATCAAAACCCAAGGTAGATTTGAGCACGCGGGAGGCCAAACAGGGGGCTCTGGCGAAAATGACGGATAACAAATCTCCCAAAGCTGGATTTCCCGTGACGCAAGAGGGGACAGCAAGAGAGGGTATCCCAAAGGTCGCAAGATCACGTAAATCGGAATGGAGGCCCCAAGTCAAGGCAAGACACACGATGGCCCGTGACTAGGCGCAGAGACCGGATAAAACCAAGAAACCGCAATATGGCGAGGGTGACATACCGGGGGAGGCTAACGGGGGTAGAACAAAGAGATAAAAGCCGCCCTTTTAGCCCGAGAAATGCGAAAAGAAACCCTCCCCGCATGCATCAACTATGAAGCCTAAAAAGATTGTGCGGTGTGAGAGACGAAAAACGACATTTTTCCATGCCAAGAGAAAACCGCCTGGCCGCAAGTCGGTAATGACGCGAATCTGGAGAGACTCAGGGAGGGACTGGCATAGAAACAAAATATCATCGACATAGGGCAAACACCGAATACCCTGACCTCGCCAAAACCGAACTAACTGTCTAACCAATTTGGTGAAGACAAAGGGAGCGGAAGCAAGACCAAAGGGGAGGACGTTAAAGACGTAAAAACGACCTTCAAGCTCAAAACCCAAAAAAGTGCGGTGAGGAGGCCAAATAGAGACATGGTGATAACCAGACTTAAGGTCAACTGCAAAGAGAAAATCATTAGGGAGACATAAATGTGAAAGCAGCTCAAGAGACTCATATCGGAAGGAAGGGATCGTCAAGAAAGAGTTTAAACATCGTAAGTCAAGGATCAGGCGAAACTTATTCATGCCTTTGGGGACAACACCCAAGGGGGAGCAAAAGAAAGGGCAGGAGAGGACAGGGGACGCGGCACCTGTACGCAAAAGATCAGAAACGGCCAAGCATGCAAAATCTAGGTGGGCAGACAAAGACGAGTGATTTGGGGCGGAAAAAGCAACAGACGGACGAGAAGATGACCAAGGGAGGCGATAACCAAACTGGATCCAATGCAAAACCTGCTGCGAGGAACAGATAGACTGCCAGAAAGGGAAAGCGGTCTGGAGGCGATTTAGAACCACAGAAGCAGAAGCCAAATCATCAGCAGGGGAGGGGTCGATGCCAAGATGAGGGATGATGGAGGTGATTGGTGCACATTCTGAAAAACAAATCCAGTTAGTCGAGTGGATAACCGTGGACAAGACAAAAAACCCCAAAGCCAACGCAAAACACAATGATTACTACAAAGCATAAACCCGAAGAAACTCGACAACAAACATCCAACTACAATGCCGAGTAAGACAATTAACACGCTACTAAACTTAACAAGCAGAAAACCATCTAATTTGTAAGCAAAAAACTCAACATTTCCAAGAAAAACAGACAAGGAGAAACAACCACAGCCGCCTAATAGCACATAACATAATTCACACAAGTTTATATCACACGAAACACAACAATTCTTAAAAAACTTGTATTAAAGTTGTATTAAAGTTGAGAATCCATGACAACAGGGAAAATATGCAAGGGCGAACTAAGATTCAAGGGCCGGGACGAGGAAAAAACGGAGCTGGGGCCGGCACCAAAGGACCCGGGGTGGAACCAAAGGGGAGGGGAGCAACAGAGAGCCCGTGTTAGGCGCAGAATGGCACGTTTCAATCGCGATGGCCCATCGCCCACAAAAAGTGCAAAATGGCGGGACCCGAACCGAGAAGAGGAAAAAAGGGGATTGAGGTGTGCCGTGAGAAGGTGGAGCCGGAGGGCGAGGCAAATGATCTAGAAGCGAGGGCGTCGGTCACGATGCATCCGCCGAAACGATTTTTAATTTCTTAGAATCATCGCCAGCCGTAAGGGGCCTCGTGGTGGTCATCAAAATCCAAGGCGACATCATAGCCCTCGCGATCAGCAATAATCAAGAACTTCATTCTCTGCAAAGTGGCAGCCTTACCTTCTTCGACAATCTGGAGAACAGCATCGGGCACTCGAGGAGACAAGGCAATCAATCGAGCATGGAGCTCCCGAAATCTGGACTCTGTGGTACAAAGGAACTCGTACTGGTGGCGCGATGACTCTCTCTTAAAGCTAGGAACTGATCGTGAAGAGCGTTCCCGAACTTCTTGGCGCAACACCTCGATCTGCTCATGAACATTAGTGTTAGAAGTGAGTGTCGACTGAAGACTCTGGATCTGTGACATCTGCAGCTGAAGGGTTTGCAAAAGCTGAGGCACCATATCCACGGATTGAGAGGAGGGAACCGCAGAACTAGCAGTCGGCAAAGAGTAGCTCATCCCCACAGCGGGACCCGCGGAGGCAAAGGAAAAAACAGGGGGCGGCACAGAAGCAAAAGACACAGAGGAGACAGCCCGAGAAGGACCAGCTGAGCCAGAGTGAGAAGCGACGCCCGTGCATCTGATAGTGGAAAAAACTAGATGGACATGCTCAAGAGAAACCGCGGGGGTATGCAAAGCAGACACCTCAGAGGCAATAGAAACTCCAGTGGTGCGGGCACGTCGCATAGGTGGAGTGGAAGGGGCAGTGCTTGCCGCGACCCGTTTAGCCCTCCGAGCCCGCAAAGAAACCTGAGAGGTGCTAGGAATGTCCTGATCTGCCATATCGTGAAAATTGTCTAAAAAACATAATTCACAACGTTAGTACAAACAATGGAAACAATAACACGTTTTACAAGACCCATGCTACCAAGCAACGCTAAACCCAGAGCGAGTTTGCAACATACCCAACTAAATCTAACTATCTATAATGCAAAATTGACGAGAAACGTAAAAGGCGAGGAACAAGGCAAAGAAGCAAGAAACAATAGAACCCACAGCACCAACGGGGCAATGTTGGGAAGAAAAACGAAGCCGAAAGAAAAGAGACTTGCGACCAAAAACAATAAAAAACAATCGAAAAGAGAACAGAGAAAGAAAATAGCAAAGACAACACCAATAAAAACAACAACCTCAAGCAAACAAGGTACCAAAAACACGAAAAAATCATCTCAAAAAAGAAGGACAATGGTCTCAGGGGAAACCGGGGCAGAGTATCCCAACAAAAAACCGGTTCGACGGCCTGGTATCCCCACTACCCAAGAGGCCGAAGCGGCAGCCATGAAGGTCGGTGAAGGCGGAAAGCAGAGAGGGAACCAATCGAAAGCAGAGAGGGACGGCAACACAGAAGGTGGCAGAGAGGAGATGAATGCTGGAGGGCCTGAGCAAGCCAAAACCGAAGGGTAAGAGCAGTAACTGGAGTAAGCAAAAAAGGCTGATCTTGAAGCCAACCCAGAGACGGAGAAGCAGTATTGAGAAAGAACACGAGCAACAGCTTGAGAAACACAATAAATCGACTGAGAGGAGCTAGCCGAAACTGGATTTGAATGCTGGAGCAGGAAGATCGGGCTATGGTGGCCGAATACATGCCCCACTGCCAAACCGTCTGGCAGGAGGCAGTAACGGCCCCGGATTCGCCCATAATACATATGCAGAGGCCAGACAAAGCAGAGAAACAAGGGGTTCCTGAAGCAAGAAGACCCAGCGGACCTGGAAAATGGTCTGAGAAGAGCTATGGAGGGCGGCCGAAAATTGGATTGAGCGCTGGAGCAGCAGGAACGGGCTCTGGCGGCCGAAAACATGCCCCACTGCCAAACCATCTGGCAGGAGGCAGTAACGGGGCCGGATTCGCCCACAATCCATAGGCAGAGGCTGGACAAACGGAGAAACAAAAGGGTTCCGGAAGTAGGAAGACCCAGGCTATTGGCAAGCAAACCGGATTCAATTGAATTAAACAAAAAACAAGTAACAAACCGAAAGCAACCAACTAACCGAAAAATGCTCAAGAAATCCTTGACCATGCCATAACCGGAGGGGAGAGACGCCCGAGACTCCGAAACCGCATCCCAACCAAGAGAAGAACACAAACCACAAACGAAACCAGGATTAACCAAAATGATCACGATCATCGTACCTTGAAAAAGCCTTTTTGGTAGGAACGTAGGCGGCAGGCAGACAGTTGCGCTCTTCAGGTACAACCGGCTTGGTTGAAGGTAGGAAACCAGGTAGGCAACTGAAACTAGGAGAAAAGCCCAAGGAGAACGCCGATAACCAAAGGGAAGAAAAAATGGGCTATAAAAAGGAGAAGGAGATGAGGTGGCGTCCCCATCCAAGGAATGGCGGTTCTATTGCTAGCGCAATAGAACCGAAGCATTGCTAATGACCTTTGCAATTACATAGTGCTCAAATAATTTTTCTTTCTGCTTGATCATTCTTTTTATTTTTAAACAGGAAGAAGACGAAGAACATAGACTCCAACCAAGGCTGGAGAAGTTGAAAGAAATAGCTTCATCTCTAAATACGATGTCTGGACTGCAACTCAACCTTCCATTTTTGGAACATCCAAAATTCTCTACCGTAGCATTTGCAAAATTACAAAGTTGTTCTTTCTGTACATATGTCTTTGACCCACTTTGTGTCTCAGCCATTGTTGCACATTGCATGCACAGTTTTCATCCAATTTGCGCTTACATATGTTTCTCAAAGAGATCAACTTGTCCCTCTTGTGAGAGCCAGATGCCTCATAATTGGTTCAAGTCCATTGGACTTCCATGTAGATCTGCACTGGAATCTGCTCCCAATTATAGTACAGTGCAGTCCATTGAATGCACTCAAGATCCATCATTAAGCACACCTGCTGACTTGGAGGAGCCTGATATAATTATGCAATCCATTGAAGATTGCACTTTATTATCTTCCACAAGCCCAAACTTGAAGAGAGACAATGCTGAACAAAGTAATAGTTGTAAAAGACTGAAAAGTAAGTTGTTCTTGTGAAGTATAACTACTTTGGATTTTTCTTCTATAAGTACTTATTTAGTACTATAATTTGAATGATGCAGTCTCAAGTTTGGATATTTCAAACTCTATAGTTGACATTTCTAACAGAATTGAAGACAATGTTGTACAAGTAATAGATGAAGAATGTGAAGCAGTGTTGAAGAATATAGATGATTATGTTTCCAATTTGGACAAACGTGTTGATATTGTGGAGAAGACAATCACAGAGGAAGAAACTGATTTGGCATCAGTTGGAGAATCTCCTTCTAAGAATAATTCCAAGCAGGTTTTATCAAGCAAACGAGCTCCATCCAAATCAATAACTAAGAAACTAAGGTGATTCTAGTGTGTTTCTTTCTGCCTGTTGTACTGATATAATTTCTCTAATAGTTGTCATTGCACAGTGCTAGTGTTGTTGGCAAGAAGCTTTTGGTTATTGAGCCAGAGGATTTCCTGTACAAGGTTTTCAAAAAGGCTAAAGCAGTACCTGATGTGGTGGAAGGTGTCCAACTTCTTCCATCAAGAAAAGAGGTTCTTGCTGTCAGGCCAGGGGCAGTGCAGTTCATGCAATTCGTCACCGAACATTTTGTTGTTGGTATGTGGTCTTCCAATCACTCAGTGATTAGCTGCCTGAGGTCTTTCATTCCTCAGTCCTTAGTGGATAAGTTTCTTTTCAAACTAGTAATGGTACCCAGCGTTGCTGGGCGTAAGTTGAGAGCTTGTAAATGTTTTGGGCTGCAGTGAGAAAAGCCCTATACCTTTCCCTTTCTGTTTCCCTTTCCCTTTTGCTCTATCCCGTATTTCACTTTTTCTTATTTTCTATACACTTCTTTTTCTTTTCAGCTTTTTCCTGTTTTTTCATGTTTCCTTGTTTCCCCACCTCTTTCCTTCCTTTCCCTCTTCCCTTTTTGCAATAACCTTTTTCCCTTTCCTTTTCCTCCTTTCCCCACCCTTTCCTTCTTCTCCTTTTTCCATGCCCTTCTCCTTTCCCCTTCACCTTTTTCCATGCCTTCTCTTTTCCCCAACCTTTTTCCATGCCTTCCCTTTCCTCAATCTTTTAGTCTTTCGCTTTTTTCCATGCCTATTTTCCCTTATCTTTTCCTCCATTTCCCAGCCTTTCACTCTTCCTTTTTTTTGGGTGCCCTTTTCTCCTCCCTTTTTCTTTTTCCCCTCCCGTTTCCCATGCCCTTTTTACCTTCCCTTTTCCCATCTCCTCACCCTTTCTCCCTTCCCTTTTTCCTTTTCCTATTTTTCTATGTTCCCTTTTTCTCTTCCCTTTTCCTATTTTCCTCTTTTCTTTTTTCCCATGCCCTCTCCCCCGTGCTTTCCTTTTCCTCCTTTTCCCACCCTTTCCCACTTCTTTTTTTCCCGTGCGATTTTTTCTTCTTTTTCCCCTTCCTTTTTCTTTTCTCTTTTCCTTTTCCCATGTTTTCTTCCCCTTTTTCCTCTGCTCCCCCACTTCCCTTCCCTTTTCCCTTTCCTAATGGATTTTTTTTTTTTCTGTTTTTCTCCTTTCCCGATCCTTTCCTCGTGCCCTTTTTCCTTCCTTTCCTTTTCCTTTTCCTTTTCCTTTTCCCTTTTCCCATGTCTTTCCACATTTGTTTTCTTTTCTTATTTTCCTATACTCATTTTCCTATTTTTCCCACCCTCTTCCCCTTTTTCTTTTTCCTTTTCTTTTTTCTATTTCTCCACCATTTTCCTCTTCCCTTTTATCTCATGCCCTTTCCCCCTTCCCTTTTCTTGTTTCCCTTTTTCCCTTTTTCTCATGCCTTTTTTTTCAGGTTCCCTTTCCCCCTTTTCCCTTTCCTTTTTCTTTCTTCTCACTTTCCCTTATTTCTTCCTTTCTCCCCATCCTTTTCTTGTTCTCCCTTTTCCCCTCTTCCTCATTTTCCCAATCTTTTACTCTTCCCCTTTTCTCGATGCGCTTTTTTCCTTTCATTTCCCTCTCTCCTTCTCCTTCTCCTTTTCCTTTTCCTTTTCCTTTTCCTTTTCCTTTTCCGTTTCCTTTTCCTTTTCCTATGCCATTTTTCCCTTCCTTTTTCCTCTTTCTTCAACACTTCTCTTTTTCTCCCTTTTCTCATGCCCTTTTTTTCTTCCATTTTTCCATGCTTTTTTTCTCCTCTCTTTTCCCCTTTCTTCAATCTTTCCTTCTTCCTTTTTTTCCCGTGCCCTTTCCTCTTCGTTTTACCACTTTATCTCTTCCCTTTTCCCTCGTGCACTTTCCCCAGCTACCTTTTTCCCCTCCCCTTTTCTTTCTTCTTTCCCTTTTCATTTTTTCATGCCTTTTTCTCTTCTCTTATCCCCACCCTTTTCCCTTTGCTTTTCTCCCTTTTCCCGTGCCTTTTTGCCCTTCACATTCTCTCTTGTCTCTTCCCTTTTCCTTTTCGCCCTTTTCCCTTTACCCTTTCCCCTTAAGAGACCAAAGTACGACCAATCATGGTGGTGGTAAGTCGTGCAATAAATCTCGGCCTTCGGATGCACTCAGATGATCTCGACCATTCAAATTAGGGCTTGACCCAATCCAAGAATTACGGTATAACATTATAATATAAGATGGATGGTGCATCCTTTGAAAATGAGGGGAGGAACTTCTTGCTACATCAAGAAACTCACAAAAGTTTATGAGAAATGTCCAGAATTTAGCATGAGGACAACTTTGCTGATTGATCCTTACAGGTACGTGAATTTTAAGAATAATGCAGATTCCTGCATCACACCAAGGTCCTTCGTGCCTGACATAAATGACGGTGATTACCTGTTGAAGACTATGGTACCTTACTTGGAGAAGCTAATAACAGAAGTGAACGTAATTGCTTATGTACAGAGGTCTGTGCATTTTCGAAATCAGTATGACAAGAAAAGCACAAAAGTGTTGGTGGTACTAAAGACCATGGACTTGTCCTAAACTGTTGTATGTTTTTTTAATATTAGATCCCTTTTTTATTGTAATTTGGTGTTTATGAACACCACAAACGTTTAAAGAACTTTAATTATCTGGTATGCAGTTCCCGTTATAGTGGGCTCAAATGGATAGTCAGCACTGTTCAAATGGATATGATTATATTACTGTAGCATTCACATTCATATCCTTTATGATTTGCCTCGAGAGCCCAAGCACTCGATTACACTAGCCGATTGCACTGTCTCCACACCATGGCATCTCCTTCAATCTTATCTCTGTTATATAAATATGATCAGGCAGTGTACCCAGCTCGGCACGGCGGCATTCTTGGTCTTGCTATTTTCTCTTTTCTGCCCAACAAAATATCCCACAGGCATTCTCACGTTTTCGAGGTCAACAGGGTTTTTGCATATCAATATCCCACATGCATTTGAATCATTCTATGCCCTCGAACCATTGAACCATTGAAACAAATATAGCTTAATAATTAACTCACCTCATGTGTGATCTTTGGACTTAATGCAAACTCTATTCTTCATTCTTCAATTGTATTACTCATGAAGATCAAACTGCCTTTCTGCATGATAACCTTTAGGTATGAGCAAAGTGCTATCAACTTCCCTTAAGGAATAATCATATATAATCCCAACAATGGCTCTCTGGCTTGTAATCTTCAGTTACAGGCCAGAGTGTCATGACCTTTCTAGATATAATCCTCGTCCACCTTTTTTTTTAGTAATGGCCTCAAATATCCCACATGCATTAAATATTGCACATGTTACCAAATCAACAATTGCCAAATCAACAAATGCCAAATGAATCAACAGGTGTGAATCACCCCCAAGCCATTTGGTAAAGCATAACAATTTTGACCTATGATATTCTATGCATTATGTTAAGGCATAAATTGTGTAAGTCAACAACTTTCAAGTCAAGAAGTGTGAATCACCCCAAGCAAATGTTTGACTTTTATTGACCATGGTAAAGCGTAAGTCAACAATTTTCAAGTCAACAAGTATGAATCACCCCTAAGCTAAAGTTTTACTTTCATTGACCAACATGTTTCGTAAAGCGTGAGTCAATAATTTTCAAGTCAACAAGTGTGAATAACCCCCAAGAATTTGGTAAAGCATGAGTCAACAATTTTGACCTATGCTATTCTATGCATTATGTTAAGGCATAAATTGTGTAAGTCAACAATTTTCAAGTCAACAAGTGTGAATCACCCCCAAGCATTTGGTAAAGCGTAAGTCAACAATTTTGACCTATGCTATTCTATGCATTATGGTAAGGCATTGTTGTGTAAGACAACAATTTTCAAGTCAACAAGTGTGAATCACCCCCTTTGTTACATGTTTGACTTTCATTGACCAACATGTTTGGTGAAGCGTAAGTCAACAATTTTGAAGTTAACAATCAATTTACACTAGCTAATTATAACTACAATTACTAAACAAGTGCCAAGCCAAGATAATATGATTGGTGTCCAAAAAAGAATGGCCATTTCAGGATAGATATTTTTTTTTATGTTTTAGAAAATAAAATTATGGTCATTTCGAGGTAATTATTCATATCCTACTAAATCATTACGATTAAGATACTAATGGTACGAAATCCTAAAATCGTAGCCTACGAAATTAATTTCACGCCAGCCTTTATAGGCTATGGTCGTGAGGGAGAAGCATCGTCCAATTCCTTCAAACAGAATGTCGAAGCGCTGTCGCTCTCCCTCCCGCTCTGCCTCCCCTTCCCCTGGCCCTTCCAAGCGCCGGGCGCTGCTTTCACTTCCTTTGGCACAGGTCCTTGCCAGTTATGGCATAGGATCTTGGCCAAATTTTCCTTTGCAGGAGCCCGATGTGTCTGTCCCCGAGCCTGAAAGCCCCGAGCCTGAAAGCTCCTCTTCTGAAAGCTTTGAAGATCTTTCTGAGCTTTCAGAAGAGGTGGAATCCTCCAATTTTGATTCCTCTGATGCAGATTCTTCCGAGGAGGAGATCGATTCTGAAGATAACGAATGGAGCGAACACAAGACCAGCGAAGAAGAAGAAGAAGACGAAGAAGAAGAACAAGAAATATTTTTGGAATTCCAAAATTTTCTGGAGAGTAAGTAGCATGCATGCATTCAATTTTTGCTTTCTTTTATTACATTCTAAACTAATTTTCTTCACTTTTCTTACAGATGAAGCTTGAAGTCCCGGGAAGCCACCTTTTTTTTTTCTTTTTTTTTTCTTTTGATCAAGTTCGACCACAGGCCTTTTGTGCCTTTGTATTTTTTTTAAAAAACAGATGCTATATAGGCCTTAGTGCCTTTATGTGATCTCACCCCCTTGTGAAACAGGCCTTAGTGCCTTTGAAATATACGATGGCCTTAGTGCCTTTACTTGAACTCACCCCTTGTGACACAGGCCTTAGTGCCTCTTTGTAATATATGATGGCCTTAGTGCCTTTTCAAATATATGATGGCCTTGTGCCTTTTTGAAGTATTCTGGTATTTTCTGTTTTAATATATGATGGCCTTGTGCCGACTGTAATCCAGGCCTTGTGCCTTCTGTAATCCAGGCCTTAGTGCCTTAGTGCCTTCTGTAATACAGGCCTTGTGTCTTTTGTTTAATCCAGGCCTTAGTGCCTTTAATTGTAATGGCCTTGTGCCGACTGTAATCCAGGCCTTGTGCCTTCTGTTATCCAGGCCTTAGTGCCTTCTTTAATGTGGATGATGGCCTTGTGCCTTTCTGTAAATTTGTGGTTTTGTTATACCTTGTGCCTTGTGTAAATTTGTGCCTTGTGTAAATTTGTGCCTTGTGTAAATTTCTAATTCTGTTTTACCTTGGAATTCATTCAACATTCGAGTACAAAATTCTGTAACTGAAGCATAAAAAATGAGAATGCAAAATACAGAAACTTCTTTATATTCATAAAAGTACCTATACAGTACCCTTTACACAATTGCTCTTTCCACTATTCCAATAACGTGGGAAGCCTCTCTAGAATATCTTGTTCTTCTTTGGCACTTAGAGTGTAAACCACTCCCCGCTTAACAACGTGCTTTGCTTAAACCAACCTGACTTTGTTCTTTGCAACTTGAGTGGCATAGGGTAAAAAAGTCATTAGCATATTTAAACCAAGATCGTTTACCACGCTGTGTATTGGTGATTAATCACTATAAAGCATCATGAGAAATATGTGCTTAAAATTACCATGTCAATATATCGAAGAAGATGGATGTGATAAAAAACCAGTCTAATAAACTTAACATACTAAACAGTAGTACATATCATATAGTTTAAGTTGTCACAGAGACCAATTAAAATTGTCATGTCTCGATACCATGTCATAAAACAATGTTGTCTTATCACCTTAGAAAAATATGTTGATGAACTATACTAGATAACTAGATATGGTTTATAAACTTTTGAACCCACTAACATGTAATGATTTATGGATTTGGTTTTCACCAACAAACTATTAAAAAAAAATCATAATGGTTCAAATTTGGGGGCCTTGTATTATTTCCTCTACAAAACTTGTAGCTGGATTTACAATTCACCAACTTCTCATAGTATGTCCCTTCTATGACCTCATCCCCTTTCACAAACGTCTGCCCTTGCATATCTACAAAGTCTTCTAACACCAAGTACTTAGCTTTGGTACATAGCATAAGGTAGAATTTCACATTCTCGTGATTGTTATTTGGAGCCACCACTGCAAAGACATCACCTATAGATACTTGCATGCTACATAAGTCAGCGTTGCCAATATATGCTTCTTCTCCTTCATCATGTACTTCTTCTTCAACAATAGCTTTGATGGGCTGTACCACAACTAGTTCAAACTTCTTAGTATATGATACATTGGGGCAAGTACACCCATGGAAACAATGAAGGTTTCTAGATCCTTCAATAGGACGTGCTTCCCACTGATTTTTTCTGTCCACTTCTCCTATTTCAACCTCCCAAAAAGTTCTAACTTACAGTTTGAATCTTCTTTTTATACACACTGACCCCAATTTTTGGTCCACAGTTGTTTTTTAGTTGTACGGAAGTGTTGTTTTATGCCAAAAACAACACCAAAATGGCCCCAAAAGTCCACGTGGCCTGTTTATCCGGATTTGCACAAAGAGACAGTGGTTTTTTGGCAAAAACATCCCACTGTGGTTTTTCTGGCAGTTTTTTGTTTTTTGTCAACGTGTCCTTTTTTTTTACTATTGTTTTTATCAGTTTTTCCTACACGTGGTTTTTTTTGTCACTGTTGTTTTTTTAAGAAGCCATGCATCGTTTTTTTGAAAACTACACGCATAGATTTACGTATTACTACACATGAAGAAGTAAAAAAGACAGATCTTTTTCTTTTTTTCTATGCGTTTTATTTTTTTCTTCTACTTGTAGTTTTTTAAAGTTGTCATTGTTTTCTTAGGGAAAGCACGTAGTGTTTAAAGAAATCCACATGTAGCATTTAAAAATAATTGCTATTTCAAACATTGTTTTCTTCAATATTATATATAGCTATTAAAAAGTAGACACGTTACTTCTTAAATTAGTTATTTCCAAGTGTTGTTTTTGTAAGAAAATCAACATAAAATATCCATGGACTTTTTTTAAGTTTACAAAAACAACACGTTTGGTTTACACGTCGACATCTTTTTAGACAATCAAATCTTGACACGTGGCACTCCTTTATTTACACGTCGACATCTTTTTATGCAATCAAATCTTAACACGTGGCACTCCGTTACATATGGACATCCTTTTACAATTTTTTTTTTAAAAAGACACCCGCTTGAAAGGCTTTTAAGAATCAAACCCAAACAATAACGCATAATATTAATTTAGTTGTATTATCAAGCCTTTATTAAATTGCACTCTAAATTTTACCATTACATTAAAACACAAGGCATAATATTAATTTAGTTGTATTTAGTTGTATTTATCAAGCCTTTATTTAGATTGCACTCTAAATTTTACCATTACATTAAAACATTCATTACATTAAAACATTCAACTTGTGAGATTCAAGAAAAGGTTCAGAACAATTATATTAATAATTAAGGTTCAAACATGAGATTAATATGATTTGAAAACACTGTAGCCCGGGTATTGGCCCGGTTACTGTAGCACAGTTGATTGTGCCAATGGGCTTCCAATGGGCTTCGATCTGACAATCTGATACTTGCCTATTCTTCCATGGAGCCGCTCCCAGAGATGCCAAAGACCTTGATAACCTGTAACTGAACTTGAAGCTGCTACCACAAAAATGGATGACAGGAAAAGGCAAACCAACATATCTTTCCTTGCAGCCACGAGTGAATTTATTCTGTGATAAAAAAGAGTTGCATTGATTTAGTACTAATAGACAATGCAAAACTGAAATAAACTGAATCTTACCTTAAATCTTGCTAAGAGATTAACAGTACATCATATCTGGAGATGATATTACTTCTACAAAAGAGCAAAGCCATTAAAAAATCGTATTGGAAGCATGAAACAACAATCAAAAAATAGATAAAACCTTTATTTAGGAATAGGGCAAAAATCATTCTGTGCTAAGCCCCTTGTCATTCGTCATTCGGCCAACATAGTAGAGTAGCACACAGCAAAAGCAGATTCGGCCAAGAGAAAAACAGAGGTGGATTGAGAAAACAGAGTTAAATAAAGGGAAACAAACATGGCAAGAACAAGGGTCGTATCTCTGGAGGAGGTTATCAGAAGACGAGCCAGACGAACTAAGCAGCTTATTAAACTGTATAGAATACAGTACTGGAGCCTTATGGAAGAGATGAGAGCAAAATACAGAAAATATTATCTAAGGACTGGGAAAAGTGGATGGCGGGATGACAGTACAAATTTGTAAGCAGAGAGGGAATATCCCAACTGAAATCATCAAGCAACGAGCTAAAAAGCACAGAACCTTCAAATCGAGCTAAATGCATTCAAATAAAGAAGGCCTGTTAAAAACCAAGGGAAAAATGATGGAAGAAGAGCATGGCTTGGGTCTGCCAGTGAAGAAGTGGGAGTTCTTGGGCTTAGAATCCAGCTACCAGCGCCTCGCCATAGTCCACCGGGACCAGAAACAGATAGTTCTAAAACATTTCCAGCTACCTTGATATGCAGTATAAGGCCGACCACGGGATGCTGCCGGATTTGCGGCTATGCTTTGCCATCGCCATAGCTGGAGAAGGAGCAGAGAACGGCCATCGCCCTAGGTACCCATCGCCATAGCTGCCAGGCGGGAAAGAAGGGAAAGAAACACGGCCATAGCTGCAAGGAAAGCGGCCAGGCGGGAAAGAAGGGAAAGAAACACGACCTCAACCAATAAGATGATAGGACCTGGATCAAAATCTAGGCCGTTCATCATGGCGTATCTTGGCCGTTGAATAGTTTTCACATTTACATAATTTATATAGTTCCTAATGTTGGATTTGCCTCTACAGGGGGCAAACTTGTTTTTTTTTTTTTTTGGGGGAAGGGGGCAAAACTTTAGGTGGGTTTTTGGCATATTCTAGGAAATGCTAGTATATGCCCAGAATATTCTAGAAACCGCTCCAAATATGCCATTGTCTTTAAATTGTCGGTCACTCCTGTTGTTGCACGAGGCCAGCCGCTGCTCTTCTTACCGTGTAACCGGATGCTCGAATGCACTTGTATGCAGTAGTTTGTTAGCCGAATTGGAGATTCGGAATTCAACCTAGTGGTTTTGAAAAATCCGATTAGCCACGGATATGAATTGCTAGTTTGTCTATCCAGAGATTTGTAAATGTTGGTTCATCTATCCAGATATTTGTAGGCACTTGATGATGTGGTGCTATTCTGCATGCAAATATACAAACTATATCTATTTGTGTCTAATATTTAGGTTTGAGACTTTGTAAAGCTTTATGTACTGTAGTTCTGCTCAGGCGCACCATTGGCAAATTGAAGTGTTTGAAGTTTCTCCTTGACAATGAAGCAATTACTGAGGGTGGTTGAAATCACAGTCATGCTATAAAGGACCTATATGATTCCATCAGTTCAAAATAAATTCTTGAATGGGAGCTTTATATCCAGACTATGGATTTTGCAGATGAGGATAAGTTTGATTTTGACCCATTAGATGATACTAAGATAGGGCCAGGGGGCCTATTCCCTTTGCAGGTAACCTTGTGATGCATTTGAAATGTCCTTTTCCACCCTTGTTTGCATTCTTCACAATTATTTTTAGCTAGCGGATAGTGCATTTACCTATTCTTTACCTTTATGTAGCTAGCTCCTCCTTTACCTCTTGTCTGACCCTTACCCATACTTTGGTTTTAAAAATATCCTTACACTTTGTTCCGGGCTTGTTTGTAAGTAGTATTTACTCCATTCATGCACAACAATTTGTCATGTGAGATGCTACATCCAGGAAAATCTTTCGTTTTTCTATGGAATTGTTGAATATGAAACTTCATATTGTTTGGTTATTCTTGTCAAACCTAAGATGTCATTATTCCACTTGCATAGTTTCTTTGCCAACACAAAACTCTTCGCAGCCAAACTCACCAAAATGGTCTAAACAAACTTTATATTCTGTTTAATAATCATGTTCTTTAGGCTCTCATTTTTCATGATACATCATAGTCGAATTGATCCTTTTCTTTGGGCTCTCGTTTCTATATTATATTACATGTTGTCAAGCAAAATGTGGTAGCCGAGTCAAATTCACATTAGGGTAGAAACTAATGTTTGTTCTTCTTGTGGTGCAGCCCATTGGGAGAATGGTACTGAATAAGAAAATAGACAATTTCTTTAATGAGAATGAGCAGCTGGACTTCTGTCCTGGTGTGCTTATTCCTAATATCTAGTATACAGATAACAAGATGTTCCAGACAAGGGTGTTTTTCTATTAAAATACACATGCCATAGACTGGGTTCAAACTATTCAATGGTTTTAGTAAATGCACTAAAGTGTGCCCATCATAATAGTCATGCCAAGGTGGCTCAAACATGCCACGTGGGATCCAACATGCAACCTTCAACACGTGAAGGTGGCTCAAACATGCCACCTATGTCAAACATGTTAAGATGGCTCAAACATGCCACGTGGGCTCTAACATGCCACCTAGGCTCAAACATGCCAAGGTGGCTCAAACATGCAGCGCAGACTCCAACATGCCAAGGTGGCTCAAACATGCCACCTAGGTTCCAACACGCCACCTAGGCTCAAACATGTTAAAGTGGTTCAAACATGCCATGTGGGCTCCAACATGCCACCTAGGCCACCTAGGCACTCCAAGTGGTGAAATGGCATGCCAAGTAAGCAAGGCCAACTTTTGACTAGGCCAAAAATGAAAAGATGTCCATCTTTGGTCTTTTCATTGGGTGATGTTGGCAAATTTTGGGTGACATGGCTAGATGGTGGTGACATGGACATGATGACTAGGACTTTATGCAAGAAATATGATAACCTTTGGAATTTTTTGTAGAGGAGTTTGGCAAGGGATAGAATAGAGGGATCTTGCGCTGACACCCTTCCCCAAATCGAACCAGGCCAGGACTTTGCGCGGCTTCCTCACTAGAGGGGAGAGGCCAAACCCCAGGAGACGGACCTCAGAAAGGTCGCTGAGGCAGCCTTTCCTGCCAGCGCTCCTCTGGGAGGGCAAATGCCAATGCCCCCCTCGCAAAGCTTGATTTCCCTATCCGACCGTTGAATTCGCCGTTCAAGTAACCTGCTTCGAGGAGGTTCAAAAAAATCCAAGATCAGTCCGCGAGAACTTATCAAACCGCGAAGCGTCCTACGGTCCACTATGTAGAAACCCAATCGTTTTGTCGTTCGGGCAGTACAGAGACTCCGGAATAGAGATTCGACTTCGCCATGTCATCCGGAATGACGAGAATACCCTAGAGACCAAGTTACACGATCATGTTTTGCAACGAAAGAAACACGAACCCTCTACATGGCAGTATTCTGCTGCCACCTCTTAGGCCAATTAACTATGAACGTGTTGGACATGAGCTACTTTGGTGCTTCTTGGAGAAAGGATGGTCTTCTGCCCGTGAAACTTGGTCTCCAGGGTAATGTCTACGTTTTGAGTCCATTGATAGAGTCAGTTCACAGTTTCGGAGTGGGAGAGTTGCCCGTCCATGGCCAGGGGCCTTCGAGAGAGGACCTTTGGGGCGAACTGCTTTCGGAAGGTTTTAAGGGTCCGTCTTCGGGTATCAACACCCTCCCTCTACCTGATGACATTGCGCAAGATCCTGGTTGAATCTGACTAGGATATGGCCTCCGAAACGTAAACCTTGTGTGTTGCAAGATTATTGAAGGGTTTACATTATGGAGGTCGAGTTTTAGTCAGTTGCACTTGAGACATGGTCGAGAAGCTGCAGTTGAAAACACGAAGCAATAGGAACTGACGGAATGGGGTTTGGATTTATCCTCCTCCGAGTGTGGCAATTAGAAGTCAAGAGCGCCTTTTGCAGTAGCAAAATTGTTTGGGACCATTCGGGATGGCCAATAGATCCAAACTCTGTTATTTCAGTTGCCATGGCTCCCCATGCATGTTTCGAAAAGATGCACTTAGTTATCCAAGAAAATGACCATGTTTTGGCCTCCGAAACATAAACCCTGTGTGTTGCTAGGTTATTGAAGGGTTTACGTTATGGGGGTCGAGTTTTAGTCGGTTGCACTTGGGTCATGGTTGAGAAGCTGCAATTGAGAACATGAAGCAATAGGAACTGATGGAATGGGGTTTGGAGTTATCCTCCTCCCAGTGTGGCAATTAGAAGTCAAGAGCGCCTTTTGCAGTAGCAAAATTGTTTGGGATCATTCGGATGGCCAATAGATCCAAACTCTGTTATTTCAGTTGCCATGGATCCGCAGTGTGTTTAGCAAAGGCGCACCTAGCTATCTAAGAAAACGACCACGTTTTGGCCTCCGAAACGTAAACCCTGTGTGTTGCTAGGTTATTGTAGGGTTTACGTTTCGGAGGCCAAAATGTGATCGTTTTCTCAGATAGCTAGGTGCACCTTTGCTAAACACACATGCGGAGCCATGGCAACTGAAATAACAGAGTTTGGATCTATTGGCCATCCCGAATGATCCCAAACAATTTTGCTACTGCAAAAGGTGCTCTTGACTTCTAATTGCCACACTGGGAGGAAGATAAATCCAAATCCCATTCTCTCAGTTCCTATTGCTTCACATTTTCAACTACAGCTTCTTGACCATGTCCCAAGTGCAACCGACTAAAACTCGACCTCCATAACGCAAACCTTTCAATAACCTAGCAACACACATGGTTTACATTTTGGAGGCCGTATCCTAGTCAGATTCGACCAGGATCTTGCACAATGTCATCACGTAGAGAGAGGGTGTTGATGCCAGAAGACGGACCCTTAAAACCTTCCGGAAGCAGTTTGCCCCAAAGGTCCTCTCCCGAAGGCCCCTGGCCATGGACGGGCAACTCTCCCACTCCAAAACTGTGAACTGACTCTGCCAATGGACTCAAAATGTCGACTTTACCTTAAGGACCAAGTTTCGTGGGCAGAAGACTACCCCTTCTCCAAGAAGCACCAAAGTAGCTCATGTCCAACACATTCGTAGTCAATTGGCCTAGGAGGTGGCTGCGAAATACCGCTATGTGGAGGGTTTGTGTTTCTTTCGTTGCCAAAAATGACCATGTAACTTGGTCCCTGGGGTACTTTCGCCATTCCGGACGACATGGCGAAGTCGAATCTCCATTCCAGAGCCTTTGTACTGCCCGAACGACAAAACATTTGGTTTTCTACGCGGTCAACCCGCAGAACGCTTCGTGGTTTGATAAGTTCTCCTGGACGGATCTTGGATTCTTTTGAGCCTGCTCAAAGCAGGTTACTTGAATGACGGATTCAACGGTCGGATAGGAAAATTGAGCTGCCTCGCCAACCTTTCTGAGGTCCATCTCCTGGGGTCTGGCCTCTCCCCTCTGGTGAGAAAGTTGCGCAAAGTCCTGGCCTGGTTCGATTTGGGGAAGGGTATCAGCGCTTTAAGTTCTCCAAGATCCCTCTATTCTATCCCTTGCCAAACTCCTCTTCGAAAATTTCAAAGGTTATCATATTTCAAAGTCCTAGTCATCATATCCATGTCACCATCATCTAGCCATGTCACCTAAAATTTGCCAACATCACCCAATGAAAAGACCAAAGATGGACATCTTTTCATTTTTGGCCTAGTCAAAACTTGACCTTGCTTACTTGGCATGCCATGTCACCACTTGGGGTGCCTAGGTGGCATGCTTGAGCCTAGGTGGCATGCCTGAGCCACCTTGGCATGTTGGAGCCTAGATGGCATGTTGGAGCCTGCGTGGCATGTTGGAGCCACCTTGGCATGCCCGAGCCTAGGTGGCATGTTTGAGCCACCTTGGCATGTTGGAGCCCACGTGGCATTATGGAGTCCACGTGGCATGTTTGAGCCACCTTGGCATGTTTGAGCCTAGGTGGCATGTTGGAGCCTAGGTGGCATGTTTGAGCCACCTTGGCATGTTTGAGCCTAGGTGGCATGTTGGAGCCACCTTGGCATGTTGGAGCCTAAGTGAGCCTGCATGGCATGTTTGAGCCTAGGTGGCATGTTTGAGCCACCTAGGAATGTTGGAGCCTAGCTGGCATGTTGGAGCCCACGTGGCATATTTCAGCCACCTTGGCAAGTTGGAGCATAGGTGGCATGTTGGAGCCCGTGTGGCATGTTTGAGCACGTTGGAGCCTAGGTGGCATGTTTGAGCCATTTTGTCATGTTGTAGCCTAGGTGGCATGTTTGAGCCACCTTGGCATGTTTGAGCCTAGGTGGCATGTTTGAGCCACCTTGGCATGTGGGAGCCACCTTGGCATGTTGGAGCCTATATGGCATGTTGGAGCCCACGTGGCATGTTTGAGCCACCTTGGCATGTTTGAGCATGTTGGAGCCTAGGTGGCATGTTTGAGCCACCTTGGCATGTTGGAGCCACCTTGGCATGTTGGAGCTAGGTGGCATGTTGGAGACCACGTGGCATGTTTGAGCCACCTTGGCATGTTAGAGCCTAGGTGGCATGTTGGAGCCTGCGTGGCATGCTTGAGCCACCTTGGCATGTTGGAGCCCATGTGGCATATTTGAGCCACCTTGGCAAGTTGGAGCATAGGTGGCATGTTAGAGCCCGCGTGGCATGTTTGAGCATGTTGGAGCCTAGTTGGCATGTTGGAGCCACCTTGGCATTTTTGAGCCTAGGTGGCATGTTTGAGCCACCTTGGCATGTTTGAGCCTAGGTGGCATGTTGGAGCCACCTTGGCATGTGCGAGCCACCTTGGCATGTTTGAGCCTAGGTGGCATGTTTGAGCCACCTTGGCATGTTGGAGCCCACTTGGCATGTTGGAGCCTATTTGGCATGTTGGAGCCCACATGGCATGTTTGAGCACGTTGGTGCTTAGGTGGCATGTTTGAGCCACCTTGGCATGTTGGAGCCTAGGTGGAATGTTGGAGACCACGTGGCATGTTTGAGCCACCTTGGCATGTTAGAGCCTAGGTGGCATGTTGGAGCCTGCTTGGCAGATGCATGAGCCACCTTGGCATGTTGGAGCATAGGTGGCATGTTGGAGCCCGCGTGGCATGTTTGAGCACGTTGGAGCCCTAGGTGGCATGTTTGAGCCATTTTGTCATGTTGGAGCCTAGGTGGAGCCCACGTGGCATGTTTGAGCCACCTGCATGTTGGAGCCTAGGTGGCATGTTGAAGCCCATGTGGCATGTTTGAGCCACCTTGTCATGTTGGAGCCTAGGTGGCATGTTTGAGCCACCTTGGCATGTTGGAGCCTAGGTGGCATGTTGGAGCCCACGTGGCATGTTTGAGCCACCTTGGCATGTTTGAGCCTAGGTGGCATGTTAGAGCCACGATGGCATGTTGGAGCCTAGATGGCATGTTTGAGCCAACTTGGCATATTTAAGCCTAGGTGGCATGTTGTGAGCCACCTTGGCATGTTGGAGCCTAGGTGGCATGTTGGAGCCCACGTGGCATGTTTGAGCCATCTTGGCATGTTGGAGCCTAGATGGCATGTTGGAGCCTAGGTGGCATGTTTGAGCCCACCTTGGCATGTTTGAGCCACCTGGCATGTTTGAGCCTAGGTGGCATGTTGGAGCATAGATGGCATGTTTGAGCCACCTTGGCATGTTGGAGCCTAAGTGAGCCTGCATGGCATGTTTGAGCCTATGTGGCATGTTTGAGCCACCTAGGGATGTTGGAGCCTAGGTGGCATGTTGGAGCCCACGTGGCATATTTGAGCCACCTTGGCAAGTTGGAGCATAGGTGGCATGTTGGAGCTGCGTGGCATGTTTGAGCACGTTGGAGCCTAGGTGGCATGTTTGAGCCATTTTGTCATGTTGGAGCCTAGGTGGCATGTTGGAGCCACCTTGGCATGTTTGAGCCTAGGTGGCATGTTAGAGCCACCTTGGCATGTTGGAGCCCACGTGGCATGTTTGAGCCACCTTGGCATGTTGGAGCCTAGGTGGCATGTTGAAGCCCATGTGGCATGTTTGAGCCACCTTGTCGTGTTGGAGCCTAGGTGGCATGTTTGAGCCACCTTGGCATGTTGGAGCCTAGGTGGCATGTTGGAGCCCACGTGGCATGTTAGAGCCACGGTGGCATATGTGAGCCTAGGTGGCATGTTGTGAGCCACCTTGGCATGTTGGAGCCTAGGTGGCATGGTGGAGCCCACGTGGCATGTTTGAGCCAGCTTGGCATGTTGGAGCCTAGGTGGCATGTTGGAGCCTAGGTGGCATGTTTGAGCCCACCTTTGCATGTTTGAGCCTAGGTGGCATGTTGGAGCCTAGGTGGCATGTTTGAGCCACCTTGGCATGTTTGAGCCTAGGTGGCATGTTGGAGCCACCTTGGCATGTTGGAGCCTAAGTGAGCCTGCATGGCATGTTTGAGCCTACGTGGCATGTTTGAGCCACCTAGGAATGTTGGAGCCTAGGTGGCATGTTGGAGCCCACGTGGCATATTTGAGCCACCTTGGCAAGTTGGAGCATAGGTGGCATGTTGGAGCATGCGTGGCATGTTTGAGCACATTAAAGCCTAGGTGGCATGTTTGAGCCATTTTGCATGTTGGAGCCTAAGTGGCATGTTGGAGCCACCTTGGCATGTTTGAGCCTAGGTGGCATGTTAGAGCCACCTTGGCATGTTGGAGCCCACGTGGCATGTTTGAGCCACCTTGGCATGTTGGAGCCTAGGTGGCATGTTGAAGCCCATGTGGCATGTTTGAGCCACCTTGTCATGTTGGAGCCTAGGTGGCATGTTTGAGCCACCTTGGTATGTTGGAGCCTAGGTGGCATGTTGGAGCCCACGTGGCATGTTTGAGCCACTTTGGCATGTTTGAGCCTAGGTGGCATGTTAGAGCTACGGTGGCATGCTGGAGCCTAGGTGGCATGTTTGAGCCAACTTGGCATATTTAAGCCTAGGTGACATGTTGTGAGCCACCTTGGCATGTTGGAGCCTAGATGGCATGGTAGAGCCCACGTGCCATGTTTGTGCCACGTTGGCATATTGGAGCCTGCATGGCATCTTAGAGCCCACGTGGCATGTTGGAGCCACCTTGGCATGTTGGAGCCACCTTTGTGGCATGTTTGAGCCACCTTGTGTATATTTGAGCCACCTTGGCATGTTTGAGCTGATTGGGACCTGAGATCATGTGCATATGCTCAAAAAATGGATTTGAGGCATAAAAAAGCTTCTCTCTCTCTCCCTCTCTCTCTCTCTCTCTCTCTCTCTCTCTCTCTCTCTCTCTCCTCTCTCCTCTCTCTCTCTCTCTCTCTCTCTCTCTCTCTCTCTCTCTCTCTCTCACACACACACACACACACACACACACACACACACACACACACACACACACACACACACACACACACAGAGGATCTGATAGACTTGTTGGTTCCCATGGATGTTAAAGTTAAATTCAGTTCAATTCAATTTTGGGATCTTCATAATGCCTTTGCATTCTAGTTTTCTATAAGCATGAGGGGTAAAGGGACAATAGATGAGATATTGCATTTTTTTTTTTGGGTCCCCGCACCCCTCAAGGAATACAAATCAAATTCTTGATGGTTTTATTATGCAAAAATAGGCGTTAAGTAATTGAAGTAGTTGAAGTAACTTGTCTTACATGGAATACTAGTATAAGGACATGTGATCGTGCACGTGCATCACATGTAGCAAATCAAGTACTCTGTCCTACCACTATAAAGACCCGTGATATGGAAGGATAGGACATGTAGAGAATCAAGTATTCTTTCCTACTTCTATAAAGACATGTGACAATAGAAGTATTACACATGTCGTAATTCATGTATTCTTTCCTACACTGCCTTAGCAAATAAAGTACTCTGTCCTACTACTATAAAGACATGTGACATGGAAGCATAGGACATGTAGAGAATCAAGTATTCTTTCCTACTTCTATAAAGACATGTGACAATAGAAGTATTACACATGTCGTAATTCATGTATTCTTTCCTACAATGCCTTAGCAAATAAAGTACTCTGTATAAAGACATGTGAATGGAAGTATAGGACATATAAAGACATGTGACAATAGAATTATTAGACATGTAGAAATTCAAGTATTCTTTCCTACAGTGGATTGTATTATAAAATGACATGTCACAATAGAAGAAACTACAAAACAACAATGGATGTTTTAGTCCACTGAAAAAAGAACACCATTATCAAACAAAACCATACCTCCACAAATCCACATGTAGGATTCTTTGAAAACAGGACATGTAGACCTACCAAAACTGATGTTTTCAACAGTGGACCAAAAACCGGGGTGAGTGTGATATGTTGTGGGTGCTGCTGTTGACATGTACTGCTTTAGCCATTCCACCACCTCGTGTGCATTGGTCATCTTGCTGCCCTTCAACTGTGCTGCTCTCAAAGCCCTCTTTATTACTGCTCCTGCACCATCATGTTCTCCCTTCCCATGGCCAGAGCACCAAAAGTTCCACATCATGTATAAACCTGTTAAAGATTTGAATCTAGCATCAAAGTAAAATGATTTTTTACCTTTGAATTGTGAGGCTGCACCATCTGAGAAGACATAATGCTTCTTCAAAGTGATTTCCTTCTCTTGCATCCAATGATTGTGTAAGAGAAAGCAATGCTGCACAAACAAAGAATCATGTTTTCTGTCATCAGATATATAAAAATGTTCTTCCTTGATCATTTCTTGTGTCTCAGGATCCTTCTATATGTGAGGTGCACAAGAATAGCGATCTGCTCATTATGCCAATGCTTGAACTGGACTTCATTCTGCTCCTTGAAAGAGTAATTCTCTGCAAAGTCAACCGCTGATACAATAGTATCATCAGCAAACCTGTTCAGTAGTTGTCTAAACATGGCTTGCTGCCATTTATACCTGAAATTATGTGTCACAAACTCCTTTGCTTTAGATCTGAAGGTTTCCATCAAAACATTGGGTGAAGTCTGTAAATATTGATGCTCAATTCTTTTTTTGGGTTTGCCATCTTTATCCTTACCAATTTCAATGTAGTCTATGTTCTCCCAAGTGATTTTTGAGGTATTGTCCTTTGTTTCTTCTTTTGGACACCTTTCCATTTTGTCCACACCACATTTGCTGCAGGTTCCTGACAAGCATGCTTCATTGTGCCACTCTTCACCTTCAGGCTTTGGGCAAACCATGCTTCTCCACATGTCACTGTTAGACTGCCAAACATGTCTTGCTGCATTGCACCCTACTTGGCTTGCCGTGTGGTCACATATCTTGCACTCGCAGGTGCAATCTGCACCGTGCACCATGAACTTTTTCCTCATGTTCTTCACCCCTTCCCTCAGCATTGACATCCTCTCATGATAGACGCAACAACAGGTATTGAATTCAGATAGCTTTACAACAAAGTAAGGCTTTAATTTCTCGAAGGCTCTCTGCTTAATTTGAACAACTGGATTGTCTTGCTTGAAACTAGTGAAGAATTCTGTCTGCAGAATAAGAATAGAAAACTACTTAGTAAATGCTAATGCTAATACCACTAGAAAAAACATCTGCTAATGAATAGCAACTTAGAACTAATTACTGATTCCATTAGCATTACAACATAACCCTTAGCAAACCAAACCACTAACCCGATTAGCTAGGACATTGAGATGAAAGCATTGCTAATCAGTAGTGGTAGGTGGTGCTTCACTAACTAAAGATTAAGTTTAGTGCTAACATTGACAAAATTACTAACGAAGGGAACAACATTAACGAAAAATAGTAATATTAGCAATCGCATTTTACAAAATCACTAACAGTGGCACTAACATCAACACAATTACTAAACGTGGCACCAACATTATAAAGGTGAGAAACCTTAGCACTATATCAAAAAATGATCCATTATCAACCATCAATAGCACTAAGACTTGCTACCACGAGAAGAACGTGCAGATTAATTCCATTAGCAGATCATATTAGAATCAATACTTCAAACCTTATAAAAAATATTAATATTAGTAAACGTGAAAAAAGACTTATTAAAAAACTGATCTACAGATAGTATACCTGGCTCACATCAAGGTAATGTGTTGGATGCTTAGGATGTTTTCCTCTACCAGATCTAACGTCCTTGAAGTTAGGCGAAACTCTGGTGTAGTTTGTCCAATAATCCACAACTTTTTCAATCACTTCTTGGTTCAGGGAATCCTTTCTCTTCTTCCTTCCCCCAAGAGCCCACAATGCGTTTTTATTACTAATTGTAACATGGTGCTTCTTAGCTCTGGAACGATTCCTTGGATGAATTCCTAAAGCTTTGGTAGCTAATCTTTTGTTTCCATGCCTGACCTTCTCAAGTGCCATGACTAATGCTGCTCTTTTTGCTGCTAATTTGTCATTGGACTCCACTCCTTTCACGTGCTGTATGGTTTCTTGGATAATACCGACAATTTCACTGTGAACAATCTTTTCCTTATCAGACACTGCAACCTGCATAACTTTGTTGTTCTCCACTAGATGCCATACTTCTTTCTTCTGGTCTGTAGACATCGAACCTGTCAAATCCAAAAACGTTTTCGTGATTATGGAGGCTGCATGTTGCAATTGCTTTTTTGAGTGCTCAATACTCCAATCTAAATTTTCATTTGACAATTGTTGCCTCATCTTGCTTGCTCTTTGCCGTTGCTTCTGCAAACGCCATTTCTGCCTCCTGTCTTCGTCATTAGTCATTGGATCACAAGAAGCCTGAACAAAAAATGGATAGAAAGAAAGAAACGAGATCTCTCTCCCTCGAGAAAGGGGGAATCAACCACCCCCCGATATTCTCGTTAATTTTGAATTTCCCTCTTCCCATAATACTAAAAAATAGTGCTAATTTGGGTGGACAAAAGGACACTAAAAATAAGACACCGTAACATGCAAGGACCCGTTTCAAAATCGATCTGATCGGCTCTAAAAATGCAACGGGCAAATTACCCACGACATGATCTTTGTTGTAATTGGACTTCACGTATTCTGTATCCGAATCAGAAATATCAAGAATCCGCTGTTCAATGAACTCAGGAAACTCAGACAACAATTCTTCAAAAGAAGAGTATTCTTTCTGAAGCAAGCTGGAAGCATAGGACACAATCTCTCTGCGCATGAAGGTCAAGCTTCTAATGTCAATGGCGCGCTGCTTGCAATCATACCTGCCGTGATATCCCGCTTGCACCTTAAGGTATGTCTTTCCTTCCAAAATCTCATCAAGCAGCTGAGAAACCTCTGCATTAGACATACCTCTAAGGAATCTTAGCCAAGTTTTGTCGAAGAAGTCCTTCGTTGGCCTGTCAGGTAGATCCCCATGTTCATCACAGAGTTTTCTGCTCACTCATTTGTTGGCCACTTCCATTAGTTTTTTGAAGACGCGCTCCTCCATAAAAATGAACTGCTTTTCATCTTTTAGCTCCTTCACCTTCAATGTTGTTGTAGCTATCTCATGGAAGTCCTGAAAAATAAATGGTCAGCATAATCGTGGCCGCGATGTTGGTGAGCTAAAAATACAAAATACCTTCCATGCCGATGTTGTAGTAGTACCAATGGGCCCTTGCGGAGGACATCCATATGCCTTGTGTTGATGCCGTAGTTGTTGCAGCTTCTCTATCAAAGGCTCTCTGTATACGGTGTTTGCAATGACTTCATTGCACTGAATGCTCAATTCAATATATTCTCTATCTGACAAATTTCCATTCAGCACTCTGGTCCTTCTCCTGGCGTAGGCTTCAGCAAATTCGAGTCGCTGTTCCAGTTCACCAACAACACCGCAAAGCAATTGAGCTGCACATATACTATGGTTACCAGAAATTATCCAAAATTTTTTGCCCTTTAAATCAGCTTCTGCGCTCCAGGTGACCTTTCTCCTGAAATAATGCGGACCGATTAGATAAGAAGCCACAAAACAAATATGATGGATAATAACAATCACCTAGTAATTGGGTCAAAGGGGACAACGTCGGCCGGTGTGAGGACCTCTATAGGATACGTCTTGAAGCTCTTCACTAGTGTTTGCACATGGTCGTTCGACCGCATTCGATGGGTGAGATTAGCAGGAGCTGGCTCGCAATAAAAAATAGATACCTTCATAAACAGTTCACACCAAGCGGATAAAACCGCTTAAACTGTTCAAGCTTCTGTGCAGTTTGCTCGGCCAACTTACGTTCTTCCTCGGGATTGAACTTAAGCTCAGTTGGCAGTTCAGTATAACGGGCCATGCCAAGGTATTCGAAGAAGATAAACCTGTGACAGAAGGAGGCGTGCGAGATGACGAAGGCTCTCCACTATCCGATTTTGTCAGGTTGATCGCGAACTTTGATATCTTGTTGGGGACCAACATCTCTTTCGTTGTAACAGGTGGAGCACAAATACTGTGTCGGATTAATAATAGCTGAAGGAGGGGCCATGGTAACAGGCTCTACAGACAGGGCTCTGGTCTGGGAAGAGTCCTCTGCTATGGAGGTAGGCCTTACATTCTTCTTCTTGGTCTGAGCTCTTAGCCAGTTTGTGTCCATGACCAAGGGCATTTTCTCATCACGCTTTGCTTTCAACGCAATGCTCGGTGGTTTCTTGTCTGCTAGCAAACCTTTCCTACATGCCGAGAAACCTGACAGTACAGCCATGTTTCCCTTTATTCCGGATAGAGACAGAGATTCATACGACTGCAGCTCCCAGCCATATCCTTTTGCACTAGTTGGGACATTTTTCCCTATTGCCGGTTTGTTCAACTTGCTAGCCGTCATCATTGAGGGGTCGTAGTTCCTCCATTGCAAAACGTACTCCAGGAACTGCAATTGCTGTGTATCCTCCACGCTGCATATAATGGCGTCCTGCACATTGTTTTTTGTGCCCTCCCACATAGCAATCACTATCCCTATCTGTTGTACGTCCTCAACTTTCTTGCCAGTCTGGAGGAACAAGCACAGGTCTTTTTTTCTGTCACCTTTAGTTTGAGGAATTGCTTGTGCAATTTCAATGCACCATTTCCTTTCATTTGAAGGTGTGATGATCTTGGTAGGCTCAACATCCGGACCACGATACAAATCCAAAGCTGCAAGCAAGAGAAATGCTGTGTTAAAGCTGATGCTACGAAACTAAACCACAAAGCACTCCACAAGATCGCGGCCGCGATCCTGCTGAGCACTTCACGTTAGGACTAACTTAGCGCAGATCAGGCTGAGTTCTAACGTAACTAACGTAATAGTCTAGAGGATCACGGCCGCGATCCTACAAAGGACTAAGTTAACACAAAAAACATAGTGTAGAATAAAACAAACATTCTCGGAAAAGAAACGCAGCCGCGATCTTCATGAGTTGAGGGGACGAAAACATACCTTCTCTGACACTGGCTTTAGGTGCCATGGATCGCGGGCGTTGGAAAAGTTTGAAAAGTGGATTTTCTCGGCAGGCAATTGAAGACGCAAATGAGCTGAAGGCGCGGAATTCCGCGATGGCGCTGCTCCTCTTAAAAAAAATTTCGGCGAATTCTGAGAATAAATATTAATCCCAGGGACGCCCGAATTTAGTGCCACACGTGCGGTTTCTGACACGGCATAATTGCACGCCATTATTGCAGCCGGCATCATTAATTATACGCCATTAATGCAGCCGCCATCATTTATGGAGGCGTAACAAATTTGCTATAATGAAGACATGTTCCGGACAAGAGGTACCTCTGGACGTGGACGTCCGGATTCAAAATCTGTACCTTGAGGGAGACATGCAACTACATCCTGTATGAAATCACCGCGCATTAAAAGCGCCACAGAATTAAGCAATCTTTTCTGGCATGTCTGTACAGAGGAGTTACGGACAAAAAAGGACATCTACGTTTCAAATTAGCAACTGAATTTCGCGCTCGCTCTTGTTGGTGGGGATTCATTTTTGAATTCAAGCGAGCTGTTCCTGAAGGCGCTCGATCTGTTCCTGAGGGCGCCCGAACTGTTCTTGAAGGCCCCCGTTCTGTTCTTGAAGGCGCTCGATCTGTTCTTGAAGGCCTGCCCCGCAAACTGCCAGGGTTCACAATCCTAAGGCCTTCACTGCATATGCTACCCGACATTACTCAATTCAGGAGGTAAGTGCTGTTTTGTTGTTTATGTATCGTAGACAAGAGTAATATGTGATTTCAAAGTGCTAGCTGAGAGGATTGCATAATTCCTGTGTGCTAGATAAGAGTATTTTGTATTTTTGGAACTCATAAGGGGTTTTCTGGAAATCTAGCCTCAAATTATTTATGATTGCCTCCCTCGACAACCACACCATTCAAGATACTGTAATAACACCATCCCTAATATGGTATATGCTGTTTATGGCTCTCTGTAATCTGCTAAGGGAGCCCGCCCATCAATGGTGCATTTATCGGAAGAATGGAGAGATGGAGGACTTAGACAGCTCAGTTATATGAGTATAGATCTGCTATATGGGTGCTAAATTAGGACAGTTCTCCAATCTAATTAATAGTGAAAGTGACATTTGTTTTGGAAATAACAGTTGCAATTAACATTTATGTTCACAGCTAATTTGGAGGACTTACTCGGGTAGGGTTTTCTTGTTCAACTGCACAGGCTCGGATCATTACCTGAAGAAATTGCGACTGCGATCCTGCTGAGTTATTTTCGTTTGACGCAACGTCAGGTACATGTTCCAAATCTGCTCGCTCGAAATAACCGCGACTGCGATCTTGTGGAGGTATTCTATCCTGAAATCCTAGAGTAAAATAATATTTGAATGGGCCATAAATACTTTAGTGAGAGCTGATAAAGATTTTAGTTAGAGCTGGTGAACACTTTAGTTAGAGCTGATGACGTATTCATATATTTTTCTGCCAATGTGGTCCAGAGTGTGACGTCCCCTACTCGCATACAGTGCTCTCACCGTATACAAACAGGAGTTCTCCCCCCATACCAGTTCCACACTGATACAGGGCCCTCCACATGTCACTGCACCCGTAACGAGTCCCAGTGGGGAAGAGTGAAGGTGTCATTCTACCCTGTCTCCCTCAGGGCCTACCTAGCTGCGGAAGCGCAAACATACATGTCAGTATACAACATAATCCTCCATCCACCCCGAAGGTGGTGCATCAACATCTGCATAAACAATGATCAGCATCATACATATGGAAACTCTACCCAAGGCTCAGACTCGAAGGGAGGACTGGCGGCTTGGGTCTCCAGAGTTCATTGCAGACAGAATTCATGGCAATGGATTTGGTTGGCATAAGAACATGGCATAGGGTTGTCCACTCCATCCGCCCCTCCTGTGCACACTTTGCAGAGTAGGCTGAAAAGTGTCGGGACCCGACTGTAGCCCGCCGGATGCATAGCCGAAGAGGCTATTCCTGGGTCTCATCCTCCCAGTTCCGATGGGGCAGGAAGGGATCACTCCCTCCAGAGACATGCATGCTGACTCAAGGTGACTAGAGGGCCACTGCCCGTATTCGACTGAACCCACTGGAAAGTGTACACCACTTCACGGGTGTCGTGTCCATGCCTTACCCGCACTCAGTGGTAAGCCATTAGACCTAGTCACAATGATCCCTGGTAGGCTTTACACACCGGAGGGATCGCTTCAAGAGTCGGACATGAACCTCCTTCTTAGCCGGTCCGGCCCTTCACCCACAACCGGTGTGGTTCTTGCACACACGTGCCGAATTTACAAGCAGTGCTAGAGAGGCTACTCTAGGAGCGTCAACTACAAAGCCTTAGGGCCTCTACCCCCCTTCCCAATACAAGGAGTTCACAGAGATACATCATCCATATATATCACAGAAGAACTAAAGAACTAGATCTAATCTATATCATAGAGTTAGGTTCTTTAGTTAGTGTCTAAGATCTAAAGATCTAGATAGCTGCTATGGGCAATTTAATAGTCTAAGCTTACTGGTTCTATGACTAGAAGACGGTTTAAGCTATTAAATTGACCAAATACCTGATCCTTGGGTGGCTCCTCCTGACCTAAGTTCAACCATTCCACTGAGCTGATCGAATTCAGGAAAACTGATGGTGCGATTCGCTTGGGCAGCGTCTGGGAGGCGGTTTTGGCTCCTGGGGCAGCCAAAACAGAGCTCTAAAACCCTATGGACGAAAACTAGCAAGTTAGGGTTTCCCTACCCTAAATAGACATGGGGTTAGGGCTAGGGTTTCCAATTAGCCCTTTTTGGCATGTGGGATAATTGGAAAGGGCCCACTTGCCATTAATGGCTAGGTGGCAAAATATGCCTACATGGAAAAGTGTGCCCACATTAATGTGCATAAGTACACATTAATAACATGTGAACATACCTAGCAAGTTGCCCCTAGGGCTACTTACCTGGCTATCCGTCGGCGTACACGTCGGTCGGAGTGGCGGTAATGCTGGCGTGGCAGCGATGCGATAATGCGTTACGGGACCGTATCTTGTCGTTGGCCGAACGTCACATTCTCCCCACCTTGAAATGATGCTGTCCGCAGCATCGTGGGTCTCCCCACCTTGGGATCTTTCTAACCCGCAATCTGCAATCAACATGATGCATACACTATAATGGTTATACATTTACCAAGATTACCCTAAGGTAATATTTTTAGAACATTATTACGTCATCATACTTTGGAATACTTATCAATTCATAACATTATTAAACAAGTTATTCACTATCTCAGTTATTATGACATTAAGTTAGACAAAATTTCAACATTTTATATCTATTATTATTGTTCGAGGTACTCTTCGTTCCTTGCAACACATTCCAACAAAATTTGTGTTGCAAGTCTTCGTAGCTCGACCTCCTTGCCCTCCGGAGCGCTCTATTGGCCTGCAGGTCGATACTACGTTAGTACCATTTTAATTATTTAATAAATTTTGGTTATATGGTGACCACCCCACCTATCTACATGGATGCATGGCTAATCTCCTACGTAGGGAAGAGGGTGAATCTTCCATTATGGCCGTGGAGACAGCGCCTATATGCCTATATGCCGCTCATGCCTACACCCTAGTTGCCCAGCGTGGAGGATAGGTCCTTCCCGTATATGGGGCGTGAAGGCCCGATTCCTCCTATCAAAGCATATATGGGGCTAGAGGTGCTTTTCCTATCAGTGCATTCCTTAATGACCTCCTTTCTCTCGAGGTCGTCTACTTCCGTGGGACAGAAGTAGACTTTCTAATCTACCTTCCACTCGCCCAAGTGAAAACGCGGTCATGCCTATATTGACATTACACCACGCCCTAGAGATCACCGTAGTGGTCTCAATCATCGGTAACAACACATGCGACCCATACCAAGCATAGGTGGCATGCGTAGATTAATCCTAACTACACAAGAATTAGCCTACACAAATCGACATGCCTGAGCCGATTTCTTCGGAGATGACCTTGCCGTCCCATTGCTCCATAAACTGTGGGTACTGTTTTACTAAGTCCTTCTTAAGTACCCATGTCGCGTCTTCCACTGGCAAGTGTTTCCACTTGACCAAATACTGGAGGAATTCTGATCTCCTCGTTTTCTTGAAAGCTTTATCAAGAATCAATTCTGGAACTATTTCCAGCTGCTCCTCCGTCATTTCCAACAACGTTGGAGTGTCCAAGACTTCGTCTGGATTTGGAGTGTGCTTCTTCAACAAACTCACATGGAAGACCTTATGAATCTTTAGGTGTGCTGGCAAATCTAACTTGTAGGATTGATTACCTACTCTCTTAATTATTCTGAATGGTCCAGCCCACCTTGGAGCAAGCTTCTTGCAATTCCGATCCCCGAAGCCGCTGCTTCACCTTGATCTTGAGCCATACATCATCTCCAACTTTGAACTCTCTGACTGTTCGATGCTTGTCGGCGATGCTCTTTTGTCGACTTCTTGCTGCCAGCAGATACCCTCGAACCTCTTCCACAAGGCTGCCCATATCGGCCAACATCTGGCTGAAACTTCCACTTTTGACACGGGGTTGTGCCAAGTGTCTGGAGTTAGGCACTGATAGCCGTAGTTGATCATAAACGGCGACATTTGGGACGATTCCTGCTTGGTGCTATTGTATGCAAACTCCACCAAGTGAATAAATTCTTCCCACATACCTTGCTTATTCCAGACATAGTTTCGTAGCATGTCCTCTAAGATCCTGTTGGTCCGCTCCGTTTGGCCATCCGTCTGAGGATGATACGCCGTGCTCATGGATAGCTTGGTCTGAATTGTCGCAAAGAGGTCTTGCCAAAATGCACTCATGAACTTCGGGTCCCTGTCGGATATAATCTCCCTTGGCATGCCATGAAGCCTGAAGATCTCTTTGGTGAAGAGCTTTGCTGTATCCATAGCTGTATCTGTGGTCTTGCAAGGCACAAAGTGTGCCATCTTCGACAACTTGTCGACCACTACCATCAAGGCATCCTTCCCTCTTACCGTCCTTGGGAGCCCTGTGATGAAATCCATGCTGATCACCTCCCACTTAGCGTTTGGCACCGCTAGTGGCTCTAATGCCCCAGAATTGAAGCTGCTCGCCGCCGTCTGGCAGCACATAGCCGACATTCCTTGATGTAGCGAGCTATTTGCTTCTTCATTCCGGCCAATAATAGGCTGCTGCAAGACTTTGAAATATGTTTTCATGAATCCCGCATGGCCAGCTATTGGGCTGTTGTGCGTGTCATGGAGGATCAACTTCCTTACACCTGATGATTCGGGTACGCACAACTTGTTCTTATGGTATAACAGGTTGCCTTCCTTCTTATAATGCTTGAAGGTCTCCCGCTCTTTATCTGTTCTAGCCTCCTTAGAGAGGCTTGCCCATACTTCCCTGAAATCCACATCCGTTGGCAAGGACTCTTCAATCTTCTTACCAAAGTCGCTGGAGAGCGTCGAAATTGCATTGCAATGCACTCTAGTTGTCAGGGGGTGCCTTGAAAGCGCATCCGCTACCACATTGAGTTTCCCCGGCTTGTAGACTATCTCAAAGTCATATTCCTCGAGGAACTCCATCCACCTCCGGCTGCCTCAGTTGAGGTGTGGTTGCGTGAACACATACTGGAGGCTCTGATGGTCGGTATCCAATTGGAATTTCCTTCCCAAGAGATAGTGCCTCCATATTCTTAATGCCCTGACAACCGCAAGCAATTCCTGATCATGGGTTGGGTAGCGCGTCTCGGCGTCGTTCATCTTCCTGGAGTCATACGCTACCACACGCTCTTCTTGCATAAGCACCGCACCTGTAGCTATCTTACTCGCATCTGTTGCTACAAGCTTGTCTTTTTCCGGGTCCGGCAGGGTCAAGACAGGTGCTGTCGTCAGGGCTTCTTTCAACAATTCAAACCCCTTTTGGGCTTTCTTGTGCCAATGCTCTGCCCAATTTTTCACCTTCTCTGCCCTCGTCAGGTCTGTTAACGGTGCCGCTATCTTAGCAAAGTTCTTCACGAACTTCCTGTAGTACCCTGCTAGCCCGAGAAAACTTCTGACCTCATGCACATTCTTCGGTGCCGGCCACTGAATGACGGCTTCAATCTTGGCAGGATCCGTTGAGATTCCTTCTGCTGAGATCACGTGACCCAGGTATTCCACCTTCTCTGTTGCGAAGTGGCACTTCGACAACTTGGCGTACAACTGGTGCCTCTTCAACTTCTCTAGCACCCTCCTTAAGTGTTGTACGTGCTCCTCAAGGGATCTGCTATACACCAAAATGTCGTCAAAGAATACAATCACAAAGGTGTCCAAAAACTCCCTGAAGATGTCGTTCATGAGCCTCATGAACGTCGCGGGGGCATTCGATAAGCCGAAAGGCATTACCGTGAACTCATAGTGCCCATACCGCGTTCTGAAGGCGGTCTTATGGATATCTTCCTCCTTTATCCGGATCTGATGATAACCTGACCTTAAGTCGATTTTGGAGAAGATCCTTGCTCCTTGAAGCTGATCCATCAAGTCGTCTGATCTTGGGAGCGCATACTTGTTCTTAATGGTGTGCTTATTCAACTGCCTATAGTCTATGCACATCCTCAAGGATCCATCCTTCTTCTTGACAAAAAGAATGGGTGCTCCAAACGGCGAGACGCTAGGCCTAATGAAGCCTAGGTCGAGTAGCTCCTGCAATTGCTTCTTTAGCTCCGACAACTCCTGCGTCGTCATTCTGTATGGAGCCTTGCTTGTCGGCTTTGTTCCCGGTTCGAGTGCTATCTCGCACTCGACTCCCCTATAAGGAGGAAGCTGCTTGATCTCATCTGGAAAGAGATCATGGAACTCCGTGATCAGCTTAGCTATTTGCTTCGGCAACTTGCTGAGCACCTTGTCTCCCTTGCTTCCTTCTGATTCCGGCTCACTAGCCTCAAGCTTGAAGATGTATGCTACCTGCTCACTCTTGATGCACTTGAACAGCTGTTTAGAAGACATGCACTGCATGATGGGAACAACTTCTTTACCTGTGATCTCAATGATCTTGCCGTCGGGCGTTGGGAAGGTCACCTTCCGCTTTCCACAATCAATAATGGCCCCTGCTGGTCCAAGGTACTCCATACCTATGATCAGGTCGTATTTGCCAATGCCCATCACCTCTGCCCCCATCTGGATTTTAATCCCTGGCAGGTCGATGTCGAAGTTGATTCTCTTACCTGCCGTCTGCCTTACTGCTCCACTTGCTAAGACAACGGGCCTTGGCTTTGACTTTAGTGGTTTCAACTTCAACACTTGAACCATTCTGGGGGATGCAAAGTTATGGCTACTTCCTGAGTCTATCAAGACTATGAAGGACTTGGCCTTGGCCTTCCCTACTGTGGAAATTACTTTATACTGGCTCTCTGCTTGCTCTGTATCTATTGCGGCAAAGATATGACACTCACCCTGAATGTAGTCGCGGGCTTCCTCGCCGTCGTCGTCAGACAGAGTGTCCCAATCTCCCAACTCTGCTAGTGCTGCACTCATGACGTATGGGCAGTTCGCTGTCCTATGGCCTGGCTGGAAGCACCTGAAGCAAAGCTGCTTTTCTATGCACTCCTGTCTCTTTTCCTTGGGCATGGCCTGCAAAAAGGAACGCACTGCTTTGGAGTAGTTTGACCCTTCCTGCTTGTCTTTGAAGGACACCTGCTTCTTCTCCTGCTGCTTCCCCTGATTGCCACTATATGGGGCTCTAGCTGGTCCTGGGCTGGCTGTCCTCGGGCTAAAACTACCTGCTGCCTTGCCTTTGTCCTGGTAATACTGCTGCCTCTGCCCGCTATTCTGAGGTCCCGTTCCTTGCAAGCTTATTGCCTTGGACTCCGCTTCTGATACTGTTCTAGGGTTTATTGCCCTTACAAGCTTGCGGATCTCCTCATTTAGGCCTTCGACGTAGCTTTCTACTGCATGCTTCTCGCCTAACTTTGGCACATACAGCCTCAGCCTCATGAATTCCTCAGTATATTTCTGGACTGACTTGTTGCCTTGCTGCAACCTGTAAAACTGCTGCATCATGTTGGACTTGTGCTCCCTCGGGACGTAATGGCGCTTGAAGGCTTTAGCGAACTTCCTGAACTTACAAGCATCCCTGCTTAAGCCATGTGCCTTTGCATAACCCTTCCACCAAATCCGTGCGGCTCCTTTCAAGTTGGCTGTTGCCACTCTACCTTTGTCCTTATCCTTCATGCCATACGCATTGCCGTACTCACTCATTTCGTCCAGCCATGCCTCTGCTTCCAATCCTGACCTGTTCTCCCCCGAGAACTGTTCCAGTTTCCGGGCCTTCCATACATTGCCCAGTGCAGAATCTACCTTCTTCTGGTAGTCAGAGGCTCTGGTGTCCCTTTGTCGTCCATATATGGCGTCCCTCTGCCTTGCATCTGCCGGGTTTCTCTGCCTTGCATCTGTCCGGTCCTGGGCCTGCTCTTCCTCTTCCTCGGAATCGGAGTCTGAATCTGAACTTGAGTCGGAGGATTCCGAGCTGGGGGACCTCCTTCTCTTGCTTCTCTTCTTGTCTCTTCCTGTTTTTCGAACTGATGCTTGAGGCAACTGAGCGTTGCCCACCGACCCCGCTCCTACTTGCGCGGACAGCAAGGCCTTTATCTGTTCCAGGTCCGTCCTCATCTGAGATATTTCCTCTTCTGGGGTGATGGCTCCAAATTCCTCGAACAGGTTCCTTGCCGGGCGTGGCCTGGGGGGACTCTGTTCTTCCATATGTTCCCGGCGTTGTCGTTCCCCTGAGCTTAGGCCTCTAGCTGCATACACAAGTAGTTCATGGCTATATGGTTAGTTTTACATGTTCCCTTGCATTGTTTATGTTTGTTGGTATAGTTGGGGACACAAGATTCATCAACAAAACATTTATAGTGCAAAAGAATTATATTCGTATTTTATAGTATGCTACTACAAAATTAAAACTTCCGGGATCAAGATTGCTAACTATTCTTGATGCTGCCGGTAGGATGGATTATCCTCTAGGAACTTTTTCACTTGGGCTGTTCCCACTGAATGACCCAAGTTCCTAAGGACGTTGGCTGAAGATCCGCCCTGCAAGGCTCTCGCCAAGTCTTCTACTCTGCGGTCGGAGGTATAAGCTGCGGTCACCGCCAGTCTTCCCTGCCGCCTGTACGGTATGGCGAAGTCGAAAACATCGAGTGCTACTGCTCTCTTCACCAGGATGGCATACTCGGTGTTGAGGGGCAACCGCGCATGCCGGCCAAATCCTGATAGCGCAATTAGCATCGATACTCCTTCCTCGCCTCTGGGGGTGAATTTGCGGTGAATTACCGCTATTCTTCCATCCATCAGCAGGGGAAGGTAATACCGCAACGACCTGTCGTTGCGAGACGGGTCTTCGGCCACTCGGTATCCAGCTCTGTGTCTGCCCGCAAAGTCATCTACTTCCACTGTGATGAGCTCCCTGTAGTCTCTGACCGTTGCTGAAGCTCTCCTGAGGTCGAACTCGCCCCTTCTCTCCCGGGGAGGCGTTGCCGACGAGCTTGCCGTTAGGATGTTCGATGTTGCGTAGCGGATCCCCATCTGTTCCTGTAGGGCAAGGAACTCTTCCTCCGTCGGTGGTTGATTTGCGGCTTGGTCTGCCTCCATAATCTGCCTGATGCTGCTGTAGGCCTGGATGTCGGTGGTCGACTCTCCCGTGTAAGTGTCGGCTTCCCTTACTTGGAGGGGGAAGTCAGATGCTCCTCGGACGATGAAGTCGTCCAGGTCCGTTCTTCGGAGTTGGTGCAGCAACTCCTCAGGTCTGTACTCCCTTTCCCTGCACTCCGGGAGGTTTTGGATGTCGCTTAGAAGCAGAAACTCCTCGCCTTCGACAATAATGGGGGCTAGGCTTGTAATGCCTAGCCCAAGGGGTGGCGCGACTCTAAGGGTTTGCCGGCTTCTCTCGAAGTCCTGCCACTCCTGTTCTGCTTGTCGCCGCTCCTCTGCTGGGTCGAGCTCGACGTAGTCTTCCTCCTCCTCTGATTCTTGCTCGTCTGAGTCCTCCTGTTCTTTCCCTTCTTGCTCCTGTTCATACTGCGTAAGGAGCCGTTGTTCTGCTGCTATGGCTAATGGGTCTATGTCCAAGGGGGGAATGGAGGTTTCCCCCACGGTGTTCTCGGCACGGTGGGTGAGAAAGATTGCCAGGGCAGTGTTGAAAGAGAAGTACTTGGTCCTATTGACAGTTAGGACCATTGGCTCAGGTGTGCGCTGCGCTTTGTTTGTCAGGTATTTGGCGATGTTCGGGACGTCGTCTAATGCTGCCTGCAGGGATTGTCTAGGAACAAAGTAGCCTACACAAGGGGGGAGCTGTACTAGCGCTGGTTCTACCCTAGCTTGGAACTCAGACAAGACTCTACTGTAAGCTGGGGTTGCGTGCAAGGTTGCTTGGACGTCTACCTCTTTCCTGAAGATATGGAAGATTTGGTCGACGTCGGCCTCGGCAGCATGAGCGCTGGCGCTGTACCATCTGCGAAAATCAGAGGTTGCCATTGGTTAATTGCAGAAGAGGGTAACAAACGGTTGCAAGAGCGCCTCAGGGAGTTGAGAAATCGGCTAGAAGGGCAGGAACAGATTTGTAGGGTGCTATCTGAGAAATGAGGGGTCTATTTATAGAAAAGGGGAAAACCCTAATTTTTGGAAGAGTTGGAAAATTCCTGGGGTTGGGTAATTCTAGTCTATCTGAGGTCAAAAATGGAAATTTGAAGACTAGATGAGATGTTTGAGCAAGGCTAGATTACTTAAAAGATGCTATACAATAACTTGAAGATGATTTGGACAAGTCCTGGTGAGGAGATGGTAGGAGGTCTCACAGCTTGCGCCTCGTTCAAAAACTAATGTTTAGTTCTTCGACCAGGCGCGAGCTGTGAGACATCAGTCTCATTTCGATCAAAAGGTGTCCAATTTGGATAAACTAAGGGTGTAAGGGTGATGGGCTCATCAAATCAGACGGAATTGACCCCTTATTTGGTCGATTTGGAGCTGTTTTGGTCAAGTTTGGGCGAGGTCTCACAGCTTGCGCCTCGCTTCAAAACTAAAATTTAGTTTTGCGACCAGGCGCGAGCTGTGAGACATCATGTTTTTCGGTCTGCAAATGTCCTATTTTACTGCAATAAAAGCTAAAACCTACTAACTTGCCCTAATTAATGCAATTAAGATACACAAAATTGCTCTATATTACAAAATTTTCAATTATTTACAAAAAAAAAAGTTCTAAGGGCGTTCTCCCTTTATACGGCTCGCAAGACTCATGTCTTGTCGCATTAGGGTTATCCGCTTGGCGTGAACAGTGCAAGCTGTTGAATCTTCAAAGTGTTGCACTATCCTTGCCTCAGCCGCCTCTTGCATTGCCAGCAGCGCCTCATCCGTGACTCTGAAGTCTGTCCTGTAGGCCTGCATCACTTCTCGAACTAACCGAGCAAAGGGGGCACGGGGAATTAGAAGACCGTAGCTGCGCTGGAAGTGCCTAATCTCCCGCAGCGCTCTCCTCTCTACCTCCTTCCTGTCAATCTTCTTCTTGGGTGGCGGCTTGGGGGCCTTGGGCTTTGGTGGTGGCGGCTTTAAAGTTTGCTGCTTCGTTGGTCGCCCTCCCTCGATGAACCTGACCCTGTTTTCTTCATAATACTTGCTGTATGCCTCCCACTTCTTCATATACGCCTCGTGCTCCCTCATCTTCCTTTCGTATATCTTGACCCGGTCTGTGACATAAGCTTCACGGGCAGGTCGTGGCTGTTTCTTCCTATCCCATGCCGGGTACTCAGGGGGCTTCTGCACTTGATCTTGCTGGGGTTGCTCAGGTGCTGGCTGGTCAGGTATTACCTGTTCGTCGCCTGGGTGTTTAGAAGAGCTTCCACCTGCAGCATTAGGGTTGAAGTCCCCATCAGAAGAGTCGTCGGAGGAGTTCGGAGGTTCGTCGGCTTGCCGCTCCTTGATGACGATCTTGGGGTTAGGCCTCTTCCTCGGCGGGCAGTCCTTCAGCTTCCTTGTGCTATCCACGAACTTCCCCTTCGCCTTCTTTTTCTCTTCTGCTGCTTTCTGTTCCTCTTCCTCCCTTTTCCTCTTTTTGTCTTCCTTCCTCTTCTCCCGGCGTTCATATTTCCTAATGAACCTTCTAAGGTCTGCTTCCTCTGCTGGCTCCAGACCTGTCACCTGCTCTTCCTGCTCGAGGATCTCCGTGGCTGCTTCAGAATGGTCTTCTGCTCTTTCCTGTTCCCGGATCTCCCGCTCTATTTCCTCATATACCTCCCTTGTCTCCTCGTCCATGGAGGTTGGTGATGTTGCCTCGTCCTGTTCCACCTGCTGGTTGAAGGCGTCGTCCGGTCGGACGTGTCACTGCTCTTCGTCCGTGAGCGACCCCCCTTTTGCGAGCCTCTCGCGAAGCATCTGTCGAATGATCTCAGCCTCCGTGGCGCTGGTGGTTTCGCCTGGGCGACGCTTCCTGGCGGTCTGTTTGGTTCGGGCCATGCTTTACGGATCGTCAATCGGTAAAAAGCCCAAAAGATCGCCCTAAGTGGGGAAGAAGCGGATTTCTAGGGCTGGGACGAGAAAATTGGGGGGGGAGGGGGGGTTTACATCTATTTATAGCTTGGGAAATTTTTAGGTCAAAGTTCGAGTTGCTCTATTTAACATGCTAAGGCACCTACTTAGTTAAAATCTACACTTATTTCAGACTTTTTCTAGCTATTGGTCTCACAGCTTGCGCCTCGCTTCAAAACTAAAGTTTAGTTTTTAGACCAGGCGCGAGCTGTGAGATCTCGTACATTGCTAGGTTATTTAGGTAATTAAAACATGCTATTCTAATTAGTTTCTACTTAGAACTAGCCTTACCATATTACTTTTCTCAATTTCATCATGTTTTGGTGTTTTTTTGCTCGATGTCTCACAGCTTGCGCCTCGCTCAAAAACTAAATTTTAGTTCTGCGACCAGGCGCGAGCTGTGAGACCACCTCACTTGGAAAATTTTGGGCTTATTCTTTTTAATCTTACCAAATTCCAATTCGCTTAATTGTTACTAGCTTAGCATAACTACAAAAATGAGAAAAATTTTCCCACTTTTCGAGGCTTGAGGATCCTATCAAGTCAGTACTACTGGAACATGGCCAGTGCTTTGCTCTTGGTCTCCAAGAACATTGCTCTGATACCATTGTGACGTCCCCTACTCGCATACGGTGCTCTCACCGTATACAAATAGGAGTTCTCCCCCCATACCAGTTCCACACTGATACAGGGCCCTCCACATGTCACTGCACCCGTAACGAGTCCCAGTGGGGAAGAGTGAAGGTGTCATTCTACCCTGTCTCCCTCAGGGCCTACCTAGCTGCGGAAGCGCAAACATACATGTCAGTATACAACATAATCCTCCATCCACCCCGAAGGTGGTGCATCAACATCTGCATAAACAATGATCAGCATCATACATATGGAAACTCTACCCAAGGCTCAGACTCGAAGGGAGGACTGGCGGCTTGGGTCTCCAGAGTTCATTGCAGACAGAATTCATGGCAATGGATTTGGTTGGCATAAGAACATGGCATAGGGTTGTCCACTCCATCCGCCCCTCCTGTGCACACTTTGCAGAGTAGGCTGAAAAGTGTCGGGACCCGACTGTAGCCCGCCGGATGCATAGCCGAAAAGGCTATTCCTGGGTCTCATCCTCCCAGTTCCGATGGGGCAGGAAGGGATCACTCCCTCCAGAGATCTGCATGCTGACTCAAGGTGACTAGAGGGCCACTGCCCGTATTCGACTGAACCCACTGGAAAGTGTACACCACTTCACGGGTGTCGAGTCCATGCCTTACCCGCACTCAGTGGTAAGCCATTAGACCTAGTCACAATGATCCCTGGTAGGCTTTACACACCAGAGGGATCGTTCAAGAGTCAGGACATGAACCTCCTTCTTAGCCAGTCTGGCCCCTTCACCCACAACCAGGCGTGGTTCTTGCACACAGGCCGAATTTACAGTGTGCTAGAGAGGCTACTCTAGGAGCGTCAACTACAAAGCCTTAGGGCCTCTACCCCCCTTCCCAATACAAGGAGTTCACAGAGATACATCATCCATATATATCATAGAAGAACTAAAGAACTAGATCTAATCTATATCATAGAGTTAGGTTCTTTAGTTAGTGTCTAAGATCTAAAGATCTAGATAGCTGCTATGGGCAATTTAATAGTCTAAGCTTACTGGTTCTATGACTAGAAGACGGTTTAAGCTATTAAATTGACCAAATACCTGATCCTTGGGTGGCTCCTCCTGACCTAAGTTCAACCATTCCACTGAGTTGATCGAATTCAGGAAAACTGATGGTGCGATTCGCTTGGGCAGCGTCTGGGAGGCGGTTTTGGCTCCTGGGGCAGCCAAAACAGAGCTCTAAAACCCTATGGACGAAAACTAGCAAGTTAGGGTTTCCCTACCCTAAATAGACATGGGGTTAGGGCTAGGGTTTCCAATTAGCCCTTTTTGGCATGTGGGATAATTGGAAAGGGCCCACTTGCCATTAATGGCTAGGTGGCAAAATATGCCTACATGGAAAAGTGTGCCCACATTAATGTGCATAAGTACACATTAATAACATGTGAACATACCTAGCAAGTTGCCCCTAGGGCTACTTCAGCTGGCTATCCGTCGGCGTACACGTCGGTCGGAGTGGCGTGTATGCGTGACGAGGCAGTACAGTATACGTTCTGGGACCATATACTGTGCTGGAACGTCACACAGAGGATCGCGCTCGCGATGTTGACGAGCAAAATCTGACCTGTTTTGTAGGATGGAAGCTTTACAGTCATTCTACCTGTTGGGGAAGAAAGTGGCAAAAGGCAGAGTGCACAACTTCATGCACCACCACAACGTTCCTGTGCCAGAGGATTTGATAGTAGTTTCTGTTGTGGTTGTGTTTGATGGGCAGATACCACTTCCGTTTCCAGAACCAGAATTGGAGAAGCTAGGGGAAGCTATCAGTAGCTTTGTTCTTTGGTGCAAAAACGACATTAATAATGAAGCAGCCGATGTTTGCATGCCACCTAGGCAGATTAAACGGATAAATTGGCAGGTCAGAGAAGATGATAGTGTAGAAAACCGTAAACCAAGTGAAGTGCATGGGATTTCTAGAGATCAACTAGTGGAGAAGACATGCGCGTTACTGCATGAGTGCTGCAATATGCCTTATGCTTCAGGTGTCATCGTCTTCGCAGATCCAAACCATGCTGTGTCTGACATGAAGCTGGGTGAGGAATGGATAGGGGTTTCTATTATGAACCTGTTCCCCATGCCCAAAAATATTTCTATGCGCTGTCAGGCTTGTGCAGAAATGCCACAGGTGCATGATTTGGTGAGATGGCCAATAGCATTGGTTCTAGTAGACAGTATTCCTGTTTCAAGTCTAGTATCGGCCGTGAAGGAGACAGAGGTCGAGAAAGAAATTATGCCATCAGGCCGGAGGTTGGAATACCAAAAAAAAGACAATACCACATGGTTAACAGGCGGGCCAGACCACGATCCGCCCCAAACAAATGTGAAAGGAAAACTACAACTGACGCTATCTTGGAGTTCAGGTCCTCGCTCTGCTGCATGAAGAGATGTTGTGCTAATTTCACATTTAAAGAGATAGCGTGCATGAGGACCTTTTACTGGAACATGAAAAGCTCAGAACGCACAATTTTTGCATACAATATGCTAGATCTTTGCTCAGAGAATGGAACTGTCACAAAGCTAATGCTGAACAACAAGCAAGTCTGCGTGAAGGCATGGCATAGCGCTTATGGTATACTCGTTTCTACATTTTACAAATGGAGGAAGCTATGTTTGAGTGGCCACAGGATTGCGGAGCATGGAAATGCCGGATCTAAAAAGACAAGATCTCATACATTGGCCGGAACTGCTGTGCTATCTATGTATATAGATGAAAATGCTGAGACTATGCCACACCGCTCAAAGGTTACGAGTGGAGGCACTAGAGAGAATGTGAAGAGATTACCTTCCATCTTCACTAAAAAGGACATATATCAAGAGATAAATATTACCGTGCACGAGATGACAGGAAAACATGTTTCTCCCTCGTCCTTCTTGTCAGCATGGAAGGAGAATCACTCAGAGGTAGCAATCGCTAAAAGGATAGCATTCTCTAAGTGTAATACCTGTATTGTGATAAAGGAGAAGCTTGCCAAGACTAGAGATCCAAATGAAAGAAGGGAGCTTGCCGTAGAAAGGAAATCTCACATGACAGCCCAACTTTCATGTAGGAGTCTCTACTGGTCATGGAGAGCTTTGTCTCATCGATCTCCTGAACATGCTTTAACCATTATACATGATAAGATGGATCAGAATAAGACCATGGTTCCTCATCTAGAAAAGCTAGCAAAGTCTGTATGGAGGGGTGAACGATTGAAGGTGAGTGTTACAGGTGCTCTCATGCACGGGCATGGTATAGGTGCCTTGGGCCAGTTCTCACTGGACCTCTGGTGGCCTGATGATTCTAATTTTCATGTGGGATCCTTGAATCATACCTTGAAAACACTGGAGAATCAATCTGAGGACAATTGGGGCCATTTGAGACATACAGATCATCTTGAAAGCTGCTGGGGTGGAGCAATTTTAAACACAGATGCCCTGAGGACAAAAATGGTAAATGGCACTAGAAATGATTTTCTGCCTCCTCTCAAGGGCCCGATGGTACTGAAGAAGTTGCCTAGGAGGCTTTACTTGCAGCTAGACAATTGCTCAGGTCAAAACAAGAACAGATATCTTTTCTCTTGCTTGTCATACTTGGTTTGGTTAGGTGTCTTCGATCAAGTGCAGCTGGGATTCATGATGGTTGGACACACCCATGATGACATAGATGCCCTCTTTGGAAACTACTCTACTCTAATGAGAAGATCAGATGCATTGACTATTCCAGAGCTTATGCAACTCTTCAGGCAGTGTAGTTCCAAGTCTCCTTCACCTTACCTTGTGACTGAGTTCCTAATTGGAAGGAATTCGTGAAAGGTTTTATCCCTGATAAGAAGGACCGTTTATGTAGTCATTTGGAACCTCTACTCTTCAAGTTCTACATGAAGGATGGATGGCCACTAATGTTCTACAAGATGAGGCCAGGGCATAGGTAGTGGCTCCCTGAAAAGGGAATCAGGATGTGGAAGGAGGATGCCCAGGGTTTACCTACCATTCCGACAGGTTCACCTAAGGTCGTGCAGCCATATGCGAGCTTGAAAGATATAGGTGTATTGAGATCTTCTATTGCCAAGTACATGATGCATTGGGCATCTATTTCTAGAGCTGGCGATCACTCATGGTCCAACACATATATGAATGAAGTAATTGACTACTGGTACACCTTGTTGCGAGTGCTTGGGGACGTTCAGCCCAGTAGAGCAGTCATTTAGGATTTCTGGCCCAACACCAGGCAAAATGCATTGGAAGAACCCGAAAACGTGTTGGTGGATGAGCACATTGTAGCATCTCACTATGTAGGGCCTTTCTCGGGTAGACCAAGGAACCCAGTTGAAATATTCGACCCCTACCAAGATGTCAAGAAAGGAATGCTCTTGCTAATCAGGCCACATGATAACTGCCCGACGTGGATGGCTTTTGCCGAAGAGGACCCAATAGAGGACCCTAATCTCCCTCATTACGAAGAGGTGTTTGTCTCTTGGTTTGAGCCTGTTGCCAAAAAGGGAACCTCATATGCAATGCAATATAGGGATTGCTGGAGCAAGAAGTGGAGACCCAATCCTAATGACCGCCACGCTACCAACATTTGAAAACAATAGACTACGGTTGGGCGGTAGAGACGAGGCCATTGTTAATGGTGATCCCCAATAGTGTGGGGGCTCAGTTGCAAGAATTAGTGGCTAAAGAAGCTAACGACGATGATGGGAACTCATGAGGTATGCAATGCTCTTTTACGTAATTACTATACCATATATAACATGCAAGGTACAATAGACTAGTTATTATTCATTACGCTCTGCATTTTTCATCTTAACACAAGAGCTTTTAAACATTACTACATTACGCTCTGCATTTTTCATCTTACTACAAGAGCTCTTACACTATACATTGCAGAATAGGTGATTCACTCATCATCACCCATGGAAGATGAATGAACTCTACCCCCAATTGGAGCTGCTTTTATACTCCTGAAAAATTATTGATGTGAATTATTGGAGTAGACTGTAGCGCCATTATTGAGCGCGTACAAGAGTGATGTACACATACATTAGTATAATGCATATTTTGTATGGATATGTGTGTCAAGTGAAAACATGCTTTGTATCTTGGATTTTACTAAGGTAAAAGTATCTGTGCTTGAGTAATTTAAGTGTGATTGAAATTAGGGACTGCTTGGAGATAAAGTGGAGGTCGAAGAGCACACCCTTACAAATTTCTCAGGTTCGATACATCAAATAATATTGATTATGCTTATTACATCCTTACATACTTTAGAAGTGCTCATATATCATTATTATATCCTTGACAGGTACACAAGTCTTCAACGATTCACTCATCATCAACACCCGCGGAGGTGATGGCATTCAGCTCATAGATCTCCTGATCAGGAAGCCAATAAAGGTGGATCACAACACGAGTGAGCCTTGGAGTGAGCTTCCTGCAACCACTCGCAGGACCATCTGCTTTGGACTGCAGCCATGGATCAAGATTGATACCATTTCTCACGCATTCACACAGATCATTATAGCTCATGTAGCACTTGATGGATCGGATGTGCTCCGGACAAGGAGGCAAGGAAACCATGGGAAATGAATGCCCTCTACCACCGAATGGAGCTGCTTTTATAGTGAAGTAAAATTATTGATGTGAATTATTGGTGTAGATTGTAGCGCCATTATTGAGCTTGTACAAGTATCACGTACACGTATAAGTATAACGCATAATTTGTATGGATATGTGTATGTTGTGACCTCATGTATCTTGGACTCGAGAAGGAGGTGAAAGTATTGGTGCTTGAGCAAATTAGGTGTGCTCAAAATTCTCAAAATTGCGTTATTTTCTCCAATTAATGAAATCATGCTTCATATCCAAGCTCTGTAAAAAGAAATTACTTCACAAAAACGATTGGCCGTCGTTGTTCTTCAAGAATGTGGCATGTAGTTGTAGAATGTGGTATTCGGTCGAAGAAATATAGTTGTCGGAAGAAAATATTTTATATATTTTGCGCTCGCGTGCATCTGAGCACTCTGTATGGTCATCCCCTCATAGCCGCCCTTTCCACGATCTCGTTTATGAGTGCATCCCTCATGCACACAAAACCACCTGTCTTATGAGGTGATAGGCAAGCCTGGAATAGATGTAACAAAACGATGTATACTCCATAGTCCATGCCAGACCCTGGAGTAAAAAGTTCACATTGAAAGTACATCGATTGTGTTTGGGAGCAAGGGGGAGAGAGGAGGGGGGATGAGAGAGAAGGAGAGAGAAAAGAGGGAGAGAAATTCATGCAGCACTGTTTTACTTGCAAGATTCCTCAATTCTAGAAAGAGGTAGAAAGTGCTACAAATCCACACTAATATTAAAAGAGACTTGAGGTGAGAATTATTTAGTAAGTTAAGAAGCGACAAAGAAGAATGTATTTTCTAGACAGAGGAAGAGGCGTCATCACTACCTATCACTTTAGAGGCATCCATGGTTGAAGACCACGATCTAGAAGCCGAAATTTGAAAATCCCCAATCCGGCCCATCTAGACTCAACAAAAGTATAAAAACTATATGCCAATGGAAATCTCACATCTCCAACTTTCCAATGCACTAAAAAACACCCGAATCTGACATTTCAATCCAAATTTTGCTAAATTTGGCCTTTACCGTTTAGGAAAAGAACTCAAAATTTGAAAGCCTATAAATTGCATTGGTTTTCACTGTTTGGAATGGTCTCAGAGTCTAGTTTTCAGATCGTGTTCATTTGTTTATAGATTTTTTATAGCTTGGAATATATAACTAGAGACGTAATGGTGGATCATAGGTGAGTGCACTATAAATCAATCTATCTACTTAGAAGGTTCAATTCATAATCATCCTCAATTATTGGAAATATTTTTCAGAATGAACACTAATATTGTTTAATTATACTATGGCATTCTACGAAAGTAGCCCTAAGGTTTTCAAACTCTAATTGCCATTTCTAATATTATTGTATGTATTTCTGTAATTTTAAGGAAAAATTTTAATTTGATGTTTGTAAAATGGCATTTGTTAACTTAAGCTAATCTTGTCCAATTGCCATAGCTTATAAAGAGCAAGCTCGTAAAGACCATGAACCTGGTTGATTATGAATTTGGCATATTTATTACCAATTTATTTGTTGTAATTATTGAGCTTTACATGTTCGAAATGTTAGGGCAGGCTACATTTCTCTATATTATCACCCTTTTTACATCCTATAACTTTCCTGTCCCACCTGGCAGGCTGATAGTGCCACCTGGCAAGTTGCTAGTGCTCGTCGGATTGAACAAAAGGGGGCGGCATGTGCGAAATGTGGACTGCCCTAACATTTCGTGGGGAATGTTCGCTAGCTGGCCATTATGCGAGGCGCGACCACTGGCTCACCCCTAACGGGCTCGTCAGGTGGCCTTACCCGCGTAATGGCCAACCATCGAACATTACCCCTAACAAAAGTGTTTTGCGAGAAAGCATCTAACTACTTGGGGTTTTGAACTATGATCTTATCACATAGAACCCCTTAAATCATGGGCTGGAGTTCATCGCGACTGCTCCAATCTGAACAACCAGATTTGATGCAAAGGGATTTCAATGCTCTTTTAGCATTTCAAATTTCTAGAATAATGAAAAGATGCTTAGTAGTTGTACATGCCTGAAGCCAATGAGCTTCCATTGGATTGGAGGAGGTGCTTTTTAGCATCCATTGAACTACTCCAACTTTTTTTCGTTCAAATTGTGGCATCCTCGTACTTTTGCACTTTAGAGAGGACAATTTGGGGATTCCCATTAGGTAGTTAGCATAGCTTAGCATGGTCATAATGGCAAACATAGACATCTTAGCATGGTCATATGGCAAACCTGGGCAAAGAAAATCTCAAACTTTGTCCTGAGAAAGTCTCAAGTTGCTCCTAGATCGTGGCTTATTTGCAAGGATCCCCAAATCTAGAACGGGAAAGATAGTTGGAGAAAAACCAGCTTAGGTGACGATGCAAATTGCATTTCAAAGATCCTCTAAAGTCATAATTCTGACTCATTTGGGCAACAGTCTACACACTCCAGTTTACATTTATTGACTTGACGATTTTTGAAATACTAAAGTAGGAAGGTTTTGCCAGATATATCTAAGGTTTCTTATTCCGCTTGTGGATCATATCCAGGCAAGCGAAAAGACGAGAATTGAAACAGCGCAAAACACTCAGCTCGTTAGGTTTTGGAGCGCCAGCTTTCGCCATAGTCGGTAAGAACCTATTTCTCTGTATGAATACATGAAGTTAGATGATAGTTAACCCAGTTTTGTTCACTGATGTTGAAAAGATGCTTTCTGATCGTAGCTGTGTCGTAGATAACCCAGTTATGTTCATTGTTGTTGAAAAGATGCTTCCTGATCGTAGCTGTGTCGTAGTTGAGTGAACCATCTGCACTTGCATATAAATGAAATAAAAAACTGAAAGAATCTCTGGCGGAAAGCACATCAAGTTTCAGTCCAAATAATTTCAGAGCGCATCAAGTTTTGAAAGGTTGTCGGTTGACCAGAGAATTGGTCTAAGGTGATAACTACCAAAATAGCAGCACAACATTACTCAGAACAAGAGAAGTAGATGAAAAACACAACGCTTGAAAAGAGCAGGATTCGGTAAAAATTTTATACTGGTCGTATTCTATTCCTCTGCCCACCACATTATTGATGCTAAATTTCAGCCACAATGGACAGAAGCTTCTATGCCTATACACAGCTTGCTAAAAATTTATACAATCCCTTTGGGATTCAACTGATAACCATTGGATAGAAGAAAATGATCATATGCTTTCCTCTTTGACCTTGCATATTGCTTATAGATAATATGAATAAACTTAGTCAAAAAATCTACTATCAGGCTACAAGAAGCCAGTGCAATACTCAAGATCCATTGTTGTCTGTCAAGGGGGACAGTGTTTGCGAAGCTTCCGAGTAGTTGAACCATTGCAACTTGGACAATAACAGTTATTGCTATGATGGTAATAAACACCCAGTTGTTTATGTGCCTGAATACATTTAGCTTCTCCATTTCTCGGGAATTAAACTCATTGAAAATCTGAAATATGAAGATAAAAGACATGGTTATTGCCATCTGAAACACACATAATTAAATTGAAACAGCAGGAGAGTTTATACCTGGCAGAAGACAAAGGTATTGAATATCATTGTTCTTAGCACTTCATGAGCATTCCTACCTGTGATATGAAGTACTTTAACTCCTTTGTGTTGTAGCAAGGTAAGGACAAGGAGCTGGTAAGTAGCCTGTGCATAGATATTGCGCCACATCACCCTGCTGATGAAGACCTCCTTTCGCCCAACAGGCACTCTTTTCATCAAATCATCATTTGGTGGATCAGTAGCTAGTGCCAGGGCACCCATTGTGTCCATTATTAGGTTCACCCAAAGGAGCTGCACAATTGTCAAAGGCACACTTCCTGCAGGATATGGAGCACAATTTAAGCTGCAAGATGAGGCAAATTTAAAAAGACTAGGTATTAAGGATACCCTTGAAGCAGGCAGAAGCAAAATTCAGGACTAGGGCCACAAGGTTTACTGTCAGCTGAAACTGCACAAATTTTTGAATATTGACATAGACTGATCGACCCCATTTTGCAACATTTACAATTGAAGCAAAGTTGTCGTCGAGAATAATAATATCAGAACTCTCCTTTGCGACCTGAAGTATGAAAGGATAATGATCACGGAACCACAAAATCACATATGGAAATTGTCATACTATGAAGTTTTGTATCCAAGCACATGAAATAATCAGGGAAATCAACTAGTCAGGGAGATGATTCATCTACCATACCTCGGTTCCAGAGATACCCATTGCTATCCCAATATCAGCTTCATACAATGCAGAGGCATCATTTGTTCCATCTCCAGTAACAGCAACTATCTCGCCCATGGCCCGCAACTCCTTGACAAGCTTATGCTTGTCAGAAGGAGATGAACGAGCGATTACCTGCTCAAATCATTCCCCAAAACATTGTTTAACGAGACTTTATGGTTAAAATTCATGGATACTCAGGTCCAAGAATTTCAAATAAAGAACATTTGCTTCAGGACTAGAGGCAATACTTGTAATCTTGGTATGCGTCTTCTTATCTCATCTGGACTCCATCGTCGGAACTCGGGACCCTCGACTGCATCACCATCTGTTAGAATACCACATTCTCTTGCAATAGCTATTGCTGTATGCAGGTTATCCCCAGTGATCATTCTAACTTTGATGCCAGCTGAATAACAAAGCGTGACAGCCTCTTTAACTCCAGACCGCACAGGATCCTTAATTCCTACAATGGCCATACATACAAGACCATTTTCTGGAATGGACTTGTCCACACAAGGCAAGTCCTTAAAAGCAAGACACAATGTTCTAAGGCCTTCATCCGCGAGTCTCTTAATTACTCCTCTCAGCTCCCAGTATTTGGACTCATCTATTAGAGTAAGGGTTCCATCATTATTCATCATTTTATCACACATAGATAAAACGATCTCTGATGCCCCTTTCCAGTGTGCACGGAAAGTACCATCACTTAACTTGATGATAATACCCATCTTTTTCTTGGAGGAATTGAAAGGTTCAACCAGCACAATTTCAGATTTTGGAGCCAGTGCCTTAAAGTTACTGCAAAGCCATAGTCCAAAACCCAACATTGCAATCTCTGTGGGGGATCCTATCAAAATAGGGGTCCCATCAGGAGCTCGAGAAATATCACCACTCGTGTTCTGCAAAATCCCCTCCAAGAGAACATGGTGAGCAGCATCTGAAAGATGAAACTTTCTGTCAAGCTGATAAATGGCCCCAAACAGCCATGACTTCACCACAACCATTTGGTTGGTTGTCAAAGTCCCCGTTTTATCACTACAAATGCAGGATGCAGAACCCATTGTTTCACAGGCTGAGAGGTGTCTAACAAGGGCTTTTTGTGCCATCATCCTTCTCATGGCATAAGCAAGGGAGAGCGTCACTGCTAGAGGAAGACCTTCTGGAACAGCCACCACTATGATAGTCACTGCAGTTGCGAAAAAGTTTATGATGGTCATAATGTCAAAACCAGACCAATGTCTCAAATCTCTCTTGTGAACAAAGAATTTAATGGCTAGAACAAGGAATGTACACATCCCAAAGAGCATTCCAATTTTGCCAATCAATGTGGCTAATGCCCCAAGCTTCACTTCCAATGGAGTTGCAGTTTCCTCCCCTCCCAGGACAGACATTGCATGTCCCCATTCTGTTTGCATACCAACTCCAGTGACCAGCATTTTAGCAGATCCATCTTGAACTTTGGTACCTGACATAAGAAAAGGCACATCCTCATTCTTAAGCTGAGGACCACTTTCTCCAGTCATTGAGGATTCATCAATTACAAGAGAATACCCCGCAATGAAAAGACCATCAGCAGGAACTTGATCTCCAACTGACAAATGCACAACATCTCCCACAACAAGATCATGAATAGGAACCTTCTGTCTACAACTATCTCTAGTCACCTGGATTAAAATTTTCTTCTTTTCTTTGTCAAGTTCTCGAAATTGCAGGGACTGTTGGTAGTCGCTAGCAGCAGTGACAGTAAGAACAAGGAAGATGCTTAGAACAATACCTCCTCCATCGCACCATCCAGTCTTCCAGCCCTCTGTAATGGTTCCAACTACAATAGAGACAAATGCACAGACTGCCAGAATTATAAGCATGAGATCTTGCATGGCATCCCATAAGTAGGACCAGAAGGATTTGAAAGGTGACTCCAAATATGTATTTGATCCATATGCCTTCTTCCTCTTTTCAATTTCTGAAACATTGCAATTAATCCCTGATTCAAGGCAGACCTTGAGCTTGTCTGCAATGCCATAAACTCCTCCAAAGTGTTTCAACAAAGAATGATTATGTTCCTGAACAATTGCAGCCAAAGTATGGGAATTGATATGAAAATTGCTCCCCTCATCTTCTACAATGTCTATAGCCTCTGAAGCTGATCTCGGATCTGCACAAATGGAATCCTTATGCAGTCACAACAAGATCATAAAGTAAAAACTGACTAGTGATATGAACAAATATTCTACCAACGATTATAATAGAAATTGGCATAGAGTCAAGAAAATACAAGAACGCACCACTTAATAGAAAGGTGACATTACCTGCAACAAGAACATAATCTCCGTTGCAAGCCATGTTGGTCGTGATCAAGCTTACACATCTGCAGTGCCCAAAAATTCTTCAGACCCTATCCGAGATAATGAAGTCAAGGGAATACATGTCGAGTTTGGTTAGATAAGGCGCCATATCGGATCCGGTAGTTATGTATAAAGATCGAGGAACCTTCCCAGAAGCTGCGTGAGATAAGACAACCATCTGCAGATATGGCCTGCGTATTATGCTCTGCTTAAAAGGAATCAAACATGCAGGTTTGGGTGTGGACAAACGGCAGCAAATATGCCAAGTGAAAGAAAATCATGTACGGAAGAGAAAAAAGAAATGTGCTCACAAAGCAAAGATCAACACCTTGCCGCTGCAGTGAAATTGGATCCACCTAATTTGAAGCATTGGGTTTTCTTGCATTGGGGAGTAATACTTCTAGGATGATATGAGTAAAGTGGACCACGTGGTGTTCACCATAGCCATGACCTGAGATCATGCATGCAAAGCACTCCGTGACATGCCTTTTTTGTTGGCTTGCAGCAGAAGAGGCCATCTCCGTCTGTTTTAGAAGGACCTGGACATCACCGTACTCATCCGGATAAAATGACAGAATTCCTTCCTATTCTTATGCGGAGATTATGTTTTGTTTGGTTTGCTCTTTCCACGAAGCTTCCTTCCCACTTATATAGTAAAAACATTTCGTTACCAACCTTTGTGCATGGTAGAAAAAATTTACAGCCTTTCTTTGCAAATCAATTAGCTAACGTAAATGCAACTTAGGTTGCATTCTGCCATATCCGCCAATGGCATTGCGCCATCTGGCGAAGGTTCTCTTCCGGAACCTCTGTGAAACTCAAGAGCACCAGCAGTTCTTGAAATTACTTGGATTTACCTCTCATTCTGGCGATTTACCTCTCGTTCCGGCCATCTACCCCCGATTCTGAAGCTTTCTACCCCCGATTCTGAAGTTTTTACCCTCGATTCAGAGCAGAATGCAACCTAAGTTGCATCCACGTTATAAGAATGGCAGTTTACTGCCGATTCCCAGGGAGTCATCCCTGCCTCCGCGCTCCGCGCGTCGGCAGGGATTCCTCCCTGGGAATCGGCAGTAAACTGCCATTCTTATATACGGAAACTAACATCTCAAAAATATGTAGCCTATTCCATCAAATGAACCATTGATTGCTAGCTGTTAATAATAGCTAAACCCAAAAAAGAAGAAAGTGCCAGTAGCAACCTTCATGCCACAACTACGCATATACAAGCTTGATTTTTAAAATTTAAAAAATGTTTAAATGACTCCAACAGTTTTGGCTGCTAGAGTTTCTGCAGTTGTCTTGCTGAAGTTTAGCGTGCTACAAGATTGTTTACCTGAACTATGGTTAGCGGCTTAACTTTCTGTTTTTTTCTTCCTCAGTTGACTTTTTTAAGGGTCCTTTGCCAAGTAAACTCAAGATTATTGAACTTGTCGATACGCAAGTCTTCTTAGATCATGTCCGAAGATATAGTAATGAAAAGATACGACTTAATGACTGCTATGTGCAAATTAATGTGCCTTTGCAACGTTGTAGGAAAGGAAGGATAGAAAGTTATCCAGATGACTACTTTGTATATTGTTATCCATCTTGCAAATTATGACAACATGGAAGCCAGACTGAATGGACAGATGATTACCACATGGACCACATGTCATGTCTTGTCTCACTATGTATGTTTGTCCCCAAGTGGCTTGGAGAAGTCTTTTTATTTCATAGAATAACGAAGGAACATCCAAATACAAGCATGTTGGATGCATTAAATGTTTGTCTTTTCTATGAACAATATAAGGTGAATGGGGGAATCACCTATAGGGATCCCCTAAAAGAGAGGAATTGCACAAGGAAATTATTATCAATGAAATTGCATTGCTAAAGGGATGTTGGTTACTTAAAAAATAAATATACATAAAAAAAAGTTGGCCATAAAATCAGAAAAGATCTTTCAAATGCCCATTTGTGGACTAAGATGAAGGCTTAAAATATAAAGAACAGTTAAGAAGTATTATGTCGTCTCCTCCAATAGTGTCGTGCCACGTGGTATTGTTTCAAAATACAAATGTTACTAAAAATCCTTTGCTCTATGACAAACCTCTATGGCAGGCTATTCCGGTGTTTCTAACTGAGCATTTTGGCGTTTTCACCCACCATTCCAAGAATCTACCAAGCATTTTGAAAATTTTCACAGATGTAGAATGCTTCTTAACTGTCTTCCACGTTGCAAGAAAGGCAATTTACATGCCATTCCGGGCATGCCAACAAGGCTCTGCGGTTGCACGTCGTTCTATTTCCATACCAAGGACGACATGTAAATTGTCATTTCTGTTATTCTAGAATGCCCTAATATCCTATTCCCAAGCAATCATGATATCCTACAATTTATATCAATATAAGGTACAAGGATCACCTAACAACTACAACGTGCTTCCACCAGCATGCTTCTTCAGAGTCACTCCCTCCATAAAGAGTGAACATCTTATAGAGTACTCATATGCAATTCAGTATGCTAGCTTGTTTTTCTTAGTAATAAATTAATTATATATCTTAGCATTTTATTTGGCCAACAGCACCCCATGCCATTGCCATACTCAAGAAGCCCCCATAAGCTTCACTAGGCTGCTCTGGAATACATCCTCTTACTATCCAGCTAGGAGATTAACATGTCTCACCTTAACTACACGGTTGTTTCTTAGTAGTGCAATTCCATATCATAGTTGATTTTAGCATCTTAACTTCAATCTAATCAGCAAAGGTACATATACATCTTTGTCTGTCTTCTAAATTAGCTTTTTGTCTCATGGGGTTGGTGGTGCCTTTCATGCCCTTGCTAGAACCTTCATGCAGCCCCCATAAGCTACATGATCTCCAAGGTTCTAATTTTGTTCTGGCTTCTCCTAAGTAGAACAATCTCTATATTGCTGTTGCTAGGATCTCATTTACTCCATACAAGGTCTGCCCTACTATATCTACAATTCTAAAGACTATTCCCGGACTTCTTACAATAATCTTAGCTTAGTTCTTACTTCCTCTTATATTCCACCGTGGCAAAAGACATTCAATCCCACAATCACATTCAAGACCACTCAGATTTCTTTAATACTCTTAATTCCAGTCGTTAAATCCTGATTCTTTTCTTCAATAACAAGAACAACCGACAATAATCATCAATAGATAGATAGATAGATAGGCAAATGTAAATCACATGCCTATTAAGGGGCCAAGCTCGTTACAGGAAGCAAATGGGAGAGACTTTCTCGAACAAGAATTGATACGTACAAAGAGGCTACTATGAATTCCTAATCAAAGAGGTTCAAGATCCAGCCACTGTTTTCAGCCTTACAATAAAGGAAGAATTTGCCTGGTGTACGCGAACTTGAATCTGCTCTGGACAACTTAGCGAGAGTTGATTCATTCTGGTTCCTCAAATTTTTTGTCCCATTTGCACATTATCCTCCCCTCCCATTAAACATTGACACTTTAGAGGAACATTGATGAAATGTCGAATAGTCCTAGGGAATTGTGATGCTCTTGCATTGCACATGGCTGCCTGTCATATACTCCATAGAACCTTTCACCTCGAACGACTATGCCATCGAATGGGCCCTCCATCTAACTTGTACCTCGGATAAGTGAGAAGACATAGAAGGAAATTCAGGTCATTCTCTCCTGTTCCTTGTGATGTTTTATTTCTTAATCTATGCATCATTGTCTCCACATTCTCCGCAATGTACATCAATTATGCGATGTTGTCGGCGACCAAGGTGGAGATCTTCGTTTTAAAGATCTCGTATTTCCATGTTCTGTGGCCCTATACCCTTGTATGAAATTCTTTTACCAGCTATATAACGTTGGCAGAGCTATATCATAAGCCATCTGCCATGCTCGGAAGCAAACATCTTTATTATTTAATGCGACTGTTCCTAACCATCTATGGAGCACAAGTTAAATATATTGTACACAAAGGTTATTATTTGATAAATTTATATTCTAAAAGAACTTCCTAAGGTCTATTATCTCTTTAGCAGAGAACAATGCACAACGTTTGCAACAGGAGGATGTCTTGATTGCTTTTGCAATCTTACTATTTCTTTTTTTTTCCTTTTTTCTTTTTTTTTTTGTCTATTTTTTGTTTTTGGCTTTTTTTGCACGCTTAAAAGATGTACATGCGTGCCTTGTTCGTCTTTAACCATATGGTGTGGTTTTCTAAAGGAGAAGACTTCTCACATGAATTCGACTGTTTGTTTTCAGCCTCTAAGGCATCCTCCCCTATCTTTCTTAATAACCTGAATAATGGAGTCTTGTCAATCAATATCGGACCAACTTTCCATCGTTTTGTTTAAATTGTTTTGAAAACCTACTTTTCGTTTCCCTTATCACGACTAGATAGAAGGCATCTACTATTGTTAACTTTTGTAAATTAACACCCAAATTCAAGCATCTGCTCTAATTTATATGTCATTTCCTAACAACACTTCCATCCATAGAATGCCATGTTTTATTGCAACATTTCTTGGCTGGGGACGCCCTTCTTTGCACATCCTATTTATACTGCCTCTTTTCTCATTTCCAGTCATCGGCGTTCTCTTGAACTCCTCTTAATTTTTCTCCCTTGGCGCCACAAGTTTTCTTTGGTGTTTTCAAAAAAGCCCTTGGCTCTTGGCAATGGCGTGTGGATTCATCTGATGCTTCATATCAGGCTATCTTCTACTTGTTAATGGAGGGTTTCTTGGTCATAGTTGGGAGCAAACATGTTTGGATTTTGTTTTGTAAACATTTGCAAATGCAAATGTGTTTTGCACATGAACCAAAAAATACCAAGAACAAAAAACAAGGGAAAAAAAAAACCAACACATTCCAAAACTGAATAGCTTTTATAGCATCTCTCTACAGTACAATGAAAGCCACAAATCCTAATCCTGCCAAGATGATGCAACAATCAAGTGCGTTGATTTAAGTCTCCGTACAAGCTTATCAGACTGGCATAATATAAATGGTGGGGCATGGCAGGTCCATAGTTGTATTATTTTATATCTAAGTGCTCTTGATGAAGACGCGGATACGAGAAGTAATATAGGGTGCATCTATTTGATACATGGCAACATTGTGTGCTTCACAAGTTCTTTTTAGTACATGGAAAAATAGTTCAAAACTTTGCATATGTAATATGTTCCTATTAGAGGATGGTGCAGAACGATTTGAATTTAAGACTGTTGGCTTGTGATATTTGGTGCAGGTACAGGCTTAATACCTTTTGCTTGCAGATATGGACATGTTCCCTTCATTGTTTCTTACTAAATGAAGTAGTATTATATGCACACACAGTAGCTATTCAATGCAGGCTTTGAGGCATTTGTTCCCACAATCTAGAAATCATTTGGACATACTTTGACTGATGGAAAGCATTTGGACCAACTTGCAAATAAATAACAATTCAATGGTTAGATTCAGTTAGTCTCTAAGCACGTATGTCATAATTTTAGATAATTTAAATGCTTATGATGAATGGATTTAATCGAGTCACTACAATCTACTTACACTAATCTACTTACATTGATTGGATTGGCATAAGAGAATCCTTAAAATAACAAGTAGGAGGCCTCTTTGTTTAGTTTAGCGTTTGGAAAAAACGGCAATCCAGATAGTGTTTCAAAAGCTTGGGATCATCAGAACTTGCAAGCACCATGCAATGTTTCTATTGCACAGACGGTCGAGCAATCCATGCATTATAATGCTCTTTCCAACACCTTTTCAAACGCCGAGGAGATTCGACCGAAAAGAGGGTACCTATCATCATCCATGTGATGTACCTTGTTTATATAGTGGAGTTGATGCTTCATGGCAAAATGTTGAAGAGGCTAAAAACATGTCTCATGTAAAAGAATACCATAGCGCACTTTAGCTTTGACTCCTAGGTGAAAGTGTGAAAGATTTTTTGCACTCCATTCTAAGCTCTCCCAAGTACTAGCACTAATGACAGACCCCCACACTTCATAATTATACAGTAAAACAGGCTCCACCAAAGCTCAAAACAAGTGGGCTTTCCATGACCAATCATGAATCTCTATGCATTGAAAACTTTTAAATCTGTCTCAAACAGACTTTTACCTTTTCATGAACTTTTGCAAAGAACACTTCTAGGTACAATTGGCAACCCTAAGCTAATCCAGGTGCGTCTTAACTTAGGCCTTAATATGGTTACAGTTTGAATTTAACAATCTATAAAAAATTCTCATACCTCAAAAATGTTTGCAAAACCATATATTCCATATCCTAAAAATTTCAGCCAAAGTTTTATTTAATAACATCCATATTGAAGATGACTTATCCAATATTAGGACTGTTCCACAGAATTATAGGGTATAGAAGTACAGGATATATTAGGAATTCCCACCAAGATATATCAAATTGAATTATGGAAAAAAGAAATACAAACCTTAGCAGACAGCATCCTAAAGATAGAAAAACTCTTTCCAATATCGAAAGTGTACAAATATTTTTCTAACATTGGTAAGATCATGTTTACTTTCAGCTTATCTTTCCATCACTTGCTGTCATGACTTCTAGAATTGAAATAATGGATAAAACAAATAGAGGAGCAAGAAATCCCGTTACATATTTCATTGTACGCAGAATTCGCATGACATATGCACTTGTATTTATCACAACTTCAAAACAAAGAGCAAGAAGTTCGGTTACCTGGTATTAGTGTTGTTGATTATGTCATTTCCCAAGTGCAAGCCTTGGATCTCATTTCAGACTTTCGAATTGGCACAAGGCATAGAGATGAGGAGATTAGAGGAAATTTGAGATCTCATTTCATCCCCATAAGAATCCTCCAATGGAATGACTACCCTCCATTAACTGCAATTAATGCAGCACCAACAACTTCATTGCTGTTGTTTTTCCCCCATAACTTTTGATCCACTTGTCAAAATGTTGCGGCGTTTGTTGTATTAGATGCGGAATGAAAAGATCTTTCCAATGATATGTGATTATGATGTATTTCAATATGGTCATATGCGTTAACCTTAAAAAAATATGATTTTTTGCTTATTTCTTATATATTTATATCTTTAAAGATGTATGAATAGGTTATCACTAGATAGATCTTGTGAAGACGAACCCATTGCTATAAAAAGTTTTTGAATCGGAGTTCTGGATCAAAAGTTATAATGAAAAAATGATACTACAGAAGTTAGTTGCAGCTGCATTAATTACAGGCTGCCACATAATACTGGAATGGGATATACTGGAGCTCTTCTCTTATTGGACAGTTTAAAAAGCTGACATGGCATTTTAAGCATCCCTTAATGGGACAAAATGTGATCTCATTTTTCCTCTAAATCTGATCACTATCCACTTTATTTGTCATTAAAGTGGCAGCTTCCACCTCTTCAACCCATTGCTATCCAGGCTCCTGCTCCTCACATTCGCTTGACTTATTCTAGATCTTTTGAATATGAACAGACATTAGCTCCTGCGCTTGCAGGTATTTTGGATTACCCAACTCTTCAAGAGCATAATGCAGCGTTTGCTGATGCTTTGCTTACTTCTGCTCTCTCTTGCTTTGGTACACGCACTTCTGGTGTTAAATCCTTTCCTAGAAATGCCTGGTTTGATGAAGACTGCAAGCAGCTTAAAAAACAATTGCGAACGATAGTTGAGCCAGATATGCGACATAATGCCATTCAGAATTATAAGTCTGTTTTGAAACGCAAGAAGGCACACACTTTGTTCTTTGAGCATCGAAAGCAAATGTTTGAATTACTGCTACGTGAGCCTCGGACCTTCTGGCGCAAAATATTATATCGACCACCTCCTACTCTTGGACATATTTCTATGCAGCAATGGGATGAGCGATTGGTCCACTTATATGATCATCCTGGGGTCCTTAATTCTGTGCCTCCTTTGGTAGGTGATATTCTTCAATTCACAGAGGAAGAAGTCAAAGAAGGACTGCGGCATCTATCTAATGGCAAGTCTCCTGATCTTCAAGGTTTGCAAGCAGAATTGCTTAAATGGGGGGGTCCGCTATTGCTTCCAATCATCACTACTCTTTTAAATCAAGCTTTGCAAGAAGGCTTGCCAGAAACTTGGGCTGTCAGTAAGGTTGTACCAATTTACAAAGCAGGTGATAAGCATGACCCTTCTAATTATCGCATGATCATGGTAAGTTCCATATTTTCAAAGCTCTTAGCCAGTCTTATTGAGAGGCAGTTGACATCATGGGCGTAACATACCGGTGTATGCGTCTTTGTAGGACAGGCAGGCTTTCGTCCATGCCATTCTACAATAGACCATATTTTCACATTGCGCATGCTTATTGAACATAGTCGAAGTCTGAAACAAGACCTCTATATATGCTTTGTGGATTTTACTTCTGCTTTTGATACAGTACCACACGAGCTTCTTTTGCAGCAGCATCAGGTACTCAAATCACTAGCAATATTGGAGTTCGTCAGGGTTGCCCTTTATCTCCTACACTCTTTGGCTTGTACATTGATCAATTGGAAGAATGGCTTGATAATCATGGCGGAGGTCCACATTTGGCACACTATATCATTAGGCAACTTATGTATCTTTGATGATGTTTCACTTCGCACATACTGCCGCTAGTATATGCGGCAACATTTACATGCTCGCACAGTTTTTGTGAGAACACACGGTTTTTAGCGTGTTAATCTCCAAAAGACCAAGCTTTTGGTAGTTCAATCTTCTCGTCACAATGTTCCCCTATGCACTATGATAGGCTGCGAAGTTGAAGTTGTAGATAGCTACAAGTATCTTGGTGTAGAATTACGTAAGAACACACTTTGGGAACAATGTATTACCAAGCCGGGTGGTGGCGGATGGAGAGCACTCTATGCAATGCAAAACAACCTGTTTCAGCCAGAAATTCATGATTGGCCACGGAAAGCCCACTTGTTTTGGGCTTTGGTAGAGCTGTTTTCTTGTATGGTTCAAGTATGGGGACACGCCATTAGTGCTAGTGCTTGGGAGAGCTTGGAGCGGGTGCAAAGTCCTTTCTCGCTTACGACCTCGGGTTAAAGCAACGGTGCCCTATGCTATTCTTTTACAAGAGACAGGTTTTTGGCCTCTTCAACATTCTGCCATGAAGCGCCATCTCCACTATATCTGCAAGGTGCACCACATGGATGATGCTAGGTATCATGTTCTTGCACTTGCCATGGCTGAATCTCCTCAGCATTTGAAACGATGTTGGAAAGAGCATTGCACTACATGGTTTGCCCGTTGGATTGAATTTGCAACAACGAGCAATTGCTGATGCTTGCCGGTTCGATCCCGAAGCTTTTGCAACAATATCTCAATGGTCATTTTTCTCAAAAGATATGGGACGCAGTTACTTTGGCCCAAGTGAAAACTGGTCATTATCATGCACACATAAATCCCACCTTGGCACCAGGGGCCCAAGCTTATTTGCTTGTTTCATTGTCCAGGAACAAGCTTGTAGATATTGCATCAATTCACACGGGGTCCCACAGGCTACGGATTGAGACAGGTAGATGGGAGCGGCCGCAATTGCCGCGAGAAGCGAGACTATGTGCCTGTTGCGATTCATGTGTTATTGAAGATGAAAGCCATACTCTTCTGAGTTGCCCTGCTTTTGAGATAGTCCAGAATCATTTTTTGACCTTAGCATTCCATTCCACGCTTCCACAACTTCTCAGAGCACCATCTGTGCGTGACTTGGCATTATACATACTTGAGGTTCTAGATAAACGTCTGCAATTACTGAGCCCTCAGTAGTCATTATCTCTGCTTGTATCATCATTACTGCAAAGGTTTTTCCCTTGAAAACCTTTCGAGGCAGGGGTTTTTTAATCCTAGTAGTAATGATTGTACTAGCCCATTGTATGGGTCCCATGATCTATTGGTCTCCGTGGACGTTAAAAAAACTATTCTATTCTATTCTATTCTATTCTATTGCAGTAGAACCAAAGGACAGTTAGCCTGAAGAGGGTAAAAGCCTAAGCTACATACAGGTAAGCTATGAACTTCTTGGGTTTAACACCCTTCACCTTGTAAAAAGTTCCCTGAAATGGGCAAAAATTTAATGAGGCATACATGTTAATGTAACAAAGTGATTCTAGCTAAGGCTTTGCAGCCAAACTTACTAAAATATAGAGAAGTGGCCTGCATATTCTCCACCTTTCAATTACGGGTGCAATCTGGCCAAAGGGATCATAATTTATGCAGCTAAACCACTTGTGCGCATTGGCCGTATCTTAATGAAAAATATACATTTATCAAACTGAATCGAGAACAGACAGTTTCATATGCAGCAAAAGTGTAATTGAGTCATTAAGGTCTCTGTAGCATTTTTCTGGTCTGCACAGGCCCAATGCTTCTAAAATAAAGCAAATAGCATTAACTAGTTAAATAAAGCATTCTGAACTTCTAGAATACCCTATCATCATCAGATCTGCTAAGTAGCATATCAGTGCATTTAACCTGAAATCAAATGGTACATTAATGATATTTTAACTATTAATTGTATTCTAACAGAATGCATATTCTAGGTTAACCAGTAGTGCAAAATTGCAAGAAAAATGTAGATCTATAAGGCAGAAACATCAAATTAGCTTTAACATATTTCTAATTTCATAAGCACAGAACCTGCTGTTCTTGATTTTGTATGCTTTGATAAGCTTCTTTGCAATGCATCCTTTGACGTTGGAATTAATCCCTTGTTCTAAACTCTGTTTGGCAGTGTCATTGCCCAGCTGCATCAGCACTTCGTGCATTGCATATGAGTTGATATTCTGAGCTGTTTTCCAAAGCATAGATTCGTTCATACAAGCCCCATGGTTGGTAACTTGAGCTGCTATCAAGCCATTATCAGAATTAGTTGGACGTTTGTAGGTTTATTGTCAAGGTCTTCTTTCTGCAATACCCCAATGCATGGCCCATTCCAAATCCAAGTTCAGAGATCCAGAAGGAGATTTAGGCCATCTACCAGAGTGCAGGAATATTTGCATGCTCGGCCCTGCTTGCCTTCAAGAACTGTGGGCGTATCTGTAAATTAGGTCATTCAGCAAGTTTTGGAAACCCTAAATCGTTATTGGTCTCCGTGGACGTTAAAAAATCTATTCTATTCTATTCTATTTAATTTTCTTTAAGTGTACATACTCATCATAGGTCCATAACCCAGCCATATTCTTTGTAGTAATTAGGTGCATGCCACGTATCCGGCACTGCATTCTTTGAAGCCAATTTGCACTGGCTTTGTCCCACTGCAAGCGAGCAGCCAAAGTGGAGTTTCCTATTATTCCTATGCACCGGTCAGATTTTTTTTCCATAAAAACCAGTGTATCCAACAAAGGCCAAGCCAAAATGCCAAGGGGCCATAAAATCCCAACCCATACTCATATTGTTACTATGATATCCATATTCAAAATTATTTGACGAACCAGTAAAGGTTAATGCCTGCATACCATTGTTAGTTATAATAATAATAATAATAATAATAATAATAATAATAATAATAATAATAATAATAATAATAATAATAATAATAATAATAATAATAATAATAAGTATTAAAAAAAAAAAAAACATACATTTGTGCAAGAGTGCATATTCATTTTTTGATGATGACATCACTAAAGTTGGTTTTGTTTCTAGTTGCTTCCTATCTCAAAGATGTTTTTTCTTGTCTATTTTTTAGCTAATAATCACAGACATATACTATTATGATATGATGTATTGCCCTATTTTTTAGCCTACCTCTTGCTTTTGTTAGGCCCGAAGGGCCCTTTTTTTTTTTAATAACAACTAGCATGCAACACCATTAACATTAATTAACATTAGTTAACATAAACTATTATATCTAATATTTTTAAATAAAAAGCCCTTGAAACCCCCTTTTGGTTTGGATGCATATTCACACAGCGGGTGACGTAGGGCAACCAGAGCCCCTAAAATCATACAATACATGTACAAAATCAACACCATTCAGTACATCGCCCGAAACCTTATAGTATTTCGCAAACCTCATTATACATTATATCAAAACTTGTACAAGCATACCCCATAAACGAGGATCGTTACCTACGATCTAGATCGAGGAATAAAAGGTCAAATATGCCCATCCGACAGCTCTGGATATCTAGAGTCACCCACTGTGTGAATATGCACCCAAACGAAAGGGGGTTTCAAGGGGGTTTTTATTTAAAATTTTTGGATATAATAGTTTATGTTAACTAATGTTAATTAATGTTAATGGTCGTTACATGCTAGTTGTTATATTTGAAAAAAAAAGAGGGCCCTTCGTGCCTAACAAAAGCAAGAAGTAGGCTAAAAAATAGGTCAATACATCATATCATAATAGAATATGTGTGTGATTATTAGCTAAAAAATAGAGAAGAAAAAATAACTTTGAGATAGGAAGCAACTAGAAACAAAGCCAACTTTAGTGATGTCATCATCAAAAAACGAATATGCACTCTTATCTTTGTCAAACAAAACAAACATCCTGAACATCCTGATTACAATAAACAAACATCCTAATGAACCACCTCTTAAAAACCCCTTTCAGCATTTGTGCAATTGCCAGTGTTGCGAGAGAAGGTCCATTTGGAAATTTGGCTCACTCAAATATTTTAATATTATGTTGGCCACGGGAGCAAAACAGCATTGCATTTGTATTTAGTATGCCAAAGATTACTATATGATAATCGTGCTTGTTTTCAAAATGCCTTATAGAACTTTGGTAGGTACTTCATTGCTCTACATATTTTGATGCCATATGCGATGACTGATTTTGTTATATGTCTCTCTAAGGCTTTAATCTCTTCTGCATATGTTGTTAAGAAAAAAGAAACAAATTATACCAAATGCTAGATCTTAACTGCATAATGTTGTTGCAACCTGCATATGTAGCAAAATAACAGGGGGTTCCAAAAGAATGTGATATGGATGTAAAAATAACAATTCCTGAAACCATAGACATATATTCCTAAAACAATTGAATAAGTTGTTATAAAAAAAACATAGATTCAATATAAAAAATAATCACATTAGCTAACTGGGTATATTGGTTAAAGTAGGACATTGAGCTATCTTGGTAGAGGTTCGAGCCCCCTTATTTCATATTCTAAAATCTTAGGCAAAGTCGTATAGAGGTTCGATATTCCCTCAAAATCTTAGGCGAAATCGTATTCCATATTTCAAAATCATAGGCGCCTCCAATCATAAATGACTATAACTGAAATGAGAGATGCCCAGAGGCCGCCACATACGATCTGGAGTCGTAGGATCGACGAATCCAATGACTGTGGTTGTCCAGAGTGCACCTCGTTTAGAATATGTAAGCACAACATTATATAGTATCCTGGAGGATATCAGTCAAAGTAGTTATACATCTCAACACAACAAAAAAGATTTCAAAAAATCTTAGAAATGGGGGGCTTGACAAGATGTTGACAATCATTCTTCCTCGAATGGACATGGCGCCATATTAAAGTATGTAATATAAGAGGACTATCCACGATGTAGAGTGTGTTAAAATGCATAGAAATTGTATTTGTCACGTCATTATTAAAAATAGCATCTATGTAATATCATTTATAGCAAAGGTAAAATTTCAGCTATTATATCCATTACTACATTAATATAAATGCCCAACGCATACATCCTTGAGGATTTTCTCTTTATTTTACATTCATCCATTGCATACTCATTGCATGCTATGATTTTGGTGCATGGAAGAAGAAGGGGCTACATAACCTTCGATAGCACATTTTGGTAAGGCAATGTTGAACACCATTTGGGTTCAATGAATTAATGAATATCTTAACTTCAAGATCATCATGCCTCCTATTTAACTCATAGTTATCAGGAACATGAACTCTTTAGAAATTTAAACCTACAATTTGGAACAAGAACAAGAATGAATGGGAATGGAAACGACCAACATTTGAATTTTTAAAATATGAAAACAGATTTAAGTTCCTTTTGCTTAAGGAACGTCGTAGAACACTTCAACTAAAAAAATGTCTCAAGGGGACTGAGTTACAAGCAAAACATGTTTGTGTGATCTCTGCTGCAGCAAGTTCACAGGAGCTAGCCACAAATATAGAAGAGTAATCATAGTAAACAAGAGCTTGGTTGATTGCAAGCTTAGAAAATAGATAAAGCAGACTCAGGTACACAGATTAGATTTACAGATTTACTACAATGAAATCTCTTAGCAGCTTACCTACATATAAGATTGAATCAATGAGTTTAGCTGTTAGCGGCATCATCTATAACAACATTTCTAGAACTACTACGAAAAGACATGGACAAGAATGCTATATGAATGCTCTGGCATCTCTTTATAACCAAAACCGATACATTTGATAGCAAATTAGTTAAAACATTATGGTCGGGATTAAAAAACCTCGCCCTTTCGGGCTTTCGAGGAAAAATCCTGACAATAATGGAATCACTAACCTATCCTAGAGTCATAACATAGAATCTATACCCTCATGCTGACTAACCTTGTTGGGTGAAAATACATTATAGCAAAGAAGTTGCACTAAATGAACTCATGTTTGAATATATTGATCTTCATCTTGTGCCTAGAATCCAACACCTGTCCAAATTGCCAAACTGTAGAAAAACTACGCTCACTACTGCTTCCCTGCATACACAAAAAAGTGAACCAAAAGCCACTATGGCTCATCTAGGCACGAGGGCCCCCAACCTGGCACGAGGGCCTCCATCCAGGCACGAGGGCCTCAACCAGGCATAAAGCCCTCCAACCAAGCACGAGGGCCTCAACCAAGCACAAAGGCCTCCAACACGATGTTAGTTATACAAATAAGGTTCGCAAATGGAAAAAGGGTGGGGGGGTGGGATCCAACACCAGAAAGAGAAAGGAAGATGCACGAAAGCTGATGGAAAAGAAAGGGGCAAGCAAAAACTAAATAGGGAACGAGAAGGAAAAAGACAAAGATAACTAAGATGCTAACTACCTTTGTAGTTCTAGAACTTTGTTTTCCATCTATTTGGTGAAATGAAGGAAAACACCATTTCTAGAACTACTACGTATAGACATGGACAAGAATGCTGAAACAGAGGCAGAGAGAGAAGCAAAGTAAACCAGTTAAGTAAAGACGAAAAGAAAGAAAAAGTCGTATTGGAAAAAGGCTTACCCTTGGGCAGAAATAAAAGGCCACACATTTCCAAACTCAAAATCCAAAAGCAAAATAATTGGTATAGGAAAAATACGAAGATGTCTTGATGCAAGGGGTAGACTTATGGGTGAAGGTATTAAGGTCAAGGTAGAAGCAACCATTTTACTTATCAACTTTATTATCTGACACATCCACGAACACTAGCCAGTAACCTCGTAACACTAGCAATATACCACACCACTCAAACTTTAACGGCCTTGTCTGGATAACATTACCTAATCAGTTAAACGATATAACTAACTATAACTTGGAGGAAAAATGAAACTCAAATCTCAAATTATATCATGGGAAATTTATACCTTGGCCGATATACTGGTGGTATGCCCCACAACAGAAAACTAGCATCGAAGATCGTTCAGTGCAGTGTAGGTCGCACAAGAGAAGGAGCACACTAGGGAAGGGCTTCACAGCACCCTTGGGGGGCTTTTGATAGGTACAGGGACCCAAATGGTCGAAAGGACACCCAATAAGCAGTGATTTGGGGTAAGGATGGCACGAAAGAAGGCCCAGCCATTGTACAAGGAGCCTCCGCTCACCCAGCAGCGGGTCCCATGGCCAGCGAGTTCGCGCTCTCGTGAACAGTTGCATGGTCACATACAGACAAACCCAGTGGTCTCCCTGGAGTTCCCTCCGCCCCTCTTTGGGCCGCAACAGCCTCTTGGAATTGGCATCCAAGCTTTGATGGACTCGTAGGTTCAATGTTTTCCGACTGGGCTCCGGGACCACCTGTGCACTATTCATGGCGAGGGAGGGATGACAGGTACATCTCTTACTGTATCTATTGAGATGTGGACACAACTGATCCGATGCTACAGGTTTTCCTCTTGAAGCCTGTACAAACCAGTGATGCTTCAGTGTAGACGTCAGTGTCTTACCCCCCGAGGCATCAGCTGCTGCCACAACACATGCTCATATGGACAGAGTAAACATGTCTACCCAGACGGAGGATTTGCAATACAATGACCAACGAGCATCGCATGCCCAATCCTCTGAGCCTGGAAGTTCCCGAGGGGACGAGCGGCACACACCGGACTGAACTTGAGTATTGTTGGCATTACAGAGCAGGATGACATTTTGGATCGGGATGAGATGGAGCATTTTTTCGTCCAGACCATATGCATACACCCAGACGACATCCTCTCAGCTAGTCGGGTAGGAGCATCACGACCCGACTGCCCTCGTCATCTCCTCGTTCTGTTTTGGTATGCGATCTCTCGGCTGCACATTCTGAAGCATGGTAATCACCTTAAGGGGACCACCTTCTCAGTCCAGGAGGATCTTGCTCCAGTCTAGCTCTGCCAAAGAAGAGCGGAACTTTGCCGAGTGCGCGAGGCTCATTTGCAAAAAAAAAAAGTGGGCAGTGTACCGAGGAGGACAAGCTCTTATACGGGATGAGTGGCCTTCTGATCCTTGGGCATTTGGTATCTAGTCTTCCCCAGCTGATTCTTATTGTAAAAAATTGAAACTTATTTTGTGATGGGGATTAGTCTGTAGAGGAATGAATCTGTAAAGGATTATAAATGATGGGCATGAATCTGTAAAGGAAAAAGCTCCAGGCTAGGTAGAGTTTATCGTAGGCCAATCAAACACTACATTGGGGTGGAATCCGACAAGCGCAGACATGGAAGAAAAAAGGGGCAATGAAGGGGTGGGAGGCCAAGAAGGAGTTAGGTCGACTGCGCGATGTTCCCAACAGACATGGATGGCTTATTTTGCTGGGTTGGGCTGTTGTGCAAAAAAGGCAGTATCAATTCTTGGCATTGAGTTTAACGGAAAAAAAGAGAATTGTTTCATAAATCTCAATTGTATTGAGCTTTTGGCCAATATTAGTTGTTCCTACTTAAGATGCGCTGCTGATTGTCTATGATAAAGATCTTCTCAATACATCCAGGAAGGTTCAAATTGTGGATTTTTTCTTTCTAGGGGGCAACTCTATAATTCTTGGTGGTTTAAGCATTGAACCAGAAAGAGTTAAATGTTTCAAGAGATAAAGGGCTAAGTAAACATATTTATTTACGTTGAGCAGATTGCACCTCTTGTATAAGGAGTGTAGAAAACCACCTAGAAGTTGCCTACAATTTCGCAGACCCTAGAGATTTCAACAATTTGGAACCTTTAAATAACAAATACCATAGATTTTCCTCACATTACAAAATGCAATACTTTTCATTTTGACACATATGATTAACAATTGTAATATCTTAAAACATTAACTATACCATCAGGCTTTGTGCAGCAGCGAACTGTGAACATATTCATAGAAGTCCATTACCAAAATTGGATGTAGAAGAGCAGAAAAACAACAAAAAAATATGTGCATGATTTATTAGTGCAGACAGCTACAATATCTTTAATAAAGCCCGCAATTGAAAAAGCAGATCCAAATCGACAAAGAGCTTCGGCTTCGCAATCATCTTCTTTTAAAAAAATAGAGGCTCTAGCAAGGGTAGGAGCTCTTTACCTGCTCTGGATGCGCCATAGAAGCAGAAGTCGAAGCCCTCGAAGAAGCATTTGAAACCTGCATTGCATCTTTCTTGCCACTCCCAAAATACGTAGGATGAGAAGGCTAGGGTGAGTCACCTTCTGCTTCTTTCTTGTGTCCAAGCCCATTCCAAAGGCCTCTTCGAGCCAAGCCCATCCCAAAAGAATTCCGACGATAGCCAGAATCGAACCTTCCCCCCTCCCCAAACCTTCCCGTGCCAACCACTGAGGGCAGGCATCGTTTATGTTTTCTAAGTATTTCTCAATTCTTAATAGCCCTTTCGCTCTCTAATCCCCTTCCATACCATACAACCCCATGGCCACTTCTGTAGCCCCTTGCCCAGACCCCCATTTGGAGGGAGACATTCCCCAGCCCCAGCCCCAGCCCACCGGGGAGAACCAGGGGGAGGGACCGCCGCGAAAACGGCCCCGATCGAATAACAAGGACAAGGGAGAAACCTCTTCCATGAGGAAGGAGGCCCGGGCGAAGGCCCAATCTATGACATCGACCCTGGAGACGGATGAAGGCTATGCAACAGGAGTCCCGCCGTCAACAATTGGCTCAAGTTAGGGACGTCTGCCGGCCGAGCCCAGGCCGCAGCACCTAGTCCGAGGCAAGCCGCATTTTAGGCCGGCGCTGCTTTGAGGTCAGCGATGCAATCGCGTCAGTCGCTGCCACTCCGCATCACCACCAATATCCCTACTGCACCTCTTGCTCTTGCTGCTCCAACTGCTTTTGCAACTGCTGCTCAGGCGCCGCACGCTGCTCCTCCTGCAACTGGAACAGATCATCGAGCGTCTACATCCAATGCCAACAAATAGGAATTGTGCCTTCGGATGGTATCTTGGAACTGTCGGGGCTTTCATTGGCAGAAAGCAATGTTGTTAAGTACGTCAAAATCCGTACGTTTAAAAAACGTTTTTTAAGATTTTTTTGGAGATTTTGAAAATTTTTGGAAAAAATCTTTAAAAACGTTATTTTATATAAAATATGTTAAAAATCTTTAAAATCCTTAAAAATCTTTAAAAATCCTTAAAAATCTTTGGACTGTAATTTTTTTATCCAAATATATGTTATTCTTGAACTTATTTATCTTTGTATATAGAATTCTTATATATCTTAATCTCTATAATAATGTTTTTCTGAACTTTCTTAAGAGTTGCATGGCAAAATAGCTATGATATCTTTGTACTTGAACTTAATAGTTTCTAATAGCAGCATAAGCTTCTTATTTACTTGTTGGCATGCTACGTCTTGATAGCAAATATGTCCAATAAAGCAGTGCAAAGAATGTGCAATTTTGTTTTTTGGCCATACCAAATCATAAAAATCCTTTAAAAAACGTGAAGATTTTTATAGAGGTACTTTAAAAATAAAAAACGGGTTTTTTAACAAGGTGCCAGAAAGGGGAGAGTCTTAACTCTATTGCACCAGAATCTCATTTTCCTCATGGAAACATGGAAACATGCAGGGCATAGACTGCCGAACCTTCCAGGCTATCTACATTTTTCGGTGTTCAACGAGTGCACAGGCAAGCGAGGGCATGGGGGGGTTGCCTGCTACTATCGTGCAACCTTGGGGCACTCAGTCTCGTTGCACAAAATGGACAGGTACAATCACTACTTGTGGGTGCGCGTGCAGCATGACAGTGGCAGCCTCCTCTTCATAGCAGCATGCTACTTTCCACATGCCGAGAGCAACTTTTATAACACTCATTCGGGTGTGGATCGATTGGAGCCTTATGTCGATCTATATGATGACATACAGCTGCAGCACAAGCAGTTGGGCAAGGTTATGTTGCTTGGCGACTTTAATGCACGCGACGGGGAGGCGAGTCCCAAAATTTGAGCCCCCGGCGGAAGGGCGTCTTCTGTTGTTGAACCCCGCGGAGGTATCTTGGTCAAGGGTATCAGATGACAACCATATTTCGTGCTATGGCCGGCAGTTGTTATTGCTGGGTAGTATCTTTGACCTGGTTATTTGTAATGGGTTGGCACAATGGTCGTCTTCCCGCCGCTGCACTTGTAGACAGGAGAACCAAGGGGGCGGCTTCAGTGTGGTGGATTACCTGCTGGTTGAGGAACAGGATCTGCACCTGATTACCCATTTTTCCATTGGAACGGATACTCGGGACGAGGAAGTGGACTCAGACCACCAGCCCCTGTTCGTGTATATACATTGGCAGGCTCCCCGTGCATCTACTGCCTCAATACTCCAGGTGCCCCAGCTGCGCCTGGACTACGACTGTGCAGGGACCTATGCCCAGCTGCTTGAGCATAATCTGGCAGGAATACTGCAACTCTCCACACTTCAACAGCAATTTGTTCAGCTGACTCACCTGCTTCTGACAGCTGCTGAGAGATGCTTTGGAAGAGGCCGCCCACGGAGAACCTCGGGTGCTACCACCTTCCCCCGCAACAGATGGTTCGATGATGAGTGTCGGGAGCTCAACCGCGAACTCTGGCAAGTCACTAATCCCACCTCCCGCCCACAGGCCATCAGTCAATACTGCTCCTTCCTCAAGAACAAAGAAAGCCCGGATACCTCGCGAGAACACCGAAGAATGATGTTAGGTCTCACGGATCGGCATCCTAAGACGATTCGGAGAAGGGTATTGAGCGAGGACTATACACACCCACGAGGGAACATCGCCCGGCAATGGAGTACAATGATTTGCAACAGCTCTACGACCAGCTTCGGGCGCTTGACACCCCGTTCCCCACGATAGGCATGGCTCACGGTCATCCGCAGAGGGATGTCATCATGGACCTACAACGCCTAGCTAATGGGAAGGCAGCAGATTTAGATGGCATGCAGGTGGAACTTCTGAAATAGGCTGGGCCTCCACTGGTGCCTGTCCTAATGACATTATTCAATAAAGCATTGCAAGAAGATTTCCCTCCGCAGTGGACCACTAGTAGAGTTGTGCCTATATACAAGGCAGGGGACCCTCAATGCCCAGCCAACTATCGTACTATTATGGTCAGCTCTCTCTTTGCAAAACTATTGGTTGGCATCCACACTCACCCTGGTTTTTGGTCCACTGTTGAAAACATCAGTTTTGGTAGGTCTACATGTCCTGTTTTCAAAGAATCCTACATGTGGATTTGTGGAGGTATGGTTTTGTTCGATAATGGTGTTATTTTTTCAGTGGACTAAAACATCCACTGTTGTTTTGTAGTTTCTTCTATTGTGACATGTCATTTTATAATACAATCCACTGTAGGAAAGAATACTTGAATTTCTACATGTCTAATAATTCTATTGTCACATGTCTTTATAGATGTAGGAAAGAATATTTGATTCTCTACATGTCCTATACTTCCATTCACATGTCTTTATAGTAGTAGGACAGAGTACTTTATTTACTAAGGCATTGTAGGAAAGAATACATGAATTACGACATGTGTAATACTTCTATTACGTGTCTTTATAGAAGTAGGAAAGAATATTTGATTCTCTACATGTCGTATGCTTTCATGTCACATGTCTTTATAGTAGTAGGACAGAGTACTTTATTTGCTAAGGCATTGTAGGAAAGAATACATGAATTACGACATGTGTAATACTTCTATTGTCACATGTCTTTATAGAAGTAGGAAAGAATACTTGATTCTCTACATGTCCTATCCTTCCATATCACGGGTCTTTATAGTGGTAGGGGCCAGTACTTGATTTGCTACATGTGATGCGTGCGCATCACATGTCCTTATACTAGTATTCCATGTAAGACAAGTTACTTCAACTACTTCAATTACTTAACGCCTATTTTTGCATAACAAAACCATCAAGAATTTTATTTGTATTCCTTGAGGGGGTGCAGGACCGCTGCAACAAATCCCTAAGCATTAATTCATAGGACCACACAAAATCCTAACAATATCCTAACATTTTGGATATTGTTAGAGAAAGACCATTAAACCACGCCTCCATTTTTGCATAACAAACCATTAAGAATTGTGAGATGTATTTCTTTATGGAGGAAAGGATCATTGCAACAAATCCCCAAGCATTAAAATGGCAAGACCATGCAATATCCTAACATTATTCCCCCATTTTGGATATCGTTGGTGGAACACCATTAAACCGTTCCTACATCTTGGTATAATTTAGACCATTAAGAATTTGAGATGTAATTGTTTATGGGGAATAGGACCCCCCAAGCATTATAAAATGGCAAGGCTACGCAATATCCTAACATTATCCCCCCATTTTGGATATCATTAGTGGAACACCATTAAACCATGCCTATATCTAGTTGGTACTAAGGTTCGCTATAGACGATCCAATAGTTATCCACGTCATCCAATGGTTTTAATTGTATCTAATTTATCTTATCCGGTTCTTTGAAAAACAATATAACTTATTGCACTTAGACGATTTGCACTAAGAATCCAATGGTTCTTTGAAAAATAAGATAACTTATTGCACTTAGACGATTTGCACTAAGAATCCAATGGCGAAGTCAAATCTCCATTCCGGAGCCTTTGTACTGCCCGAACAACAAAACACTTGGGTTTCTACACGGTCGACTGCAGGACAATTTGCGGTTTGATATGTTCTCCCGGACAGATCTTGAATTTTTTTGAGCGTGCTCAAAGCAAGTTACTTGAATGGAGAATTCAACGGTCGGATAGGAAAACTGGGTTCCGGGAAGGGAGGCATTGGCATTTGCCCTCTCGGAGGAGCACTTGCAAAAAGAACACTTGAAAACATCAATTTTTTATTTCCTACGTGTTCTTTTCTTTGTTGTGTTTTATTTCTAATGTTGTAATTTAGTTTTTCAGGTGTAGTAAAATTAAAACCTACATGTGCTATTTTAAAGATAAACAACACATGGTTCCGGCAAAAAACAATAGTGAAGGAAAAAAGTACACGTTGACAAAAATTCACAAAACCATGTCAATTTTTTCTATGCGTGGATTTTTCTGCCAAAAGACCACAGTGGGAAATTTCTGCAAAAAAACCACTGTCTCTTTGTGCAAATCCGGATAAACAGGCCACGTGGACTTTTGGGGCCATTTTAATGTTGTTTTTGGCATAAAACAACACTTCCGTACAACAAAAAAACAACTGTGGACCAAAAATTGGGGTCAGTGTGATCCTTGAGCAACGATTGACAATATGGGCAGAGGAGGCAGATGTGCGAGCTCTTACACAAGCAGGCTTTCGGCCCAGGCATTCCACCATTGATCATATTTTCACTCTGCACACACTGATTGAGGATAGCAGGAATAACCGACAAAACTGTACTGTTGTTTCGTGGATTTCGCAAATGCTTTTGACACATTGCCCTGGAACAAGTTATGGGATAGACTGCGGCAGCTGGAGACCCCCTTGACTTGCAGAATATAGTATATAGGCTATACGAGGCATGCTCAGGCCATATCACATCGTCAGGATAGCCGGTAATCAGTAATATTGGAGTGTGTCAGGGTTGCCCCCTCTTCCCCACCCTCTTTGGCCTGTACATTGACCAGCTGGAAGATTGGCTCTCTGATCATGGAGGTACGGGCACCCATCTCATGCATCATACAATCCGGCAACTCATATATGCTGACGATGTCAACCTCCTGGCCTATACTCCAGAGAACATGCAGCATCACCTGGATGCTCTTGACACTTTTTGCAGATTTACTGGCATGCGAGTTAACTTGGCCAAAACTAGGGTGCTGTTGGTTTCATCATCCCGTCAGCCAAGGCTTCCCTCATTCATTTACCAGGGACAAGATGTAGAGGTGGCTCCGACCTACAAGTACTTGGGGATCGAGCCCGGGGGTTTCACCTACTATAAAGGTGATACGCCACGTGCGTTAATGGGGTCAGCAAAAAACCCTCCGTATACGCCTTGTCCAACCTTCTAAACGCCCCTTCCCGTATACATATTACACTGGATTCCCCCCCCAGAAAACCCCCTAGCCAAGCCCCTATCCGTATTTATACATACGGTTTAGGGTAAAAAAAAACCCACCCCTTTCACTCACATGGTATATACGCCTTAAACTATGTGACATCCCCGGGGGATCGAGTTCTCTGCTACCACCCACAGGGATGCAACCATCAGGTTGCGGGTCACGGTGGGTTGGAAAGCACTATATGCCATACAGAACAACAACCACAAGGCAGAGTTATATGTCTGGGGCCACCAATCACACTTGTTTAGGGTCTTGGTCGAGCCGGTCCTCTTGTATGGGGCATAAGTATGGGGTCCGGTGATATCTTTCAACACCTGGAATGACCTCGAGCAAGTGCAGAAAGCTTTCTTGGCACGAGCCCTTGGGGTAAAGTCCACAGTTCCATACCAGATCCTACTCCAGGAGACAGATTTTCTACCCCTTCAACGGGCTGCATTGGAACGCCATATCATTTACTTCCAGAAGGTGGTTGCCATGGCCGATACACGTTTGCCCAACCTTGCTTTGGCCATGGTAATGGGTCCCCAACGCCTGAAAACTTGCTGGAAGGACAAGCAAGCTCAGTGGTTCTCACCTGGGAGGTATAGGGTAAAAGCATGTTAGGGTGTCCCTTAAAAAGTATTATTTAGTGACAAAAAAAGTACCTAAAAAGGTACCCAGGACTGGGTACTGGGTACCTATGTAATATCTCAATAAAAGGTACATTCTAGAACTTTTATATATATTTTGGTCTCCGGTAGCATTATCTTTATCTTAACTTTGAATATTCATGCGTCCTTGACTTTTATTTTGGACTTTTGTACTAGTTTTAATGAAAATAAAAATGAGAAAGTACCCAGTTCTGAAGTACCTAGTGTATGTACTTTTGTAGGTTCCAAAAGTGGTACACCCTAACATGCTTTTACCCTATAGGCAAACAGATGAGTACAGGTACGGACAAAGAAAGATCACAAGGCACTTAAGCTGTACCTAGATGCTACTTTCCTTCGCAAGCTCTGGAATGCAGATGCTCTGACGCACGTTAAGCTGGCACACTATCAGCAGCAAGTCAATCCTAGGCTCACGAGAGGCCCACACCAGTACTTGTACACCCATTTGCCCATGAAGAAGCGCAGACTTATAGCTTCCATTCGCACGGGTGCACATCGTCTCCTCATTGAGATAGGACGTTGGGCTCGGGAAGCACGGGAGGAAAGGCTTTGCCAGTGTTGCCACCAGGACGCCATTGAGGATGAATGTCATGCCCTCCAGATTTGCCTAGCGTTTGCCCATATCCGAGAGCGGTATGTTCGATTACTAGTATACCTGGCCAACCATTGCATGAGTTATTTAATACTGCGTCAGTGGGTTTGTTGGGGTCATACCTCTAGGAGGTTATGGATGCACGGACTCAGTTGTGTCCTCTGGGACAGTATTGAACTGTCCTATACAGTTGTACAGCGTGCCAGCATCCTTATTACTGCTAAGGTTTTTCCCTTGAAAACCCTTCGGGGCCGGGGTTTTTTAATCCTGACAGTAATACGCTTGCTGCTCTCTTTTTGTTTGGGTTCCATAGGCCAATTGGTCTCTCGTGGACGATAAAAAATCTATTCTATTCTATTCACTTATGTACCTGCAAAAGTTCGAAGTATAGATGTAAGAAAAAGACTAAACATAGCACAACACAAAAAAATACAAAAGTTCTTACAAGCTAAACTGGTCCTCATATGTAATGAGATTGATAGCAAGTCCAAGATGTTTAAACCTGCCGGACTACCCTACCTGAAAGAACAAAGTTTAAGCCAAGTTATTAACCTGAGAAGAGTTATGATAGCATAAGTTTAGTACTTACCTTGTGAAGGTAGGTCTCTGAGTTTTTTTGGGAAATCAAAATTAATAACCACATTGACAGCTTGGATATCAATTCCACGAGTAAACAAATCTAAAGCCAAAGATCCATTTATTAACAAAAGAAATAAAAGCCCTCTCAATATGCAATATGGCCCAAATTTTCTCATACCCAAGGAAACAAGGTTTCGATAAGCTCCATTTCTGAAGTCATGGAACACCCTGTTATAGTGTGATTACAGCATTTTCGCATGAATGCAGAAACAAGAATATCCAAATTCTATAATTTTCTTCGCCAACATCTCAACCCAGTTCACTGAATTGCAGAATATTATAGACTGATTGATATGAAGCTCCACATAGCACAGTCCCATGTAAGTCTTTCTTTTACAGGTGAGTGGATAAAGCAGCACAAGCTGTTACCTTTGAAAAGAGAGTGTTCAGATAATGGACTTTATACAAAGTAGAGAATGGCACATACCTTTCCATAGTGATTGGCATACATGTGCCTTGAAGGTGGTGTAACTTTGGTGGGCATTTGTATTGTGATCTTAATCAAAGTGGTAGATGCAATACAAATTTGTGGAAAGATCAACCATATTGTAGAGTGCACTAAATCTCTCAATTGACTAGTATATGATGCACTATCTGATCTGACTACAGCATTGACATTCCCATATGGGACCTTTCAAGCAAATGGAGAACAATTTATGCTCCGTCAAGTTTTAACTGATAAACCTATGTGCGCATATAACTTCAACCTTTGGACTTTTATCCAATTAGCAGTTGTAAGTGCATGACTATTTTTCCCTTATAAAGTCCAAGCAAAACAATTCATCATGTATTTGACTATTCTGAGGTGCAACTTTTCTTTCAAACAATTGATGCTAGATATATAAGCAATAAATAGAATTTCTCAACTTACTGGATTTGTCCTGGTTAGATTTTCTTGGATTTCAATAAGCTCGTCAAGATCTGGGAATGCCCAACCCCGTCTCCTACCCTCACTACAAAAACAAACTAATGGCTCTAGTGAATCACTTGGGTGGGACAAGGTGCAGAGACATAATAACTACAGTCATTCAAAAGAGGCAGTAATGCAATATGCACCAACATCTTTCCATATTTAATAAGCCTCACATTTTTCTTTTACTCTCTGGCTAATTTATCAAATGTGACGAAATGTTTTTTGCACTTACGATACAAACAGAATAGGATAACCTTTCAATAAATTTATAATCGCCACATGTTTCTGGATTTAACTTTGCCCCAAATATTAGAACTTTAACAATTTAGATACTTCACCTTCAAGTGCAATCATTGTGGAGGAAGGATATTTTGTTGTTCTTTAGAAGAGACTATACCACTCAACATGCATTATAGAGTTCAGCTTCAAGAGGAATGATAAGAGCTTGCAAAATCACACACGTCATTCGTTAGTTGCTTTATTTTGTTTGGAGTTCCTTGGGTGCCTATCTTGGTTTGTATCTTTCTCTTATCTTTATCATCATTCTGGCAATTTATCTTGTGTCCATACAACCAATATGATGGAAAACGAGGGGTTCTTAAAAGTAAAAGCAAGAAAATACAATGCAGTACAAGACAAGCAAGAACAGTAGCTGAATACTGACCTCACATGACCAATTTGAGTCTTTGCAATAATGCAGAAGATGAAAACAAAAATAATTGTGTTTAATTTGGCCTTTAGCTCATCAGCAAGCTCCTCAAAACTTCTGTCACAAGATTATTTGCTTATTCAGCAGCATTTTTGTAACTTAAAGACAAATTCGCTCCAAATTCAAGGAAATAATATGCTACCATGAACATGATCAAGAGATAAATGCATAAAATTATCTGAAAAGAGCTGAATCCACTGCTGTTGTTGTATACCAGTCATCCCCTTCCATCCTGTGCGCCTGCTTGAGCGCCGGCCCGGCCGCCTACCTGAGCGCCTGGGCGCCTTCAGGGTTGTCTGGGCGTAGTGACGGATGGCGCCTGGGAGGTGCAGTGATGGATGGCGCCTGTGAGCCTGTGAGAGCGTGCCTGAGCGTTTGCGCCTGAGAGCATGCCTGGATCGGTGGAGCGCTTTAGTGAGGAGGCACCTCCACTGGGCGATTTCCCTGAGCGGTTTCTGAGCGCCGCCTTCCCTGAGCGTCTGGGCGATTGGCGTTGGGGGCGTCTGTTTTCCAGCACACAGTTGTGAAGAGGTTACGGTTCGGAGGCGTTTGGTGAGATCTTGTCTGTTGGAGGTATGCTTGTTGCTTCTTGCAATAGCATGGATTTTTGGATGTGTAATCATCCTGGCAACAGTTTTTTCCCAGGTGGTTTTTAATCTGGGCCATGGTGATTATGTTTTGTTCTGTGGGCTTCGGCCCTTGTTCTGGTTAGGGACTTCGGTCCCGTTTTGTACTTGTGGTCCCATAACCCGATTGGGTTCCGTGGACATTAAAAGTTTCTTCCTTCCTTCCTTCCTTCCTACCCTTTTACCTTTCAAATCAAGCGCAGGTTCTAGCTTTTGATTTATACTTCACCAGGTGAACCTCCCCAGACTAAAGGACTAAACTGCTTCCCCTTAAACCACACTGCTCGGTGTTCCCGATTATAACAAATTCCCCCCTTGAAACTGCAGCCAAACTTGATAAGACTGCTTTTGTTTTTGCCATAATAGGAACAAAATCACTTTCCATCTAGCAATAAGATGAATCGAGGTATATAAGAAGAATATAAATTCAGAATAGCTCAGAACACTCATTTCAGCAGCCAGACCATGTTGGAACATATCAGAAGCATAGTTTAACAGTACCAAACCAGAACACGTTAATGCATACCGTTTTTTTGAGTGCTAAAGTTCCCTTATCAACTTCTTCAAAAACATTTTTCACATGGTCACGCTTGTCATGTGGTCCTCCAAAAACAAAAATTATCTGGGGCTCTAGAAATAATCTAAGAAAAAAAAACATTACCTTTGCACTGCATTGATTCTTCAAGCCTCAAGCATATTAAAACTAATCATGGTATTGTTGTACATAATTATAGAGTGATTGGACTAAATAAATCCCATCCCAACAATATCAGCAACCAAGTTAAATACATGGTCAACTCCTTTGATCACAGCCAAACAATTGTCCATAACTCGAAAGAACAACCAAGTGATATTCATGGCAAAACATGCCCTCTGACATCCTGTAGAGTTCTAAGCATTTTCTTGCATAAACTTTCTTACACCAGACCCCTTACCAAAACATAGAAAAGTCAGCAATTTACTCCAAATTCACGGGTTCCACCATCTTTCATTATGAATACTTAGGGCCCAACATAAGCAATCCAGTTGGAAGTCACACTTTGCCCGGATATAGTACACATTGGTTCACCCAGTCCAACCACAGTTAGGGTCACAATAAATTGTGAATTCTACAGTAGACTTAGAAACTTAGCATAACATCAACCATGAACTGCCAGCGACATCTTTGCTCAATAGTTCAAATGTAGAGAGCATCGCATCACATTCATTAAATTCATAATAATTTGCAGCCTAGTGTTTGATATAATGTACAAGCCATTGCCAAATATTTCCTGCATGAGCATATTTTGTTACCTGCTCATCATAACTCGTTAGATCACATGGATTAATCTGCCAAATAAGGTCAAGCCTTAACTTTTTCAAATAGATATACTCAGCAGCTTGAAGCATTACTCGGGTATATAATTGGCACATTATTATATTGTCTTTACTTAAACAACTTATGGTGTTTCCTATGGTAATAAATAGCATGTTTCTTCCAATAACCAAGGGACAGGCTCATCTTTATCGTCAAATACTGTCTGCATAGCAGAACTTATATGGCCAGGTTGCCTTGGGTTAGTGCCATGTTGATGTTGACATGCTATAGAATCTGGATCTCCTATAATTTGGTATAATGGAGGAGGTTAATCTAGCTCTGGATATAACTAGAAAGGTTCAACTAACATACTCACTTTTGACATTCAATATCCTCATGGGAATTATGTACACAAAGAGAATCAGCTCGGGACCTTGAAGCAAAGTCAAAGTAGACTTCCATGGCTTGCTTTTGAATCTTCGAAATGGTAGAAAGGCCTCAAAGAATACTGGCTTGCAAAGGCATCTTAGTAGCCTACCTCCATGGGCTTCGATGTAAGATTGCCGCTCTTCCATTATACTGTGGATGTAGCCAGTAATGCATTCAACTCCGGCACTAACAGAGGCTCCAGAAAAAGAAGCGCGAGAAGATTATAGAGATCATCTCAAATCTGGCAAACAGAAGTGCGAGAAAAACCACATCCTTCCCCATATGAAGCAATTATTTTTCTCAACCGTTGATCAATAGAGATTTAAATCCAATGGTGCAAGAGATTTAAATCCAATGGTGCAAGAAGAGGCCAGGTCATTTTTTTTCTTACAAACAGACACCAAGGGTTGGGACTGTTGCGAAAAAAACAAAACGTAGCCCAACAACAATCAAATGTTGCGGATTGCTCTGCTATCAAATGTTTGGAGTGGCTATGAAAGGATCGGCCAACAAGGAATCGGGGGCACAGGTTCATTCTATCGGCAGAATTCATCAGCAGGCCGGTTACGGCTGTTACGCTGTTATGTAAACCATCTATTAAGGATCAAGAAAACACGAGAAAGAAACACGAGGGAATTAAGCCTTCTATCCATGGCAGGTATGGTGTACTCTGAATTCAATATTGGTGTCGGCACCAGAAACCAGCATGTAAGTTTTATTCTCATGTAATATCTTTAATATAGGTTAGCAATTAGCATACGTTGCTACAGACCTTTGCAAGCAGGCAAGCAGCACCGATACATGCCATAGATCGACCAAATATCAGCTATTAGTTTCAGGAAAAAAAGACTATTGAACTGAATCCTTCAAAAGGCGAATGGAAGGATCTAAGTAACTGCGTAAAACTCTTCATTATTCCAGATTCTGAATGTCCAAAGCATTGTAGTTAAACGTGTTCAGGCGCAAAAAGAACTGAATTGGTGTCTGATAGCAAGCATTATAATAAGTAGTGTCACTATCCTTCCAAAAAAAATTATAATAGTGTCGCTGTCATTATCCAGGAAAGACCCAAAATCAGTGGATGATTGATTTCTACCTTACTTTTAATTTATCTTAATAATATAGAGCTGTCTTCTGATTAGTGTCACATCCTGATTAGTGTCTTCTGTCAATGCATACGTCAAGTTCTGTCCTCAAGCAAGCTTTCTAACCTTAAGACATAATACTTTTAGTTACTTAAACATCAAATGGCAAGTCCCTTCATGATACGAATTGTTCGAATTTAGCCTTATAAGAGGTCATGTAATACTCCTTGAGGATTTCGTTTGGTCCTTGTTTTGCCATAATCCTAGTTTTAGATCATTCAAGTATTTTAATAGGTAGAATTGCATTGAAAAATTAAAAAAACTGGATGTATTTTATTGGATCAAAGATCAGGAGAACACTTAAAACATATATGATTCTCTGATGCAAAAGGCTAGACAATGTACTTCAATTGGAGGGTTGGAGCATTGTCAGCACTGAGGATAAGCTTGCATTTACGTGTCCCGTACTTGGGAGAACGAGAAAGCCATGTCAAGTGCCCAGATATATGAGCTGCTAATGTATTTAAGTAAGCAAGAAGAAGTGGTCTATGGCGAAACCTGAATCTAAAACCATGGAGTTGAGTTGTGAATGCTTTCTCTATGTCCTCTGCCTTCTGACATGACAGTGATATGGCCTCCTTCAGATTACATTTGTATGTTGCTTGCATGATGGATACAATGTTCCATATCACACCCTCATCCTCCTCAAATGAGAGAATATCATTTGTAAATACCATATGGTCAAGCACATAGTTGTGAAGATCTTGGAAGGATGTATTGTACCACAGCTCATCTTCAATGTCCAACCCAATAATAGCATGCACCAAAGGAAAACCCTGGATTGCTCCAATGACTTTCCTTCGGATTGTCGCATAGGTAGAGAGTGTTGGATTATAATTAGGCAGGGTTGGATTGACTTGAAGTTGGCCTTGTTCATCCAAACCTTGTAAGTATGTGGTCATACCCTTTACAAAGCGCTCCCATTGGAGGGCGCTGGTATTTCTGCGAATGTCATCGCATAGATCCGCCCATGCACAAAGCAAAGGGAATTCCTCCATGTACAGCTGAGATGTTTTTCCATGCATAACATCAACAATGTGGTTGACAATTTTTCGGCGAGAAATAGACTCATCAATGGAAGCTGGAAAGTTATCCATCAAGTCATCTAGAGGGACAAGGAAAAGGAAGAACTTGACAAGATTGGTGGCAGCTTGAGCATCACCTAAATAATTCATGGACATGATGAGCAAAGGAAGATCAGCCTCTTCTAGTTGGGTATTAGAGACGTAGTTTCGGAGCCAGGCATGGGCTTCTTTACGAATGCAGTCTAGTTGAGGATGGCATTTGACAGGTATGTTACACTTGATTTTTAGCTCATGAGGCTCCTGCTTTACCTGGGGTAGCGAAATGCGAGCAATTGTGGCTGTCATCTTGAAGTTCAATTTAACAGTAGGGGCTTTAGTCTGGCTACTAAAGATTGCTGTTGAACCCGAAAAGAGAGTGGAAGCCATGAAGAGATGTAGTTTTGTTTCTGCCACAGAACCATCCTTATTTATATACAGCATAAAACACCTGTGTAGAACAAAGATGGATCAAAGTCAGTCAAATCCTCGAGGTTTAAGACTTTCAAAAGGATAGTAAATTCAAAGGTTTGAAAGAGTCAGTCACTCGATGCAAATTCCTGGCGCGTGGGTTTCGCTCGTCAAGCCTTTTGATTCTAAGAAACCGGACACCAAAAAAAAAACAGCCTTCAACACTCAGTGGATTGAAAATTGAGCTCTTGGAATGCCATGTGCGTCTGCAGAAGTTTGAAAAGACAAACCCCAAAAAATTTGACGCCCCAAAAAATTTGAAAAAAAAGTTTGAATAATGGGCCCCAAAAAATTAGACGCCCTTTTTTGGCGGTTGGAATATTGACCGTTTCTTTTGATTAAATACGGCAATTGGGACCGCATTCCGGCGTGGACCGGTGGGGTCCCGCGTAGCCGGGAGCGGGTCACCGGTCCCGCCGGAATGCGGGACCAATTGCCTTGCACCCACAATATGGTAGTTGGGGAACGATCCCTGTTTTACAGCTATGGCGCTGGCTATGGCGCTGAAGGTCCCCTATGGCTGGGGCGTCCGCTATGGCGCTGAAGGTCCGCTATGGCTGAGGCGATGAAGGTCGGGCTATGGCGGTGAAGGTCGGTTAGTAGTTGCTCTGTTTGCTTTGCTAATCGTTGCCTTTGCTCTGCTAATAGTTGCCTTGGCTGCCGTTGAAGATCTTTAAGCCCTGAAAAAATAGAGCCAGCCCAGAAGATCCAACTCCGGCCGTGAGACCTGTTTCGCAAGCATCTGTTCGCCATGCTTTTGCCCTGTTCGCCATGCTTTTGCCTTGTTCGCCATCCAACTCCGGCTGTGAGACCTCCATCGCCAAGCATCTGTTCGCCATGCTTTTGCCCTGTTTGGCAAGCATTGAACAAGCCAAGCAAGCCCTTTGTGTTCGACATTCTTTGCTTGGAAGAAACAGAGCATTTTTTGCTCGGCAAAAACAGAGCTCGGGAAAACAGAGCATTCTTTGCTCGACAAGCATAAAACAGATGCTGTTAACCGGATGGAAACCGGAGATGCGGAATGGACGACCCGAATACCATTCTGCAATGGAATTGAACGCCACGTGGCAGCACGAAATTAACCAAACGCTAAAATTCGTGACCCAACTACCATATTGTTTTGATCTCTAGCCTTTCGTCAATCTTTTGTTTTCGTTAGATGGATTCCATGGTTTGTCGTGATTTTGAATTTTGACTTGAAAATTCTAACCTTAGCCAACAAGATTTGTTTGGAATATAATCATTTTAGATACCAATTTAGTGTCACCTAGTGTAAACTTTGTACAACATTATTTAAAAGCAAAGCAAGGTTAGGTTGAATTCTGCCCTATCTGCCAATCTGCTACTGCCACATGGGCTATTTTTTTTTTCCTGAATTGCATTTTAGTTGATACTTTTTTATTCTAGTTTACTTCACATTCTGCTTAACTGGAATGTGGGTTGCGTCGGTGTGATTTTCCTTGTTGAAATGCAGGGTAAACCTACATTCCCTTATATGTAATGTTGCCATTCTATCACGTATGTTCTAGCTTCTGGTCAAATTCTCTGAAACAAGAATCTTTTAACCTCGTTCTCACTTCTCTTCCATACTTGTCATTTCAATTCTTTTCCATAAATGAATACTCTATGTCTTAAATATTTCTAAATTATTAGCTTGGGACATGTAACATACAATTTTAATCTTTTCTTGGATAGTAAAATAAAAAATATAACATCCTTAATGATTCATGGCATATTGACACAATGCCTTAATTGATATATTAACAGTAGTTTAGCCTAGCTCTAAATCGATTTTGGTGAAGAAGTATTTCCCTAGTTTTGTTCTTTAGATGTTTTTGTTTTGTATAAAACCACGTATTAACCAATGTGTTATTTTCTCATGAGGTTCTTCACGATGATGGCAAATTGGTTTTTTCTAAACAAACTACTATTTGCCAACATTGTTGTGCCCAATCCTCAACATAGTGTCATAGGAAACTAAAAGTAATGAAGTGAATTAGGAAAAGAAGTTCATAACATCTATATTGTATTAGTGCATTTGGGTCTTACCATATATCTTGCCCCACATGTTTCGCCTAATGTTGAAGGTATTTTTTTCTTCTAGAATTAGTACTACACCAACATAGATGCGACATAGATGAGCATGGCCTGCATAGAGAACAACGTACATCAAAATTGCACTCAACGTTTCATTTTTATGTCCATTTTAAAATTTGCACCATTAATATCTAGGATATATTCACACGAGGGCATGCGCATGAGGGGTGGCTTTGGCCACCGAGAACTATTAGATGGGATTATTCACGATTTGGCCTGCATCTAGGTCGTAGATAGCAACCCTCATATGTGGGGTATGATTAAGCATATCCTCATATGTGGGGTATGCTCCTAATGATTCTATTTATTTAAGTATAAAAAATTAAGGAACTTTTATATTCAAAGTGGTGAAATAGACTAAAAATCTAGCGATATGTTTAGCAAAACTTTCTAAATTTTGCCACAGTTAATGATTCTATTTATTTATTTATTAATTTTATTTAATAGGATTGCTTAACCCTCCCCTAATTTCCTTCCATGATAACCACGAATGAAAAATAGACTTGGCTTTTTTAGCCCAAAAGGGCCATTTTCTCCGGGATTTAGCTTTTAGCCTTCTTTTTTCCATGATTTTATTTAATAGGATTGCTTATGTATTCCTTTTTAACCACGAATGAAGCTTCTTCGTTTCATCCTTCTTTTTTCGTCTCATGCATCCCTTTTTGTTTCATCCTTCTTTTACATCATGCATCCCCTTGCATTGGCTACAGACCCTTGGCTTGGGTTGTCCGAAACAACTAGATATACCACTGAAGAAAGTGTGCATGTAGCAGAAAATTTTGCTCAATAGATGTGTGGTGAGTTGGTATAGGCTTAGTGATGTCTAAGATTTGTGCACTTTGGTCAGGGGTTCAAATCTTGTCTTAGATGAGAGTTGCTATGGGTTATATTAATGATGAAATCCAAATATAATAGAACTTTTTGTTGATACCCAATGGTTCATTTGAAGAGGATATGTAGGTGTCTGCTAGACTTGGCTGTCTCGTGACTTCCTAATATGGACCTTAAACAAAAAATAAAAAAATTAAACAATGGGATAAGCTAGCTAGTCTGTACAGGATTAGCCTAGTATGGATCTTAAACAAGAACTGAAAAATTAATGGGACCATGGCAGGTGGCACTAGGATGGTGAGGCTGAAAGAAATGCCCCTAGAGTTGCTCCTGGATCTAGATTTCTTATGGTGGGATTAAATCTTGCCTACAAAATGTGCATATACGACAAAAAGTTTTGCCCAACGGATGTGTGGTGAGTTGGTATAGGCCTAGTAATTTAGGAGTTGGTTACTAGGGGGTATATGATGAGATAATGATCCCTGATGTGGTAGAACTTAAAAGCCTATACGGGTCCTCCACTTTCGTTGCTGCAAAGCAGTGAAATAATCTAGCTAGTCTAAACAAGATTAGTCTAGTATGGACCTTAAACATCCTCTGCTTTTCGAAAATTCCCTTCCCTAATAACCACGAATGAAGCTTGTTCAATTTCTTTGGATGCTTTCCTTCTTTTCTTCTTCGCATATATTCCTTTTTGTCTCATCCTTCCTTTACATCCTGCATCCCCTTGCATTGGCCATAGACCCTTGGCTTGGGATGTCAGGAACAACTAGATATGCCATTAAAGAAAAGTTTGGCGAAAGCTTTTGGCTCAATATGCTCCGAATAGCACAGGTTTGCCGATATGAAAAGAGAGGATCTTGTATAATATGCTTCATGGATTTTATTTGATTTGCAAATGGTTGCGTATGCAAACTCTTATGGTTGCAGTTAGATGATTGGGTGTTATGTCGTGTCTATAAGAAGAGCAGGAGCCACATTGGCCTTGTTGCGAGAGTTATAATACCTGAAATGGAACCGTCGCTTCATATTCTTCCATGTTATCCTTCACTGTAAGTGAAACTATGATACACTAGAAATAAATATAGATGACTGTCGCATCCATAAATATTGCCTTCAAGTGTATCCAAAATAGGCTTTATGCATTTAAAATGGCTAGGCCAAGCTATAAGCTTATCATTCCAAAAGCATCATGAGATTAATTACAGTTTCTATAGCGCGGTAGGTTGTGCATCTTTTTCCATTCAATACATCAGCAGCTATAAGAAGCAAATGTCCATGACAAATTAAAGCAACTGGTTATGTGCAGTGACAAACTTCTTGAATATTACTAACACTAAAACATCTAAAGTTAGGTAGGTAGGTAGATTGATAGATTTTTAATGTCCACGGAGACCAAATTGGCCATGGGACCCAAACACCAAAAGGGGTATGGAAACCCAAAAAGTATAAAGAAAAAGGTAATGCTAATGCTAATGATGATTTTGTGCTACTGAAATTATCTAGACATAGCCAATCCAAGGATTGGGAGGCCATCGATCTAGAATGATTGTTGCGCCTCCCCTGTACACTGTCCATTTCTTTTGCAGGTTCTCTAGGAACAAGTAAAGCATCGGATGGACATCATTGATTGTCTTATTCACCATGAAGTTATGTCCCCGAGCTCGGTGTAAAGAATCAAAGGTCCATGGTGTGCAATGACAGGTTTCTTGACTATTACTAATATTAAAACATCTGAAATATCTCAAGAAAGATATTTGGTGTTTTGGTTCCAGAAATTAAGTAAAGCATCATAGTCCTTTGGATGGACATCATTGAATGTTTTATTCAGCATGAAGTTATGTTCCTGGAGCTTGGTAAAACTTTGAAATAAAGATCAAGAACATGTTATCTAAACAATGGCACATAAAATTGCAATATTATGAAGTAATGTCAAGATGAACCTCATGTCCAACAAAATCATGAATTATAGCAGTTATGCAAGTTTTTCTACTTCTCTTTCTTGGGCAGACTGAATCCACAATCACTCCATAAGCCTGCAAAGTTTGAAAAGGAACAAATATTATATCAATACTAGAGCTGGTCCCATTTGTAAGCATACCCTTTCCCATCTCATGATGCTCCACAAATCCAGAGGCTTTATATCTTGCAAATCCATGCTCATCCTTAACTGATAAGAATTTCTCACTAATCATCTTCCCTGATCTCCCTTTGTTTTTGTAATGGCATTTTGAGTTTCTAGATGAGCAGTATCAAAGAAATGCCTTTAACATTTTCGACGGAATATCTTGGACAGACTAGATTACATGCTAAGTTGTGTGATGCAATATGTCAAGAAGAGATAGTGAAGAATGCAATATCAACTCTTATTGTTAAATTTGGAGAAACATATTTCATCATAGGTATTTCCTGATTGTTTCACAATTTTATTGTGCATTTATTTATTTTGTCTATAGGGAAAGTCATGGATTTTGACATGGCTCCTGTTTTTGTCTTTATCAGTTCCCCTTTTACTCATACACTATTTGCATTTAGGCCATTTCATTGCACCATAACTCCAGATGATCTTAGAGAAGAACTGATCTTAAGCATACATTTGGTGATGGGCTCGACGTGGACAAGGCTAAGGACCTTAAACAGATGTATTTAAACGAATGAAGTTATTGATAGAGAAAGCTTTGCTCTTTTTTAATCCATTTTCTATTCACAATATTGATATATCAGACAGTTGTAGAATGATGAATGTCATTCATGATGCTTGTTTGTCTTCTAACTGCATGTATATATTTGAAGATTTATTTGGTGGGAAATATCAATGGGCTAATGGTTATGGCTATAATGCTTCTAATGTCTAAAATGTCAATCTCATGGTTTTGTTTATACAATTCTAGAGAGTGCACATTCATGAACTGAATTATCATTTTTTTGCAACCAATACAATTTGCAAATCACCATAGATCTTTATGAAGCACCAAACTTGAGAAACATTGTGGCACTAGAGATGGTGTGTCTCAATGGGTTGATTCTGGAAAGACCATAAACCAGACCTTTGACATCATAGACTTTCTTACAGATACATAAGTGGATTACATTCCAAAGTTAAGCCTTTGCATGTTCTTAAGTGCACTGATATACATAGGATTTGGTAAAAATGCCAAAATACAGAGATGAATTGGAGATGTTCATCTCTATACCTGCGAATTTTCCAGCTCTATTTTTCCAACAATAGGCCAGTTGACTGACAATTTGCTAATCTTAACATTTCACTAGCAGAATTGAGAATGGTTGCTTTGGTGGTAGCATTATTTCTCAACAAACATGAGCAGATTTTAGATTATACTTCTCGATGAATTCAGGCCATTTCAGAAATTTTAGATATTTATCTCTATTTGTTAACCAAAGAGTCCATCTGACCATATCATGATGAAAAGCATTGGAAAATCAATTATATAGAATAGAATAGAATATAGGTAAACTTGATATTACTTGTTTCAAAAGATGACATTGTCGAGGAAATTGTACTATCAAGAGTTAGGCCTAAATTGGACTGGTCTAGTGGGTTGATGATCTCGGATAATTTGGGAAGCGGATAGACAAGAGATATCCACAGTAACAAATGTAACAAATTTGATATGACATAGTCTTGTAACAACAGTGGCATCGAAGTAAAAGAGCTTCTTTCATTGGTAGGGATGGCCACAAGACATTTGCAGATTTGATTACCAAGTAAATGATGACTTGTTTGTTGTATTGACCTCCTATATGTTTTGATACTTTGCTGGAGAAACATAAATTTTTTATTTTCCGTTCATAAGTTCTTGGTAAATTATGAACCTACAACTCTAAGGTGGCGTGTTTTGATACTATATATGCTCTCCCTTCCATGATGTTTTTAATGGTATTTGGATCTGATTCTATTGTAAACATGTACCAGGTTATAAAAGGGTACCTCTTTGTGGAGGTATGATGTTCTTGAATTTATATGTCAACAGTATCCTTCCCTTAAGCTGCAGGATGACTCTTTCAATGCATGCTTTCTTATTACTGCGATGGTTTTTCCCTCGAAAGCCCTTCAGGGCGGGTTTTTTTTTTAATTCAGATAGTAATAAGTTTGATGCTCTCCTTCATTGGGTCCCATAGGCCGATTGGTCTCCGTAGACAATAAAAATCATTCTTTCTTTCTTTTCAAAGCCCAGATTTTAACTAGGCATAGGTATGCTATTTCAACACCAGATAGAGCTACCAAATGCATGAATTTTTTTCACAAGGGCAATTTGAAAGGACAACCGTTGACACAATCTCCACATTTGTGGCACAAACACATTGTATGGTTGGTTGTTTGGTTTGACGCCCCTAAATTTTGTGGCACAAACATATTGTATAATTGGTCATTTGGATTGACAGTTCTAAATGCTTCGTACAGCTATATTTTAACCTTTACTCTAGCCTGAGAAGATTGCCTTTAACATCTCAAACTTCTTGGTTACACTAAGGCTCGAAAACATTGCCATTAACATCTCAAACTTGTGAATTGTTAGGCCCAAAAACTGCCATTAACATCTCAAAGTCATGAAATTGTTTGCAAAAAATTATGGCCTTTTTTAAACCTATTGTCTAAATCAATAAATGTATTCTTTGATTATTATCATATTATTTATAGATTCAACTGAGTGCACACAAAAGCAATACTATCGCTAGAACAAGCATAAAATGAACTGTGATATGCAAATAAAATGAACATAAAATAAAATGCTTCTTAAACACTTGAACGAAATTTTCTATAAGTTACTACTTATTGTTATTTGAGGTTTTGGGGGATGCCACCTCATTCGCCACATGGCAGGATTTGCAACTAGTCTAATAGCTGCTTGGGTATCACGTGTCGCATGGCATCAACCACTAACAATACCACCACTACTTCCAGATAACGCCACTCGTGGACACAGTGTCACATGTGGGTTTACCACCAAAAATCTCCTCCACTTGGACATTCACCTAGTACTAATACTATTATCTATAATGATAGATTTTGCTCGGTGTGGATGATATGGTAGCATAAGATAGACCTGTTCTATTCTATTCTTTCCCCATTTGACAAGTGGGCACCAGTAGTAGCAGATATAATGTCTCACCCACCAATGTTTTATACGAATGCCTTGGCCTTCTAACTCCATACGCTTTAATATCACCCAACATTTATAAACATTATAGAAAAGCATAATGAGTTCTCCACTTTTTATATTGTACTAAATCTACCTTGCAGCATCTTGGAGATCATTTGATATGCTTAAACTTGCTTATAATCTTACTGACTTCCCATAAGATACAATTTACCATGCAAATTAGAAGGTTATCAATATGTTCCTGCACCAATTGTCTTTTCTTTTCCAAGTCCTTGACCTCCTATCCTCTTGCGAAATCCCTTCTTCCTTGTCATATATGTCATGTCAAGCTCTATATGTTTATTCGTTCTATTCTAGAAAACGAAAAGCGTCGTACCAACTGCACCTACCCTTTTTATACAGGGTAACATTGCTAATCCTTTGCAAATTATTATACATCATATAAACATGTTCTTAACCATTATAGTTTAAAAGGCATAACTTAGTTCCCAGAATTGATATATGCATGTTCCTTTCATATCAAGTTTACTAGAGTTCTATACATTTGAGGACATTTACAGATATTTTGGCACAGATCTAAGCATTAGGGGAGGAGCAAATCCGGCCGGCAAAGTCGAAAGCAGGTCTGCCGTGGTTTCGTGATGGAGACCGCTGTACAGGCTTGTTTTTTCGTGCGGCTAAGAGGTATCGCATGACATCAACCATGTCCTTATTGCTTTTGCTGGATGGTTTGGTCATGCTAACAGAGCCAATCGAACTCAAGCAATATCTACATAACCACTTTCAAACTTTTTTCGCTGAGATCTTCCTTTCAATCAGAAATGCGAGATGCTATTTTGTCTAGGATTTCCCCCATCATCTCTGATGAGCAGCGCATGTCAATAGAGGCGGCTATGTCAGCTGATGATTTAGGTTCGGCAGTCTTTGAACTAAAAATTAGACTGGCGGCCCATCACCTTATTGTCATGTATATAAGATCTTCGCCAAGGCTTTTGCAGAGTGGGTGAAGGACATCTTGGCAGAGTCCATCTCAACAACCCAATCAGATTTTCTTCCAAAACAATGCATCTTGAACGATGTTGCTGCTGCTTACGAGGAAATCTATTGGGCACGTAAGCGAAACCTTCCAGTTGTATACCTTAAGCTTGATTTTGCAAAGGCTTATGACAGTGTTAGCTGTGAATTCATGCGTCGATGTAAGCTAAGACTGGGATTTGGGGCACAATTCACATTAGATATTATGAGGCTGCATGTTTCTGCTCGACCGACTGTTATGTTCCATGGGCCGTCAGATGCCTTCTCACTCGGTCATGGTATTCGCCAGGGATGCCTTTTAGCACCACTGCTTTTCACAATTGTCGCAGAGGCTTTGTTGCAGTTATTCACCGTTGCAACCACAGAGGGACTTTTCCATGGTCTTGCAATGGAGGATATTTCAGTGATTATTGGCATAACCCTTTAAATATTCTTCTTTTATAGAATATTTCACCAATTATTGTGATTCCTCTGTTTCCTATGGTCCTTTGATTCCGTGTCCCTCTGTTTCCTCTATTTTGTATACTTGGTGCCAGACTAAATAGGGAAAATCACTACTTTGATGTATGTATGGCAGAAATCAAGGCAAAGCAGTGCCAGAAAGGAAGGATCAAAGCAGAAGTCACAAAAAAGAAGGCTTACAAAGCACAAATCAAAGCAGAAAAATCTGTTGTCTGCTTTACATCTCTGTAAACTCTCGATGTTTGTTGTCTCTTTCAAGCAGCGTACAGGACCCAAATCAAGAAACAACTAGCAAATCCCCTGCATTTTGTGGCAAACCTGTTGCAAAAATTATGCATAAATTTTGGCCCAAATCTGCAATTTAGCCTCTACAATGGCCTCTGCCTTTACAAAATTCGTCTTTCTCCAAGCATATGCGAATTTGTCCAAATTCGATCCAGAAGCCAAAAATGGCCAAAGATCCACCAAATTTTGCCATAGCTCTAATAGAGAAGATTCGCCAAAAGGCATTGATTGTTCGGACCTGTGGTTAAGGGAGGTCAACCTCGCCTCTCGAGTGTTCCTTTGATCATGTTGTTCCCTTCTCTTCGCTTGTTGCTTATTCACCCATTTTAGATTCTTCTATTCATTGTTTATCTTGTCTTCCTTATTTGTTCATCTCCCTCTTGATTTGCCTTGGTTCTCTTTGCCCTGTTGGTATCCATATATTAGGTTTCATATCCTTTGCTCTGATTACCCCAGTTACTTTGTCAGCATTGCTTCCTGTTTCTTCTTTGTTTGTCCCCTTTGCACAATATAGCCTAGTCGTCCTAGTTTGCCAATTCCTCTCTTCATCTTACGTCTTGACCTTTTTTCCCTTGTCATCCTACCTTGCTCCATTCAATTATGTGTTCCTCTGTTTGTTCCAGTTTCTTCATTTGTCCTTCATTTGCGGCCGTTCAATTAACCTCTTCCATCATTTTTGTTCATCTGTTCCTTAGTTGTCCATCTTCTTTGTATGTTCAACTCTCCTCCTAATTTGCCTTGGTCCTCTTTACTCTTTTCATGTCCATATATCATTTTTTGCCCTTCTCTCTAATTATCCCAGTTCTCCATTAGGCTTGCTTCAACAAATTTTTTTTGTTAGGTCCCCTTTTTATTATGCTCCAAGCGTCTTACTCTACCCATTTCCTCCTTCATTTTGCTCTTTGCCCTATTTTTCCTAGTCATCTAGTTTGCTCCATTCCTATTGAGATAGATTTCTCTTCTACTGACCACTTGGTTGTATCATAGGACCCATCCTAGGAATGATACGGTTCTATTCCAATAGCAATAGAACAGACATTCCTTGGATGGCGATCCCCTTCCTCGCATCTCCTATTTATAATGCCTCCTTTCTCATTTCCGGTGATCAGCATTTTCTTATGCTCCTTTTCATTTTGCTTTTGGCTCTACAAGTTTCCCGCTCCCCTCTTCCTCTGTCACATCTGAGCTTGTTGATCATTTCTACAGTTGTTCGGATAGTTGCCTTGATGGATCATCTGCAATAGCTCATGTCATTTTCCTGTTTCCGATCGGCCACTTGGTTATATCATAGGACCCATCTTTAGAAACAGGAACTAAGAGGTCTAATGGCGACTAGGTCTCTACCCCCATTCCCAATATACAAGACGTGCAATGGAGATCAATCAACATCGTATAACATCACAATATAATAAATAATAAGAACAATAGCTAATCCTAATCACATGCATCAAACTTACAGTTAGGGTTCATTGATTAGGGTTCATGATCAGAACTATGAATTTTAGAATGGCTCTACTAGAGTACAAGATGCTAACTCGTCTGGAATACTAGCTTCCAAATGATATCCTAAAAAATCTACTCAAAATACCCGCTCCTGAGGAACATCCACCAGTTCTTGAAGTCTCCATCACCTTGTACTTGTTTTCCAGAGTGGATTCTGCCTCTCTTGATGATATGTGCTCTTCGGTTGTTGCACTAGGTTGTGCTACAACAGTTGTTTTTCGAAATAGAGTTACAAACACAAATGGAGGTCAAGAAATGCTGGAGCCAGAAAATAGTCTAGTTCTAGGGTTTAGCCCTTAGTAGGTTGGGGTTTACATGGGCTCCAATGAGGTGCGTCCGTATGGAGGGTTCCCAATAGGATGAAGCCATCTAGAAATGGTTTCATACAAATTGGCCATGCCCTCTCCCCACACTAATGTATACAAGTCTCCTAAGGTAGGCTTGTGGTGATATGGCCTAAAATATATGTATTTATATTTTAGATTTTAGGGGAATATCACAGTGGAGAGGACCAGGTACCTGGCTTGAAGTCCACTTCCACTACGATCTATTTCCTTTCCTAGTTTAAGGAGTGACTTATTCAAGGGCAAGGCCGGCTCCACCTAGAGTGGAGAAGACCATGTACCCGGGTTCATGTCCACTTTCATTTGCTTTTTTTAAGTTTAAAATAAAATTGTGGTGGCTTGTTCAAGGCACGGTCGGCTCCACATCGAGTGAAGGGGACTAGGTGTCTGAGTCCAAGTCCACTTTTCTTGTCATTTTTAGGTAGAGATGGCTAGGACAAAGGCATGGTCGGCTCCACCACGAGTGGAGAGGACTAGGTGTTCGGTTCATAGTTCACATTTATTGTTAGTTTTAGGTAGAGGTGGCTAGGGCAAAGATACGGTCAACTCCACCATTAATGGAGGGGACCTGGTGTTTGGGCCCTAGTCCCATACTTGTTGTCATTTTTAGGTAGAGGTGCCTTAGGGCAAGGGCATGGTCAGTTCCACCATGAGTGTAGAGGGCCAGGTGTTTGGGTCGTAATCCCACTCTAGCCTAATCCACCCGATCAAGCCTATTCTATCTAGCCTATGCCATCATTGTAAAGCCTACTATATCTAGCTTATCTAGCCAAATCTAGCTTTTGATCTGACTAATCTAACATGTTTAGTATTGCCTCTTTTTTTTTGGATGAGAGAGAGAGAGAGGGAGGGAGGGAGGGAGGGGGAGGGAGGGAGGGAGGGAGGGGGGAGGGAGAGAGAGAGAGTAGAACACCTTAGCAAAAGCTAAACTCTCGATTCTAAATCTTAACAAACCTAACTGTAGGATAGTATTACATATATGACCGTAAGAGTATTCTTTTAGAGTAATAATAAAAAACATTCAGACAAACAGAATAATCTACTCCCTTGAAGGAAAACTCTGTTGTCCAAATACATCAAAGGTCAAAGGGAGGGGGAGGGAGGGAGAGAGAGCACCCATTCAAGCCTTGAAATATCTGGTCTGCAAAGGTGCGTCAGAGCCTATAGAGCATTCGTTTCATTCCATTTGTTCTATGGTGCCATGGAATAATGCATCTTGTGAAATTTCAAATTCATGAAACAACAAGTTTTGGACCACATTTTGACCCTATGCTAGAAGGCTTAGAGCTATGTTGAATTGGAAATAACTTGGTTCCTAGGTCGTGAACGTTTCTCTTTCCAATCCTCATGCCCTTACTTAAATAAAGGCTGAAGATTGTGCTTGGATCATGTGTCAATCTAAGACCGTGCGTGGTTTGAACCCGCGCTATTGCCTTGCATTCCTGAGCACATGCGGTACATGGATGCTGTGGTCGACAACCATGAGATTCCCATTATTAAGGATAAATGTGAAAACTATGAACCAAATGTATTTTAACGTGCAACAACGTGCGATTGAGTAAGCTAAGGCCAATGTGAAAAGCACATAGAACATGTGAACAAATTCAAGAAGAGCTCCATATTTCATTGAATTTATTAGGGTGCTTAGCAAGAGCCCAAGTGCTCTTTTTTTTCCCTATCATATATTCATTTGTATCATTGTTTGTAGTTGTTACATTTTTCTGTTTCTCAGACACGGACTGATATCGTCTCTGCAATAGAAAAGAAGGACACACCATTTTGCTACAGCGGCGGCGTTAAAAATTGGCTAAGTTTAGATGAGTGTACCATTTTGCTATAGTGCTGTAGATTTAATATACCCTACACAGCGGTGGCGTTAAAAATTGGCCAAGTTTAGATGGGTGTACCACAGGGAATAAATTACTAATCGCACATTTTGTATTGTGTACAAGTACCAAACTTTGCTATAGTCCCAAAACTTTCTGTGGTTTAGCTAAACTCTACACATTTTTCCTCTCATACTTTCTAGCGTTTAGCTAAACTAACCCAAACATCGACCCAAAAATTTCTATGGTGTGAAAAACAGAAAATATTAAGCCAAATTACTATACCATTTTTTAATATTCCATTTATTTTAGTCATTTTCTTTGTGAAAACGTTTAAAATAATGCTAACCAAAGTCTAGGACTCAAATTAATTCATAATGCTGAAACTAAACTACTAATCATATAAACTAGAATGATGTTAGCAACATTATTCTCAAGTTTCTATGGTTTAGCTAAACAAACAAAATTTCACTCTCTTACTTTCTAATTTAAAGAGCTAAGGTTGGTGTGAAAAAGTTTAAAATTATTATTTTTTTCCCAATTTTTTCCATTTACTTTAGCCAAATTTTTTTGAAAATGTGCTAAAAAATCGCCAAATAGCTAAGTTTAGCCCTTAAATTATTCCATGGTGTACCATTTTGCTATAGTGTTGTAGATTTAATATACCCTACATGTAAGTTGATAATTAGAAAGTCAACATTATCTCACGAGAAAATGAATTTATAGTGTGACATGTTTATCAAAGGTTTTCTACAAATATTTGCCTAGGCTATCCTACCTTGTTACAATATATATTGTGCCAAGAACCTCCATTGCGTTAAACATTTGGGCATCATTTATTGCTATCAAAACTAAAGCTAGGAAGCTCCAAGTTCAGTTTCCACAAAATAGTGCACTTAACAAATTTGTTAAGGTAAATATTGTGAGTTCGGATGGCAGCGTCAAACAGTCTACTGCTCTTTTTTTTCTTTGAGATTCTGTAAGATCGTTGAATTTGCGAAAACACATTTAACATTTTTATCTGCATTTTCAGATTTTAACTTCCACGAAATAATATATGAAAGATAATTTAGCGTCCCCGCATATCTACAATCATTTATATTTAGCAAACTAAGATTGACCTCGCAAGGTCTCTGGCCATAGAGTGAGTTCATTTTGGATTGACTGAAATTGAGTCAAGAACTGGCACTGTAAAAAAAAAAAAAAAAAAAAAAAAAAAAAGTTTTCTTCAGATTGATCTCCTGCGAGTCCATCCAGATCCTGCTCAGCTAATGAATCATCTGACCTTATTGTGTTGATGATCTTCCCAGATTGCATAAGGGAGGGTGCCCACCTACGGTTCACCAGTGGGCAAAATGGATCGTTGATGGCCCTCCAGGGCTCGGATGAGAGTGAACGATGGTTCATTGGGTGCCCTGAGAATGGGGCTTTCATATGACCCTAAAAACGCCCACTCCGGTGCCCTAATAAGTGAGTAACGAGGCCCCAAATGGAGGGACCTTTCTGCCCCTGATGGTGCACCAACGTGCCCACAATGGTGCATATAGCAAACGTGCTCCAAATGACACGTGTGAGTACTTGTTTTAAAGCTCTTGGTCTTTACTTCAGCTAGGCAGAATGCACTGTTCTTGGGATTGGACCATCCGTTCCTTGCAATCGGCCACAGAGCTCTTATTCTTAGCATGTAAAAATCACATTGCAACCTGCTTCAAATCGACCCAAACCAATTTTATTCCGCAACAAAGCATCTTCACAGAAGCCCAACAATAGTAATCTGCCAACACTGGCCAAAAGTGACTTGGCTAAGAACCAAGGCGGCCATGCAGCAGGGCAGATGCATGACGACAGAAATAAAGCAAGGCCAGAAAACCTATGTACTCTACTTGGCACATAATTTGTTTTCACTATAATAGCAGAGCAAAAATGGGAGACTCAATTAGCCTTTGAGTTGGGCCAAAATGTAAAATAGATGTGGATTCAATCTGAGCAAATTCTCTGCAAAGAATCATCAGGCTCATTTATGGAAAATACAGCTATCTTGCATGCTTGCAAATGATCTTGCAGCAAAAATACGAAGTCCTTGCTATTCCAAGTTTGCAGAGATGTGATAAACCAGTTAGCTTTGCTGTGCCGATTGGCACCCATGTCACAAAGGCTTTGGCCATCATCACTATTGCTTTCCATACATATCATCTACGGTTTATGAGGAACTATTTGCAAGAAATGAGAGAGCAAGGTGAGAAAGATTACCGGAATATGGCGGAATAGGTTTTCCAAGAAGACTTGCGCAATTTAGGAGCGACTGCAGAAGCTCTCCGGCTCTTACATATACCTCAATCCAAGTTTTTGTGGTCTAGCTGCTGCCAGACAAATTCCAGATGTCTAGATTTTGTGATTTAGTTGCTGCCACACAAATCCCGGAAGTCGAGACAGCTAGAAACAGAAACAGGTGGAGCTCGAAGGGAAAAACGATGCCTTAATCGGCAAGCAACCTCCATCCTCCGTTAGATGGGCGTTAGATCGTATGGCGTGCTATGTGGCACGAGGAGAAGAGCGTCGATTGCGGCGCAGAACAAGAAAAAAGGAAAAAGAAAAATTACAAACTGATTTATATATGTTTAGATAAGACTAATCTAACTCATATAATTATTATTGGCAAGATGCCTTTCAAATCTAACAAAGACACGTTAAGTTTTAGCATATTCCGTGTTTCGGGGGGCAAAAAATAGCATTATTAAACAGAAAAAAAGACCCAGCCAACAATAAATGGTTGCCACGTTTCTTCTCTGGCCAATTCTGTCTCGGTGCTTCCTTGACACATGTGTATTCGCCAGAACGACATCCGCCAGATCCTCCGCTAATAGATCGGGGCAGTTTCCTGATGAGTTCTAGCATCGGCAGAACTTTCGCTGCCAGATCGGGGATATATTGGGGACGGCTAGCTACGGCTTTGTTTTTGTTGAATTGGTTCGCCACGGCTGGCCTGGAGCTTAGACATGTGGTGGGCAAGAAAACGAGCTCTAGCTATGGTAAGAAGGTAATAGGCCTCATGTATTTTGGTTCTGGAAAGAAAAACCTGTGTTCTAGTTCTTACATTTGCACACTTGCACTGTTTAGATCTGTTACAGCTTTGGTTGATCAAGCAGGTATACTCTTAGATTGGAAAAAAATTCTAACTTTGTGTTAAAGCTAGAAATAGCGATTTGAAGAAAGACAGAAATAGACAGAAAATCTTCCGCTGCTTTAGAAGCACTTCAGCGAGAAGGCTCCTAATAAAGATATCTTTGCTTCTTGCTTACTGTTGTGATCTACTAATAGTTTCTGAAGAATTAGAACTGACATATTGTCTTTTCATTTACAATCGATGCAGGTTAATGTCCTTTCATCATATCAGTATGGTTCTTTTTACCTACACGAAAAACGATTCGTTGGAGGTTTTTGAACTAATGCAGGCCCTGAGCTATTCCTTTCAGAATATTATTATGACATAGCTTTATTTCTAAATGATTCCATATGAGAAGATCCAGGACAAAAAGGAGATACTTTGATATCTTCCTTTGAAAAACTTGCAAGAAGCTGAAAGTGTTTATGGCTAATGCATTGCAATGGTAGAAATCAGGAGATAAAAATGCATTAAAGAAGCAATTCAAAATCAAGCTAACTTACAGGCATAGAACCCTAATCTCCAGATGATTTCAGAGCTTCACCTCCGAGCTGAGCAGTAAATAAATTTTCACCTGGAAGAAAATGGAACCTTCTATATTGAAGATATAGCCAGGTGGATCCATAAACTAAGCCTCACCTTTAAAAAATTGGAGCATAATGTTGAATTACAGCATAATGTTGTGAATACTAATTGGAGTATATTGCACAAACTATATGGTTGATCAGCATAGGAACAAACATAATACCGTGCTCCAAAATGTTTACTTCTGATGGTTGCTACGGGCTATCAAATTGTGCCCCATATATGTATTTGAGACATGAAGACCGAGTAATTGTCTAAATAATGTAGCAGCGGCATTTAGCAAGCTTGGCGCAAGGATGATTTTTGGCCAGTCTGGCATAAGGATATTAAAACCATTTGTGTGCTTCACAATATATGGTGCATGTTTGGTGGACATTTCTCATCATATGATATACTAGTCTTCGAACCGATTCATTAAAAATTCAGATTTGGCAATATTGATATGTTGGAGTAGTAAAGATATGTGAAGTTATGTTCTTTTGTTGTACACCCAAATTCCCTTTCATGTTTTATGCATTAAATTTTACACGCAATTTTGACATCTTCTTGACAACAGTCTCGAATGAACAGCAAGTTTGACGAATGGACAACAAGTTAGATGTTCATATCATTTTCAATTAGAACAAATTCAATAAAGAGAAATGTTCGCGACGGCCAAGGCCGCCGCGATAAATTTCTTGTATTTTTAATAGTTTTCGTATTACACACCTTTACTACTTCTATGGGCTATGAATATATTCCCATAGCAATAAGAACTTGACCTTTTCAAACTTTTGCCTTTAAATCAAACTTAGGTGAAATATATCATATAGGTAAAGAAGCTCAATCTGTCATCTTGAAATAACATTGGTAAAGCTAGCGGAAAAGCTTTTTGATGAACCAGTCTACGTTGCTATCAAGTGTTCTAAGCTTGTTGCGACTTTTTTAGGAGGACACAATGTCAATCTCCAATCTGAACATCTTAGAAGAGAAATGCTTACCACAACTACAACTACAATGCTTACCGGAACTGCTACTGCCACAGAAATGATAGGGAAAGATTTTTTGCTTTTCGAGACACTAGTTTGATTTGGCTGCAGCCCTGAAGGAGAGGGGCTAACCGATGCTGCAGGTGCACATAGTCTGTCTTTGTTAACTCCACAAGCAGAGGCTTCAAATGATCCGTTTGCACAACGAGAGCAATCCAAACAAATTTTCTCGCCAGAATTTGGACAATAAGACCCAAAATGGTAGAATCCATTTCATACTGGTCTTCATTACACTTAGACTGGCAAGCGCTTCACTAATGTTGCTAGAATACTTTTGGTTATAATTTCCCCAGCAATAAATTGCCATAGGCTGATCCAACCTTACGCCACATGTGTATGTATCCCTAGCAGAGATTACCGTAAACTTGATTCCAGCTCCAACATTTAACATTCAATTGTGCCTGATTCATCTGTTCTAATAGCACAAGCATGCCAGCCACCTAAATTCAAATTGGAATAGCTAATATTCTGCAAGGACAAATATCACCCCAGCAAATGGGTGTTCGATCCTTGTAAGTAAGGCCAGAGTAGCTGCACAAGGTCGAGAACACTGAGATCATCAGCCACAACAAAACGCCTTTCATTTATGCAAATGGTCAATTTTTGCCTTGCTTAGAACATATGGGATTGTCACTGAAAAACCACGTAGAACATATGGGATTGTCACTGAAAAACCACGTTATAATTTATGATTTTCGAAACATCCTTTTAAATAAGCATTTGAGGCTGAATATTCCTTTGGACAAGTCTATCTACACATAAGTTTGAATAAGTATATTTTTAAGGCCTCTGAATTTGTCAAAGCTATTTTTTAACTATAACGAACATTGGGTCCCCACCTATGTATAAAAAAGAAAATGCAACCACGATGTCATTCTTGTTCCGGAAATAAAAAATTTCAGTTCAACTAGGGCATTGCAGAAAAATTTCTGGTAGATTTTTATGTATATTTCTATGAAGGGAATACAAGTTTCCAATTGGGAACTTGAAATATTCAATCATTTAAACGACATTAAGAAATTTCCATTTGCGTTTAAGAGTTTGCCCAACACTAGTTTTAGCAATACATGCTATCTTGCAATCCGATATGTGGCCTTATTATTCGAAAGCATGCATTTTGCAACATAATGTGTGGCCCGTATGACGTGTTCAAAAATCATACAACTAGATGGTAGTCCTTTTATTCTCTAAAGCCACATGCTTATACCATTTTCAACAGGGATGTTAAACTATATTATTAGCAATAAGTAAATGGGGATTGTAAAATGGCCTTGTACCTTGTGATGCTTTTTGGGTTGCCCCTAGGGGGCAAACCCTTGCTCATGTGGGTTTTTGGCATATTCTAGGGATATGTTAGTATATGCTTAGAATATTTGAAGAACTGCTCCAAACCTGCTATCGCCCTTAAAGTGGCAGTCACCTCTGTTAGTGTGCGAGGCCTATCGCTGCTCTTCATACTGTGTAACCGGATCATGGATGTGACGTTCCAGGTATCTATACGGTATGCGTATGCATACCATGACACATCACTGGGACACAATGGGCTTAATGGTCCAAGTGAGGGGTTAACCACAATGGTTTTTATTAGCTATGTTAATAAAGCCAAAGGGAATAATTATGCATTATAATGGCCTAATTAACCTAATTAAGTCATTATGGTCTAATTAACTAATTATCACCAATAGGGGGATGCCACCTGGCCCAAATCGATTGGCCAGAAGGGACTTACCATTTTGGGCCTAGGAATAGGGGTCCTACCCCATTTTCTGTCCCAAATTCGAATTGGGACTAAGGAGGAGCAGCAGCCTAAGCTTGTTTTGCCAACACCTACCTACCAGTTTCGGGAAATGGATGCCTACCGTGACCATGATTCCAGCCAGGACACTGGTTAGTCAGTAGACAAGTCTCTTTTCTGCTGACACTTCTTTGAGTAGATGGAATGGTTAAATTCTCTTTATGAATTGTCTTGAATACATGGATGGTAGTTACATTAGTTCTTCCTGCTTCTTCCGTGTATTGGGAATTAAGGGAAGGGTAGTGGCCTAAAAGCTTCCTAGGATTAGAGATGTCTAAAGTTAGATCCCTTAATACCCAATAATGCGGCCTGTGCACAAGAGCCAACCTGGCTGGGGATGCTATGATGTGGTTCAGCACCATATAACGAGTATGATGGTGAATCGGGGGCGGGGTCTTGCCTAGCGCGGCTACAGGACTCCTATAGTGTGCTAGGCTTATAGCCGGTCACCGTGTGTGGGCCGTGTATGGGTCTGACACTCTCTGGGCCGGAGGGCCTGAGTCATAGATGGCCGTCCTGGGCTCGAACAGGTTGGTGAGCTGACCTTTAGATTTAGGAGAGTAAGTCGGGTATGGATGCAGGGGTCACTGAGGGGGCACATGTTCTCTTGCACACCCAGGGATCCGTCATACTCGGGAAGGAGACGCCTCTCTGTCCTGCCTCATCGGACCGGGGAGATGTAACCCGGAGTAGTCCCGAAGGGTGATTCCTTGGGATTGCGCCTCCGGAGGGCTACAAGCACGTCATAGCATGATTCAGCCTATCTGCAAAGTGTGCACAGGAGGGGCGGATGGAGTGGACAACCCTAGCCATTGTCTTATGCCAGCCAATGCCATGTTATACTTCCGTCTGTTGATATCTTGAGGCCCTGGCCGTCAGTTGACACCTTGGAGTCTGAGTCCGGGGTAGCGCCCTGTTAGTGTGTTATTTCATGTTGTTACGAATGGATTATCTTTGCCATGATGATGAGGATGGGCCAGCCTTCGTGGTGGTATATTATTTTGTATTATGATTGTATGCTACCATATATGTATGCTTCCGCTGTATAGGATTCCCCATAGAGGACGTGGGGCGAATGACACCTCCGTGATCCTCGCCCGGATACTTGGCCATCCCAAGTAGTCCGAGTACGCCGAGGGTCTTGCCATGGTGAGTTAGTCGCCATGGGAGGGAAAGTCCCGTGTCTATATGATGGGGGCATCGTATGGATTCTGGGATCGTCACAGTGGTATCAGAGCATGGTTTTGGTGGACCAAAACTGTTGCACTGGCCATGGTCTAACTCGTTAGTTGACGGTACGTTCTCCTAGGATAGAGCGTCCCAACTCTGTATTTAGTGTCTTAGTTAGTCTAGTTATGGGAGGAATGACCTAGTTGTGGAGGGAAGTGTTCTCTAGTGGAGTGGCTAAGGCCAAAAAGTGGAGTCAGAGATTCGAGCTTTGTAGTCGCCATAACTTTCTCCACATAGCTCGGATCGACGAGATTTTTATTCCAATGGTCAGGCGTACTCCAAATACCCTAGGGGGTTTGTTAACCGGCATCAAAATATCGAGCAAGGGGCAAAACCGAACAGCGGCGCCGCTCGTCTTTGGACGCTCCAAAATCGTGAAACAAACTCGTATAACCGGACCGGCGCCGCTCCGTATATAAAAACGCATATTTTCTGCCGTATAATTTTATTTTATTTTATTTTATTTTTTTTTAGTTTTAAACAAGAAATTTTTCAAAATTTAAAAAGTTAAATGGCCGTTTCTTTTTGCTTGTCCCGTGCGCCTCCGCCTGACTATCTGCCCGCCCGCCATAGCCACCGGACCCGAGCTCATCACCTTGCCTTGGTTGCGCCTACACCATCCCTACACCTCAGCGCCTCACCTTTTGCCTCCATAACCGCCAGCGCCTCAACCATGGCCAACCTTAGGAGCACTTTGGACCCTGCCAGCCTTACTCTACCCCAGATCTATGCACTGATCAGGAAGCACTTGGCCACCGACAGTGACATGATCGACATCCTCCTAAATGAGTTGGTGCAGCGCTTCAGCAACGACATTAGGATACCTTACCCCATATTCCATTACTCTGAACAATTCCTGATCAAACTTAATCTCCAACAGCTGCCGTATACCATGGCCGAGCAACCTGATCAGGTGATGATGCTGATCAAGTTCTATCCCCCTGAATGTGAGGAATATTCTGAGGAGGAGGCCATCCGAAGAGAGGCCACCCGTATTCGGACTTTGGCCCGAGAAGACGACCTTCGAAAGGTGGAACGGGCAGACACTGAAGCCTGGGGTCGTGAGTACAGATACTTAGGAGATGGGAGAGCCATTATTAACTGCGAGCCTTTCGAGCTTCCCCCATACCAGTGGCATGAGGCCTCCCAGCACTTCATGTGGACTGAGATCCCGGATATCAACCTAGACTATCTGACCATAGTCCAGATTGATATGAACCTCCGGCCCGACCGCTACCATGCTGAGCTAATCCGAAGGGTCGCGGCCCGGCGGCTTGCTCAGATGGAAGCCGATATGGCACGAGCACGTGAGGCTCGGGAACAAGCAGAACAGGCTCAACAGGAGCAACAGCAAAAGGGGCAACAAGAGAAGGCCCAACAAGAGCCACAACAGCAGCAGGCCAACACAGAGCAAGAGCCCCGTGTGGGCCTGATCTGAAGGACAAGCCGCCCAGCAAAAGATGTAGGAAATTCACAGCCCACAAGTCCGGCAGCCAATACAAGGAAAAACTAAAGGCTGTCGAAAATTTGGGTAAGCACACCAGCTCCACGCGGCGGCAGGAAAGAGTGGATGCTGCCCGGCCCCACTCCACCACAGCAGGCAAGACAGTGCCAAAGATGACGGGGCTGACTCCAAAGGCTACTACATCAAGGAAGCCTCATCGCTTCAGACCGGGCACCGTGGCCTTATGGGAGATCCGTAAGTACCAGAAGACCACGGAGCTGCTAATAAGGAAGCTGCCTTTCCAGAGGTTGGTTCGAGAGATAGCACGGGAATTCAAGACTGACCAAGTTTGGCGCTTCAAGAGGCTGCTGAAGCCTACCTAATAGCGCTCTTCAGTGATGCAAATCTTTGCGCCATCCACGCAAAGAGGGTCACTATAATGACCAAGGATTTAGCCCTTGCCCGGAGAATCCGGGGAGATCAGTTGTAGCTGCCTTCGGGCATTTCTATTGTAACAATTTTGTTATATTAATAAAAATCCCAATTTTGTTACTGTATCCCTGTTATAGGTTAGATAGCTAGTTTTAATAATTCTTTTTTAAAAAAAAATTAATCACAATGCTGACGTCAGCATAAAAGTTATAAAGGTACTTCAAAAGTTTTAGGGTTTCATCTTCACTCTTCAGCTCTTGTTTATCATCTTTCTTCCTTTCTTCTAGCACCTATGGCTGCCCTCGACCTGCTTGCATGGTACCAAGATGGGGAGCACTGGGACCCCCAAGTGCCTTTGATCTCCTAAGGCCCTTTCTACTCCAGCATATTGACCTCATCTCAAACATGCAGAATCATCCTGATTATGCCAGGTTCTTACAGTTTTATACCGAGGAGATGCTTCCTCTTTGCATTCCACAGCTATACATTGAGCGAGCTGTGGTGAAGGAGATGCTGGGAGGAGGTAAAAGTGGTTACGCGGTGCTCAGGGGCAAACTCCAATGGGCCCGGCATCCACCTGTTGTGGTGCACAAGGGACAAGAGCTTCTCGAAGTATCTTTTGCCCTGGCCATCCTCATGGACTAATATGTGGACGACAAGACCTTGGCCGCTGAGAAGGGCAAGGTTCCTGAATCCTCAGATGAGGAAGAGGATGAGCATATTGGAGTGAACGATTTCGCCCGCTGGAAGCAGCTAGCCCAAGAAATGCCGCCATGACGGGAGCGGGGAGGACATTTAACTGGATTGGATGTTCTTCCCGTCATATATCACCAGGGCCAGGAGCTTCTCCTCCTGGATGATATTTTATGGACATACCATGTAGTGGCCGGCCTCAAAGGACGGGAGAAAGCGCAGATTCTCTATGAGCTGGCCGAATATTGCATGGATGACTTTATTGATTTCTCGTCCGTGGACCTCCCTCCTGAGGTACAGCAGCTGCTTCACTTCCATCAACAGACCATTGAGCCGGCTGAGACACTTCTCAGGCTTAGGGATCTTGTGCTTCAAGATCCTCCATCTCAACCTCCTCCAGAAGCTTTCATGGCTATGGGGTCTCAAGTCCCAAATATCAACATGGTAGAGATTCCTCACATTCAGATGAAGAAGGGGAAGACTTGTACCATAACCCGGGCCATGTTTAGGAGGAAGAGGAAGAGCTTAAGGAAGAGGAGGTTCCTATGGACCTAGAAGGGGAAGTAGCCACTTTGGTTACAATCCAGGGGAAACCAGCGGCAAACCATCTTACCCGCTTCTTCCTGTCAGCTTGTAGGCATGGGCAAGTTCCTTTTGTGGCCCGTGATCTGGCCATAGAAGCAGAGGCATCGTGGTGGAGCCTCCGTGCCCTATCCACCCTGGCGGGGCACAAGAAGTTGCCATATCGCATTTTCACTTACGTGTTGGTACGTCGGGACCTCGCCTTGACCGCCTTGGGTCAGGATATCACACCGTGGATGAGCATGAAGCTCCTTACAGCGGCCCCATTAGCTGCCGCCTATCCTCCAGAGGTTGCTTCCATTGCGGCCGCCACTGTAGCTCCTCCTACCCCAATGGATCAGGATGCGGGGCCTAGCTCCTAGCCATTTATGTTATGTATTGTGGAGTATAGCCTTTGGCTACTCAAACATATGTAATTTTGCATTGATTTTTCATGCACTTTTGAATACAAGCAAATTGTTTTTTTCCTACAATACTTGTCTTTCTCTTCTAGAGTTTGAAGTATGAGGAATAATTCATTTGTTGTATACCCATTCCTGCCTTCTTACAGACGAAGAAGTGGAAGAAGACAAACAAGAATTGCCTGAAGAACTACAGCAAGAGGACGAGCCACCGCCAGAACAAGACTATGAGGAAGATGATGGAGAGTATGAAGATGACGATGACGATTATGAAGAAGAGGGACCAGAGGATGAAGGAGAGCCATACGACCCCATCAAGGGTTTTGAGATTGTTAATATCTTTCGTGATCACGCTTTCGAGCACTTGCAGCAGACGCTCTGTCGCACTTGGAACTATTGGGATATGACTAAACATGAAGCCTTTGCTGATGCAAATGATCACCTCTGGCAGATATTTTATGCACTTCGAGACCTCTTTAACTTGTTAATCATTAGCCCTACCTTGGACTATCAGTATGTTATAATTCAGGCTTGGGCTAGGTACAAAGTGGTTCGAGCCGTGAGGGAAAGTATTCGATATTCTATCCTATACCCCTTCACGCAGCCCTAAGCTTGTTTCAGAACCTTTCTTCTCGACATGTAACCATGTCTTTTCTTTTTTTCTATTTGTATAGCCAACAGGCTTGTAACCATGGGTTTTATCTTAATGACAAATCTGTTTCCTTTTTGTACTCTTGTTGTTATAGCAAATGCAATGAGTATGCTTATCTTTGATTTGTTCTATTTAGACGGTGCACGCCCTCCCCCTTGGGCGACACCCGTTCAACCGGGCCGTCTTACCCCGGAACAGGAGCTCACCATTATGAAACGTCAGCTTACTGAGCTCCAAGCATACGTATTGCAGAAGAATCCACCACAGGAATATGGACCAGAGATTCCCGTTCCACTGAACCCGCCGCCGCCACTTGCACCTGTACCTGCGGCCGCTACGGCAAGTCGATCTAAGAGGACACGCCCTACTTCATCTTCGGATGCTGCCTCGGAGTCTTCTGACTCTTATGATTCCTCTGAGGATGAGGCCGACCATGCCAAGGCCAGCAAGAAGGATTACCAGAAAACAGTAGATTCCGCCATCACTAGCATCTGGAAAAATCGGAAGCTCGCACAATTCTCAGGCAAAACTAGGAATGGTATGGATGCCGAGCCATGGTTGGATGAAATGCAGCAATTTGGAAAGTCATATGGGATGACTGATAAGGATGGCAAAGTTGCCACCACTAATCTTACGGGGTCGGCACGGATTTGGTGGAAGGGGTATGCCCGCTCTCATGGGCTTACAAGGGAAAGATGCTGTTACAAGGTTTTTGCTAAAGCCTTCAAATCACATTACGTACCAAAGGCTCATCGTTGCCAGCAGATCCAAACTTTCTATCGCTTGGAACATAAAAATATGACTGTCCAGGCTTATACAGATGAATTTATGTGCTTACGCTTATATGTCCCAGGGATTAATGAGCCTAGGGCAGTTGAGGGCTACATAGAGGGCTTATCCCCTACCCTAAAGAAAATGGTTCGAGCCATAGATCCTAAGACTGTCGCAGAAGCAAAGGCTAAAGCACTTAGCCTAGAGGAAGATACGTCAAAGTAGCAGCCGCCACGACCCTCTTCGTTCACTCAGAACAAGGGATATACGCCTTACAGAGGGCGCTCGCCTAGTCCAGGACCTCCTTCCTCTACTGGATATCAGAAGGCTGATAAGAAGGTTTCCTTCACCGTGCCAGAGAATCCCACCAACAATGCCGGAGCTTTCAGAGCTTTCAGGGATATCCTTCAAGCTATCCCTAGGGATCAGCGTGAACAGTTACGTAGGGAGAAGGCCTGTTATCGGTGTTTCCGCCCGGGCCACCGTATGCAGGAATGCCCATTCATCACACAGACAGTCCAAGCTGCCCTAGCGGACATGGATTGGGAAGAGCTTCTCGAAGTATCTTTTGCCCTGGCCATCCTCATGGACCAATATGTGGACGACGAGACCTTGGCCGCTGAGAAGGGCAAGGTTCCTGAATCCTCGGATGAGGAAGAGGATGAGCATATTGGAGTGAACGATTTCGCCCGCTGGAAGCAGCTAGCCCAAGAAATGTCGCCACGACGGGAGCGGGGAGGACGTTTAACTGGATTGGATGTTCTTCCCGTCATATATTACCAGGACCAGGAGTTTCTCCTCCTGGATGATATTTTATGGACATAGCATGTAGTGGCCGGCCTCAAAGGACGGGAGAAAGCGCAGATTCTCTATGAGTTGGCCGAATATTACATGGATGACTTTATTGATTTCTCGTCCGTGGACCTCCCTCCTGAGGTACAGCAGCTGCTTCACTTCCATCAACAGACCATTGAGCCGGCTGAGACACTTCTCAAGCTTAGGGATCTTGTGCTTCAAGATCCTCCATCTCAACAACCTCCTCCATAAGCTTTCATGGCTATGGGGCCTCAAGTCCCAAATATCAACATGGTAGAGATTCCCTCACATTCAGATGAAGAAGGGGAAGACTTGTACCATAACTCGGGCCATGTTCGGGAGGAAGAGGAAGAGCTTAAGGAAGAGGAGGTTCCTATGGACCTAGAAGGGGAAGTAGCCACTTCGGTTAGAACCCAGGGGAAACCAGCGGCAAACCATCTTACCCGCTTCTTCCTGTCAGCTTTTAGGCATGGGCAAGTTCTTTTTGTGGCCCGTGACCTGGTCCCAGAAGCAGAGGCATCGTGGTGGAGCCCCGTGCCCTATCCACCCTGGCGGGGCACAAGAAGTTGCCATACCGCGTTTTCACTTACGTGTTGGTACGTCGGGACCTCGCCTTGACCGCCTTGGATCAGAATATCGCACCCTGGATGAGCATGAAGCTCCTTACAATGGCCCCATTAGCTGCCGCCTATCCTCCAGAGGTTGCTTCCATTGCGGCCGCCACTGTAGATCCAGGGGTTACCTTGTTGCGTCATCGACCGCCACCACCTCCTCCTACCCCAATGGATCAGGATGCGGGGCCTAGCTCCTAGCCATTTATATTATGTATTGTGGAGTATAGCCTTTGGCTACTCAAACATATGTAATTTTGCATTGATTTTTCATGCACTTTTGAATACAAGCAAATTGTTTTTTTCCTACAATACTTGTCTCTCTCTTCTAGAGTTTGAAGTATGAGGAATAATTCATTTGTTGTATACCCATTCCTGCCTTCTTACAGACGAAGAAGAAGACGAACAAGAATTGCCTGAAGAACTGCAACAAGAGGACGAGTCACCGCCAGAACAAGACTATGAGGAAGATGATGGAGAGTATGAAGATGACGATGATGATTATGAAGAAGAGGAACCAGAGGATGAAGGAGAGTCATACGACCCCATCAAGGGTTTTGACATTGTTAATATCCTTCGTGATCATGCTTTCGAGCACTTGCAGCAGACGCTCTGTCGCACTTGGAACTATTGGGATATGACTAAACAGGAAGGCTTTGCTGATGCGAATGATCACCTCTGGCAGATATTAAATATGCACTTCGAGACCTCTTTAACTTGTTAATCATTAGCCCTACCTTGGACTATCAGTATGTTATAATTCAGGCTTGGGCTAGGTACAAAGTGGTTCGAGCCGTGAGGGAAAGTATTCGATATTCTATCCTATACCCCTTCACACAGCCCTAAGCTTGTTGTTTCAGAACCTTTCTTCTCTACATGTAACCATGTCTTTTCTTTTTTTCTGTTTGTATAGCCAACAGGCTTGTAACCGTGGGTTTTATCTTAATGACAAATCTGTTTCCTTTTTGTACTCTTGTTATTATAGCAAATGCAATGAATATGCTTATCTTTGATTTGTTCTATTTAGACGGTGCACGCCCTCCCCCTTGGGCGACAACCGTTCAACCGGGCCGTCTTACCCCAGAACAGGAGCTCACCATTATGAAACGTCAGCTTACTGAGCTCCAAGCATACGTATTGCAGAAGAATCCGCCACATGAACATGGACCAGAGATTCCTGTTCCACTGAACCCACCGCCGCCACCTGCACCTGTACCTGCGGCCGCTACGGCAAGTCGATCTAAGAGGACACGCCCTACTTCATCTTCGGATGCTGCCTCGGAGTCTTCTGACTCTTATGATTCCTCTGAGGATGAGGCCGACCATGCCAAGGCCAGCAAGAAGGATTACTAGAAAACAGTAGACTCCGTCATCACTAGCATCTGGAAAAATCGGAAGCTCGCACAATTCTCAGGCAAAACCAGGAATGGTATGGATGCCGAGTCATGGTTGGATGAAATGCAGGAATTTGGAAAGTCATATGGGATGACTGATAAGGATATTGGCAAAATTGCCACCACTAATCTTACGGGATCGGCACGGATTTGGTGGAAGGGGTATGCCCGCTCTCATGGGCTTACAAGGGAAAGATGTCGTTACAAGGTTTTTGCTAAAGCCTTCAAATCACATTACGTACCAAAGGCTCATCGTTGCCAGCAGATCCAGATTTTCTATCGCTTGGAACATAAAAACATGACTGTCCAGGCTTATACAGATGAGTTTATGCGCTTACGCTTATATGTCCCAGGGATTAATGAGCGTAGGCAGGGCTACATAGAGGGCTTATCCCCTATCCTAAAGAAAATGGTTCGAGCCATAGATCCTAAGACTGTCGCAGAAGCAGAGGCTAAAGCACTTATGCTGCCACGACCCTCTTCGTTCACTCAGAACAAGGGATATACGCCTCACAGAGGGCGCTCGCCTAGTCCAGGACCTCCTGCCTCTACTGGATATCAGAAGGCTGATGAGAAGGTTTCCTTCACCGTGCCGGAGAAGCCCACCAACACTGCCGGAGCTTTCAGGGATATCCTTCAAGCTATCCCTAGGGATCAGCGTGAACAGTTACGTAGGGAGAAGGCCTGTTATCGGTGTTTCTGTCCGGGCCATCGTATGCAGGAATGCCCTTTCATCACACAGACAGTCCAAGCTGCCCTAGCGGACATGGATTGAGAGGAGCCGGGTAATACCACTGAGGATGGGGCGCCTGACTATATCACAGGTGAGTCTCACATTTACGCTGCTATTGAAACCGGTCAAGCCAACCACCAGCCCTCTGTCATTTCTATGGTTGGCCGAGTAGATTGTAAACCTTTTGTCATTCTTATGGATACGGGTAGTACTCATAACTTTGCATCTCCTAGAATTTACCCCTTTGAAGTCTAAGCCGTGTCCAGTTACTCTGGCAAGTGGTGCTATACGCCACACCCGTGGTCGTCGGATCAATTTGAATATTCAGCTGCCAGGAGCACCTGTTGCTCTAGGGGCTGAGATAATGGATATTGGCCGCTATGATCTTATAGTGGGCATGGAATTCTTGGCTGCTGCCAAGGCCAACATTGACTGTGAAAAATGGGAAGTCACCTTCAACGCGGCCAATGGAGCCCGAGTTACTATAGCAGGTAAGCCGGTTAACCCTATTATGCAATGTATTTCCTTACGCCAATTGCATAGGGCTCTCAGGAAGTCACAAATCACGAGCATGATCCGACTTGCTTCCGTGGAAGCTAAGTCCAAACAGGATGAAGCCCTTGATGCCTTGCCTCTAGCAATAGCCATGATTCTTCGTGAATACCATGATCTTTTTCCTGATGAGATCCATCGGCTACCACCTTTCAGAGGGGTAGAATGTGAAATTACCTTGGAACCAGGCACCAAGCCTACCAGTAAGGCCCCATATCGGATGAGTCTTTTTGAGTTAACCGAGCTTAAGAAGCAGTTACAGGAACTCCTCAAGAAGTTAGGCTTCATCAGGCCTAGTGTTTCACCCTTTGGAGCCCCAATACTCTTTGTTAAGAAGAAAGATGGCACCATGAGGATGTGCATTGATTACCGGCAACTCAATAAGCATACTATTAAGAATCGATATGTTTTACCGCGGGCCGTTCATCTTATGGATCAATTGCAACGGGCTAAATATTTTACGAAGATTGATCTTCGTTCAGGATATCACCAGATACGAATTAAAGAGGATGACATCCATAAGTCTGCTTATCTTGAACGGCATGAAGATCATCTTCGAGGATCATGAACGGCATCTTCGATTAACATTACAAAAACTGAGACGTCATCAATTGTATGCCAAATTCTCTAAGTGTCGTTTTGCCACCACCAAGGTGGATTACCTGGGCCATATTGTATCCGCAGATGGAATAGCCACCGACCCAGCTAAGATTGAAGCAGTCAAAGAATGGCCCATTCCAACCAACGTGTCTGAGGTTCGCAGTTTTCTAGGCTTAGCCGGGTATTACCGTAAATTTGTCAAGGACTTTTCCAAGCTCGCTGCACCTTTAACTGATCTCACCAAGCATGAAAAGGTGAGAGATTGGATGGCTCATTGGAAAGACATGGTACAGACCGGCTTTCAAGCCCTAAAGGATGCTTTGACAACAGCTCCTGTGCTTACGATGCCAGATCCTCAAAAGGATAAGTGGGTTGCAACAGATGCCAGTAAAATTGCTACGGGGGCGTCTTAATGCAGGAAGGTCGGGTTATCGCTTATGATTCTCGAAAGATGAACGATGTTGAACAGCGATACCCCACGCATGACCAAGAATTACTCGCCGTTGTGCGTGCCTTGCGTATTTGGAAGCATTATTTATTTGGAAAGCGATTCCAGTTGGACACGGATCATCAAAGCCTCCAATACATTTTTACGCAACCCCATCTTAATTTGAGGCAAAGACAGTGGATGGAATTCCTGGAGGAATATGACTTTGAGGTCATTTATAAACCAGGCAAGCATAATGTAGTTGCTGACGCCCTTTCCAGGCATCCATTCGTCACTCGCACGCATTGTAATGCTATCTCCACACTCTCCAGTGAGTTTGACAAGCAGATCCAGCAGACCCTTCCTACCGATCATGAATTTCAAGAGGTATGGCAAAGTGTATCTAGGGAAGCCAGAACTGACAAGGAGATGGAGACTTTCCGCCATTATAAGAAGGAAGCTCAACTCCTTTATTACAAGGACGTCTGGAGTTTGAAAGCTCATTCTCCATGATACACATAACAGTCCGATAGCAGGGCATGCGGGGTTTATGAAGACATATTTCAAAATCCGCCCCAGCTATTTCTGGCCAGGCATGAAGAAGCATATTACCAGGTACATTAAGCAGTGCCGGACTTGTCAGCAAACAAAGGCAGAACAGTTGCGTATTCCAGGTGAATTGCAACCCCTCGACGTATCCAATGCTAAGTGGGAGGTTATTACCATGGATTTTATCGTGGGGCTTCCGCGTACCTTAAGGGGGTTTGATGCCTTAATGGTAGTGGTCGACAAACTCTCTAAAATAGCCCATTTCTTGCCATGTCGTACCACAGATACTGCATTGGATACTTCCTTGCTCTTCATCAAGGAGGTGTTTCGTCTGCATGGGATGCCCCATACCATTATATCGGATAGGGATCCTAAGCTTGTTAGTGCATTCTAGAAGGATTTCTTCAGCACTATTCAGACTAAGCTGGCCATGAGCACAGCTTATCATCCGCAGACAGATGGTCAAACCGAGCGTGCCAATCGCATCATTGAAGATATGCTGCATAACTATGTCTGGAACAAACAGTCTCAATGGGCAGATTACATTTATTTGGTAGAGTTTGCCTACAATAGTACCAAACAGGAGTCCTCAAGGATGTCTCCTTTCATGATTAATTATGGCTATCAATGCCTTACACCAGACACGTGGCATAATCCAGTCTCCAAGGTGGAGGTTTCCCAGCAATTGCTTGCAGACATGCAAGGCCTGGTTGAAGAGGTTCGAGCATATTTCTTAGCTGCAAGAGCTCGACAGAAGAGTCTAACAGATCGCCACCGTACTCCTCGAGAGTTTCAAATTGACGAGTCCGTTTGGCTAAAGATCAAGGTGAAGCAAGCCAAGCTTAAAATTGGCAACTGTAAGAAGCTTGCACCTAGATGGGCGGAGCCCTTTCGGATAACCAAACGGATAGGACCTCAAGCCTACCGGTTGGATCTACCCGCATATTTAAAGATCCATAAAGTCTTCCACGTAAGTCTTCTCAAGAAGCACCATTTGAATCCAGAAGAGATACTGCACACACCAACACTTCTGGAAATGACTGAGGAGCAATTGGAGATTGTGCCAGAAGCTCTCCTTGATCGTGCCTATAAACAAACCTGTCGAACTCAAATTTTGCAATACTTGGTTAAGTGGAAACATTTACCCACAGAGGACGCAACATGGGTTCTTAAGGCAGATTTGCATAAGACTTACCCCGACTTTATGAAGGAGTGCCAGGGCCGAACCATCCAAGATGCGATCATCTCCAACCCAAATGGTAAGCAGAGTGGTCTGTTAGTGTGACAGGGGTCATATGAGTGCAATCCGGCACGGATTCTTTTAGGGGTTGGGTTACATGCATCCTAGATAGGGAAAGTGGGCATATAGGCATTCATGATAGGACGCATTCGTCTACGGCCATTATGGGAATACTGCCATTTCTTACGCTGAGACGACATGCAAGCCCTAGACAAACACTAATGCATGTACTTCTGCAGGCCAGTAGAGCGTACTCATAAGCTGCAGAAGACTGGAGGCCTCACGAAGTAGGCCAACTTGTGTTTTTGAATTTGACTTGTTTTTGGAATGTGTTTCAAAATAATTTCTTACTGTTTTGTTTAGAGGGGACTTCTTGTCCTACTGTTCCCTGTGTAAACCTTTTCTATTTCAATAAATTAAAGTATTTCTGCTGTAACTTGCTCTCCACTAACTCTAATGCTGAGGACAGCATTAATCCAATGGGGGGAGAATGTGACATTCCAGGTATCTATACGGTATGCGTATGCATACCATGACACGTCACCGGGACACAATGGGCTTAATGGTCCAAGTGAGGGGTTAACCACAATGGTTTTTATTAGCTATGTTAATAAAGCCAAAGGGCATAATTATGAATTATAATGGCCTAATTAACCTAATTAAGTCATTATGGTCTAATTAACTAATTATCACCAATAGGGGGGTGCCACCTGGCCCAAATCGATTGGCCAAAAGGGACTTACCATTTTGGGCCTAAGAATAGGGGTCCTACCCCATTTTCTCTCCCAAATTCGAATTGGGACTAAGGAGGAGCAGCAGCCAGCAGCCTAAGCTTGTTTTGCCAACATCTACCTACCAGTTTCGGGAAATGGATGCCTACCATGGATATGGTTCCAGCCAGGATACTGGTTAGTCAGTAGATAGGTCTCTTTTCTGCTGACACTTCTTTGAGTAGATGGAATGGTTAAATTCTCTTTATGAATTGTCTTGAATACATGGATGGTAGTTACATTAGTTCTTCCCGCTTCTTCCGTGTATTGGGAATTAAGGGAAGGGTAGTGGCCTAAAAGCTTCCTAGGATTAGAGATGTCTCTAGTTAGATCCCTTAATACCCAATAATGCGGCCTGTGCACAAGAGCCAACCTGGCTGGGGATGCTATAATGTGGTTCAGCACCAGATAACGAGTATGATGGTGAATCGGGGGTGGGGTCTTGCCTAGCGCGGCTACAGGACTCCTATAGTGTGCTAGGCTTATAGCCGGTCACCGTGTGTGGGCCGGGTATGGGTCTGACACTCCCTGGGCCAGAGGGCGTGAGTCATAGATGGCCGTCCTGGGCTCGAATGGGTTGGTGAGCTGACCTTTAGATCTAGGAGAGTAAGTCGGGTACGGATGCGGGGGTCACTGAGGGGGCACGTGTTCTCTAGCACATCTAGGGATCCGTCATACTCGGGAAGGAGACGCCTCTCTGACCTGCCTCATCGGACTGGGGAGATGTAATCCGGAGTAGTCCCGAAGGGTGATTCCTTGGGATTGCGCCTCCGGAGGGCTACAAGCACGTCATAGCATGATTCAGGCTATCTGCAAAGTGTGCACAGGAGAGGCGGATGGAATGGACAACCCTAGCCATTGTCTTATGCCAGCCAACGCCATGTTATACTTCCGTCTGTTGATATCTTGAGACCCTGGCCGTCAGTTGACACCTTGGAGTCTGAGCCCGGGGTAGCGCCCTGTTAGTGTGTTATTTCATGTTGTTATGAATGGATTATCTTTGCCATGATGATGAGGATGGGCCACCCTTCGTGGTGGTATATTATTTTGCATTATGATTGTATGCTAACATATATGTATGCTTCCGCTATATAGGATTCCCCATAGAGGACGTGGGGCGAATGAACCTCCGTGATCCTCGCCCGGATACTTGGCCATCCCAAGTAGTCCGAGTACGACGGAGGACCTTGCCATGGTGAGTTAGTCGCCATGGGAGGGGAAGTCCCGTGTCTATACGATGGGGGCATCGTATGGATTCTGGGAGCGTCACAATGGAGAGTCCAAAAAAAGGCCACAGATGACTGCAAGTGCAACTCGTGATGATCTATTGGATGCCACATCTGAAAAGATAGAAGAAGATTTTATCCCGGGACACCACAACAATCAAACATCCTGCGTTCTCCTCATGTGACGATGCTCTGCTATTACGGGTAAAAAATAAGGTTAGATGCATTGCACGCAGTAAAACTCAAAAAAGGATGTAAATTGGCAGATGCTTTTGAGCAGAATGACAAACTGCAAGGGATGCATTCGAGAAGCTTGGACGCAACAGAGACCCTAATGTGACTGAATGTGAGAACCAGACCTAGCTACTTTTGAGTTGCTTTCTCAAAATATAAGACAACATCGTCTGCTTCAGGAAGAGTCTGACAAGCAGGTAGTCCCTTTAAAATAGTATTGTATCCATTTCTAATCCAAATATCCAATATTCTGGTGTTGTCAGGTTTGATGAGAATACTACGTTGATGGGCGAGCTCATGCTGCCACTGAAGACCTTAAAGTGCAACGTGGTGAAGCAAATTTGTAAAGTGCAACGTGGTGAAGCAAATTTGTAGCATAATGAAGAATGTGAAATTCCTAGAAGTCTGATAGTAGCACAACCACCTCAAGCAGGAACTCTAAAGGCTCTCAATGAACTTAATGAGGAAATTAGAAATTTGGAGGCTGAGAAAATGAATGCATCCCATTGCTCCCACGTCTTTATCTATCTATTATTTTTATCCTTTGTGCCTCTCTTTGAAATTTTTTGTTGTATTCATTCTCGGAAGCAGGGAAGCATTTTTTCTTTTATCCTGGCCTTCTTTATCTATTTGTGCCCCTCTTTGATACAGAGTTAACTTCTGTTCTGGAAGAACTCAATTGGCAAACCATCCAAACCTGGGCATTTGCCTCTTTTTAGTTCAAAGACGGTCGAACCTAAATCATCAGCTGTCATAGCCACCTCTATGACCCATTGATGACAAACCATTGATGGAAAATACAGCAGGAATCAAGACAATCTTTCTGAGTCAGCCTTCACGTACATGCCTTTCAGATGCTTTTTTGTAGCAAATTTTGTATCTGATGTTTAAATGAATAGACAAACTTTGTGTATCTAGCCTTGCATAAGTTGCACAAAATTAGAATTGGCATCGAAGCAGTAAAATTTTGCATCTACTTTCTTTGTGATGCCCTTTTGCTCTTTGGGTTTATAGGGTATTGAATATTTTGAGGCTTTTTTTGCATTTGATGCATGGGACAATACGCATTTTTCTCTATGTGAATGCTTGATCAGGTTAGGAAAGAAAGAGATTATGCTCTTTGGATTGACGGATTGGTATGCACTTGAAACTAAACAAGATTATGCTCTTTGTATTGAAGGATTGGTACGCACTTGAAGCCGCACATTTGACAGAGCACATAAACATATTCCTCTATTGTGTGTAGTAGTAGAAGTAGCTCAACATCAACACATCTTTATGTGCACACTTGGAGCTTAAAGAAGGAAAATAGTTGGTTAAACTGCAGGTAGTAAATTATAATTCTATTCCGATGGATCCCATGCTATTCTCATACATTTATGTATATTGAATTTTATTAAACACTTGTCAGGTTTAGAAATGTTGCAGATGTTTGAGAAATGCAATAGATAAACAAGTAATGTTCTAAGTTTTTTCTGACCAGTAGCAGAGAAACTAGAAACAACAAACCAACAAGATATGCAATCCGCTTTGGCACATCGCCGCCATTAGGCTCTTTCCATATTAGAGGCAATGGCTCAATTCAAATTTTTTTGTCCAAAGCCAGGTTGTGTTATACTCCACTCTGAAAATCTTTCTGACCAAATTTTTGTATGTGCGCTGGTATTGTTTCACCTATCTCCAAATCCCGTTCATTCATGCATCTAAAACCTGGGACTAAGACCCAGACCTCTGCCTGAAAGGGGCTTTTCTTTATTGGCTTTAAAATCTTTGGATTTTTTGCATCCCCGAAAAACCTGTGAGCTCAAACTAGCAAAAAGCAATTTGTGTTCCATCCCAGCATTTGTCATCTGTTATTTGTGGTTGATCACTGAAGGCTCTGTGTCAGACTAGAACCTAGATCTCAGGGCACTATAGAAGCAAGGAACGTGGGGCTGCTATTGCTCCTTGATAGTCTTTCTCATGATTAATCTCATTTTCAGTTTGCTGCTTCTCATAGGGCTTATTGTTCATTCCATTTATGATGCAGCTCAAGACACGAATGAATTTCATGCCTGCTTATGAACTACTCGTCTGCATCTATACAGTCGATATTTGCTTGAAAAAACAAATGCTAACTCTAGCTATGAAGGATTTCAGTCAAAAGAAAATCATATGCATACCAATCGAACCCCATAGTAGCCAAATCCGTAATAACTGAAACCACAACATTAGTTTCCACTGCTTCAATAGCCATGGGCATTTGTGTCATACAACTATGCAAAACATGTATAGAAATATACAATTGATGTTTGTTACTGATGATAGGGCTGTAATATCACCACGGGATCTACAATTAAAGTTGGCTATGAAATAGTGATGGGATTCCAGAAATTCGAGGGACTGTTAGATCTCCTACCTTTGCCTTCTGCCAAAGTAATTCTGCATGGAAATATGACGGGTAGTTGTAGTCTTGTGACTAGTTCATGATCTCGTGCATCAAATGCTATGTGGTTCTTTGATGACATAGTAATACCACTACTGGATATGCAGCTAACATGTCAGTTTTAAATCCATTTGCTATCTGTGTGTTACTTTGTTGTAACTTAGTATACTGCACAGTAATTTATGTTTAACATAACACGGGTTGTTTCATTCTATTGATCAAACAACAGAGTGAAGTCAAGAATGGGGCAATCCAAGGCATCGCCCAGATACTCTTTCACGATGCCAAAATAATTCGTTGAACCTTTCAACCAATTCCATTTTTTACTACATAGCCCGACCCATAGGAAGGTAGCATAGTAATTAGGGAAAAATTGCTTAGGGCATATAAAACTCTACACAAAATTTCTTTTCGTTTGTATTATTGCTAAAACGTGTATTATGGCTTTTGGGCCTTTAGATCCTGGCACAATGCATAGAATATTCCCTCTATGCACATCTTGCACACACATTGAAGGTCTTCATGGGGTCAAATTGACCCGCTTTTAAAGGGGCGCCCCCTGACCCAACACCATGGCTTAAAACGGTATTTACGCAAACTGCATCCCATACAATACAGTAGCACATGAAATCGTAGTGTGCCCATGGCATTCACATAAACACAAGAATCTGTGCATCCATGTTCACAATGGGACTACCACAATTTCCAACGGCATCAAATTTCTTGCTTTTCAGAACAAACCAAATAGAGGAATTGAACCTACCAAATCCAAGCCCAGAGGAATTGAACCTCTGTGTCTCACCAGAAGCTTGTTTTCCATTTGTATGGAAGGCCGTTATCAAGTCCTTTTACAGACTGGGAATAAAATAAGGAAAAGGGAAGATCAAATACCAACAGCCGTCTTCTGCTCTTCAGGGCAGAATCATGCCCGATCAACCAGCGTTTATGCCCAACAATCCATGGCCACGACCCCTGTTTTTCAACTACAAATTGCATTAGACCTTTCTTTTCCTTAAGCCCAGAGGAATTGAACCTCTGTGTTTCACCAGGAGCTTCCTTTTCATTTGTATGAGAGGCCGTTCCTTTTGCGTCTAACAACCCATGGCCACGCCCCCTGTCAAAACAGACTAACAAACAAGCAACAGAAAAAAAAACCCCAAGCCGCCATCCATAGTATTCCTACAGAAGAAAGAAGAAACGGAGGCGCCATAGCTGCCACAGTGCCTACACAAGCATGGAAAAATGCAAGAAACTAATATGGAAAAATGAAGAGGTGATAAGACGACAATGCTGGCCCCGAGAAACTACGGTTTCATAGCTCAATCCCACATCCAAGTAACCTATGTTCTTGTTTTGAATGTAAAACCAGATAGCGGAACAAATGGCGATTAAACAACTGGTTACAGGTACGGAAGGCATGGATTTGCAAAACAGGTCTGATATCTGTACTATCAGAACCGCCAATCACAGCGAATTTGAAAGGAGAGCCGCCACCTGCAGCCACCTGCAGGAGACGAAATTGGAAAGCCCTTGGCTGCTCAGGCTCAGCATGTGCCAAGGGTGCACGCAGGATCCTATCCACAGGCCGACCTTAGCGAACTCAAAAATACAGTTTCTTCCCGAAAACCAATTGCCAGCGTCAGCAATCTACGTATTCTTATACGAATACACCATAAAACATTCAACAATCATAGGTTATAAACATACGCTTTTTGATCGTGCAAACATTATTATGTAATCTTAAAAACAATGCCTGACTTTAATATTAGGCTCAACCTTCAAACATTTCAAGCTGACAGAACCTTTAAATGTTTGAAGTTGACATAGAATTCCCAACAATAGTCAAGACATCTCCACTTTGATGCAAGAACCTATGTTAATGACCCTTAGAAAGGTTGTATTTTGATCAATTTATTGAAGTAGATTTCCATTATAGTAGGGGATATGTGCTCATTGCAGGCATTTATTTCAATGCATGCATGTGGAACTAACTTGATAAACAAAATTCCTTCTTTCTATTGGATATCTTCAGCACCTGATAACTTGCACCAAATATCTTCTACACAGGGTGGCCTTTGAGCCGAGTCGAACAAAAGAAATGTTCGTGGTGGCCTTAGCCGCCGCGGCAAAGTGTTGCTTTATTATGCTTTGTAAATAAAAGTAAGATTCCTTCTAGTTCTTGTGAGGATCCCTAAGTTCAAGAAGTACCTCAATTACACAGTCTAGTTCTTGTAGGAAAAGTAGGCCCTGATAAAGAGTACTGTAGGTTCAATAAGGGCTAAAAGAAGGATGGTATGATGGAGCTGGTTTCCATCACATTTTGAAAACCAGCCCCATAATACCATCCTCCTTTTAGTCCTCTACACCTGCAAAAATATTTCTGGACTCAAAAGTAACTACTGGTACCAATTTTCGTTGGAAACCTCCTTTGCTTGTACTTTCTTTGTCTCAATGGCATTTTCAGAAGAGATTGCCACCACATGCCAGAGCTTAAAGAACCACAATCCTGCCAAAAAAAAGTCCAGCGTGCCATCAAACCATGAGAATGCAGGAAAATCTGTTTACATTTTAAGTATAACTTATAAAAAAGCCTGCACACATTCAACAGCTGCTTTAGCTTCATATCATGTTGCCCCAAACTAAGAACTAAGTTTGCAAAAGCAAAGAGAGGAGTTAAAGAGGAATCTATGTCAGAGGAAGAAGCATTTAACAGACTCGGACAATTTTCGACGAATAAACTGTTATTAACTCACAAATGTTGATTATTAAACCCTAACAAAAGGACGTTAAATGAAAGAAACAAACCATTTTCTGCGCTTAAGTTAGTAGCAAAGAGAAACACAAACAGACAGCAAAAGAAAAGAACTAAAGAGAGAGCTTCGTGTTAAGTACCTGAGATCGGGCAAGTAGGGCAGCTTAAGCTCCGCCGGTAAAGCTGTACATTTATCTTACAGAATGGAAGTACTTACAGTGTCTTTAAATCAAGGGTTTGCATTGTGTGCAGGTGCCAGCTAATTAGACAGACAATTGTTCACAACAACACGTTTGCATACCGCGTTATCTTAATTCAGTTCGACCCTACCAATTTAATATGCTATGTGCCCGTTCATATACACCCACAGGAAAAACATTCAATATTTCCAAACCCATGTTAGAAATACAATTTGCACATGGTTCTAGACCCCATTTTAGATTGCACATACACCAATGTTGCATCCAAGAAAGAGTGACCAATGTAAAGCATACCATACTTCCTCATGCATGTAGCTCAATTTTATCAAAAGCCTTGGGTTTTTTTAAGTGCAAAGCTCGCATCAATGGTAAGTGGATTGATGACGTCAACAGATCAAGCAAACTGCTAGAGGCTTAAGAATAAGGAACTTTTTTTATGCCTAATCCAACACTAATTCAAAGTCAAGTGATAGATGTGGAGAATTAAGGGTCAAATGATAGGTATGGATTATTGAAGCAATGGCGTCAAGGTGCATTTAAACATGAAGGATAGAAGATTGTGTCTAGCGCAAGATCAAAGGATTTGGAAAATGATAATCATTGAAATGCTTTGCTTGCGAACAAGTGAAATGTGTACAATAGAAGAGACTAAAATTGCAATATGTAGCATAATAACAGGGGGTTACTTTTGTATTTTTGTACGCTTTTCACTAAGGTTTTGCTATGATTTTGTGGTGTATTTCAATTGATGTACTAATGCGTACATCTAGAGCGCGCATACACAGATAGTGATTTTCATGTTTTCTTTCAATGGTGGGCACCCATGCTTTTTTTGTTTTTTAAACTGGTGGTATATTAGTGGTCTACATGGCATGCAGGCCTCGAAGGTCTTAATTTTAGGGTTAGAAATTTCTTTATCAAACTCTGGATGTGGCTTCAAGGGCTAATTTGGGCAAACATAGATAGGGCCTGGACGTGCTCCTGTGTTTCATTATGTTAAAAAATGGAGACGCGTGCATAACCTAGGCAGAAGCCACCGATCTTGTTTGAATGGGATCAGTAGCGTTGAATCCAAATTGATCTTATTTCAAAGGAATCACAAGGTGAGTCCGGATTCATTTGGTGCATAAAATTTTGCCATTGCGGGTTGAAGAGGCCTTGTAGAACCGGAGGCCGAGTTCGATGAAGATGGGTAACGGAGTTCGATTCTTTGGCGCGGCCGGTCGGGATAGGTTGCATCCCGTTCCCACGCATTTCTTGGTTTCATGTAGCTTGATCCGGGCCCGGCTTCTCTTATTATCATCCGACAAGGGGATTCATAGAGTTTTTGAACAGGATTGCGGATTAACTATTAACTTGAATATCTAGCACAATCGCTGCTAATATTTTCTCATCTATGCTTTTTCTCATATTTACAGATCGCAATGAGACATATAGGATATTTGTGGATCCGGCATAAGTAGAGCATAGTATACAGACGAATCAGACTGGATATTAGAGTAGAGTCGGACAACTTATTTTTGGGTTTTTTGTAACACTATCATGCATGTAACTTGTCTCTCGCATGCCGAATCGTAGGAATCCAACCGCAATGCATCTGCTTCGGATGTCTGGATGACGTCTATGGAAAGTCCAAGAAAAATGGGCCACAAACTTGAGGTAATTCAATCCTGCCTTCCCAGTCCGTGATTCTTGTATTGTGTTAGATACTTTTCTTAAGCATCAACTTCGTCTGCTGCATCTGACTTAGCAGACTTGAATATTTTGCCTGCCACGGGAATGTTTTTGATGGAGATGTGTTACTGGTTTCTTCTAAGAGAATAAAACCACTCGAAGAAGAATATGATGTGGTCATTTTTCCCAGCAATGCACACATGGACAGAACCAATATTCTGAGTGGCAGAGACACATATAAAACCAATACTCGGAGTGACAGAGTTGGGCTGAGAACTCTTTTGCTTCCCTTTCCTATTATATCTTCGTGCTTTACTTGGAATGCTCAACTCAACACATCCATCAGGTTCTGGGCAACGGCTGCAGCCAATATGACTTATGATTTGCCTAAATGGTTTAGGAAGATGGGCATTTGAGATAGAAACAAGCATGGATACAAAGTGGAATGATGGTAATCCGAACTCTGGTTCCAAAATGCAGAGAAATTTGTCACATCTCTTCTTTGTTCATATGTCCATGAGATGTTATCTATGGAATGATGCAAAAACTTGCTATGTATCTAGTGGTTATTGTTGGTGAAAATTGCAAAATATCATAGCAATAGGTGCTATGAAAAATATAGAAATTTATCCAAACCTTCTGTGGTTATAGCAATCTACTCCTCTATGAACTCGTTGCCCATATATAAGGTATATTTTTGCAGAGCCTTGAAAGATATACCATCCATCATTAGAGTATTAGGTAATATCCCCTACACCATCCTTAAGGCCCCGAAGGGGCCAAAATTTTTTTTAGTTAACACAAACCATTAATACAATTAATAACATTATTAACACAAACCATTGCATTTGACATATTTAAATTAAAATCCCCCTTAAACCCCCTTTGGTTTGGGTGCATATTCACACGGGGGGTTACTTCGGGCAACGAGAGCTGTCGGATGGGCATATTTGCCCTTTATTCCAAGATCTGGACTGTACATAGCGATCCTCGTTTGTGGGGTATGCATGTACAAGTTTTTATATACTGTATATTAAAGTTTGCAAAATACTATAAGATTTGAGAGAATGTACTTAATGGTGTTAATTTTGTACATGTATTGTAAATTTTTTGAGGCTCTCGCTGCCCTACGTAACCCCCCGTGTGAATATGCACCCAAACCAAAGGGGATTTAAGGGGGATTTTAATTTAAATATGTCAAATGCAATGGTTTGTGTTAATAATGTTATTAATTGTATTAATGGTTTGTATCATGGACTTAAAGAAAGGATTTTGCAAATTTCAAACATAGGCATGATATAGTCTTTCAAATCAACTTTTCAATATGGAAAAGCTCATTGGAAAGAAGCCAAAAGACTAGTCACGGTTTCTCAAGAGATTAAGTAACATGTCATATCTTTCAATGATAGTTCCAGAAGCTTTTGCCGATGTGAATAGTAAAAAATCCATCTTTGTGTATGGGACACAAAGGACTAATATGTGGCAAAAGGGTAAGTAACAATTATTAGTTGCTTCAAACCAACTTTTGATTTGTGGGTTTTGGATCAACCTCTATAAACGTGGAGTCCTTGCAAGGACATCCCCTATATGGTGCAATACACATAAAGCAATATGTGTGTGGTGTGCACATTTCATAGACATTTATTCTATCTACTTTGTTAATTTAAAAGTTTCCGGTTTGGCTAGCAATGTTTTTGGAATTTTTCTTATTTTTATTTCCTAAGATTTTAGGGGTTCTGTTGGCCGGGAAAACTTCCCGATAGATTTTTTTCCGCGTGATTTTTGGCTCTTGGATTTCTATCCTTGATCGCATCGACAGAGCATGCCACATGCATCTCAAGGGCATATTGCATGCATCTCGGTGGCATCTATGAAGATATATTCAAAGGGATTTTCTTTGCATCGGAGCGCATCTAAAAGTTTCTTTCATAGGGAGTTTTTTCTTCGAATGATTTTTCCTTTTCGGCAATCTAGGCATCGATGTTGACCGGATGGAAGACTCTGAGGGGACGTCTAGAAGCCAGGCTATTATGTTTTGGCATCACAAGTTTATTGGGCAAGCCAGTTACAAGTTATGCATGAGATAAAACCTATCTCGATACAGGTATGTTTCACCATTTTTTGTGCCATAGCTTTAGAGTACTCTAAGCTTCTTTTAAGCTTAGAATATCGGCAAATAATAGTGGGCCTGCATACAAGAAAAAACAATCTGCTTTCTTAATTTCAAGCTTCAAACCATGTTATTTATTCTTTGTTATCCGTATCTATTTTGTTTCTACTTGAAGGTTCAGTGGAAGGACTTATTGTTCATCAATAAGATGGCCACAAAGTTCTTCTACAAAGTGATATTCAAATCATTTCTATTTGTTCTTTGTTATCTATATGTATTTTGTTTCTCCTTGAAGGTCCATTGGAAGAAGTTGTCGCTCATCAATAAGGTGGCTACAAAACTCTTCTACAAAGTGATATTTTACCAGGTGTGCTCTATAATATTTATTCTTACCAGGCATGCCCAATCATTTCACTTCCTTTTTTTTTATCAAATTATGCTTTTGAGGTGTCCTTTGGGTTCAAGTTGGTTGTAGTCCTTTGTTGCTATGCATTTACATACGAATGTCTTGGTTTGGGTTGGAGTTGGTGTCGTTTTTTGATGCTATGCATTTAGATATGAATGCTCTAGCTTTATTAAAAACATAATGTTAGACCTTGGTTCTCTGAATGCATTACTTTTGCTTTCTAATGTAAGATTACCCTGCCCTACTGTGTTTTGTTATAGGGTCCAAATATGCATGCTAATGTTATACAACGCTGGAAGATTCTTCTCAAGCATTATATGCCTAATAGAGGCATGTAAAGCCACCGTACAAGTTGCCATGTCTCTAGGAGAGTGCTCTTGCTCATATATTTAAGACAAATGCATTTCAGTTAATGCCGCATGCATTTGTTACAACAGCTACGTACGTGACATAATGAGTGTGTTGTATCAGGTAAACCAGAATGAATGTCGTTCAATAAAATTGAAACAAAAGTCAGTTACTGTTCAAATTGTATGACAGTCCATGTCTAATGGATTTGTGTAGTCATCAAGTCAGAACCTTACATTTAAACATCTTCCGGATGGACAAGAAAATGCTTGACATTCAGACAAGTAGGATTTTTAAAATTGGGGAAATTTTCTTCCGCATATTCTATATAATAGATTCTATGCCAACGTAAAGAGAATGGACCAACATGAATATATGTTATCTGATGATGTACATGTTGAAACTCCATGCATTAGTTAATAAGGCCATATCTAAGCATGAAGGCACTAATGCCAATGTTCTCTTCAATATCTAATCTTTTGGTTACTGCCCGAGCTCTTAGAGACAATAATGCAATGACAAGGAGAAAGCACAAGGAAGAAAGCAAGGAAAGTAGGTTATATCAACATCTGAGAATGCAGCTTGATTTACAATAACAGCTGCAAAATACAGCTGGAATTATTACATCAGTCCATGTAGTCTCCTAGAGATGTGCATAAGAAATGGAAAGAAACTACGGAACATTTGTCTGCTGGTGCAAATATGAAGCAGTGTCTAAATTGTCCTCTCTTTGGGAGGACTGCTTACGTTTTTCCTTTGTTAAAGAAGGGACGAAGCGGAGGACTGAGGCAGGGTCTATGAACATACAAAATTTGGATCTGCATGAAGGGCAATAGCCTAAGACACTTAAAACAGTCTATTCTGCAAACATTTGCCTTCAATGAGAAATTCCTAGGAAGCTGTTCCATTTGCCATCCCACAGATCCATTTGAGGTACTTGGCTCAACAAAAACAGTCAATTGTCAATGCATGTGTAAAAAGCGCAATGGACATTGGAGCCCAACATTATCCAATACCTAAAATCTGGTATATATACTATGTAGATATTTGGTTGCTTATCTCAACCGATATTTGATTGTTTCTACGACGCTAAGTTTTGATTGTATGCTGACAACGAGCTGCATTTTATATTTGAAGTTATAGTCTTACATTTGCATGCTTTCCCTATATTCGTCTCTTGCAAAACATCAAATAGGTCTTGCTTAAATAGGTTTCTGGGGATCAGTTTTATCTGCCTTCTTGCACATGTTGTATGACCTATTGCTTTGGTATGCACAAACGCATGGCAGAGGTTTTTGGATTGGAGCATTTTCAATGGGAAGCATATGGCCTATACACAGGAGGTCTACAAAGAAAGAGATTACTATTGAGCATGACGTTTTTGGTCAGTACAGGATGAGAATTGATCGAATTTCTGTTATTCAGCATTTAAAATATGTAGATATTTGGTTGCTTATCTCAACCGATATTTGATTGTTTCTACGAATGCTAAGTTTTGATTGTATGCTGACAACAAGCTGCATTTTATATTTGAAGGTATAGTCTTACATTTGCATGCTTTCCCTATATTCGTCTCTTGCAAAACATCAAATAGGTCTTGCTTAAATAGGTTTCTAGAGATCAGTTTTATCTGCCTTCTTGCACATGTTGTATGACCTATTGCTTTGGTATGCACAAACGCATGGCAGAGGTTTTTTATTGGAGCATTTTCAATGGGAAGCCTGTGGCCTATATACAGGAGGTCTACAAAGAAAAAGATTACTACTAAGCATGACTTTTTTGGCCAGTACAGGATGAGAATTGATTGAATTTCTGTTATTCAGCATCTAAAAATGTTCTTCAAGAGGTCAGTAATAAGTCCTTTCTCCTTTTCAAAACATATCAACTATATGTGCTTAGTAACAGCTCTCAACAAAGTTGTTTGTTTGTTATAAATAGAGGGCAAAAACTGTAATAGATGGTTGCATCAATAAATCTAAATTTGTCATGTCCTGTTGCAAAAGTGCCCCTTTCACTGTGAATAAGCTCTCACGTTTTAGCTCAGTCTAAGGACGTGTGAAGTTTCTTTATAAAGTGGTTGAAGGCAAGTGGCTGCGTTCTTTTTATTGGCACAACTGTATAATTGCTACGATGCTTCTCTGCATTACTTCTCATTTTCCATTGTGGCATTTCTACAGATGAACAAAATATTCTCTATGTCAATATTCCCTATCTTTCAGGCACAACCAGGCTTAGACAAATTAGTTATGCGTAGGTTATCATGCTTTAGGTCAAAGGTATATGGGAAATAACTCATTGTCGAACTAGCTGAATTATTACACACAATTCGTTGCAGATAAATGTTCCTACACAAAGACATCGCACGCCTGAAGTTAGGTATGAACATTCTGAAACATTTACTTATTTTGCTTGCTTAATGGATGATTTCTTCATATTCTCTTTATATATAAAATACCCAGCCTTTCATGCCTGTCCCAGTTGAGGGTATTCATTTGATTGTGTATGAGACAATTCCTCTCCCTGTATGAGAGGGCTTCTCTCCCTCGTCCACCTACAGGCTTGAATAAAGATAAACCCAACATTAAAAATCTAGTCATCAAAATTTATACTGTAAAATAGGCTAGACAACAACATATGCACTTTAGACCAAAAACTTGGCGGTGAGCTCAAGGAGTTTAAGAGCTTTCAAAGAAATTGCATGTTTACCCTGTGCCATTAAATTGTGATAAGAATCCTAAACTCTAAGATCAGATCAAGCCATGTCTAAGATATGTCCATTGAAGCGCATATATAATGGAGTCCCAACAACCATTACATGTTAATAGAAACTTCCAAGTTGCGGCAAATCAAATGTAGACATTAACAAATGAGCAAACTTACTCTCAGGTTATACGTCTGCCATGTGTAAAATCTGTTCATTGGTGCATCTATGGCGAAGTCCCAATAATCATAAGGGATAATAGAAATGGACACAATTGATGCTGGTGGAAGAAGCAACTCAGTCATAATTTAGCAAACTTACTTCCCAAGTTTTTCCAACAATCATAAGGGATAATAGAAATGGACGGAATTGATGTTGGTGGAAGAAGAAACTCGGATGTAATTTAGCAAACAGACTTCCCAGATTGTGCATCTAACCAATTCTATTCAAAGTCAAATATTCTATTCTAGCAAAAAATATATACTTACTTTGGAGAAAATGAGTCAGCTCTTTATCTGCTGGCAATCTTGTTGAGCTTGCATCTGTCTGGTCATTCCTATAGGCAAAAAATCTAGATCAGGCATAGGCGAAGACCTGTTCAAGAAATAGAAAATTTGAAGGAATAAAACTCATGAAACCTCATACACATGATACTGCATGTACACGGATGCAGTGCAAGCATTGTGTAATGCAACAGTGACCGCAATTGCTCATTGCAGCCACTTGAAAGTGAACGCAAGGTCTAGTGGTAACAAACGACATAGGGAAATACATATTGGTAGAATATATTGAAGTTCAGCAATAGTTATTTACAATTATCATGATAAATCAGTATATGTCCATGTGTTTCCTATGCAACCTAAATGAGTTGTTCTATAGCAAAGATATGTTTTGCCCTGCGCATGCAACACAAATGTGAAGAATATGAACCATTTGCTTCCAAGTTCGGCACTACAAACATTTTCTATGCTCTATTAACCATGCTCTAAAAACAATCGAATAGAGCTTCAAAAGATTCAAATACATGATTCTAATAAATATATGCAAGAAATTACCTGAACGTTGTGGATTGATCACGGCATAAATCTGGATTAAGCACCCACAAACTTAGAAGAGAACAACAAATCCAGAATTTAGCAGTTTCTAGATCCTAAGGGCTTACCAAGCACATGATTTCGGCTGCCGTAAAGAAGCTATACAACTCAATATCTGTGAGCTTAAAAAGCCAAGGCAAAAATGACCAGAGTCCAAGAAAAATAGGAGCATCAACAGTATGCTTCAAATCCAAACGAATACCATGAGAAAACAAACTTTGATCGCCATACAATGCATCCAGGATTAGGAGAATCATAGCACACCCAGTCAAAATGTCTAAATAAAAAAAAAAGCAGATCAGAGACAAATAGAGATCGTAAGCTTACAAATCAGAGACAACAGTTTTCTTACTTTGTTAGCATAAAACATGGAGATCTAAAAGCAAAGAGCACAATAGATGTTTTTACTCCACGTGAAGATTCCAAGTGGAATGATCTTTGAGATTGGAGATGAAGCTTCTAATAATAAACAAATTTCTGTTCTTATTCCTCTAATCCTCTGGAATTGTATTCGTATATAAACACAAAGCCCTAATTTTGCAAGACAAAGAATGTTATACTCAAAGACCAGCTAAGCTTAAAGCAAAACTACTTACCTCTGTTTCTTTAATTCTTCAACCTCTGCTTCGTCCATTCTTCAATCTCTACCCCCTCAGAAGGTACTTAAGAATATATACATGCTTCTTGTAGAAATGATATTATCAGTGTTCGGATCTACAGTGTAGAACTTTGCATGACGACTTGAGCATGAGCAGAAGATCTTGAGCTAGCGGCCATGGCATCATCCATAAAGATGCAAGCCGACATCATAAGACTTGGCCCAATACAAACACGATGCATCATCCATCTTCCCTGTTTGGCAACATGCAAACCTATTAAAACTTTTTAGACAAATAAAATTTTAAGTGAAGCTCCTCTTCCAACAACTCTTGCCGGCTATTCAAAACGCCATTTGAACATCAAGAGCAACTATACATGCCGATGTGATTCATTCTGAACTTTGATTCGTGGCATGTATGCCGAATCTGACACCCCCTCTCCCGCCCATTTTAGGCATTTCTATATGCAAAAACCCAAAGCCCAAATTATTTCCTGATTTTTGGAGCGTCGGACTTTTTTCCGACAGCAAAAACTTTGAAAACCTTAGAAAATCAATCTTAAAAAAATTCCAAAAACTTTTTTGGCCATACCGGATAATCCCAAATTAAAAGAGTTGATTATAAATCACATGTATGAAAATGAAGCTAGCAATTGCAAATAGGCACAATTGACTAGGGAGTTTAATGTTGTACAAGTGCTCTATTCTATGAGCAAAGTTAATAGATTATATAGTTGTTTTACCGTTATCTATTGATTTTTATGATTTGCTTGCCTTCTCTCGTGATTCCACTGTTAAGGAACGCCAAGTGTAAACATTCTAATTTTTCTAGAGATGTAGCTTCATTTGTACACAAACCTTGAAGATCATTTATTCATCAATGCATCAATATTAACAAGTCCGTCATTCTAAAAATGAATCAATCTGGGACTTCCAAAAGCATTTACCATCAATATATTTACACAAGTCTAATGCTCAAAAACATAAATCTCAACAACACCTATCTACTATCAATAGCACCTTCATCATTGTGTTGGCCATTGTTCTCAAAATCACATGTCTAAATGCATTTTTGAAATTCAAGTCCATCTTTGAAAGTTTCCAATGCAAAGTCAATTAATTTGACCTTTAACTATTAGGTTACAAGTGTTATAAAGCATTGTACTTCTCTTCGTGCATTTTATTTTGGCCAATGTTTTAGAACATCCTATTTAAGGAGTTGTGACTAAAGCCTGGGATGCCAGACACCAGGTTAGATGACTGCACATTATGATGACTAACAAAATTGTTGAACAAGGCCATGGGACCTCATAAAAAGTGGGTTGATAAAATGCCACTTCATAGATATTGTTTCATGCCTATTGGAGGGATCTTTTGCTATGATAATATTTTGCAATGTTATATTGTACTTTCCTTCAAATTCTACATCTATCTACAAGAAAGGAATGCTATGCCAGCTTATTGCACAAAGGATGTAGAGTGTCATTTGAGATAGATAAATGGATAACAATCTCGACGGGCCTAAATTTTAATCACAGACGACCAATTCTTTAACGAAGTTGAGGTATATGTCTTGTCCTACTCGAGGTTTCTGTGCTGTCTACAGGGCTTCTGCATTGTTTTTCTCTTTTGCCTGTTGTTGCTTATCTTTCTTTCACATGCATAATAAATTGCAGTTTGTTGCCCAATTTGCCCTTACAAGCACATGCATTTTATAGATGGATTAGTTGAATAGTGCAATTTAGTTATAACCATGGCTACTAACTATGGCCTATTTTAAAGTTGAAACCCAATCCTCTAATAACTTAAATAAATAGAAAACATAAAGCAAGTTGCCCCTCATTATGGCAAAGTTGCCAAAAACTTATGCTTAGATCATCCATTTATTTTATGCTCACATATAAAGAAAAGGACCATGAGATGAGTTGAATTAAATCTTGAAGTCTTGCTACGTTTCAAATTGTGGGAGGTCAATTTGTTAATATCAACTGAATGTCATCAGCATTTGAGCTTCAATATACATAAGAGTTTAGTACTATAGACTCTCCTAAATGTACGGGAGGTACACTTCATTTATTTTACTAGAGCTGCTCTTTATTTATGTTTCTAGCTATTGTTGATTGTATGGAAGCTGCACTTTCTCTATTGTCTATCTTCCATATCATTGAACATAATATTTTGCTATTTCGGTCTTGGTGAGTTTTCTGATTGCTTTATAACATTTGGCTCATTCCATGCCATGTTGATGGGGGGTCCATTA